>ML662452.1:7887270-8516736 GCA_007570785.1 Antilocapra americana
TGAGTACGATTCCCTGTTCTTTACAGTAGGCTTTTGTTCAAGTTCCTAGCTTAAATGACAAGTCACACCTCACTCGAAATCAGAGGGCTCACAGAGAGAAGAAAACCTCTGATGGTAATAAATATGGATGTGGAGGCAGCTTCCCTAGGAAAACAGGTTTTACTCACCATCAGAGCATGTGCACAGGGAAACCGCCCTACGAATGTAGTGAATGTGGAAAGTCCTTCTTCGTGAAGTCCAATCTTACTGAGCATCAGAGAATTTATACAGGGCGGAAAACCCTATGTGTGTCATGAATGCGGAAAATCCTTCTGCCTGAAGTCAGCCCTCATAGTCCATCAGAGAATTCACACAGGAGAGAAACCCTGTATATGTAATGAACATAGGAAAACCTCCTGTGTGAAGTCAAACCTTACTCAGCATCAAAGGATGCACATAAGAGAGAAACCTTACAAATGGAATGAATGCTGGAGATCCTTCTGCATGAAATCCAACCTTGTTGTACATCAGAGAACTCATACTGGAGACAAACCCTACAAATGTCCTGAATGTGGGAAAACCTTCTATGAAAAGTCAGCCCTCACAAAACATCAGAGAATTCACACATGCGAAAAGCCCTATGAATGTAATCAATGTAGAAAAAGCTTCAGCCAGAGGTCAGCACTCATCAAACATCAAAGGAAAACGCACAAGGAGAAAAATCCCAAAAATACTTTCCACTGCCCGTCATGCTCACTGAACACCAGCAAAACCGCAGGGCAGAACCATAATGATGTCAACATGCAGGAAAGTCTTTATCAATAGGTCATAGCTAATTGTAATTAGAGAAGTAATATAAAAATGAAATAGGAGCACTCTGTGAATGCTTTGGGGCTTCCTAGGTGGTTCAGCGGTAAAGAATCCGCCTGCCAATATAGGAGATGCAGGAGATACGGGTTTAATCCTTGAGTTGAGATGATCTCCTGGAGGAGGAAATGGCAACCCATTCCAGTATTCTGCCTGGAAAATCCCATGGACAGAGGGGCCTGGGGAGGACTGCATTCCATGGGGTCACAAGGAGTTGGACATGACTGAGTGACTGAGTATACAGTTACAGGAATGCTTTGTTTGAAGGCTTTCAAAAAGTATTCAAAGATATGAGGAGAAAAGTATTGTTTTAAGAATGTGGATAAAAACGTTCTAGTGGGAAAATGTTCTTGTGAAAATAGAAGTCGTATTTTAGATGTGATGCCAAACTTGTTACAAAAAGAGATGATAAAATATTCAGTTCTTAATAGAATGTGAAATGTGCAGCTTTTGTCAAAGCAGGAATAAGTTATTAGCACAACAGCATAGAATATATATGGGAGGACTTTCTGAAGTATATGAATATGTTATATAGTACATGAGTGTACTATATAACATGAATTATGTGTATGTTGGATTTATATAGGGAGCCCACTTCTATCTCTGAATCTCAACAGTACAGTATTTGTAATAAGTGAAAATTGAACAGTCACATAAACTGTGCCTCAACAGTTGCGCTTCTGGACACATACCCTAAAACCACTGGGCATTTTGAGGGGTGATTGGAAATGCTGGGATAATTTGTTGTCACTGTGATTAAGGGCCAGTCAGTTCAATCTCTCAGTTGTGTCTGACTTTTTGCAATCCTATGGACTGCAGCACGCTAGGCCTCCCTGTCCAATACCAACTCCCAGAGTTTACTCAAACTCATGTCCATTGAGTCGGTGATGCCATACAACCATCTCATCCTCTGTCATCCCCTTCTCCTCCCGCCTTCAATCTTTCCCAGCATCAGAGTCTTTTCCAAAGAGTCAGTTCTTTGCATCAGGTGGCCAAAGTATTGGAGTTTCAGATTCAGCATCAGTCCTTCCAATGAATATTCAGGACTGATTTCTTTTAGGATGGACTGGTTGGATCTCCTTGCCATCCAAGGGACTCTCAAAAGTCTTCTCCAACGCCACAGTTCAAAAGCATCAATCCTTTGGTGCTCAGCTTTCTTTATAGTCCAACTCTCACATCCATACATGACTACTGGAAAAACCATAGCTTTGACTAGACAGACCTTTGTTGGTAAAGTAATGGCTCTGCTTTTTAATATGCTGTCTAGGTTGGTCATAACTTTTCTTCCAAGGAGCAAGCGTCCTTTAATTTCATGGCTATAGTCACCATCTGCCATGATTTTGGAGCCCCAAAAAATAGTCTGTCACTATTTCCACTGTTTCCTCATCTATTTGTCATGAAGTGATGGGACCAGATACCATGATCTTAGTTTTCTGAATGTTGAGTTTTAAGCCAGCTATTTCACTCTCCTCTTTCACTTTCATCAAGAGGCTCTTTAGTTCTTCTTTGCTTTCTGCCATAAGGGTGGTGTCATCTGCATATCTGAGGTTATTGATATTTCTCCTGGCAATCTTGATTTCAGCTTGTGCTTCCTCCAGCCCAGCATTTCTCATGATGTACTCTGCATATAAGTTAAATAAGCAGGGTGACAATATACAGCCTTGACATATACCTTTCCCAATTTGGAACCAGTCTGTTGCTGGTTTGGAACCAGTTCTAACTGTTGCTTCCTGACCTGCATGGAGATTTCTCAGGAGGCAGGTCAGGTGACTTAGTATTCCCATCTCTTGAAGAATTTTCCACAGTTTGTTGTGATCCACACAGTCAAAGACTTTGGCATAGTCAATAAAGCAGAAGTAAATGGTTTTCTGGAATTCTTTTGCTTTTTTGATGATCCCGTGGATGTTGGCATTTTGATCTCTGGTTCCTCTGCCTTTTCTAAATCCAGCTTGAACGTCTGGAAGCTCACGGTTCATGTTCTGTTGAAACCTGGCTTGGAGAACTTTGAGCATTACTTTGCTAACGTGTGAGATGAGTGCAGTTGTGTGGTAGTTTGAGCATTCTTTGGCATTGCCTTTCTTTGAGATTGGAATGAAAACTGACCTTTTCCAGACCCAGGTCATCACGATGGTGTGATCACCCATCTAGAGCCAGACATCTTGGAATGCAATGACAAGTGGTCCTTTGGAAGCATCACTATGAAGAAAGTTAATGGAGGTGATGGAATTCCTGCTGAGCTATTTCAAATCCTAAAAGATGATGCTGTGAAAGTGCTGCACTCAATATGCCAGCAAATTTGGAAAACTCAGCAGTAGCCACAGGACTGGAAAAGGTCCATTTTCATTCCAATCCCAAAGAAAGGCAATGCCAAAGAATGATTAAGTGTGCTACAGGCATTTAGTATGTGAGAGGACCAAAGATAGCCAACACCCTTCACTGTCAATGAGAAGACAGGAGGAAGGGACTCACCCAGTACACCAATATCCCTATCATAGGAAAACCCTGCCCTTGAGAAACTCTTGGACATCTACACCTGTAGACAAGTAAGAGAAGGTCCATTGCCGTGTTGCAAGTTTTTGTAATGACAGTTGAAAAAAAGAGAAAGTAGTAATGTCCATTGGCAGTAGACTAGATAAATAAATGCTGGTATGGTTATACAGTGGGAATTGTTATTGTTCAGTCACCCAGTCATGTCCATTTCTTTGCAACCCCATGGACTGCAGTATGCCAGGCCTCTCTGTCCCTCACCATTTCCTAAAGTGTGCCCAAGTTCATGTCTGTTGCATCGGTGAAGCTGTCCAGCCATCTCATCCTCTGACGCCCTTTTCTCCTTCTGCCCTCAGTCTTTGCCAGCATCAGGGGCTTTTCCAGTGAGTCAGCTGTTTGCATCAGATGAGCAAAATACTGGAGTTTCAACTTCAGCATCAGCCCTTCCAACGAGTATTTAGGGTTGATTTCCCTTAGGAATGACTGGTTTGATCTCCTTGCTGTCCAAGGGGCTCTCGGGAGTCTTTTCCAGCACCATAGTTCAAAGGCATCAGTTCTTCGGCACTCCTCCTTCTTTCTGGTCCAGCTCTCACAACCGTATGTCAACAGTGGGAAGACCGTAGCCTTGACTGTACGGAGCTTTGTTGGCAGAGCAATGTCTCTGCTTTTCAGCACACTGTCTAGGTTTGTCAAAGCACTGGAAATACTATACACCAATACAAATAAACCTCAGTCATACGTATCAAGATTGTTATCCTAAAACAGTAATGTTTAATAAAAACGAAAGTATAAACACCATGTTATTGAATTTATATAAAGTTCAAAAAGAATTCAGCAGTACATTGTTTAGGGATACATATATAATAAACAGTAAAGCTACAAAGGAAAATTCATGGGTAGTGAACACAACATCTAGCATAGCAGTTACATCTGTGGAGAAAGGAGGGCACTTACATTTAGGGAGAGACGGAGAGGAAGCTTCATGTTATTAAATGGGTCATGAGTATGTCTTATTTCTTCATATTTTGTCTCTGCGTGTGTTTGTTTGTATTTGCTATTTAATTTTCAAGAAACATATAAATAATAGTATTATAATGTTAGCGAAAGTGTATTTGGTGTAAAAATCAAGGTTTTTCTCTTTCATCTATTCTGTATCCAAAATCTCTATGATGACTTTTTTAAGTATTTGTACCACTAGTCATTTGGGCCTGGTATGACTGAGTTTCTTGATTGTATTTTTTCTTTATTTCCTAGTAAAAAATTTTCCTAATTAAAAAAATAATAATAAAATGAACGTTGACAAAGATACAAAAGTAAAGAAAGTGAAAAACAAAAAGTACAGTAAACTAAATAAAAATGAAAAATAAAAGTAATCACAGATAATGTGAACACATTGAATTCATATATCAGAGGTGGAGGCAGATTAATGCTCGGTTAAAAAACTAAATCCAGCTATGTGTGCTTTACCAAAAAATAGTAAAACCAGGTGACAGAGGAAATTTGAAAGGTAAAGGATTGGGCAAAAGTATATATATAGATATATCAAAGTGTGAAAGTGCTAGTCACTCAGTCATGTCCGACTCTTTGTGACCCCATGGACTGTAGCCCACCAGGCTCCTCTGACCTTGGAATTCCCCAGGCAAGAATCCTGGAGTGGGTTGCCATTCCCTTCTCCAGGGGATCTTCCCAACCCAGGGATCGAACCTGGATCTCCTGCATTGCAGGCGGATTCTTTACCATCTGAGTCACCAGGGAAGCCTATATATATGTTGATCCCACTAAAATGGAAGCACCTAAGGACATGTCCTGTGATTATATCATTTAACCCAACTGTGTTTTTAACCATTTGATTCTTTAGCCTCTCATCAAAATGACCTTACAGGGAAATAATCTATCAACAGGTAAATATGTTCAGGTTATGCTGCTCTTCTGTCTTAATATTTTCAGCTCTTTGTGGTCAGAAAATCCACTGTGGAGGGAAGAGGCTCTCAGCCCTGTGTGTCTTTTTGATTGATGGTACTCCCTTGGTTGACATTTCTAGGAAGAAACTTTTTAAGACATTCGTTTTGACTATTTGGAATGATCACAGGGCACTGAGAGTGGGCAACTTGATTTCTAAGCTTGACCTTGCCTAGTGTTATTCATCTTTAAAAGGAAAAGGCAGATCAGGTCATACCATTGTCTTCATCTGTTCAGACTGCAGTAACAATACCATAGACCCAGGGGGCTAATAAACAACAAATTTATTTCTCACAGTGATGGAGGCTGGAAGACCAAGATCATAGCACCAGCAGATTCAGTGTCTGGTGAAGACTTGCTTCTTGGTGCAGAGTTGGTCATTTCCTCACTATTCCTCACATGGCAGAGAGGGTGAGGGGCTCTCTGGGGTCTCTTTTATTAGAGGGCTCCCCGCTCATGACCTACACATTTCCCAAGGGCCCCACCTTCTAATTCCATCATAATATTGGGGAGTTTGAATTTCCACATAGAAATTTTAGAGGGATACAGTCCATAAGAACTATATTATCATTAACCAGTATTATCATTCTAAACTGTGATTGTCGATTTATGGGGCAATCAGCACATCTTTAGAGGCCAAGAATGATGACCTGGAGAGAAGTGGAGAATAAAGCAAGCACAGTGTCTTTGGAGAGGACTGGAGATTAAGTTTCCTTAGCTGGGTCTAGCCTCCTGCCTAGACTGTTCTCTCACAGACCCCAAAATAGGGCCTGTCTTCTGGAGTCTATCTCCTGCCCATCCCCTGAGCTCAGCTGACTCCTCTGAAAGTTGTCCTAAGCTTTCATCACACAGTCCTGATACTCTCTCACAAAGGGTAACACCATGCAAATTTTGCACACTCTGAACAGAAGGACCAAGAGTTGCTTCTGGCCCAACTCCCTGACTGAGGCCCTTCTACCTCTTTCCAGAGTACTGGTAAGAAGCCTTTTTTTATTTTAATTAAGATGTCTTTGTGTCTTTACTTTTGGCTGTGAGGGGTCTTCTGTTGCAGGCTTTCTCTACTTTGAGCGAGCAGGGGCTACCCACTGGTTATGGTACAACTAGCGCCCTAGTCTCTAGGGCGTGAGGGCTTCAGTAGTTGCAGCTCGCAGACTTAGCTGCCCTGTGGCATGTGGCATCCTCCCGGACCAGGGATCGAACCTGTGTCTCCTGCATTGACAGAGTCTTAACCACCAGACCACCAGGGAAGTCTCAGTAAGAAGTCTTACTTCTTGTGTGTGTGTCCCCTTGTGTTTTTATTTCTGGAGACTCCTCACACACAACAGCTGATGTTTCCATGTGGACTCTATCTGGGCCCCAAAGACAAATTCACTTTAGATGGAACCTCTGCCCTGGGAACCAACGTCAGTCTCTGACGGCATCCACTGGCCTCTGGAATCTCAAACCTAGCTTCTGGCAGGCTCAAACTAGGGCCACTTTAAACAACAACAGCAAAACAGGCTGGAGGGTCCCTGAGTCATCCTTCAGCTACAGGAATGCAGTTTGGCTTCAAACTCCACAGAAACACCAAGATATCCCAGGAGTACAAGGCAGGAGTCAATTTTAATTCACCATTGATTTCCTGAGGTCACTGAAGGGCATTTCATCTGGCTGAGTGCTCTGAAGAATTCAAAGATAGTTATTAAAATACATGTCTGGGTTTTAGGCCATGTAGTGTATTGCAGAAGCCTCTAGAAAGACTGACAAGAAGAGAGATAAGGCATAAATTACCAATATCAGTAATGAAATGGAATATCATGACAGACCCTGAAGACGTCAAAATGATAATAGGGGAATCTACAAACAACTTTATATGCATAAATTTGACAACTTAGATTAAATAGACCAATTCCTCCAGAAGTATAAACTATCACAACTCACTGCATATGAAATAGAATTAAGGAAATTTAATTTGTAATTTTAAAACTCCCAAAAAGGAAATCTCTAGGTCCAGATGGTTTCACTAGAGAATTCTACCAAATGTTTAAGGCAGAAATAACCCCAGCTCTACACACTTTGTTCCAAAAATTCAAGAATAAAAAACACTTCCCTCTTCAGTTTATGAAGCTAGCATTCACTGATACCAAAACCAAGAAAAAAAGTTTAAATACAGTACAAAAAAAGGACAAATACAAACCAATATTCTTCATGAATTAGACACACAAATTGCTAGCAAAATATTAGCAAATAGAATTATTTATTAATTGTATGAAAACACATATGAGTATATGAAAATAATTTTATACCATGGGGTTTATTGTAAGGATGCAAGGCTGATTCAGTATTCAAAATCAATACATGTAATTCACCATATTAACAAAACAAAGAAGAAATATCACACAATTTCCACCAATGAAGAAAAAGTATTTGACAAAATGTACGTGAAATTTATGACAAAACTCCCATAAAAATACAAGTGGGGGAAATTGATAAAGAGCATCTATAAAAACCTACAGCTAACAATATACATAATGGTGAAAGACTAGATGCTTCCCCTCTAAGATTGGGAACAAGGCAAGGATATCCACTCTCACCAGTTTTACTCAACATGGTGCTGGAAGTTCCAGCCACTCCAACAAGACAAGAAAAGGAAATAAAAGCATACTGATCAGAAAAGAAAGAATAAAACAGTTCTATTTACAGATAAATGATTGTCTAAGTAGAAAATCCCAAAGAAGCTACAAAAACAACAACAACAAAACAGAAAAACCTCCTAGAACTAATGAATGAGTTCAACAAGGTCAAAGGATGCAAGGGAAACAAAATCCAATTGTATTTCTCTATGCCAGCAATGAACACATGGGTTTCAAAATTTTAAATATGATGTCCTCTTTTAATTGCTCAAATATAGTTAGATGTAAGCCTAACCAAACATGTCCAAACCTGCATTTTGAAAACTACAAAATGTTGGTTGAAGAATATCTTTCTTTAAAAGTGGATAAACATACCTGATTCATGGATTGGAAAACTCAACACAGTAAAGATGCCAATTCTCCCTGTATTGATATTTAGGTTTAAGGCAATTTCTATCAACATCTCAGCAACAATCTTTTTGTAGATATAAGAAAGATTATTCTAAAGTTTAAGTATGTGGCAATAAAAAGAAACTAGACTAGCTAAAACAATTTTGAAAAATAAGAATAAATGGAAACATCAGTCTACTCACTAGATTTATTATATAGCTACAGTAATCAAGACGGTGGCTTTGGTGGATGGATGGACATGTAGATCAATGGATATAACAGAGAAACCAGAAATAGACTCACACAAGTGTACACAACTGTTTTCTTTAACAAAAGCGCAAAAGCAATTCAATGGAGGAAGGAGAGACTTTTCAACAAACAATGCTAGAGCAGCTGGACAAACTATAGGTGAATAAACGAACCTCAACCTCCTGAGGAGGAAAGTATGGACTTTGGATTCAGACAGAACTGACTTCGGATACCAGACTTCCCAGTTACTACTATGTGCTTCTGATTTGATTATTAAACTTTGCTGAGCCTCAGGCCCAAGCCTGGAGCTTGTCAGTGACGCGTTAGGGTTGCTGGGGTAACGAATAAGCGGCATTTAATTTGGGGGTATGTTCCCAAAATGGCCAGCAGAGGGCTCTAGCCGCGCATGAAAGACTCCAGCACGCCTCTGCCCTGGCTGAAAGCGGTCTCCTTTGCAAACCCTCTTCTCATTTCAGCCGCCCAGTTTCATTAACCCACATTAATGCACAGTGCTGGGCAGACATTTTTCACAGTTAAGTGTGTCACCGCATTTCTGCCAAAGAAACAAGTCAGATCATTTAAATTATAAGACTGCCTTTTTCCTGCCTGCTTTAATTTTTTTTCTTGAAGGAATAGACATGCATTCTCAACAGGGGCAATATTGCCCCCAAGGGGGTGAAAATTGGTTCTTCAAGCCTTAAAAAAAATCTTTAGATATTACAGTGGTTTGTGGCCCTCGGAGGACCATAGTACATAAAGAGATATGCAGTATATCTGTGGTATTAAATTTTTATGGGGAGGACAATTATTACAGGGGAAAAAAATATCTAAAAAGTCCCCTTGGAGGAGCTGTAACTTAAAAAATAAAAGTTGAGAAACACTGGAATAAGGGGAGATGAATCAAGAGATGTCATCTTTCTACCACACATGAAGTTGGGGATACATAGCACAGTTTATTTTTTTAATTGGAATATAATTGATTTACAGTGTTGTGTAGGTTTCTGCTGTACAACATCATGAGTCAGTTGTATGTATACATCTATTCAGGCTTCCCTGGTGGATCAGACGGTAAAGAATCCACCTGCAATGTGGGAAACCTGGGTTTGATCCCTGGGTTAGGAAAATCCCCTGGAGGAGGGCACGGCAACCCACGCCAGTATTCTTGCCTGGAGAATCCCATGAGCAGAGGAGCCTGGCGGGCTACAGTCCACAGGGTTGCGAAGAGTCAGACACGACTTAACAGCTAAGCACATACGTATATCCCTTCCCTCTTGAACCTCCCTCCCACCCCTCTAGGTCGTCACAGAGCACCGAGCTGAGCTCCCTGTGCTATACAGCAGCTTTCTGCTAGCTAGCTATTTCACACAGGCACGCATGCTAAGAAGCTTCAGTCACGTCCGACTCTTTGCAGCCTTGTGAACTGTAGCCTGCCAGGTTCCTCTGTCCTTGGGGTTCTCCAGGCAAGAATGCTGGAGTGGGTTGCCATGTCCTGGGCATCTTCCAGACCAGGGATCGAACCCACATCTCTTATATCTCCCGCACTGGCAGGCGGCTGCTTTACCCCTAGCCCCACCAGGGTTAACGTGAGTGTCAATGCCGCGCTCTCAATTCGCTCCTCTCCTCTCCTTTCCTCCCTGTGTCCACACTTTTGTTCTCTACATCTGCCTCTCTATTCCTGCTCTGCAAATTGGTCCATCAGTACCATTTTTCTAGATTCCATATATAACATAGCACAATTCTTCCTCCTGTAATTTGGGGAATACTATGCTCTGCCCAACCTCAGCAGTTCCTAACTGCAGGTCTTGTCATGGCTCAGAATGTCCCCTGCCCCCATAAAACTTCAATTCCACCCTAATTATCTCCACAAGCTTTCTGTGCACTTTTGTGCTCCCTCCCCACCACTCTTTCCCAGCCCTTCATCCCCGAGCAATCTCCGATCTACTTTGTCACCATAGGTTAGTTTGCATTTTTAGAGTATTACATAAATGGAATCAAACACTGTGAACTACTCTCTTTTCTAAGCTCTTAGCATCATCATTTTGAGATTCATCCATGTTGTTGGGTGTATTAATGGTCCATTTCTTTTTGCAGCTGAGTAGTATACCATTGTAAGGCTATAACACAATTTGTTGATTTATTCACTCATTAATAGATGTTTGGGTTTTGTCCAGTTTGAGGCAACAGTGAATAAAGCTGCTATGGGGATTTGTGTACAAGTCTTTGTATGGATTTAGGTTTCCATTTCTCTTCTTAAATACCTAGGAGTAAAATTACTGTATTGTATGGGAAGTGTACGTTCCCCTTTATAACAAAGGAGCTGGTTAAGTTCTCTTTCCCCAGGCCATGGGGCCCTCTCCCACTCCTCCGGGAGAGGCCACCTTCAGTGATTCAGAAAAAGTCTTTCCATGGGGAGGCTGCTCCAAACACGCCAACATGCCCTCACCCACCTCTGGAGTAGCCAGGATTGAGCAGAGGAGGGCAGATGGCAGAAGCCGGCTGCGTGAGTAAGCGGCCCAGACTCCTATTTCATCCACTTGTTGCCTGCCCCTTGGCCTAAACCTCTGGCGAATGCAGTGGGAGGTGGTCCCTCATGATCAGCTGAGAGAAGGAAGAAGTCTAAGCTTGGTGTGTGGAGGAGGGCTCCAATTTTGATGGCAAATGGACACGTGCATCCCTCGTGGCCTCATACTGAGAACGCGTAATGACTAGGAAGGGCCCAGGTCCCTTCGGAATGAGAGTCGATGGCTACACCTCCAATAAGCCACTTATCCAGCAGAGGGGCCGATGGGGAGGGGAATCCAGAACTGACAGCGGAGCTATTCCTGCACCACCCACCTGCTTACCTCTGGTTACACGAGGAAAACCGAATTTCTCCTGTGTTTAAACCACTGTGATTCAGGTTTCTGTTAACATACAATTCTGGCTGATACAGTATTCCTAAATAGCCCATGCCTGGGTTTTGTTCGCTAATCCTGTTTAGCACGCTTGGCAGGTTTTCGTAGGACAATTCAGCCCCTTTGAGATTACTGTAAAAATGGAAATGTTTCATTTTATTCCTTCCACTTTAATTTAGGCTTACTACTATTTTACTCTGTTATTTCTCTCTTCCTTTTTCTTGTTTTTTACTGGCTTGATAATACGGTCATTTATTATCTGATTTTGGTGTTCTATAAGAGTTAATGGTTACCTTTTCTTTTTTATATTAAAAAAAAACAAAACATGATCATGGGACTTGCCTGGTCATCCAGTGGGTAAGACTCCAAGCTTCCAATGTAGGGGACATGGATTCAATCCCTGGTCAGGGAATGAAGATTCCCCCATGCCATGCAGTACAGCCAAAAAAAAAAAAATTAATAAATAAAATATAAATTATCAAAAACCAAAAAAGATAAAAACCCTCCCTGAACAAATATTTTTAAAAATATATGATCACTATTATATAATCTTCCATTATATGAAAAACACCATCTATTTCTCCACATTAAGACAACCTTTTGGAGGGGATATATGTATACCTATGGCTGATTCATGTTGAGGTTTGACAGAAACAACAAAATTCTGTAAAATAATTATGCTTCAATAAAATGTAAATAATTTGTTTAAAAAGACAACGCTTTGTAATATTTCACATCTCCATGCTCCGTAACCCTCAAGCAGATTTAATGACTTTTATTTCCATCCCCACTTGCCCATCCCCAAATGCCAGACTGAGGCCCTTCAGTATTTATAGTCCCATATTATTATTAGTCTTTCCTTTAGGATTCCTTTTTCCCCCAAAAAAGTCTCTAAACAGTATTACATCAGCATTTGCTTCCAGTATTGCAGATGAGAAGTCCAATGCCAGCCTCATTGATTTTCTTGGTAAATTACTTATTTCCCCTCTCTGGAGGCTGGTAAGCTTTATATGTATTCTTGAAGTTCATTTTCCTAGTACGTGCCTAAAAGTGCGCATTCTCTTTTGGAATCTCTGTTTGGAATTCAGTGAACACTTCACGTCTCCCCATCAGGTCTTTGTTGGAAAAAGTTCAGGGAAAATTTCCTCCATTGTTTTGTTTCTTATTGCCTGCCTTCCAGTACCTCCATTTTATGAATTTCTGTTTTTTTTTCAATAGTCATAATTCCAATATTGAATAATTCAAACAGACAAGTATTCATTGGGTTGTTCCCGTCAGTCCCCCAACCTCTTGGATTTCAGCTGATTATCACCATCTCTTTGAACATTTTTTTATTTCTCTGTTTGTTATTCCAAGTCAGATTTCAACAGGTTCCATCCTGTCCTTGGATTCATCTCCTAAGATGTTTTAGTCTGAATACAAGATTTTCCTTTGGTGCAAAGCACGAGTGCGTGCGCTCACACACACACACCACACGGTATTGTGGATCCGATCTCAGGTGGCCGCAGTCTGCAGCAGCTTGCAGCAGGGCTTCAGGTTCCTCGCCAGAGACCGAGGTTGGGTCACGGTGACAAGAGCTCCGAATCCCAGACACTAGACCAGTGGTCAGGCAAGGCCCTGGTCCTTTGCAGAAGAATTCCCACAAAGACCAGAAGTAGTGAAACAAGTATTTATTAGGAGGAAAAAAACGGCATCTGTGAACAGACACATGGGCCCGGCTCAGAGAAAGAGTCATGCCCTCATGGTGGCTTGAATCTGTTTCATGGGACACTTCCTCTAGGGTTCTTTTGACCAGTCATTTTGACTTGCCTGGCTCTGCGTCCGCACTGGGTATCTCTCAGGATTCTCCCATGTGCACCTGGGCGTCTCTCAGCCGAGATGGATCCTAGTGAAGAGGCCTGCGTAGTTTGCATCGCCTGCGATGAGATGACGCCCCCTCCCTTTCTGACCTCCAAGGAGCCTTTAGGCGCCGTGTTGTCAGGGAGGTCTCCTGGGCTTCAAGAAGGAGGAATACATGGTCTTTTATCTCCTGTCTGGGAGGGCCCAGCCTCCTCTGTCCTTCTGCTTTCATGGAGATTCCGGCCACCGGGGAGAGAACTGCTCAGCTGGGGGACCCATCTAGCTCCTGCCTCGGGTGGCGTTTTCATCCTCGACTTGGGTCCACGTTATCTCCTCTCTCCTCCAGCAGGTTAGTACTGGCTGTTCTCTGTGGCACACCAGTTCTCTCCCTTTCTCGTTTCAAGGACGGCTTGGGGGTGTTGGCATCTCCCTTTGCAGGCTTCCCAAGGAATGTGTTCAGGACTCCCTGCTGGGGCCCTGCAGACAGTCAGGCCCTCTAGCCCAGCATGGCTCAGCAGTCTTGGGTCTCCCGGGTCACCAGTGCTCCGGCGGGTGGGCTGCTGGTCCCAGAAGGACCCCTCTGCTCTTTTGCCTCTTCAGCTAGCATTTCCCCAGGAAAGAAAGGGCTCAGCACACTTCCTTTCTCCCTGCTCAGCTTTCTGAGTTCTGGAGCGTGGGCAGGTGAAGCTGCTCCTGCAGGAAGCCTGGATTCGTGTAAGTCAGATGTTCCCAGCTGTTCCCTCTTTCCTTCTGACCATCACTCCCGGGCCCTGGGCCCTGCTCTCACTGGACCCAGACTAGACCCCAGAGATGCTCTCGATCTTACTTCTACCCTAGACCTCAGAAGCTGCTGGCCCCAAAAATCCTTCAGTAGCTGGTTTTAAATTGAAAGATGAGAGTAGCAAGGATGTATTCAAGCAACCATCTCCCCAGAATTCGCAGAGGAAGTTTCCCTGTACAGTGAGTCCCCTGCATACAAATGAGTTCTGTTCTGCGAGTGGGTTCTGAGTCCAGTTTGTTCATAAGTCCAACAAAATTAGCCTAGGTACCCAGCTAACACAATCAGCTACGTAGTACTGCACTGTAGTAGGTTTATAATACTTTTCTCACAAATGATATGCAAAAAGCATAGAAAACAATAAACATGTTCAGTCTTACGGTACAGTGCCTTGAAAAGGACAGTAGAACAGTACAACGGCTGGCACACAGGGGCGGGTACTGAATAAACAGGCAAGAAGAGTTACTGGTTGGAGAAGGGTGAGGTATTGGGAGATGGCAGAGCTGAGGGATCGTCAACAATAGGAGACGGGGGCAAGCTGCAGTTTCCCTCAGGCCTGACGCTGATGAAACTCACATCCACATCTTTGGAAGAAAGGTTCATATGTACGGGACTTACTGTAGTCAAAAGGCAGAAATACTACATGCCCTTTCACAGATTACAATGCAGTAAAACTAGAAAACACCACCCAGAATAGCCAAACCAAAAAATAAAAACTTCACCACCACCAAAACCCCCCAAAACATGAATATCCAAAATTCACTCTTTTAGCTATGTATTGGATTAAAGAGAAAATTAGAATAGAAATTATAAATTATTTTGATGAATGACAATGAGAGCACAAAATATAAAAATCTTTGAAGTGTGACCAAAGAAAAATTCAAAGGAAGAATTATGGATTTAAATAACTTTATTAGAAAAGCAAACAAAAGATTTAAAATAATGAAGAGGTCCCAGGGAAAGAAAGAGGACTGAATATTCAACTGTAAATTGGGTCCCACTGAGACATCTATCAAAAAGAGTTTAAAGGGATTTTATTTTCACTTGTATATTTTATAAAAATCTCAAATCCCCAGAAAAGGCAGAAGAATGCTACAATAAACATCTCTATATGAACCATTTAGTTTAACCAATTGTTATTGTGCCATATTTGCTTTATCTCTGTGTCTTTTGTTTGATACATACATACACATTTTGTCTGAATCTTTGAAAATAAGTTACCAATATTATGACGCTTCACTCTGAAACATGCATCCCTTAAGAGTAAGGACAATCTCCTATTGTCAGAGCTGACTTTCCTAGAAGAAAGACTGCGACAGAGATTTGAGTGTGAAGTGCTCTTGGGATCAACATTTGTGAAAAGGAAGGAAGAAGGTTTTTTTTGAATAATTTTATTTATTGTTCCTGGCTGTGCTGGGCCTTCATTGCTGCATGGCTTTTCTCTAGCTGTGGTGCACGGGCTTCTCATTGTAGTGGCTTCTCTGTGGCAAAGCACGGGCCCCAGGGTGCAGGGGCTTCAGTGGTTACATCACAGGGGCTCAGTATGGGGGTTCCCAGGCTCTAGCGCACAGGCTCAATAGTTGTGAGGAACGGGCTTAGTTGCCCCCCAGCACATGGCATCTTCCCAGATCAGGGATCGAACCCGTGTCTCCTGCATTGGCAAGCAGATTCTTTACCCTGAGCCACCAGGGAAGCCCAGAAAGAAGGTTTCTTAAGGAGTGCTCTTGGGATCAACATCTCCAAAAGGAAGGAAGGTTTAGGCAGAAGTGGGCTGTGATACCGATTCAATAAAAGCGTCTCCAAAGTATCAGAGCTTCAGCTTCAGCATCAGTCCTTGCAATGAATATTCAGGGTTCATTTCCTTTAGGACTGACGGTTTGACTGATCTCTTTGCAGTCCAAGGGACTCTCAAGAGTCTTCTCCAGCATCACATTTCAAAAGCATCAATTCATCAGCACTCAGCCTTCTTTCTGGTCCACCTCTCACATCCACACATGACTACTAGAAAAACCATAGCTTTGCCTATATAGATCTTTGTCAGCAAAGTAATGCCTCTGCTTTTTAATACACTGTCTAGGTTTGTCACAGTTTTTCTTCCAAGGAGCAAGCATCTTTTAATTTTGTGGCTGCAAAGAAGGGTACTGCTATTGCATAATTTGTGAAGAGGATGCAATGGGCTTAAAACGGTAGCAGGTAAATATAGAAGCAAAATTTATCAGAAATACAAAGAGAATCTCATGAAAATATAATTTCAGTAGGAGGCTTCAACATATCTCTTTCAAAATCAGTAGCTCTGATAGGGAAAAGTAGAGATACGGACGAATTAAAAATATAATCTACAGACTCAAATAAATAAATGTTTCTTCAAATACAGAAAGTCCTTTTTATACATATTCAATACATCAATACACGAGCATTTACTAAAAGGTATCATCCCCTGGGCTAGAAGGAAAAATCTTGAAAAACTCAATAAATTTGATGTTTCGTGGGCTATCATCTCGGCTCATCATTCAATAAATGAAAAGTAAATCATTTTTAAAGTCACCAGAATATGCTAACTACATGGAAATTAAGTCTGTTTGGGAACACCTGAATCAAAGGAAAGGGAAAAATGAAATTACAGATTATCCAGAAAACAAAGAAATGGCAATTTCTTTATTGGAAAGCTTCTGGAAGGTAGAAAAGGCTACACTCAAGGGAAACTTTTTACCTTAAGTAACTTCATCTATAAATGGAAAGAGTGTAATGCATGTGTATGCTTCCGTTGAAGATTGCTTCAGATCCGTACCCACACCATGCTCTCCACTCTCCTTCCCCACCCGTCTCCCCCTTACTCCCTCTGTCCCAGACACTTCCCTGCTTCACTGAACAGCTACGGCCTTGAAGAACTGACTTATATCTCCCCTCGGAGGGAAGAAATGAGGGCACCTTGTTCTGGGGTGTGCCCCATATATTACAAGAGGGTGAAAGTGGATCTGAATGGTGCAGGGGCAGGAAGGTAGACTGAGGTTATGCACCTCCACAGACCTCTGTGCTGTGCCCCCGCAAGCCCACGACTCACCACCCACCTCACCCCTAAATTGTTTGTCTTGATTCCTAGATGGAGAGGCTCTGCAGGGAACGGCAAGCTATTCCCTGCATTAAGCCAGGTCATAGCCCCTGCCATCGCCTGCCCTACAGACTGAGGCGCCCGGGGGTAGCACAGACAGAAAGGGAGAGAGAGCCCACTCTATGCAGCCAGACCGTCCGGGAGGGTCTGGGCTCTCCAGAGGCCCCAAGACACTGCCTGGAGATGTTGAGTTAGTGCCCTCTGGGGCAGACTGTGAGCCATAGGAGTTGTGGGACAAAGAAGGACCCAGTGGATAAATGCATCTCACCCTCTCTTCCAAAAGCCTGCTCCAAGCCAGAGTAGCTCACCCAACCTCTCTGAGGATGTACTGGGAGCCGGAGCAACCAGCTCCACTGGTGAAACAGTGAGCCTCTCAGGAGGGCAGCCTCACTGGACTGTTGCACAAACCCAGTGAAGTGTTAGCATGTAAACTTTTGACACAGGCCTCTATTTTCTGGGGAAGCTAGGCTAGGACAATAGTCTCCTTGAGAAGTAGAAAAAACAAAGAAACAAACTGGGGATAAAAAGTAAGAAGAGAGAACTCATTAGGATGGAAGACAGTCATTATTTCACAATGATAAGAGAAGAGACTGCACGATTTCAGCACCTTTAGACCATGGCATTTTTGCACCTTGCTTTATGTCCCTGGATATTCCCAGTATCTCCTAGTTTACAGTCTGTGGAGACTTGGATAGAATTTGTGTGCTACTGTTGTGTGGAAATTGTATAAATCTTAATCATGTTGAATTGGTTCACAGTGCTTTTCAGGTTTACTATATCCTTCTATGTCTCTGTATAGTCATTCTGTTAATTTTTGATAGCTTGGTATTGAAACTCCAACTCAAAGTCTTACTTTATCTACTTTAAAAATAATTGTAATTTAGTGGAACTATATGTAACCTTGGTCTGTATTTTCCAAGTCTCCTGTAAATGTGTTATCACTTTCATAATTAAAAAAAAAATTTAAAGATGGAAGATATTTTTTAAACAGTAAGAAAAATATCCTAAATCCTCTTCTTGAAGATCATCTCAGTGTACCAGTCAGAGTTCTATAGTGACTTCTATGTTGCAATGGAAGCTGATTCTGATGATTAAGGAGCAAGCAAGTTTTTTTTTTAAAGAGATACTGAGCAGCTCACAATGTCATTGCGAGGCCTGTAGAGTCCGACTCAAGATTAAGCAGTGTCCCCAAACCATACCCAGCCCTGCCTGATGCGGAAACTGCCGTGCTGTTACTACCCTCCCAAAGCTGCGACCTTGACCTTGAAACCACTGTCGGGGCTGCTGTCCTCAAAGCTCATTTCCATGGACTCATGGAAATGGAAACTCCTAGAACCTGATCCCCCATGTAGCTCACTTCCCATTCATCCTGCAAAAGTCAAGTACACACAGCCTAATGGTGAGGGAGGCTGGGAATTTGAGATCTGATGAATTATTTCTCCAAATATAAAGACTGTTTAAAAGACGATGGGACGTGATGAATCAGACAGATGTCTATTAGAAGCAATAAAACAGATACGCCTCTCAAGAGGCAGACAGAAGAGAAATGAAAGAGAATAAAAATATTTAAAAAATAGTTCTGGCACTACCAATGATCAGGAACAGTCTGTGCAATGGGAATATAATGTAAGCTGTGTATGTAATTAAAATTTTTCTCTGAACCACATTAAAAGGAGTAAAAAGAAAATATATGAAGTAATTTTAATATTTTATGTAATCCAATATATCCAAAATATTATTATTTCAACATGTAATCTAGATAAAAGTTATTAATGAGACATTGTACATTCTTTTCTTTCATATCAAGTCTTGGAAATCTGGTATATATTTTAAACTTACAGCCCACTTCAATTCAGACCAGTCACATTTCAAATAAAATAATCTCCACCTGTGGTTAGTGAGTACTATATTAGAGAATGGAGAGATTGAAGAAATAAAATCAGAACCCTATTTCACATCATTTAAACAAACAAACAAAAAATCCAAATGAATTAAAGACAGGTCTAAAAAAAATCAAACCATTGAAATCTTAGCACACCTATAACACTGTGCCTAATTTAGCCCTCTGTCAGATCTTGGGACTATCTGTAATGCAGATGGCAGATAAAGGGTTAATATCTATATATACACAGAGCATTTGCAAATTAGTATCAGAATTAAATGGTCAGATCTTATCACTAGATGCACAGAAGAACAAATCCAAATGTCAAACAAACCAAAAAAGATGTTCATCTTCCCTGGGAGTCAGGGAAATGCAAATTAAATAACAGTGAGATATCACTTTACTCACGTCAGACTAGCATATCAAGAGCATGATAACACTTACTCTAGGCTCAGAAGGGACTCTCTTTGCCACATTCCAGTAGCGATGACCTTGTTGGAGAGCAATCTGGCAATGTATATCAAGATGAAACCGTTCCACGCGTTCTTTGACCCAGCCATCTCGTGCTTGGGAATCCATCCCATAGAAATAAAAGCACCAGAATATATGTGGCTGTGGTTATTCACATCAACAATGAACACGATTGCAATGACACCCTAAAAATAAAGTGTGTGCTCGAATAGTTGAATACATCATGGTATATTTCTATCATGACGTCACACACCCACTAAAAAAGAATGTCTTACGCCTCTGTCTGCTGATTTGAGGGTACTTCCATCTTTCATCTCTACAAGATCCAGAGAAATGTACTATAAACTGCTGTTCTATTTTTGTAAGAGATAGGGAGAGAAATCTACATAGATATATACATTTACATCTGATTTTATGAGCATGAAAAAAATATAGGAGGATAGAATCCATCTGCTAGCAAGGTTACCTGGGAGGAAGAAAAGCAGGTGGTACAGAGAGAGAGAAAAACAGGAAGGGAGGAAAGAAAATATAGAAGAAGTTGGAAAAAATATAGAAAAATATAGGACAAAAGTGAGAAGAGGGATTAAAAGAAAAAACTATTATTTCAAATAGGTACAATGTTTGTCAGAGTATCACACGTGTTTGAAAAGGGAGAACACGTGATCTCCATATAACAGATTTATATTTATAAATTTATTCTGTAAAGCTTGTTAATCATGCTAACGCCTTTCTTGATTTCTTGACTACTTGTTCTGTAGATTTCTAACAGGTAAGTTAAAGTTTCTCCCAAAACTGTGGAGTTTTTGTTTTTTCTTTTTAATTCTATCAGATTTAGTATTGCGCATCTCAACTCTATGTTACCAGGTACGTATAGGCACAAAGATTAAACTTACTGGTAGACTGACTATTTCATCAATATCCATTTTTAAATTTTATTTACTTTTTTATTTTTGGCTGTCCTGGGTCTCTGTTGCTTTTGTGAGGGCTTTCTCTAGTTGCAACGAGAAGGGCTGCTCTCCGTTGCGGAGCACAGGCTCCAGGTGGGCAGCCCTCGGTGGCCGTGGCTCCTGGGCGCTGAGTGGGCGCAGCAGACGTGGCGCGTGGGCTCAGCTGCTCTGCGGCCTGTGGGATCTTCCCAGACCAGAAACTGAACCCGTGTCCCCTGCCCTGGCAGCTGAATTCCTATCCACCGGGCCACCAGCTAGTCCCAGCGTCTATTTTTGCCTTTTCAGTCATACTGATTGGATTTGCCTTGGAATCCATTTTGCCTGATGCTAACATTGATGTTTTCCCTTTGCTGGCATTTTCCTGAAATACCTTTTCCATTTCAGTATTTTCAGTTTTTCTATATTTAGTTTTTTATATTTTCTGTTTTTTCTGTCTCTTCTAAAACATCGTGCAGTTTGACTTTAAACTCAATTTAAGAGTCTTTGTCTTTTAATATTGAATTTAATATATTAATATATTTTATATAATTTAATGCACTTATTATGGTTACACATATATTTGCATGTGTTCTACCAGTTTACCATGGATTTTCTATTGCATATGCTGTTTTCACGCTTCTCTTTCACTGCTGCTTTTTGGTTAGTTGATAGCATTTTATTTTCTCTCAATTAATTTTCCTTCTAATGACTTGGAAAATATATATTCCGTGCCTATTATCTTTATATCTTTGACACTCATCGTTAAACACATTCTTTTTTAATTATTTGGCCATGCTGGGTCTGAGTTGTGGCATGTGGCACGTGGGATCTAGTTCCCTGACCAGGGATTGAACTCAGGCCCCCTGCATTGCAAGCACAGTGTCCTAACCACTGGACCACCAGGGAAGCCCCATAGTTTAGCATATTCTTAATCAACATCCAGAGTTAATTAATATCTATGTCTTCCAACTAAATAAAATGACAATCTCCTACCTCTTTCCCAGATTTTCTGTATCTCCATCCCATGTTATCATCTTAGCTTTTGATTAATTATTGTAAATAAATCTATCTATTTAGACTTAAAACTAAATTTTGGGGGGTTTCCTTGCTTACCTGTGCTTCTTATGTCACATGTTTTCTTCCTGGATTCATTTTCTCTTTGTTGAACTTTACATCTACACCACTGAGTCCTCAACCAGAGGCTATAGGGTGGCCCTTGTAGGGGTGTTTTGTATCATCACAGTGACTAAGGAGGAATGCCATTGGCATCTAGTGGATGGCAATGAAGGACACCAAGTGTGTGGATCCATCTCACACAATGATCAGTTGTTTCACCCCCGATGCCAGCAGGACCCTGCTGAGAACTGCTGTTCTGTATGGACTCTGAGTCGCAAATAATTATAGTTCGTTTGTGTCTTAAAGTGTCTTTACAGTGCCCTCACATTTGCTTGGTAGCTTACTTGGATAAAGAATCCTAAATTCATAAGTTATTTCACCAGGGAACTTTGAAGACATCATTCTGGTGTTTTCTTGCTTACAATGCTGCAAATGAGAAGCCTGATGTTCACTGTATTCTCATTCCAGCCTAATTTTTTTCCACTTTCTTTTCATGCTCAGGGTCCTGAAATTCTGCTGTGATATGCTTTGATGTAGGTCTTTTGACAATCTTCCTGTAAATTGCAGGACGTATTTCCTGTGAGCTGTAGAGGACCTGTAACTGGGTTTTCTCGACATAAGAGCACAGTATTTAAATCCTAAGAAAATGCCTTGAATTATTGCCTTGCCTCGGAGATTCTCTCCTCCCTCCGTATCCTGCTTTCATTCTGTAACTCACATTAAGCAGACAGTGAACTTACGTATCTGTCTCTTAATACTTTGTTCATGCTTCTCATCTTTTTCTTCTTTTGCACTGTATTCTGGGAGAACACCTTGGCTTGATCTGGTTCACTAACTCTTCAATCCATTCTGCTCTTCAACCTATCTATTGAGATGTTTACGTTTTAAAAAGTTATTATTTTTTAAATGAAATATTTTCATTTACAAAACTTTGGGGAGCTTTAAACAAATTTAATGTGCTAGGCTTTTTCATGCGATCAAGATACTTATTCTACAGCCTGGTTTTATGTGCTGTCTTAACTCAGTTTTATCATTTATTGAACAAGAATAATAATACCTACCACTCAGTTTCATTGTGATGGTTGGAGTTAATACCACATGATGCGTGGCACGTAGTGCGCTGAATACCTGTTGGATGAATACGCAGAGCAGAACAATAAACGTAAAATACCTGACACATACATAGTAGGCACTCGTTACATGGGAGCATGTTATCATTACTATTATTACCCCTATTATTAGTATTCGCTGAGACAGTGACATTCAAGGATTTTACATTCTCGGTTGTTCTCAACCAAGTGAGAACACCACCCCCCCCCCCCACCCCCCGATCCACCACAGGGACTGCTTCATCCCTTTGCGGAGGCACGAACTTGAACTACACATTGGCAGGCTGGTGAGTGCAAAGTGGGAATCTATCCAGCATCTGTCTCCCAAAATGGCTTTATGTTTTTATTTAATATATGAAGCCAGTTAATCCTCATCACCACTCAAAAGGCAGATGTCATTATCCCCATTTTATAGGATGAGAAACCCAAAGTTGCCGGGCAAAAGTTTAGGCATCTCACTCAGGTCAGCAGTCAGACAGATGGAGTTCATTCTGACTCAAGAAGTGGGTGCTTTGAACCTCAGTCTCTTCATCTATAACACGGGCCTTAAAGGGCCTGTGTCTAAGCTGTTGGAATGCCACCCAGCCCTCATCCTTCAACTCGGATGCAAAGGCACAGTGGCCCCTTCCAGGGATTTGAACCGTTCGCGCTGTCTCACCACCTCCCACTTCCTCTGTCCCTTCCTTCACCAGAGGCATCACCCTTCTTTGCTGGTAATCAACTAATTTGTGTGTGCACCTGTGCCCACCACCAGAGAGGGTGCAACCAAGAGAAACCTGAGGGCATCTTAGAAATAAGGCTGAGCATATGTGAACCCATGGTGATATCATGTCATTGTTTGGCAAAACTAATAAAAAAAATGTTTAATAAAAAAAAAAAGAAATAAGGCTGCCCTCTGATAAGGAAATGATAAGACAAGCCAAAACATGGGCTAGAGACAGATGCAGAACGTCACCTGTTCAGCTATCAAGCTATTGCCTCTGAGCTCCAGACCCACCTTTCCATGCTCTGCTTTGTGGTGCTGGCGCTGGGATTCTGGAAACGCTCTACGGCTTTGCCAGCAGCCCCCTTCTAGCCTCTGCTAAGTGGGGAGGGTGTCCTGGCGGGAGCTGCAAGCCTGGAAGAGGAAAAGGAACTGTTCTTCCCGTGTTCTTTTGTGTGATTCCTGAGAGCATCCCAGGTTCACCTTCGCCGTGGCCATTTCTTCCTCTCATCACCTGGGCTTACCAGGTGGCTCTGGTGGTTAAAAAAAAAAAAAATCTGCCCACCAATGCAGGAGACTCAAAAGACGAGGGTTCAATCCCTGGGTCAGGAAGATCCTCTGGAGAAGGAAATGGCAAAACACTCCAGTATTCTTGCCTGGAGAATTCCATGGACAGAGGAGCCTGGCCGGTTACAGCCCATGGGGTCCCAAAGAGTCAGACCGAGCACAGCGTGCACACCTACATTTCTTCCTGTAACACCAGTTGAATCCAGTTTGCAAGGGTTTTTTTTTTTTTTTTTAACACTTATGGAAACCTTTTTTTTTAAAAAAAAATATTTTTAATTAATGTTAGTCACTCAGTCGTGTCTGACTCTTTGCGATCCCATGGACTGTAGTCCACCAGGCTCCTCTGTCCCTGGGATTCTCTAGACAAGAATACTGGAGAAGGTAGCCATTCCCTTCTCCAAGGGCTCTTCCCGATTCAGGGATGGAACCCAGGTCTCCTGCATTGCAGCTAGATTCTTTACTGTCTTAAGCCACCAGGGAAGTCTATTATTATTGTTTTTGCTGTGCCGGGTCTTAGTTGCAACATGCAGGATCTTTAGTTGCGGCATATGGGATCTAGCTCCCTGACCGTGGTTGGAACCTAGGCCCCCTGCATTGGGAGCACGAATCTCAACCACTGAACCACAAGGGAAGCCCAGCCCCGGGGGAGTGGCTCCCCCTCAAAGGTCAGCGTCCCACCCTCAAGGCCCCTCCTCTGAGCTCAGACATCAACACAAGCTGGCCAGGGACCCATCCTCATAGGCTTCTGAAACCACCTCTAGGTTTTTATAATGTCCGCGTCTTTCCTTTGTTCCTTGAGCCTTAGAGGTAATAGACGTTTCCTGCAATCACTACCTCCCTGAGAACTTCAGAGTTCTTTTGATCCTTTTTGAGATGCCTACTTAACGACTTGATAGCTGGTTAACAATTCTTTATATCAGTGTATCTCTCTTAAATAACTGGTGTGGTTTCCAACTCCTGATTAGACCATGACCCACACCTCCCCTCGAAGCAGGGGGAGCATCCCCCGTGGCCAAGAGGTGACTCTGCTGAAATGAAGACCTAAAACCTCCAAAGGGAGAGAGTGAACTTCAAAAGAGGATCGGTCAGCCACTGAAGCCTGGGCCAGCACGAGCCAGCAGTACAAAGCCCAGCAGGACAGTCTCAGCAGTCGCAAGAGGACACGCCATCGTCATCAGCAGCCTGCTTGACTGTAAAGAGCTCGGATGGAGGAGCAGACCACCACTCCGTATTGCAACCAGCTGAACTTATTGCTTCCTTGCATGCGGGAGCACTTGGCTGCTCAGCACAGTCTCATGAACAAAGCAAATGGTTAATCCTACATAGGTTTTGGGAAAAGTTCGCTTTGGGATTGCATTGGTTCCAAAAGCGGAAGTAGGGTGATGCCAGCCTTAGATTCATGTTCATTACAGTGAAGCTGCTGCAGGTTGGCTGGTTTTCAAAGCACAGAATGTCACTGGTTGGCTGGTTTCAGAGGCAGGATCCATGAGGTAAGTTGCCCGTGACCAATTAGACAGGTTGAAGACCTGGTGGTTATTTATCCCTAGGGCTATAGAAAAATCAGTCTTTTCCTAGGAGTCTGCAGGCTTTTAATATTCACATCCCATTTAGTCCTCCTGCTTCCGTCTTTGAACCTTTCCAGCCATTCTCAACACAATCTGATCACAGCACCCAACAGATCTTTTTGTAAAATTCAAATCAGATCTTGTCATTCCCCTACTTCCAACCCTCTCGTGGATTTCCATTGCACACAGAACAAAACTGAAACTATTTACATCAGAGCTGACAAGACCTGCGTCTTGCCCATCTCTTTGCTTTGTTTTATAGTCTAATGACCCAGTTCAAGTCAGAATCTCTCCTACCTCCAGGTCTTCCCACATTGCTGGCCTTTCTGCTAGGAACCCTCTCCCACTCACCTGGAAAACTCCTATCCATCCATCAAGTCTCAGAATAATCATCACCTCTTCAAAGAAGACCTCCAAGACTGCAGTTCTCCTCCTTTCATTGCTAAAATGTGGGGAAATGAGTGATCAACGCAAAGAAAGAGAGGGAAACAATAGAATGGGAAAGACTGAGATCTCTTCAAAAAAAAATTAGAGATACCAAGGAAACATTTCATGCAAAGATGGACACAGTAAAGAACAGAAATGGTATGGACCTAACAGAAGCAGAAGATATTAAGAAGAGGTGCTAAGAATACACAGAAGAACTATACAAAAAAGATCTTCATGACCCATATAACCATGATGGTGTGATCACTCACCTAGAGCCAGACATCCTGGAATGTGAAGTCAAGTGGGCTTTACAAAGTATCACTGTGAACAAAGCTAGTGGAGGGGATGGAATTCCAGTTGAACTATTTCAAATCCTAAAAGATGATGCTGTGAAAGCGCTGCACTCAATATGCCAGCAAATTTGGAAAACTCAGCAATGGCCACAGGACTGGAAAAGGTCAGTTTTCATGCCAATCCCAAAGAAAGGCAATGCCAAAGAATGCCCAAACTACCACACAATTGCAGTCATCTGGCACACTAGCAAAGTAATGCTCAAAATTCTCCAAGCCAGGTTTCAACAGTACATGAACCGTGAACTTCCAGATATTCGAGCCAGATTTAGAAAAGGCAGAGGAACCAGAGATCAAATTGCAAACATTCATTGGATCATCGAAAAAGTAAGAGAGTTCCAGAAAAACATCTACTTCTGCTTTATCTATTATGCCAAAGCCTTTGACTGTGTGGATCACAACAAACTGTGGAAAATTCTTCAAGAGATGGGAATACCAAGTCACCTGACATGCCTCCTGAGAAATCTGTATGCAGGTCACGAGGGAACAGTTAGAACTGGGCATGGAACAATAGACTGGTTCCAAATAGGGAAAGGAGTACGTCAAGGCTGTATATTGTCACCCTGCTTATTTAACTTATATGCAGAGTACATCATGCAAAATGTTGGGCTGGGTGAAGCACAAGCTGGAATCAAGATTTCCAGGAGAAATATCAATAACCTCAGATATGCAGATGACACCACCCTTATGGCAGAAAGTGAAGAGGAACTAAAGAGCCTCTTGATGAAAGTGAAAGAGGAGAGTGAAATAATTGGCTTAAAATACAACATTCAGAAAACTAAGATCATGGCATCCAGTCCCATCACTTCATGGCAAATAGATGGAGAAACAGTGGAAACAGTGACAGAGTTTATTTTCTTGGGCTCCAAAATCAGTGCAGATAGTGACTGCAGCCATGAAATTAAAAGACACTTGCTCCTTGGAAGAAAAGCTATGATCAACCTAGACAGCATATTAAAAAGCGAAGACGTTACTATGTCAACAAAGGTCCATCTAGTCAAAGCTATGGTTTTTTCAGTAGTCATGTATGGATGTGAGAGTTGAGCTATAAAGAAAGCTGAGTGCTGAAGAATTGTTGCTTTTGAACTGTGGTGTTGGAGAAGACTCTTGAGAGTTCCTTGGACTGCAAGGAGATCCAACCAGTCCATCCTAAAAGAAATCAGTTCTGAATATTCATTTGAAGGACTGATGCTGAAGCTGAAACTCCAATACTTTGGCCACCTGATACAAAGAACTGACTCATTGGAAAAGACCACGATGCTGGGAAAGATTGAAGGCAGGAGGAGAAGGAGATGACAGAGGATGAGATAGTTGGATGACATCACCGACTCGATGGACATGAGTTTGAGCAAGCTCCGTGAGTTGGTGATGGACAGGGAAGCCTGGCATGCTGCAGTCCATGGTCGCAAAGAGTCAGACATGACTGAGTGACTGAACTGAACTGAGCCTAATCATTCTCCTAGAACACTTATCCCTGTTTATAGTAATGTTTTTTAATTAATTAATTTAGTTAGTTAGTTGCTTGTTTGTTTGCTGTCTATCTTCACCGCAGGACTGTGAATGCTCTGAGGGCAGGGATCACGTTAGTCTTGCTCACTCTATATAACCCGTGAACTGCATATACTGAGCACTTGACAAATATTTGCGGAAGGAACAGATAAACTCTACAATAAACAAGAGCCCCTCTAGCTGGGCTCCTCCCCCAGCCAAACCTCTAAAGCCAGGTTCTCTGGCAAGGGTGGATTTTGCTTTGTTTTTTTAAGTCTTTTGGCCATGCCAGGAGGCATACAGGCTACTGGATGCTGTAGCTCCCCGACAGGGGATCAGAGATTGAACCCATGACCCTTGCAGTGGAAGCACAGAGGCTTAACCCCTGCACCGCCAGGGAAGTCCTGAGAGTGGGTCTTCACGTCTATCATGGCCACTCCAGCTTCTCGAGCTGCTCCAGACAAACCAAGCCAGTTCAGGAAAACTCACGGAGGTGTCTCCAGGAGCAAAAGAAGCGTCAGCCAATAAAGGAACCCACGCCACACACCCAAGCTCTGATCTCCTGGGCTGGGCTCACACTTAAAGTGATCAAGGCAAGGGATGGTGAGACCAAGGGGGCCCCAGGTCCACAGGGCCACCCCACTCTCGCACGCCCAACAGCCACACCCGACATCTGTTTAGCCGTGAATAACAACCCCCATCGTCTGAACGCCTACTCAGAGCTACAAACAGGACCTTTGCTTGGTTTTACCTCATATAACTCCCTCACCAGCCCCATGAGTCAATTACCACTCTTATCCCTAGTTTAGAGATGAGGATAATGCATTTCAGAGAGGTCGAGCAACCAGCCTGAGGACCCACAGTAAAGACGGCATCACTTAGCCTGCGTAGCCATAGCAACCATTTAAATAGTAAAATTCCCCCACGTTACTTGATAAATAGTAGGTGCCTCAAACCCCTCAGCATTTCCTCTACAGGCACAGCCTCCCTGAGCTCTGGCTCCACCTCTGACCCCTCCACCTCCCCCAGTCCAGTAACTAAAGGGTTAAAGCAGCGTTGGCCATATGGGAAGGGGGGAGCTTCTCCAGGAGCTGTCGGTTCTGATCAGTCAGTCTTCATGCCTCACTGGTTGTTAAATATTTCACATTATTATTTAGGATTCTTGGCTTCTCTTGTAACTAAAATCTTCCTGGAGAAGTGGATCCACAGGGCCAAGCTTAGCGCTGGCCAGGGGCTTCTCTCCGGTTCAGATGCGATAGGTTGTAAGTCCAGTCCTCAGGAGGAACCTGCAACCTCCCCCGCCCCGGCTTGAGTCCAGAAAGCAGCGAATCCTAGCAGGCTCACCACTTTGCAAGAAATTATTGAGCCATCACTGTGTGTCCGCCCTCGGTGAAGCTGTTTACAGGGGACTTGTCAGGGGGCAATCGGGACCTAAAGAACGGCCACGCAGTGGTTTCCAGAGCACGGCCGCCAAGGCTGAGAGCCCGCTAGTTCAAGCTCCGGATTCGCCACTTAACAGCCATACAGCAAACGACTTAACCTCTCTGTGCTTCAGTTTCCTCGTGTGAAAGGTGGGGGAGATAATAATCAGAATTCTGACTTCAGCAGGTTGGGGGTGGAGGTTCAATTAGATACAGTATGTAAAAGTGCCTAGGAGGAAATAAAATGAATGCGGCTTCCCTGGTGGCTCAGGCAGTCAGGAATCCGCCTGCAATGCGGGAGACCTGGGTTCCATCCCTGGGTCGGGAAGATCCCCTGCAGGAGGGTGGCAACCCACTCCAGTATTCGTGCCTGGAGAATCCTGTGGGCAGAGGAGCCTGGCAGGCTACAGTCCCTGGGGTTGCAAAGAATCGGAACGACTAAGCACAGCCCCAAATCCTTAAAGCAGTGCCTGTCCCTACCCTAATGTCACCCTATTTTTATCTAGTAGGTGTGCTAGTCATTTTGCAAATCTCACTGAATATGTTCCCCTGATGCCCTCCTGCCCCAACACACACCCCCCACGCCCACCGGCCCACAGAGGCAGATGTTGGTAGATGACTTCCTGGGGCAGCAGAGGGCGCTAGTCTCACACAAGCGGCCGCAGTCGGTCCCTGGCCTGGGCTGACAGCTGACGGCTCACCAGGGTCTTCACCTCCCACCCCGGCTCCGCTTCCACTCACACAAATAAAATATAAGCCCAGTTCCTGGAAGAGCGATCTTCGCAAATGAAGTTATCGTGAGTTATGTGAACCCCCAACCTGCAAGAGCTGAGGCTAGACTGGCTGTCTGCCTCCTGCCCTTTGCTTCCCACTTAAAAACCCAGTCACCATGAATTTTCTTAATGATGCTTTATTCGCCTGTTTTAGTCATTTTTCTCCTCTTTCGGAGGCAGAGAGTTGTCTTAAGGGAGACGGTACAATATTGCAGAAGAGATCCAGGCCTTGAAATTCGACCTGTATTTGAGTACTGGCTTCACCACTCTACCAATTAACCCTGGGCAAATGTCTAAACCTCTCTGTGCCTCAGTTTCATCATTTGTCTAATAAAGGTAATGAGTCAGTACCTCATGGGAACGTGAGGATCAAGTGAGATAAATCAAGTAAAGACCTTGGCGCAAAATCTCTTTTCTATCCAAGCCCAACAAGTGTTTGACAAAGAGTGAAATGTCCAGGTGTATTATTTTTAGTGGTGAGAATAAAGGGAAGGTCATGTACTTTGAAGTCAGACTGACTTGGGTACCAAACAAGCTGTGTGGCAAGTCTTCTCTGCATTTCTAAACCTCATCTTCCTCATCTGTAAAATGGGCACCCTAGTGCTTCATAGAAAGTTGGCCATTTAAAGTGAGATCATGTGCCTAACAGCCCCCAAAATAAGTCTTGGCACATAGTAGACCCATAATAAGTATGAGTTCTATTTCTTTTAGCAGATAAGTGTTGGCTTTGATTATGAGCCATCATATCAGAAACCCTTCCGATATAGTGGCAGGAATCATATTTCAATAATAATTGTTTGTGAGAAGGAACATGCTTAACTTCTGAGTGTTTAGGAAGATTCAAACATAGCATAAGTCAAGCTCATAAAGACTAGTTACCCATGGTTTCTTTTTGTTTCTTTGATGATGCAATATGTAAGATATTGACTATGTATTATGTACCGATATGCTCTAGGTGGGCTTCCCAGGTGGTGCTAGTAGTAAAGAACCCACCTGCCAATGCAGGAGACATCAGAGACATGGGTTTGATCCCTGGGTTGGCAAGATCCCCTGGAGAAAGGCGCGGCAACCCACTCCAATATTCTTGCCTGGAGCATCCTGGGGACAGAAGAGGCTGGCCAGCTACAGTCCACAGGTCACAAACAGTCGGACACGATTGAGCAACTTAACCATGCATGCACATGCTCTAGGTCCTGGAGAGATGGCCAGGAATAAGATTATCAATATCCCTGCTATCATGGAGTCTACAACCAAACTGAAAGTCATAAAATAAAACAGCAGTATGACATCAAGTGCTATAAAAAGAGATTGGAGCAGGATAAGGAAACATATATAGTGGGGTTGGAGGAGCTGGATTAGAGATGATAGTGTGGTCAGGGAAGACTTGTCTGAGGAGGTATTAGAGTATGACCTCAATAAAGTAAAAAAGTAAGCCATGTGATGACGTGGGGAAGAGCATTCCAGGAGAGGGAACAGCAAGTGCAAAGGCAAAGAGGTAGGAAAAAACTATGATCAAGGAATGGGAAATTAGACCTATGAGACTCAAGTAGAGTGAGCTAGGAGGAGAGTGGAAAGAAGTCAAATGCCAGATCATCTGAGGTCTTGAAGATGATGGTGAAGATTTTGTCTAAGCACCCCCAGCACTCTAGAGGTGGACCACAGGATGGCATAAGTGGATGCTGATGGGAATAACCAAAGCATTGGTCTGCAAGGGAGAGGAGAGAACTACAGAAGTAACATTTCCGAGTAGGTGAGAGAAGATGAAATACACTTGCACCTCCAGGATCACCCTTACGGAGGTTCCAAGAAGGGTGCAGAGCATTCAGGCTCTGATGCAGGTTGATGGATGGATTTGCAGTGAGAAGTGAAGAAGGCAATGACACCCCACTCCAGGACTCTTGCCTGGAAAATCCCACAGACCGAGGAGCCTGGGAGGCTGCAGTCCATGGGGTCACTAAGAGTTGGACTGAGCGGCTTCATTTTCACTTTTCACTTTCAGGAATTGGAGAAGGAAATGGCAATCCACTCCAGTGTTCTTGCCTGGAGAATCCCAGGGACTGGGGCGCCTGGTGGGCGGCCTTCTATGGGGTCGCACAGAGTCGGACACGACTGAAGCGACTTAGCAGCAGCAGCAGCAGTGAGAAGATGAGGTTGTTTTCTTCTTATTGTTTCTTTTCCTTTTTTTTTTCTCTTCTGTCAGAGAGATAAGGTCATCAGTTAAGAATAAAGAATTGTCTCCTCTGGAGGACCAATGTGAGGGTCTATATTTTTCTCTGGCCCTAGTCTGTTGTTGGGCACAGGTGTGACATATTGATTTAGGTTGAGGGCAAACACAAGGTCATGATTATAGTGAAGACCAGGGGTAAGGCTGTGAGCTGGGTAAGGAGGAAAGTGAGGCCCCAAAGGGGATGACAGACTACACAAATGTGGGCGGTCAAAGGATTAGAGAACTGGGAGAAGTATTTCCATATGCTCCAGTTTCAGATGTGACTTTAGAGGAACTGAAAGAATACAGTGAATACTTACTAAGGGCTTACTATAATTTTGAAGACTACATACAACTTAATGAGCACTTACTATGTGCCTGCTGTTGCGTTTAGTCGCTCAGTCGTGTCTGACTCTTTGCGATCCCATGGACTGTATGTAGCCCGCCAGGTTCCTCTGTCCACAGGAATCTCCAGGCAAGAATACTGGAGTGGGCTGCCATTTCCTTCTCCATGTTATGTGCCTGGCACCCTGCTAAGTGTTGGACATTTACTGTGTTTCATTTAATTCTCATGACAATCCACCAAGGTCAACACTGTTATTATCCCCATTGTACAGATGAGGAGATTGAGCCTCAGAAAGATCTGGTAATGTACCTGAGAACTCACGGCTTGGTCTGTATGGTTAGGCCATTCAAGATGGCTGCTCTCTTGCTCTCTGTACATCCCCTGCTCAACCTGGCGCTGCTTCACTCACGTGAATATCCAAGCCTCTTAATTATAGGGCTTAATTAGACCCTAGTAACTAGTGCTCCCACCTAGCATCAATTCCCCCTATAAACGGTCGCCTCCTCCTCCACTTAAGTAGTGAAGACTGCTCCCATGCCCACCATCTACCAGACACGCCAAGGTATCGCTCCAGGACCCTTTGTGTAAGAGTTGTTGTTTAGCTGCTAAATCGTGTCTGACTCTTTTGTGACCCCGTGGGTCATAGCCTGCCAGTCTCCACTCGTCCCAGGCAAGAACACTGGAATGGGTTGCCCTTTCCTTCTCCAGGAGAACTTTCAGGCACGGGGGTCAAGCCCAAGTCTCCTGCTTGGCAGGTGGATTCTTTACCACTGAGCCACCAGGAAAGCCCTTGTGTAAGAGACAATAAACCGCTGACGTCTCCGTCTCTGGGCTCTTTCTTTGGTCTTACAGGTCTGTGAGGTGCAGGGCAACAGTTACAAAGGGCTCTTGTCTAATTACAAGGCCCAGGGATCATAACTATCATGTCATATTGGCCGCCAGACATTGTTTTGGGTTTGTATAATGATGACATTCAGCTTCTCCTGGTGGATTTCAGCCTGAAAACAGGGTGCCTGGTCTGAAACGCTGGGGTCTCAGCTGAGAGTGGAGATGGAGGAATCTAGAGAATTCTTGCCTTGTGTAGTAGCCATGGTGGAGCTGTCAGTCAGGGGGCCTGCCTTCCTTAGCTCAGGGATATTTCTTTAGCTGGGCATGTAATCTGAGCCCAACCAGCTAGACTCTTGCTCCAGGGACCTTGACTGTGATCAAAGAAAGATCTGATCATGAAAGGGGAGAAGAGGATGGAATGAATTCATTTTGGCTCCCTAAACAGCCAAAGCATCTCCAGGCTCTGTCCTCTTCTAAGCCTAGTCCTCCAGCTTCCTGTCACCTCTGTGAATTGCCACTAGCTTGCCAAGAAACTCCTTTTCTGCTAAAGTTAGCCAGAGTTGGTTCCTGAGACTTGCAATTAAAGAACCTGTGCTCGGGGGGGTGGGAGGGTGAGGAGACCAAGTATTGTAGAGCTAAAGGGAATGATTCATTCCTTGGCTAAATGTGTACTGAACAGGGCTAAGACTAGGGTGACACAAGTGAGATACCCAGGGCACAAAATTTAAGGAAGCTTTCATACTCAGGGTTGTGTAAGTACAGGGCTGGTTCTAGCAAACAGATACCCACCTTCACACCCCCAAAAAGTCAATGGCTTAAAGAACAAAGATTACTTCTCTTTCACATAAGAGCATAAGGTGACCTAGAATTATTCCAGGTCTGCACATAGTTTTCTCTCCATGTGATCTATTCAGGGACCCCAGAAATTTCTATATGGTGGTCCTTTCATCCCCTAACATGTTCTAAACATCAGAAGGTCAAGACTGGACCCAGCTAGAGAGAGAAGAAAGAGTAGGCAGGCCCACTGACTAAAGGCCTTGCCTGAAGTTTCATACATCACTTCCACTGGCAAAAACTTAGTTCCCCAGTCTTTTTTTGTTTCATTTTTTAAAATGTATTTGGCTGTGCCAGGTCATAGTTGAGCGGCATGTGGGATCTAGTTCCCTGACCAGAGATTAAACTGGGCCCCCTACATTGGGAGCAGGGAGTCTTAACCACTGGGCCACCAGGGAAGTCCCTACCCAGTCATTCTTAACTGTAAGTGAGGATGGGAAGGGAAGCTTAGCTAGGCAGCCTTGTTACTGTGAAAGGCCAGGAGAAGGAGTTTTGGCAAACAGCTAGCTAACAGACTCACCAAAGTCGTTGCCCACATGGAGTCTATTTCCCAGCAGAGTCTATTCTCAGTAACAAAGGCTACTAGGGAAACAGACTCACAGACTTAGAGAACAAACCTATGGTTACCAGGGAGAAGAGTGAGAGAGGATAGTTAGGGGGTTTGGGATGGACATGTCCACACTGATATATTTAAAATCTATAACCAACAAGGACCTAAGGTATAGCACAAGGAACTCTGCTCAACGTTATGTAACAATCTAAATGGGAAAAGAATTTGAAAAAGAACAGATATCGATATTCATATGTATAACTGATCGCTTTGGTGTACACCTGAAACTAACATGACATTGTTAATTACCTATATTCCAATATAAAATCAAAAGTTTTTAAAAAGTGACAAAAATAAAAAGCTTCTCAGTGTGAGGGAGAGGTGTTTCTGGGCTATAGTAAATGAATAAGGCAGGAAGAGGTGGGACAATGTTCCTGAATAGGTATAACTTCTTCATTATAGGTAAGTTATAGGTAATAACTCCAGGAGTTATTACCACCAAAGGTTGGGGAGGGAAAGTGAACTTGGCCTGTCATCTTGCAATGGGGCAGGAAAAAAAGGTCTGCTAGACCAAGGAGATCCAACCAGTCAGTCCTAAAGGAAGTAAGTCCTGAATATTCATTGGAAGGACTGATGCTGAAGCTCCAACACATTGGCCAAAGATGCAAAGATGCAAAGAACTGACTTATTGGTAAAGACCCCAGTGCTGGGAAAGATTGAAGACAGGAGGAGAAGGGGATGACAGAGCATGAGATGGTTGGATGGCATCACCAACTCAATGGACATGAGTTTGAGCAGGCTCTGGGAGTCGGGGATGGACAGGGAAGCCTGGTGTGCTACAGTCCATGGGGTCACAAAGAGTCGGACGCAGCTGAGCTACTGAACTGAACTGAGACCAAGGTAGAACTCTCACGTGGTCCTCCAACCAGTTCTGTAGACAGAAGATGAAGTTGGGAATGAGGAAGGCTGGACCTGAGTTCTAGTTCCTGAGTTGACCTCAAACATAGCCCTTCACATTGCTAAACCTTCACTTTCTCCTTTGTAAAATGATGAGGATAACATCAATAGTAATTCATTAATAATTAAAAAGAACAGCCTGAATAATAACAGTCTTCTGTGAAGATCTCACAAAGGAATGGTCTACTAAAAGCTTTGGTAGGCAAGGGGTGGGCAAAGAACAGCCACAGATCAACACCTATTGTTTGTAAACAAAGTTGGAACACAGCCACCCTCACTAGTTTACATACTGTCTGTGGTTGCTTTCACAGTACAACACCACAGTTGAATCGTTTTGACAGAGACTGTATAGCCAAAAGCATTTACTATCTGGATATTTATGGAAAGTTTGCTGATAACTTCTGCAAGGGCTATAGCAACATTAGCTATTACTAAGCTACAACCTCCATGAGGATCACTGTATTCACCAGTAAAAGGGGACTAATAAAAGTCATCTTCAATTCTAAGATGTTTTGAGGATCACATGAAACAACATATGTAAAACTGCTTTTCAGATGCTTTGCAGAGTGTAATGTGCCATATAAATGGGAGTCCTTATTTAGTCTCTTTGCTGAGTATCAGTTTCATTATTTCCTCTCTTCTTTGAGCATCAGTAAAAGGGACGACAAAAACCCACCCCTCAGGGGGTTGTAAGGATCTGTGAGACAAGACGGTTAAAGCATTGACTTTAGAATCAATCAGGGATAGGCTGGCGTCTTGCTCTGCCCAGCACTAGCTGCACGGTCAGGGGACCCATTTAATACCTACATCGGAGCTGCTGCGCGTGTAAAAGGGAGGCGGCACGAGTGAGGCCCTGGCGCAGGGCCCGGCTCGGATCTGCAGGTGCGGTGACACATACCGCCTCCCACGGGTCCCTACCAGCAGTACGGCTGAGCTGTACCCCTCTGCCTCTGCTCTGCGCCCACGGTCAGCCCTGGGTGCGGGTATAATTAGCTCCAGCTCGGTGGTGAGCAGCCGCGGCTGCTCACAGCCTCTGACACGACTGTCACCTCCCACTCAGTTCTCCAAACCACAGCTATCCCACTGCTGGGTGCGTTCCATGCCTGCTGGGCACCCAGCCGAGTGCCATCAGAGGACGTCTGAGCCCTCATAACCTCTGATTTATCACCAGGGACCCAGGCTGTGCCAAAAGAAAAGTTTCAGGGAGCAGGGAAATGTGGGGGGGAATGGCTGCCTCTTGCATTTGCGGAGGGTGGGAATCCCATTTCCCCAAAATCCACAGCCGGAGGCGGGAGAGGCAGCCTGCACCTTTAAGAGGCCTCCGCCAGCCGGGCGGGGACCAGCGGCTCCCTCATCCCCGGCCGGGCAGTTGGGCCCGCCCTACTTTGAGTGACAGGCAATCCGCCCAATTGAAGAAAGAGAATTCAGCGTGACGGCGAAACGGAGCAATAGGAGCCCGGGTCGGCGTGCGTGGGGCGGGGCCCCGGGAGGGCCGGGCCGGCTGGAGGCTAGCAGAGCGGCAGCTGGGGGACCTCGGCGAGGGAGCTGGGCCTTGGTCGGAGCCCTGGTGAGTGTGGGGCACTCCTGGGGCCGGGGCGCGCCGGGCCAGGCCCGAGGGGCGGGGGAGCAGAGGGGCCGGGCCGGGAAGCGGACGGAGGGCTGCGGCCTGCTTCTGCCCAGGAGCCTGGGGGCTGGAGAGGGCGGGCCTGGGCCCCCCGTGCTGGCTCGACGAGCCCCGAAGGGGTCAGCAGGCCCCAGGGGGGCCCGCCGAGACCGGGGGGCACCGGATCCCCAAGCCTGAAGGGCCGGCTGGTGGGGAAGAGGGCGGACCAGGCCTTGAGGAGCGGCGGCCTGGCCGGGTCGGGAGGGAGGGTGGGCGGATGGAACCCGGGGGCGAGACGAGATGCTGGGGTCAGGGACGGGGGAGCGGTGGCTGAGATTCGGTCGGAGCCCGGGAGTGTGCGGCGCTGGGTGGCACCCGTCGGAAGCCTGGGGAGTCTCCCTTGACATCGCCGCCCTCTCCTGCACAAACAGACCCTGCTCGTCACCCCGCCCCGGCTACCCGGCCGGCCCTGTAGTCCCCTAGACCGTTTATTTACTTGCATCTGTGCCGCTTCCCACTCAGTGCAGACCTCTCTGGCCTCTCACCGGGACCCATCTGCCCACAGGCGCTGGGGCCGCTCTCCAGTGGGCCTCGCACCGTGGCCCGAGGGATCTTTTCAAAATTCCGTCCATGTCCGTTGGCTGGCTTACTTTGTAAGTGGCCGGCTTCCACCTCTTTGCAGGACCACCCTCAGATCCTCACCCAAGCTCTGGAGATGGGATGCCACCCATGTCTCCTCCCTAGTCTCTTGTCTACTGACCCTTCTTGCTCAATACTCTCGACACACTGGCCTTTTCTTGTTCCTTCTACATACCGATCCCTGAGCCAGATCAGGGTCTGCACCCTTAACCTTCCTTCCTACTCCCCAGGAAGTACCTTCCCCTCCTGCCTTCTTCCAGTCAAGTCCTCTTTATCTTTCAAGTCTCCACTCAAGTATCAGTTCCTCTAGAGGCATCCCTGGTCCCCGACCCCCCACTAAGTGAATTCCCCACTTTCATCACCCTCTGTACTTCTCCTTCACACCACATGAACAGCAGCAGTTTGACATATATTTATGAATGTGTTCATGTCTATGCCCGCCTCCCCAGGTAATAAGGTCCACAAGGGAAAAGAAAGGCTCTGCCCTTGCTCCTTGTATTTCCTGCATCTTGCCCGGGGCCAGGCACTGTGAATATTAACAAATGTATTAAACAAATGAGTGGAGAACTTGGCTTTGGCCCAAGGAACAGGGTGTGAGTCGAGTCTCTGATGTCCTCCACAAACTGTGCCAGGCTCTATGCTCAAGCATTGCTGTCCAGTGGAAATATAATGCAATATTTGTGGTTAAAAATTTTTTAATAGCCACATTAAAGAGCAAATGACTTCCGTGGTGATTCAGTGGCTGAGATTCTGCACTCCCAGTGTAAGGGGGGACTGGGTTGGATCCCTGGTCAGGGAATTAGGTCCTTCCTGCTGCATCTAAGTCCCAGAGCAGCCAAAAAAAGGAAAAAGGGAAAAAAGTGAAATTACTTCTTGTTATTTTATTGAACCTAGTAGATTCTCAAATAATATTCTTTTGACATATAAGCAACAGAAAAACGTTACTAGTGAGGTATTAACATTTTTTTGTGTTATTAAGCCTGTGAAGGGCTTCCCTGGTGGCTCACTGGTAAAGAATCCACCAGCTAATGCAGGAGACGTGGATTTGATCCTTGGGTCGGGAGGATCCCTTGGAGAAGGAAATGGCAACCCCACCAGTATTCCTGCTGGGAAATTCCATGGACAGAGGAGCCTGGCAGGCTACAGTCCATGAAGTCACAAAAGAATTGGACACAGCTTAGAGGCTAAACAACAATAAGCCTTTGGAATCTGATGTGTGTTTTATACCTAGGGCCCATCTCAACTCGTGATAACCACATATCCGCTGCTCAATGGCCACTCGTAGGAGTGTGCAGTGCTAGAAGCGTTACATCCTGCGGCATTTAATCGCCTTAAACTGTTCAAGGTAATTGTTGTTACGTACATTTCAGTAATAAACATAAAGAAGTCATGTTGCCTGCCAGTAGTCATCCTAAAGTTTGTGAGTGGAGGAACCAAGATGGGGCCCAGGACCCCAATCTCTTCATCTGGAGTTTGGTCCTTCTGTATCTTAGATGCCTCCGGGAGGTGCCAGGGAAGTTTGAGGGTGCTAGAAATGGGGGCTCCCCCCAAAAATGGCACCTGTGGGTCTGTGCTTATTCTGCCTTGTCCACACAGAGTCAGTGTGTCTGGGTGCATCAGTACCACCTATGTAGGTGGCTCAGGAACAAGCAGATTTGATGCAGTTGGAGGAAAAACCTGCAAAACCAGCGCTTCTGGGTCCAGTCACCACAGCTCAGCATAGTCTATACCAACTCAGCCTGGCCCTTGGGTCGAAAAAATGTACCCAGCCCGCAGCATCTCGTACAAGGCGCCATTTAACAGTCCTGCTGTTCAGTTCAACAGCTGCTCGCTGAGTGAGGTCCCCGTCACTGTGAGACCAGCATCTGGGGAGACTGGGGAGTGTGGTCACAGCCCTCATCTTCAGGATGCCAGCTGGGTAAGCGGAAAGACAAGGCCAGATCACGGGCTGATTAGATGAGTGGCTGGCCACTGTGCAGTGTAACAGAGGACCAGAAGCGGTGGTGTGCAGAGGCTGCAGCGGCTGCGTGATGCGTTTTGAGTGCTGGGTTTGAAATCCTCTAGACTGTGTAGGGGGGTACTTTGCAGTCTCCTACAGTTCCCATGTAGATGCTGCCTGGCTTAAACCGCCAGAATTTGTAAACCCGTTAGACACACTGGTTTTAGCTGAGCCAGTAGGAGAGGTTTGTTGAGCACCTGTTATGCGCCAGGCATTGTATCGGCCACAGCTCTGAAACGTTGAAGCTCTCCAAGGTTCTTCTGCTAGGAAAGGAATATTAAGTATTATAATTATAATATATATCACATAATCATTATACTAAGTTATACAATTGTTATATTTATTATCTGATTATTATCATTATTATTATGCTTTCTGTCCCTGATTGCCTTAACATAAGTTCTCTCATTCTGTCATCGGCATGTTGAAGACATACTGGATACGTAGAGTTTATCATGCCAGGGAAACACAGTTACCATGTTTTTGCAACTTCGTCAAGTTCACACTGTTGAAATTCCGCTTACTGTGGGTCAGGTACTATGCTTAAATGATTTATGTGTATTTTTCCACCCCTGTGTTCACAACAGCTTTATAGGGTAGGGTCAGTTGATTCGAATCCCCATTTTACAGATAAAGAAATTCTTAGAGCTGGGATCCAAGTCCAGGTCTGTCCTACCCCAGAACACGAGCTGCTAACCTCAGTAAGTTACTCTGCCGTGCTAGAAGGTCAAGCTTAGAAGGGACCTCACTTACATCTCAGAGAAGGCAATGGCAGCCCACTCCAGAACTCTTGCCTGGAAAATCCCACAGACCGAGGAGCCTGGAAGGCTGCAGTCCCTGGGGTCACTAAGACTAAGCGGACTAAGCGGCTTCACTTTCACTTTTCACTTTCACACATTGGAGAAGGAAATGGCAACCCACTCCAGTATTCTTGTCTGGAGAATCCCAGGGACGGGGGCACCTGGTGGGCGGCCTTCTGTGGGGTCGCACAGAGTCGGACACGACTGAAGCGACTTAGCAGCAGCAGCACTTACATCTAGTCCAGCCTCCTCGTGTAGGTCAGGACCTAAGGCTCAGAGAGGCTCGTGGCAGAGCTGTTGGCCAGGCCTCCTGGGCTCAGGGGAAGAACTGACCCGGAAGCGAAGGCGAGGCCTTCTCTTGTCCCTGCCTGGTGGTGGGCCTTGCCAGCTTCTCTGGACCTCAGTTCCCGTATTTATAAAACAAGAGGCTTGGCCCAGCTTTCCAGCGAGAGCAATGCTGTGTTGCTGGGGTCAGGGTTGAAGGAGTCGGGCCCCCAGCCCGGGATTTCAGTCATCCCCCAGGGCTTCTCAGCCCAGCACACCCGCTCCCTACACAGGCTCTGCCTCCCCGCTCCAGCCACCACAGCCCCGTGAAGGCTGCAGTACTTCAGATTCATCCTTCTTTTCCACTTCACTGTCTGTTTCATTACTGGAATCTGGGGCAAGTGATCTGTAAGCACTGACCCCTTCTACATCCACCTTGGTGACTATAGGGATTTGCAGAGTTCAAGGCATCGGCTATTCCTCTGCCATTAGAGTTTTTGTTCTCTTTTAAAGGCAGTCGGGTCCAGGGCCATCGTCGACGGCATTTTTGGCGTGGAATACTGTGTGCCAGCTCCTGTGCCACCAGCTTTAGGGAAAGGTGGGCGGGGGAGTAGATGTGGACTTGATGAGTCTCTGCCCTCAGCTGGCAGCCTGGCACTGTGGCTCCCAGCCCTGGCCGCCCATCACAGTCACCTGCCGCGGCTCAGGAGGTAGGTGTTGTGGCCACCCGCGGTGGGCATGGACGAGGCACAGCCAGAGCGGAGAACCCGCGGTCTTGAGTCTGGCTTCTCAGACTGTCACGTGTGTGCCAACCAGCTGGGAATCTTGTTTGAAGGCAGCTTCTGGTTCAGCGGGTCAGGGCTGGAGTGGGTGATTCTGCATTATCCTGGGCTCCCCAGCAACGTCGGTGGTGCTGGAGGGCAGGTCACAGTCTGAAGAGCAAGAGAAAAGGCTGCACACGCAGTTGTGAATCAGCTGGATCGTGACCCTCTGTAAAAGATGTGAATGCCAACGAGAGCACAGTTCACTTTGCCTGAGGTCGGAGCACCAGGAAGGCCACACAGAAGAAGGACTATTGGGCCTCGAAGCTTGAGGAGAAGTTTGGCAACCAGACCAGATGGAGGCTTAAATAATGGCTGAGACCCAAGTACGGCCTGGAAGTGTCTGGCAGTCAGGGGAACAGGGTGGTCCGCTGGGGCATTTGGGGTATCCACGAGGAGGGTCCGTGGTGGGACTGGAAGGAGCCGGGTGCCCTGCTGAGGAGTCTGAGCTCGATTCTGTAAGCATGAGGCGCTGCCAAAGTTTTCTAAGTCAGAGACCTGGGTGGTTCTTCAAGGGGGTGTTACGTGAGAAGAGACCCAGACAGTCCCCATCTTCCCACACCTTCCTCACCACACTTGTGGCTCTAAGTCAGCGGCTTATAACTAAGTGTTTGAGTGTGTTTTGTGTCCTACAAAAAACTGAGGAGAAACCTCAGCTGCCATTGATGCGATGGTCCTTCTAGGCGTTTCTAGCAGTGTTTGGGAGAACCCGAGCCTGCAAACCCAGCATCCCTCCCCAAGTGTCGCCTTCACTCAGGGGTCTGACTCGAGGGAAGTTGAGTCACTTCTCACTTGAGAAGCTGTCCTAGGAGATTGTGGAGATTGTGCTGTCGATTAGAAAGAGGGTGTGACCTCTGGTCCCCTTTCTGGTATGGTGGGTTCTGTCACAGGAAACAGAAACCAACCTCCCCCGTGCCTCTCCCACTGAAGCAAAAGCAAAAGATGGAACAAAAAGCACAGTTGGCCCTGATCCTCAGAGGAATGAGGGGGGAGGAGGGAGAGCTGGACCTTTCTGGCCGGCCTTCTTCAATCTGAATTCCATACTAATGGTGAGGGATGGGCTTTCACTTCCTTTCTGCTGGGCTCTCAGCATCCCACTCCCAGGAGTGGTCCTCCCACCCACCCCCCAAAGCAGGCGTGGTTAATTGATGGAGCTCCACGGGGCTTTTTGTAACTGCTGATTTTGTAAGCACACTTCCAGAAGCCACTTAAAGAAGGCTCACTTGAGACACAGAAGGTCCTGTTTTCCTCTTGTTTTCCCCAGCTTCGCCTTTGAACACCTGGGTTTTCATTCTCACGCCTTAGAGTAGAATTATCTTGCCCACGTCTCTGTGCATCTCTCTCTTGTTTTGTGGTGTTGAGAGTTTCCCCAGTCCTCTTTGTGTCTGTAGTACTTGAAAGGGGGTGGGGTGGGGTGGGGTGGGGTGGAGTGGGGTGGAGAGTCATTTAATTGAAAGGGGTTGATGACTTCCTTGCCCTCTGGTCCTGGATGTGGACCCAAAGCTCCCTCATCCTGGCTGTTTGCTGTTGAACTCTATGGGACTGCCGAGTGGGTAGAGCAAGAGGCTATTTATAACCCTGAGAATTTTGCAATGTTATTGAATTGCTTCAACCTAATTTTCACTTCCTTTCTTAATTGAAAATGAAAAGAGTAAGCAAAGGAGCGCTGAAAGGGTTCCCCACAAGGAGATCCTTTATCCTCAGGCTGTTTGTTATTGTTGTTGAGTCACTAAGTAAGCGTCTAAACTCTGTGACCCCTTGGACTGTAGCCCTCCAGGCTCCTCTGTCCATGGGGCTGTTACCTGGAGAATATTACTCTTCTAGTCTCCTGTCTCCTAATGTTTCCAAGGGAGAAAAGCAGAGGGATGTTTTCCCTCCATCTTTTAACTGGAGTCAGATGTGCTAAATCTGATTGTCCAGTGAGACACATCCTGATGATAGATGTGAAAACACGAAGTGCTGTGGAGTTGGAAGGTGCTGGGTCATGGAGGGAATGCACAGCCAGAGCATCCAGTGCCTGCCCCCTTCCGTGTGGAGCCAGCCCTGGCTTGTAGGAGTTGAGGAAGTCGGAGCTGTTGGATTTGAGCAGATACAGATGCTCACAGCACTGTGCTTGGTGACGAAGCTGCAGGGTTGGACCTGCCCCCAGAAGGAGAGAGTGGAGAAGAAAGCTGTCTGAATATAAAGCTATAATGGTGTAGCCCAGGAGCCTTCGCAGAGCTGTGGACAGAAGGCTGTGAGAACACGGGGTCCCGTCCTATTTCACTTTGTCAAGACTGGTACACAGAGGAAACAACATTTGAGCAGGGCTCTGAAGCTTGCATACGAGCTCTCCTGACAGTCCAAGGAAGGAAGGAGATGTGCAAAGACACAGAGGAGGAGGAGGAACGTGCCCTGCCTCGTGGAAATAACAAATAGTCCAGGAAGGTCCGGCTGGACCGTGAAGGGCTGAGCCCCATGCAGGAGAGTGGAGGTCACCTTCTTTAGACAGTGGACCCCATTATCTGTCACCGTGATGAGCTCTTGCTGTCGGTGCAGCCTCGGCGTGCTTCAGCTTCAGGTCCAGCAAGCCCACATCCTCCCTTGAGGACTTGCTGTGGGTGCCGTGCCCCCTGCTTTCATGTGGCTTTCAAACAGCCAGCCTGGCTGGGGTCAGGTGCTGCTGGTGCTGCGTGACACTGAGTGCAGAACTTAATTTTTCTGTGCCTCTGTTCCTTGTCCGTAAAATGGAGTAACATCACACAGGGCTGCTACAGAAGAGAAGTCCCAAGGCCCAGTCTTTTTTTTTTTTTTGGCTGCTCTGGGTCTCCAGTGTGGCAACTTGGTTGCCCCAAGGTGTGTAGGATCTTAGTTCCCTGACCAGGGATCGAACTCACATCCCCTACACTGGAAGGTGAACTCCTAACCAGTGGACCACCAGGGAAGGTCCTCCTAAGAGCTGGTCTTGAGATCCAGTCTGATGTGGTTTCTTTGTGTGTGTGTGTGGAGAAGAGATGGGAAGGGGGCATGTGGAAGACCCGTTTCTCATCCTGTGTGAACTCCGGTTGCCTCGTCTGTCTAATGGGGATGGTGTTCAGGGTTCAGGTGAGCCTCAGTAGTAGGAACACCACAGACGTGTGTGATGAAGTGTGACGAGACCGTCCGCACATCACTGATACGCACAGGATGACTGCTGTGAGGCCACCACGTAACTGAACTATTGTAAACAAACGACTTGTCTAGGTGGGCTTTGCTCTTCAGTGTTTCCGCCAGTGTTCCTTAAGGGCCTGCTCCACGCCGTCCTCCTGTGCCGTCTTTTCATCTCCTTCCTCTGTAAGGCTTGTGGTTTGTGCGGCTCCAAATCTGTGGCCTGCCGTGGTCCCCACTCTGAAGCTGACTGTGGCCTTCTGCTCCAGAGCCCATCAACATCCATCTCCCTTAACCTGTGTGTTTTAAGCTCAGGAGAGCAGACTGGATTAGTCTGCTGAGGGTGGGTGTTCACCTTGGTCCCATAGGCCATGGTGTGGGTGGAAAGAAAGTGAAAGTGAAGTTGCTCAGTCGTATCTGACTCTTTGCGACCCCGTGGACTGTAGCCTACCAGGCTCCTCCATCCATGGGATTCTCCAGGCAAGAATACTGGAGTGGGTTGCCATTTCCTTCTCCAGGGGATCTTCCCAGCCCAGGGATTGAACCCAGGTCTCCTACACTGCAGGCAGACGCTTTATCCTCTGAGCCATCAGGGAAGCCTGATGTGGGTGGAGAATGCCAACACACATGGGCCACCTGGGCATTTGGGGAGAGGGCAGAATCGCAGAGAAGAGGGGCTTATGGTGTCTCTGAAATAGTCCCGGTGGTTGCAAATCCCTATGCTTTCACATGGATGTGAATTTTTGGAACAGACGAGAATCTCTCAGGGCTGACTTTAATAGAGATAATCAGCCTAGGAAATCCCATATGGGGTCAAAGTGACGTGTAACTGTAAAATACAGTAATGAACATTAGCTTTGTTTAGGAGTTTCAAAATATGTAATTTGCTTCTTAGCAGGACCACTGAAGTAAGGGTGAAGCTTCTCAGGCAGAGAACTTTGAAATGGGCAGTCTTCATTTGGAATTTTAAACTCTAGTTTAGAATTTTAGACTTAAAAGCCACGTTAGACGTGCTTTAGTTCCACAGGTGAGAAGAAAACTGAGACTTGGGTGAAAGGGACACTGCCCATCACCCAGACACGCAGTGACAGAGCTGTGCCTAGGTCGCAAGTCCTCTGGCTCTGAACCCAGGTGCTTTCTTCAGCAGGGACAAGCATCCCAGCCCAGTGCTCTTTATCTTGCACCTACATGGCCTACTGAATTTAAAAAGAAGAAACCAGAGGCTTCCCTGGAGGTCCAGTGGTTAAGACTGCATGCTTTCACTAAAGGTGACGTGGGTTCAATCCCTGGCCCGGGAACTAAGATCCCATATGCCATACTCTGTGGCCAAAAAGTTAAAAAGAAAAAAAGAAGAAGGAAAAGAAACTAGACTAAATAAGAATATGGTCTTAGAGGCCATGTTATGCATTTCCACATATGTGAAGTATTATATTAATGCAAAAGCCAGCGGGACAAATCCATGGTGATATAAGTCAGAAAGAAGTTGCCTCTTGGAGGGCTGGTGGGTGAGGGCCTGACCAGGAAGAGGTAGGAGGGAAATTTGGGGGGTGTGAAACGTTTAGTGTCTTGTTTTGGGTGGGTGGTTATAGGAAGGGATATGTGTGTGTGTTTCTGTTTTGTGTGTGTGTGTGTGTGTGTCTATAATTTACATATGTATGCACACATATACACATAAGCTCTGCATTTTATTATATGCAATTTGTACCTAAATTAAAATGATGTGACAAGGGTACCCTTAGAAAAGGATAAGGGTGCCCCAGGCACCCAGAGATTCACAGTACCCTGCCTGCTTTGCTCTGTCACTGGAACAGAGGATCTCCACCAGGGCTTGGGCCCGTTTCTCTTCAGAGATTTATTGTGTGTCTAGGCACATAGAAATCACACGTGAGGAGTTCTGCTTGGAGCTGCAGAAGCTGTGAAAGCTCTCAGGGCCATGAGGCCAGCCCACTTCACCTTCAGGCTTGATTCAGTTGCAGTGAGCAGAAATTCAGGCCAGCTCAGTGTTGGGGGCGGGGGGAGGCGCAGGGGGCGCGCTGGCCAAAGTCAGCTCCACGTCTGTCTCCTTCACTGCTTTTATGCTGGGTGAACTCAGGTTGCTTAACCCACCGAGCTTCAGTTTTGTCACCTTCAAATGGAGATGTCTTCAAATAATCTTGTTCTGCCTACTTCGTAAGGCTGCTGGCAGAACTCAATGAAGTGAGTGATAGCACATCGAAAGCCTTCTCTTCTGCGCTGCCGTGTTCTGACAGCGCTGGTGATGTAAATATACCGTGTGTGTGTGGTTTTTTTCTTTTCGGCCGTGCTAGGTCTTTGTTTGCTGGCTTTCTCTAGTTGTGGCGAGCAGAGGCTGCTCCGGTCATGGAGCCTGGGCTCCTCTTGTGGTGGCGCACGGGTTCTGGGGTTCTGGGGTGCGTGGGCTTCAGTACTTGCAGCTCTTGGCCTTGGTTGCCTGTGGCATGTGGGATCTGCCTGGGTCAGGGATCAGACGTGTGTCCCCTGCATTGGCAGGCAGATTCTTAACCCCTGGGCCACCAGGGAAGTCAAGTGCTGGTATTTTTGACAGTTGACTTCTGAAGCAGCCCACCCGGGTCAGGAAAGGGTCAGGAAAGCTTCCCTCTGTCTGAGAAGCCTATGGGTTGATAGGGTAAGGGACTTGTACATGCCAAGTTGCTTCAGTCGTGTCTGACTCTTTGCGACTCCACGGACTATAACCTGCCAGGCTTCTTTGTCCGTGGGATTCTCCAGGCAGGAATGCTGGATTGGGTTGCCATGCCCTCCTCCAGGGCATCTTTCCGAACCAGGGCTCGAACTCACGTCTCTTTAAGTCTCCTGCATTGGTTCTTTACCACTAGCGTCACCTGGGAAGTCCAAGGGACTTGTACCCCGTCACCAAAGATGTTTGTACGTAGAAGTACTATGAGAACTGACATCTGTGCTTGGGCTGAAAAAGTGATGCCATCCATGAATACCAGCTTAGCAATAGCTATGCTGCATGTTCCAGGAGAGGCAGGCAGTGTCCATTCGGAAGCAGAAATTGCGGGTGAGTGGTTAAACCTGGAGGATACAGGAAAAGGGTCTTCTTGATGAAGAGCGAGGTCTCTCCTGAAGCTGCGGGCACGGAGTGTAAACACACATTGAAATCATCCATCAGTGGGGCGACTTCCCTCATCAGACCTTGGAGAGAGAACGCCTTAGCCGCTGCCTGGAACGCCGCCGCTAAGCTCTCAGTTGCCTAGGAGACTGGTCACATGGGCCCATCTTCCAGACTTGTTCAAAATGATTTATTTTCCTTTATGTTGTGGGGCAGTGGGGGAGTGGGGTCAGAGGTACTTCCGAAGCCTTGTCCTCCGATAGTGGGGCCTTTGGGAGGGTGTCCTCGCCTCCCTCCACTTCTCTTTCCGTGGCCCTTGCCCTGGTGAATTGGGATGAAAATAGCATTTCCTGTCCTGCTTCTCTTCCCCATTTTCTGAGCCCTGTGTCATCCCCACGGGGGAGGCTTGAGGGGGAAGGAGTGGCAGCAATAAGCAGGGAGGAAGCAAGAGAGCTGTGGCCGGGCCCTGCTGACTTGGACCTTCTGGGCTGACCGCAGAGCTGGCGGGGCTCCTTTAGCCACTCGGCCAGGAACAGCCTGTGTCTGGTCTTATTGGTCTCCGGGCATATGTTTCTCCCTCTCAAGGTCCCAGGACAGGGCTTTGCAGGCAGTATGCTCATTTACCACAGGGCCCTCCTGGCCCTCCAACTGAAGCATCACTTTGCAGATCTTGCTGCTGGCTTATCTGCAGTGGATAGATAGGTTTGTCCCTTTTCTACCAGGCGATCTAATCTAAAGGGACAGAAGGCCCAAGGAAAGGTTGTGGTGTGATCCCGAGAAGCTCAAAGCAAGCAGTCCTGTATGTTTCTTTGGACACTACCTTCCGATTTTTCAAAATACATAACAAAAGTGAAAAACGAAAGCAAACTCTGACTTCTCTGTTCTTTCTGATTCTTTCTCCCCAGGCAGCTGTGTCTGTGTGTCTGTCTCGGAGAGACAGGCCCTGTTGGGAACGATGCCACCACCATCAGACATCGTCAAAGTGGCCATTGAGTGGCCAGGTGCTAATGCGCAGCTCCTCGAAATTGACCAGGTAAGCTGCAGAAGTGAGGGGTCAGGGAGTGTGGGGCAGGGGGCGTCTTTCAGGGTGGGGACCACTGGCATCAGGAGTAGAAGTCAGCCAAGGCCGGTACCCAACTCTGGAAGGCTGGCCACCACGGCCTGCGAGAGTCTTCCTCTTTGAGAAAAGCTCTCAGAGAAGAAGTCCATGCTCAGACGCCAGGCTGGGCCTGCCTGGCAGACCCTGGCACTAGCAGGATGTGGCAGCTGGTGAAGGATCTCTTCTCCCATCCCCACCACCCCCTTCTCTTTCAGAAACGGCCCCTGGCGTCCATCATCAAGGAAGTTTGTGATGGGTAAGTTGAAATTGCCCCCTGTTTTGTATGGTGACAGGCTAAAGACAGGGGCACTGTCAGGCCTTGAAAAGAATCCTGCCTGAGGATCTGCAGTTAGGTGGATCCCCAGTCTGGGCTCATGTGGATTGTCGTCCCACGACAGAAGGGTAGCTGGTGGGGATGTCTCCAAGACCTGCTGTCAGTCTGTAGGAATGCCCCACTTGAGGTCCTGGTGGGGTCTGAGACCTGCGCTGAATAATATGTACCACCTTTGTGGTGCCAGTCTCTGCAGAAGGCAGAGGAGGTTACTGTTGAATATCTCAACCCAAAGCTTTGTTTTCTCCCCCACCCCGCACATCATACCGACCACCCGATGCCTTCAGCAGCTTTACTGAAAGTTCTTTATTTGCAGCTTCTAGACTGGCCCCCAGGTATGTATGGCCAAAGAGGCTGTACTGTTTTTCTCTTACACAGGTGGTCATTGCCAAACCCAGAGTATTACACCCTCCGTTACGCAGATGGCCCCCAGCTCTACATCACCGAACAGGTTCGTACAGGGACTCGCTCTCAAGTGAACCGCCCAAGGTGGTGATGCCGATGGCCCTCAGGGAGCTCCCACTTACTGGGGTGAGAGCTGCTCCCTGGGCAAGTCAGGGCGCGTCAGCCCTTACTCTTCTCTAGTGGCTGGAAAATGTGGCTTCTGCTTCCTGAGAGGTGCTCGAAAAGCATCTTAGAAATTCTTGGCCAAGAAACAAGCAGGAGGAGAGGGCCCGACCGAAGAGTGTCAGTTACAACTCCTTTGAAAATGACAGAAAGTTCTTGTTGGTTCAGCTTACTTGTCCAATTTTAATATTTTGTCTTAGCTGCTGTTTGTTTCTCTTTGCTGCCTAGACTCGCAGCGACATTAAGAACGGGACAATCTTACAGCTGGCTATCTCCCCGGTAGGTATTCTGCTTTCCTTAGGAATTCCTTTATCTGTCAAGCGTACATGAGTCTCTGCCATGGGCTGGACTCTATTCTAGAAAGTAAGACTTGAAGGTGAAAAATGCCCGTCTCTGCTCTCACAGCCTAGTTGTGGGTAAACAAATACAGTATAAGGCCTCTCTCCAGAGTCTGGAGAGAGTGTTGCTTAGGGAGCTGTGGGAACTCAGAAAAGGGCCCACCTGAGTCAGCCTGAGGAGTCCCAGAAAGCCCTTCCAGAGGAGGGGGCATGTGGCTCTGGGGTTGAAGGGTAAGCAGGAATCAGCTGAAGAAAGAGGAGAAGGAAACGTACTCCAAGCCCAGAGATGTGCTTTGTTTAGGGAGGGGCGGGAGTGCTGGGTGGCCAAGGGCCTGTGGCGATCAGTCAGAAGCCAGCGGAAGGTTCCTAGATGGCTTTCTTGCAGGTTGGACTTTATCCAGAAGGGAATATGGGGGACACCGAAAGATTTTAAGTGGGAAGCAATATTTATTTAGATTGATATTTTAGAAAGATGACTTTAGGGACACTTTGGAAGATGGCGAAAGGCATCTTCAAGAAGCTGATGAGCCCGGGAAGGCAGTGGCCGTGGAGGTGAAAGGGTGGGCAGGAAAAGTGGAGGTGAGCTTGGCGAAGAAACCGGAAGGAGCAAGACAGTCCACACCAGCCCCCTGATTCTGCCAGGGCAGCCCTTCTGGGTAGCTGAGGAGGCATCCAGAAGGTGGGAAGGAAGCAGGAGGTTGAAGTGGCTTAGGAGCCGAGGGCAGGGGCAGCGTCAGGATGGAGGGCGGTGTGGTTCGCAGTGAGCAGAGAGAAGGAAAACTGAGGGTGGGAGAGCCATCTGTGGCTCCAGGAGACCAGTCGGCGGCTGGAGGCAACGAGGTGGTAGTGTGTCGACTTTCCGAGGTGAGGACCTTGAATTCACCGCGTTATCAGGAGGCTGGGTTTAAGAGGAAGTAGATAGAGAAGGTACCAGCTTGGGGATACGGAGTTTAAAAGATACGCTTTCTCAAAAGGAGGTGAAACATTTGTGTATTTTGAAATCAAAAAGCTTTGACAAGAGAGCCAGCGAAAGGTCTCCCTCCCACTCTCATCTCCTCTGCTAGCTCCTCACCTTCTCCGATCTGTCGGGGTTGTTACCTTCTGTGACAGTTTTTCTGTGTCCTTGAGAATGTATTCAGATGGAAGAGAGGGAGGTTGCCAGTGTGGGAAAGAGAGGGGGTGAGCGACGGGGCAGGCAGGACCTTGCTGCCCACAGGACAGGATGGGCCCACCTCCCAGTGAGGGATTCTCCCTGACTGCTCGGCCAGAGTGGGACCAGGGACATGGGGGTGGCCTAGGTGCCCCTGCAGCTTCTGTTGCAGTTTTTTATGTGTCCTCTTACAGACACGTAACAGAGGGCGTTGCCAGCCCCAATTCCCTTGGTAACGTGAGTCCGCACAGTACCAGCAGCTGCTTTTTGCTGAATGCCTGGGTTTAGCTGAATCCTTTCACATATGGTATCACTTTGTCTTCACAAACCCCATAAGATGAATACTCTCAATAGCCCTATTTTTCAGACCAGGAAACCGAGACTCAGGTTCAACAGCTCGCTAGTTATCGACCGCTCAGGACAGGTCAGAGCCACTCCCAGACCTGCGTCCGGGAGCCTTAGGGCCAGCGTTCGCGGGATCTCCACCTCCCGCTTCCCTCCTTCAGCTCTTCTCATCCTAAGGACCCCATCGCTGCCCCCAGATGGGGGCAGTCAGTTTAACGGGACAGCCTGGGACCTGTGTCCTTCACAGAAATGCCCGAGCATTTTCCAGGCCCCTGCGTAGAGCAGGTGACTGTCCCTGGAGCAGGAGCTGCAGGAGGTGGCCCCCCAGAAACGCCATCTCAGGAGGAAAGTGAACACTTGGGGTTGGAAGGTTCTAAGTGTGATGCAGGCCAGTGTTCTTCTGGTTGTTCTGTCCTGTGGCCCTTTCTCCAGTGCCCATGTCCTCCACCGTGGCGGTAACGGAGGATTTCTGTGTCCTCAAGTGCCGTGCGCGGTTGGAAGGGCAAGACGTGGGCAGCCTGACTCCTCCACAGCAGGAGAATGGGGGCTCCAGTCGCTTGCTTTGGCACTGTAAGAAAAATTAAGGCCCCGGGAGCAGGTTTGATCTCCAGACCCTTCCATTCCAACCAAGACCATGAAATTAACACGCAAAAAACAGAGTGATGAAACAGTAAGATGTGAGGTGCCAGCTGTAAAATTAAGAAGTTCAGCAGCAGGAGGGACCCGTGAACACGAGAGGAGGGGTCGCAGCCGCGTCTGCAGGAAGGAGGCAGGTGCCCTGAGAGGGGAAGGGTCACGTGCTCAGGCGAGGCTCTGGCCCCAGCTGTCCTTTTCGAAAAGCTGTCTCAAAGTTAAATTAACTGCTGCTTGATATTCTTACAGTTTCCCCAGGGCTAGCACTTTGAGGAACAACGATACGGACTTTTGAGAGAAAGTAAAAAAATATATATGTATTGGGCTTACCAGTTTCAGACTGAAAGAGAGACCTTAGAGGTCATCAGATTAAATTCTCCATCCAATGCAGGAATCCCTCCAGTAGCACTTTGGACAGATGTCATCCAGATTTTCCTTGATTGCTTCCAGTGACCAAGAGCCCAGTACTTCAAGAGACAACCTCTTCCACTGTCTGATGGCTTTAGTTAATAGAGAACTCTCAGGGGTACCAAGTGGGGACGGGGGTGGGGGAGGGGTAAATCAGGAGTCTGGGATTAGCAGGTACAAACTACCATATACAAAATAGGTAAACAGCAAGGTCCTACTGCATAGCACAGAGAACTAGATTCAGTATCCTATAATAAACTATAATGGAAAAGAATATGAAAAAGAATGGATGTATAGAAAACATGTAACACTTTGACGTACACTAGAAACTAACACAGCATTCTAAATCAACTAAAAGTCAATTTAAAAAAAGAAAAACTCTCCAATATTGACTGAACCATTATCTGTTGATTGATTGGGAAAAAAAACCTGATGCTGGGAAAGATTGAAGGCAAAAGGAGAAGGGGATGGCAGAGGATGAGATAGTTCAGTAGCATCACTGGCTCAGTGGACATGAATTTCAGTACATTCCAAGAGATAGTGAAGGACAAGGAAGCCTGGTGTGCTGCAGTTCTTGGGGTCACAGAGTTGGACACGTCTTAGCAACTTAACAGTAGCATTAGTCTGTCTCTTTGTGACTTGCCGTAGGTAGTGGACGGTCATCTCCCAGATCTCTTATATTCCCTCTATGGGGATCTTTAATACATAGACCAGAGTGATACAGAAAGGATACTTTGGGCTACAGATCTGTCTTTACCTACTGATGATTCCCTGATGGATCCCGTAAACATTTATTTAGCAAATATTAAGCAGCGTGAAAAGCTCTTCCTGCCTTGGGCTTGAAGGTCCACAGGGGCCCCTGTGAGCCATTCACAGAGCAGCGACCCACCGCGGGGAGCAGATGTCCTGTATCTTGTCCTTGGTCCCGTAGTCCCGGGCCGCACGGCAGCTGATGGAGAGGACCCAGTCCTCCAGCATGGAGACCCGGCTGGACGCCATGAAGGAGCTGGCCAAGCTCTCTGCCGATGTGACCTTTGCCACCGAGTTCATCAACATGGATGGCATCGTTGTGCTGACGAGGCTCGTGGAAAGCGGGACCAAGCTCCTATCCCAGTGAGTATTTCCACGGTCTCGATAGGGGGCTCTCAGAGATCTACGACACTCCGTGGGGCATCCCAGTCTCTTTTCCATTGAGTCAGATGCACTTATTGAGCTCCGTTTGCATCCGGAGCAGCATGCCAAGCACTGAGGTTCACACAGAGGGGTATAACTTGTTGTGGCCCTAAATCTCCTACTCTAGTTGGGCTCTCACAAATTTCAGAGATGGGACAACGCAGCTCTGTGCTGAGAGAGAAGTAAGACTCAGGGCTGAGGATATTGGGAAGAGAGAGGTCAGCTCGTAGCTGTGATCATTTCTGGAAAGTGGATGTGACGTGATGGAGATTAGTGAGCAGGCTGTCCGTTATCAACTAGAATAGATACTCTGTCTGTCTGTTCTTAACTATGTCCCACTTCCCTCCCTCTCCAGTCACCTCCCCCCCATACACAAGCTCCTTATACACAGACATATAATAGCTGTAATAGCTCTCCCTTGCCCCTTCACAGTCTCCTTGTCACCCGTTTTCACAGTGGGTGGGGTTAGAGGGGGCATCTAGGACTTTGTGATGCACCAGAAATGTCTTTGTGATACTCCAGTGTCGAAGTGAATGTGTCAGGAAACTGCCCTATTGATATCAACAGTGAATAAACATGTTTAGTTTGTCTTCTAAGCCCATGGAACCTAAGCCAGCAGAGAGGGAGTCAGAAATCTTCTTTCAGCTGATGGATCAGCTGCTGCAGTTTCTTAGCCAAACTGAGCAACTCATCTCGGGTATTTGTTCAAGTCATGGATTCTCTGGCTGCACGGAAATCCTGAAGCCTGTGGCTGCCGTCAGCACTGACCTGGGCATTCCCAGTCTCCCAGGAGTGCAGGCTTAGAGTGGCCTCGGTTCCCCCTTCTTTAAAATGGAGGTGATACCCACCTGGCTGTCCTACCCTGAGAAGGATCGTGGGTGAGATAGGTCAGAACATGCTTTGTAAACGGAAACGTGGTCTGTGAACCGTAGAGCACTTGCGCGCCACAGTCTGTGGCGTCGCAGAGTCGGACACAACCGAAGGGACTGAGCCCGCACACGCGCAGGCGGGTGTGTCATGGATAAAATGTGTACAGAGCAGAGAAGGGGGAGAAGACATTTCAGTCCTTCCTGTCCGTCAGCACTCTGGTAAGGCTTCCCATGCCTTATCATCCTGTCCTCACCACAGCCCCATGAGGTTAGCACTGTGAGAGGAACTCTGTTTTACAGAGAAAGAAACAGAAGTCTGAAAAGGTAAAATTTGCACAACTAGTAAGCAGTCAGACAGGAGCTGAAACCCTGGGCCAAAGTTCACCCTCTTTCTCCTGCCTCCTGCTGCCTCCTGGCCTAAAGGCAGACCTGGGACCCAAGCTCCCTTGGGAACCCCCGCCAGGTGGTGCGGTTTGAGGGCGCTTTGGTGGACGGGAGATGGCTGAGGGACTGTTTCCCTGAGATGAAGCCTGGTCGCCCAGCCGCCTTCCCCTCGGTGATACTAGAGATCCCGGGAGGAATCCGCTCCCCGCCTGGAGTAGGCGTCGGCCGGGCGCCGGGCCCCAGTGGCGTCCGCGGCTGTCTTGCATGGTGCTTACGCTGAAACCCGTGCCTGCTGTAGCTCCCTTCACGCCTGTGCTCCCCGGTTCTGAATCTTCGTGTCATTTTGTGTGTGTTTGCACATGTCTCAGCTACAGTGAGATGCTGGCATTCACCCTGACTGCCTTCTTAGAGCTCATGGACCATGGCATTGTCTCCTGGGACATGGTTTCCATCACCTTTATTAAGCAGGTGAGGCTTCCAACCTTCCGTCTGTCCTCCCTCAGTCGCCAGGTGTTCTCTAGGCTTGAGGGGAGATGCAGGCAACACAGCTGCTCCAGGGAGGGTCGGCCTTCTATCCCCAAGGCCGGGTTTTCATCCTCAGCTCCGGCCTTCCTGTGGCTCCTGGAAGATGTACCGAGACTTTGTTATACTCACAGGGCCTGCGCTGAGTGGGACTGGGCTCCCAGAACCCAGTGTGGCCAAAGTGGGCTTGGATTGTCGGTGAGACCTGCGGTAGCGCCAGCCAGCCCACCAGCCCTGTCTCTAAGTCTCTCGACTGCTTTCTGAGCCCTCCCTCCTCTTGGGATTAAAAAAAAAAAAATCACTTCATTTGCCTTATATTCTCTTACATTTACTAGTGTGCCTTCTGTTTACGAATTTGCAGGTGAGCCTATTTGTCAGATGAACTCAGTGTGGAGAGGAGAGACTTCTAGTTTTGTCCTTCTTCTAGAAGAAGAGGCAGTGTTACCTCCAAAATCTGAACTGAAAACCAATAAATGATATCTCAGCTGATCTAGATTGCACCTGTCATTGGCTTGGGATATTGAGAACTCCCTGATGCTGGAAACACTTAGGCACAAGCACAGTGTGTGTCAAGGATATTCTCATGGGAACTGAGCAGAGAGATTAGATTATGAGACTCTGAGGTCCTTGCCGTGTCCCTGAGTCTCTGCGTGTGTACAGGGACAAAGTGTACGTCAGGGGAACAGCACATGGCAAGCACACGAGGTCCCAGGATCAGGAACCTCTGATCCTCACACTCAGCCCTTCCATGCCCAAACCCTTGTTTTTAAAAACAAGGGATTAAGCCCTTTGGTTTAAGGAAACACAGTTAAGTGGATACTGTCATTTGAAATTGAGTTATGCATTATCCATGCCCGGGGGTGGGGGGCCTCCCTGGCACCCTGGCCAATGCAGCAGATACCACTGTTACCTGGGGGCGACTGTCCAGACCTGGGCAGCACACCTAAGGGGGGAGAGTCCTGGGTGGGGGCTGGGCACCTGAAACCTAAGCCTTCAACCCTCGCAGGCTTCCTGACCACCTCGCCCTCTCTGGCTCTAGATCGCGGGGTACGTGAGCCAGCCCATGGTGGACGTGTCCATCCTGCAGAGGTCCCTGGCCATCCTGGAGAGCATGGTCTTGAACAGTCAGAGCCTGTACCAGAAGATCGCGGAGGAGATCACCGTGGGGCAGCTCATCTCGCACCTCCAGGTGTAAGCCGTGCCTCCCTCCCCGGCCTCCTTCCCTGCCCTCCGCCCTACCTCTGCCACACCTGTATTCCCAGATGCTGGTCCACTTGTCACTCATCACCTCTTCTCTACTACTCACTGCCGGAACTCCTCCCATAATTCAGACCTGGTCATGTCACGCTCTCGCCTGAAGCCCTCTGTAACTCTCTTCACCTCTTAGGATAGCACTGTTCCCAATCCCTCCCTGTACCACCATGGTGCCAGACAGAATTAGATGCTTTCTCAACTCTCTGAGCCCAATAGTCCCTGTTTGTACCTATGACAATCATATGAAATACTGTATTTTTTTACCATCTGTCTCCCATTTGAAACACTGAGTTGGGAACAGGGACCAGTTTTGTATCCCATGTTTTAAGTAGAAGCCCCACTATTATTTGTTGAATGAACTCTGGCTGAACTAGCAGCGCGCAGTTGAGGCTAGCAGGACGTATCTTGCAGAGCATGAGTTCCAATTCAGGCTCCACTGCAAACTAGGTCTCTACCCTCAGCAAGCTTTCCTCCTCTCTTCTTGCTTCCATCTCTACACCAGGGTTAATCCTTCCCACGTCTCAGGCTTGTGAGGAACAAAGCAGAGAGAAGGTCTAGGTAGGGGCCCCAAACAGGATAGGTATTCATTCAGGAGAGGGTTTGTTTTATTGTTGGTCATTGGTTTTTTTTTTTTTTTGCTTTTGTTTGTTTTTTTTAAGAAGCTTATTCCATCCTAAGACATTTAACAGATAGTAAACAAAAGCTAAAGACAGATGAGCCCTTAAGAGCCTGTTCTTCCCTCCCCATTCTTTTTTCTTCCCTTTTAGCCATTCCACGCAATTTAAGGGGCCTGGACTTTCCAAAAGCAAGGACTGCTGACACCTTCCTACCTCCTGCCCCCTCTCAGCATGTGGGTTGTTGACTGAATACCCCCCCCCCCCCCCCCCCCGTTCCTGGGGAAGCCAGAATTCCCAGACTTGGTTGTTTTTGGCAGCCTTTTTTTCACTCAGCTATGCTCTCAGCCCAAACTTTCCCACGAGCCCAAGTGAAAAAAAAGCACAAGGAAATTTGCAACTCTGATTTCTTTCCCCTTGTCACTTCTCTAGGGGATTCTTCAACCTCTGTTTTCATGCCCCAAAAGCCAAAAAGGTTGATTGAAGTGAGGGGACATGATCAACCCCAGATGGAGAGTTCTGATTTTCCTGACCTCAGAGTTACCTCTGTTTCTTTGTTTCTGAATTGGAATGACCCAGTCACCTCCTTAGGGAGGAGAGAGGAGCTAGGCGTCTCTTAGGGGTCAGTCTGCAAATATTTTCAACCCATTCCTGTCCCCAGAAGTCATGTCCGCTGCTGCTGAGCTGAGGGACACCTAGTGCCCTCAATTAGACTTCCAAGATGCCCCCACCCAACCTGGGAGCCCAGCAGCCCCTCTGGAAAGAGCCCCAGAATGCAGCCGTGACACAGCAGGTGGAGAGTTCTCATCAATTGCTGGGGGTATGAGATTCCAGAGAGGAGTGGTAGCTACCATTTGTTTAAAATAAAATATGTTCACAGTTGAATACTTCTAAAATACAGAGAAGCACAATAAGGAAATCATTTGCCCATTATCCCACCTCCAGACATAATCACTGTTAACATTTTGGGGTTTTTTTGCCACCCGACCCCTCGAGGCATGTGAGATCTTAGTTCCCTGACCAGGAATCAAACCCACGCCCCCTGCATTGGAAGTGCAGAGTCTTAACCACTAGACTGTTAGGGAAGTCCCTAACATTAAATTGACTCTCTCACTGGTCTTTTTTTTTTTTTCCATATGCATACTTTTAAAAAAGTTGGAATCTTACTGTACATACTTTGTGTGCCTTGACTTTTTTTTTTTCAACAATAATAGCTCTTGAACATTTCCCATGTTAAAGAACCTTCTAGAAGGGTAGTTCTTAATCTTTTTGCATTCCAGATGCCTTTAAAAATCCAGTAATGGTTATGGACTCTCACCTAGAAAAACTGTCGCATAGTCAACCAGATAAATGGAATAATAGCCGTGGTGTTTCTAGGGTAACCCTAAGCCCATCCCTAACCCGGAATGAAGAAACTTCGAGCGAAAACAATGACTGCTTAGGATTTTAATATGCATGAACAGAGTTGCTCCTGGGGATATTTGCATTATTTCCTATTCTTCTTTTTAATAGTACTTTGAGGAAACACTCTGCCAGTAACTCGCAGGCAGAGCTCTCTGATGGCTGTCTTTGGATAAATTCCTCCTAGTTGAGTTGCTGGGACAGGGACTCTGCCCTGATTTAAGGCTTTTGATCCTTGGCCTCTGATTATTGTATGACAGTCTGCAAATGATTGTTGTAAACCATCTCTTGCTGGTCAGTCTGCTAATCTCCCTCTGCCTTCTTTCTCCATTGACACAGCTCCAACCAGGAGATTCAGACCTACGCCATTGCACTGATTAACGCACTTTTTCTGAAGGCCCCTGAGGACAAGCGACAGGTCTGTGGCAGCCTTTTCAAGCTTTTCATCTGGGCTTTTCTGAGAGAAGACTTCTCACCCAGCCAGTCAGGGACTCTTGGGAGAGTCCTTTGTCCTGTCCTCGGTAGCCAGAGCCCATCAGAGTGGCTTTGCTAATAAGGAAGACCTCGGAAAGACCAAGAGGGGAAGCCAGCCAGGGCCTAGGTCAGGGCAGGGACCTGCAGACTTTTTCTCCTCAAGGCCAAACAAATGTTTTTTTCTTTGGTGAGCCTTGTGGTCTATGTGGCAGCTCTTCAGCCTTCCCAGGGTAGCCAAAGGCAGCCTCAGGCAGTAGACAGCAGGTGGGTGTGATGACTCTTTCCGTAAGACCTTGACATCTCATTTGGCCTTAGAGCGGCTACCCCTGGGTTAGAGGGTCAAGAAGCAGGGAGAGGAGACTCTCCAGGCAGCCCTGCCGGGTCCTAGGAGGCAGAAACAGATGCCATCCTTGCTGAAGGAAGCAACAGTGGGGAGACTTAGCTTGAAGTTTCATGTATAAAGATCCTTTCAACCAGGTTCTAAACTTTTCCCTATTAGTTAGCTATGTGCCATGATGCAAGTTGCTCTACTTCCCTGAGTCCCAGTTTCCTCACCTATAACATGGGAGCAGCATCCGCCCCATTCATTTATAAGGATGTCATGAGAAAAAGGCAGACCCTTGTCTTCTCAGGGAGGAACCTAGGGATGAGCGGAGCAAACACTGACCTAAGAGGCCAGAGCCCCAGGGCCTAGTGTTTTTCCCTCCACTGCTGGGCAAGTGCTCTGACCCCTCTGGGTCTCTACTCTTTCTGTAAAATGCAAGGGCCAGACTAAAGGATATGTTTAACCCTTCCAACACGACTGTTCTAGATTTCTCTGGTGAAAGCCCAAGAGAGGTATATAAGAAAGGGTTTGTAATTCTCGGTCAACGCACTGGGCTCAGTAAGCTGTAGTTCCCGTGGGATCATGTACCGAGTCCTTAGGAGGCTCTGGTGGGAGGACCTGGAGCATCTGTGCTTCTGTCTGTCCTTGTCTTCCTTGGATGGCTTGCTCTGTTCATCTCTCCCTCCCTAGTCCTGTTGTGAATGTAAGCCGAAAGCTCATTCTTCCATCTGCTTCTCTCTGTGCTTTTTGCTTTCTGCCGGCAGGACAAGCACCTTAATCCTCTAGACCTGCCTGTCACTGTAAGTAGCATTGCCGTGTGGAAAGGGCCCCGCTCTCTTCCAGGTGGGGAGGTCAAAGCCAGGCGAAAATCTCCTGATCTGATCAGGCTGTTCAGGGAGCTCCAAGACACAGGAAAAGGACACTGTAAATCTCACTGTGTGCTGTAAATCTCATTTGTCAGGACACTGAGGGAAGCACCATGGATCAGAGTCACCTCAAGGATTAAGGGGCTGCCTGCCCTGGGGAAGATGGCCTAGTCTCTCCTTTGTAACCTGCCTCCATGTGGGTCTGTGGTTCATCTGGAGAAGATCAGATTCAGAAATAGCCTGTGACTTTCATCTAGATGATGCCAGATGCATTGCCTTCCTGCTTGCTATAGCAGTAGTAAAGGGGAATGTGTGCCCTTCTGGATGCTTACTAGACCATAGGAATTGGAGAAACTTTAGACAGTTCACAGAGGGAGTTTGGATGCTCGTTTCTTGGTTAGAGGGAGCTCAGAGAGGTCAGCTCTACAAGGATATAAAAGAGAGTGAGTGCTTTCTCCCTCCCTCCCCTGCCAGCACCGCAGAGAAGTCTTTGGTCAAAGGCCTTTATACTCCAGTAGCAGACCACTGGCAATTACCCACTCTGAGTTGTTGACAGCAAGGTTTAAGCTCCATAACCAGCCTCCCATAGCTACTGAAGAAGTTTCTAGTCCACCTTCTTCCTCTGCCAGCCAGCGTGTGCTCGGGGGACACAAAGTAAAACTTAATGTTCCTGGCAGCGTTAGCCATTCGGAATGTGGCCAGAAATCTAGAAGCAAGAGAGAGAGGCCTTCCAGCTCTGAGAAAAATGATTATCTGTGGAATTAAATGAAGGCAGTTTAGAAAGTGAAGTCATACGAATTAACATTATAAGAAGTGATGGCTGACACTGGAAGGAGGAGACAGATGAATTATGAAAAGCTGTCCAAAAAATTAAAAGCATAGTAATCTAGACGCATTTTGTTTAGGGGAAAATAGCTTCACGTTTCAGAAGCCCCACTATTGTAACAGTGCCACAACATGGAATAATAACTGATGTGGGTTTTACTGATGAACCAAATCCTTGGCAGTGATTAAATTATAATCATTATAGTCTCTTCAGAAATAAAGAAGTATATATATTTTGAGAAGATTAGCACAAGAATGGTCAAAATAATGGTTCTGAGAGGACCCTTAAGGCTTCATTCCCTGGAAGATTCACTTAACTTAGGAGTATGCTAAATAGTTACTGTCAGAATCTGAACCCAATATAATAAAAAAGGTGACCCTGTTGTGAAAAATTACCCCGAACCACACAACAGACTGTTCTCTAAAGCCAGTCGGAAGTGAGTCACGGACCACTTAGTGTTTCAGAGCATCCCGCCCGAGCTCCTGCTGGTGTGGTGCTGGGGGCTGGAGGGGATGCTGGGGCCAAGCCCTTTCCCTGGTTTGGAGTCGGTGTTTCACCAGAGCCCCTTGCAGCTTTGGCAGTGGTTCCAGCCGCGGACAGTGCGTGTGGCCTGGGAACCATCACGCCGCTCTGTGCCCTGTGCTCATTGTCCGTTGCCCAGCGTCCTTGTAACGTCTTGTCCTAAAGCAGTCTTTGTTCCTCTGTGAAAATGACTCAGTTGATTGTGCCATTGAGAAAGGAAGCCCTATTTGCCTTCATTTGTACTCTGGAAAGAAAATGTGCGGGAATTTTTCAGAGTATAAAATACGTAGTTGAAGGTCTGTGAATTTTTGCCCCATGTGCCCACTTTTCATTTGAAAAGAAGGAAAAAAATCAAGGGGAAAAGCCCGAGAGCTGTGACATCCCTTCCTTTGGATCGCTGTCACAGCTACGCACCAGACCGGGCTCACGTTTGCCTCTTCTCAACAGGATATGGCCAACGCATTTGCACAGAAGCACCTTCGGTCCATAATCCTCAATGTAAGTTCCCAGACAAGCTGTGTTTTGTTACTGTGATTGTTTTGTTACAATTAACTGCAACTGTTGCGGTTTCTTTTTTTAATGATTTCATTTTTGTCTGTGCTGGGTCTTTGTGGCGCAGGCTTGTGGCGAGTGGGGGCTTCTCTCTAGCTGCAGTGCACAGGCGCGTCCTTGCAGTGGCTTCTCTGGTCGTGGAGCACCGGCTCTAGGGTGTCCGGGCTTCAGTCCTGCAGCTCGTGAGCTCAGTAGTTGGGGCTCCCGGGCTCTAGAGCACAGGCCCAGTAGCTGCTCTGCAGCACGTGGGACCCTCCCAGATCAGGGACCGAACCTGTGTCTCCTGCGTTGGCAGGTGGATTCTTTACCACCGAGCCTCCAGGGAAACCCCTGCAATTCTTATAGCTGTACTGTTGTTAGTGAAGTTGCTATGGAGCAAGGTGGGCACTCAGGAAACTTACTGGTAGGTACGTAACCCTTCCTCAGTTGGAAAGCTATGTTTTGTGATCCTGTAAGCAGGGTTGTGTCGAGGAGGCTGGCCTCCAGAGAGGTCCTTAGCCAGCTAATACTGTTTGTTGCCCCACAATTCCAAAAAAAGTTTATCCAGAAGGACTGTGTTAAAATAGACACAGAAAGAGCAATTCATTCAACTGACACCAGTCGTAACCCTGAGTTGTGTGGGGCCCTGGGAGGATGCCTGGCCTGTGGGTCCCAGGGGAGGACCCGGCAGTCCTGCCATGAAGGAGGGGTGTAGGAGGCTGTAGGTGAGGCTGACGGTAAGCGAGCAGACCAATCAGAAAAGGAATTCCTGCATGGGGAAGGGGGATGCCCTGGAGGAGTGAGTGGTCCTGTAAAGGGTGGAGCAAGGATGTGTGCTGTGGTTAGTCACTCAGTTGTGTCTGACTCTTTGCGACCCCGTGGACTGCAGCTTTCCAGGCTCTCTGTCCTTGGGATTCTCCAGGCAGGAACACTGGAGTGGGTTGCCATGCCCTCCTCCAGGGGATCTTCCTGACCCAGGGATCAAACCCAGATTTTCCACATTGCAGGCGGATTATTTACCATCTGAGCCACCCGGGAAGCCTGTGACCAGCTGGAGAGGTAGCAAAGAGGACCTTGGTTTTTTTCCGAAAAGCAGTTGAGGGGCTTTAATCAGGATCTTGAAATAACCAAACTGGCCTTTTAGAAAGAAATAACCAAGCTGCAAGGTCTGTGTTCCTGAGGCGTGAGGGTGGGGAGAGAGCTGAGGCTGGAGGTGAGGGCAGAGGAAGAGAGCCAAGGAGCTCGGTTAAAAGGAGGCCATTCTATCGACTGTCAAAAACAAGGCAAAACTGGGAGACTGAAAGAAGTGAAAGAAACAGTGAGAAATCAGAGTCAAGTGTGAAAGCCTTCAGAGTTCTGAACACGGACACACTGACTTTGGAGTCAGCAGCACCCCTCCGCCCCCCACTATTAACCGGTCTTTGATCTTGAGCAATCTGCTTACCTTCTGTGGGCTTCGATTTGCTCACCCGGATGTGGGCACCAAATGAGCTAATGTACACACTCAGGGCTTAGCAGGGGGCCTGGCGCTCAGTGAGTGCTCTGCTCACAGGGGCAGTCCCTTCACCGTGAACAAGATGCACAGGGGGACGATTTGAGATGTCCCCGTGGGCGCCTGTGAAGTGATCAACTATTCTAAACAGGCAGAGCCCGTCATCACCCCGCAGAACCAGCCCCTGCCTTCGGGCCGTCTTCCCGCTCAGAGCCCCCCTGCCAGCGCAGCAGGACGGACAGAAGCAGATGCTGCCGCCCCCGCCGGCCACACCGGTGCCCACGTTCTTGTCCATGTGCCCGGGCAGCCATGTTGGGCGCTGTCCTCTGCGTGTGTGGCAATGGGTGCCCTTCCGAGAGAACTTGAATGAATGCCAGTGGGTTTAGAAGTTCAGCTTCTTCCTGGACAAACCTGGTGAATGACCAAGGCTTCCGTCCACTAGAGAAGACAGTTCAGCATCCGGACTCGGGACCCAAACGGTCCGCTCGGAAAAGGTTAATGCATGCGCACTTCAGTCTGGATTTAGCGGAGTCGAGTCAGAGAGTGGAGGCCTCGAAGTGCATGATAGCCGAATGAGACTCCGTCAGACCAGAGCTATCCCTCCTTAAGCCTCTGAGGGCTGGAGTAACCACCCTCCCCCAACTCCGACGTCTCAGTTTGAGGAAGGGGGATTATAGTGACAAAAACCGGGCTCTCTTCAGAGTAGCTGTATGAATTATGGAGCGAGGCGAGGAGGGAGGCCCAGGGACAGACAGGTAGGGAGAAACCAGAGTGGCAGTGGGACCCGGAGAAAGGAAGAGACTTGGGGCGAAGTGGAGGGGGCCGAAGCAGCCAAGGCGGAGGAGAGAGACTGGATGGGGGCTGACTGAAAGGAAGCTCGAGAGCCAGACACACACCCAGACCCACAGCGGAGGCAGCCGAAGAGGACTGGGGTAGGCGATGAGGGCGGAGTGTGCACACCACAGGCCAGGCAGGGGCAGCACAGAGCAGTGGCCACGCCACGGATGGCGCCTGGTGCACCTGGAGAACTGAACTTGTCGTTCTTGACAGTTTCAGTTTAAATTTCAGTACCCGCCTGTGGCTTGTGGATCCTGCGTTGGGCCTTGCAGTCCGAGGAAAGGAAGAGCTCTGGAGTCACAGACGGGGAGGGGAAGCCTGGAGCAGTGCCCGCAAGTGGGAATACAGTGTGAGCCACTGGTTTCATCATCCGTGTTCCAATAGCAGCATCAAACAAAAAAAGGAAGAAGATTAATTTTTTTCGATAGCATAGTTCATAGGGAAGATTAATTTTGATAGCATACTACATTTAACCCAGGATGTCTGAAACCCTGTGATATCACCATGTAATCAATAGAAAAATGGTTAAGGAGATAGTTTACTCTTTTTTTTTCATGCCAAGACTCTGATATCCAATGTGCAGTTTACATTCACAGCGCCTCTCGGTTAGACCAGCCACATTTCCAGTGTTCCAGACACGGGTGGCCAGTGGCTGCACAGATCTGAAGAGAGTGTGCAAGCTCTGGAGAAGGACTGATCTAGAGTGAGAGAGCTCTGGAGCACTTAGATACAGCAGAGCTTTCTGAGGACGGACATGTTCCACACCAGCTCTGTCGCTGGACCGTAGCCACTAGCGCAGGTGCCTCCTGAGCTGAAAATGAGGCCTCATAACTTGAATTAATTTTAACTGACTGAGAGGCACATGGCCACATAGGGCTTGAGGCTCGAATACTGGCCAGTGCAGCTCTCGAGACGAGCTAGACAGAGGAAGAGAATGCGAAAGGGGCAGGTGGTGGTACAGGCAAGAGTTTCATTTGATGAGAAAAGACCAAGAGCGACGGGGCCTCAGGACGGTGGGTGAGATGGAGGGAGCGAGGGGTGCAGGGAGCAGGCAGGAAAGGGCAGGAGGCTGCCACGGGCGGGAGGCAGGGCGGACCAGCGTGGTCAGCCCGGAGGACAGTGGGGTGATGTAGGACACAGAGATGCCGCGTGGTCGGTGGAGGAGCCCCCAGGAGCTGGGGCGAGCGGGTGTCGGGAGGAGGCAGTGAGCTCAGGGCAGAGGGCATAGTCAGAGAAGAGGGACTGGGGTGGGGGCACAGGGAGGCAGCTGTACCCAGAGTGAGCAGGGGAAGGGGAGAGAGAAGGGGTGAATGGGGGCCCTACAGGGAGCATTAGATGCCCTCCCGCCTTGGTGTACGTGTCTTGAGACGACTGAAAGAAAACGATCTTTTCAAAACCTCTCTCCTCGATGAGGCCAACCTGAACGTTTTCCTAAGAGAAGACAAAAGCGTACCGTCCAGTTCTGCCAGTGACTCTTAACGCACACTCTCTGTTGTCGGGATCGACCTGGATGAGGCCCAGCTGCCCACCTCCCACATCGTAATCTTGCCCTTCATCCCACTTCCCTGCCCAAGGCTGGGCAGGAAAAAAGATGGTGCCCTTGGGGCTTGCAGTGCATCACCCTGCCTAAGTCAGGCCCGTCCATGTTCCCTCCCCTCCTGGAGCATGCGGGTGCTGTGTGGGGGAGGAAACCCTGTCCCCTGCCCAGTGCTCTGTCGTGCTGTCTTTTTTCGCCAGCGTGGATGTGACCCTCCAGTAGAATTCACCTCAACCTTCTGCCCTTGCTCTTATCAGCATGTGATCCGAGGGAACCGCCCAATCAAAACCGAGATGGCCCATCAGCTGTATGTCCTGCAAGTCCTGACCTTTAACCTTCTGGAAGAGAGGATGATGACCAAGATGGACCCCAATGACCAGGTAGGCTCTCAGTGGGACCGGGCTCTCCCGGCTGGCATCCGGTGCCGTGTGATGCAGCACACGGTGCCCTGTGTTTGGAGCACCTGCTGTGTGCCAGGAACTGTGCCGCACTGTGTCTGCAGAAATGGTTTTGTCAGCTCTGTGCCTTGCCGCGATCCCTTCCTGCTGGTGATTCTGGGCCAAGCCCATCTGTGTCCTTCTGTGTGATGCCTCCTCAGGGGTTGATCGGGGCCAGGGTTCTGCCCGGAAAAGCTTGACCCACTCGTTTCTTTCCCTTGCTTCCTTTGATCAGCTGACTCATCTGCTGACAGTCTGTTTCACCTCCCAGGCTCAAAGAGACATTATATTTGAACTGAGGAGGATCGCGTTTGATGCAGAGTCTGACCCTAGCAACGCCCCCGGGAGTGGGACTGAGAAACGCAAAGCCATGTACACCAAGGACTACAAAATGCTGGGGTTCACTGTAAGTTTCCCAGAGCGCTGACACTGTAGAGGGAGTGAGAGGGCGCCCCCAGACAGAACCCTGACAGCCTTCCCTCGTAACATCGCGTAATGTTATGGGAGTCTTGGAACCCAAGACCCTGAGACGCTGGAGGGCCCTCGACACTTGGTCCACTTTGGCCGTGGCAGGGTCACCAGTTTATGTGCAATGTTTGGCCCCTTGAAGCAAACCCGTCTGTAGAAGGGCCCAGGACGTGGGCCAGATGAGCGGAGGGGACCGCTCATCCAAGCAGCTGGTTCCATGAAAAGCTGGAGTGTGTACTGTGACAGGAGGCAGCTTGAGGATGGAGTTAATTAAATACTTCCTGGGCATCTACTCAGCAACCAGCAGCATTCTAGGCCCTGGGGATGCCAGACAAGTCAGCCACAGCCCAGTGGCCAGGAGCCCAAGCCCTCGTCGTAGATACGGCGCGTGACGAGCTTCAGCAGGGCGGGGGTGGTGTGCCGGCAGCAGGTAGTGGGGGGCGATCGGACCCCCCCTCCAGTGAGTCCCGACTCGGGGAGACCGGCGGGTCTCGAGTCGGGCGTCTTTGTTTCCCCAGAACCACATCAACCCCGCGATGGACTTCACCCAGACCCCGCCTGGGATGCTGGCCCTGGACAACATGCTGTACTTGGCGAAGGTCCATCAGGACACCTACATCCGGGTAAAGCGGCGCCCGCGGATGCCCCGCCCCCACGGATGCCCCGCCCCTGCCCCGCCCCCCCTCACCCGCTCTCCCCCCAGATCGTCCTGGAGAACAGCAGCCGCGAGGACAAGCACGAGTGCCCCTTCGGCCGCAGCGCCATCGAGCTCACCAGGATGCTGTGCGAGATCCTGCAGGTCGGGGAGCTGCGTAAGTGCGCGGCGCCCCTGCCCCGTGCTCGGGGGCCTGCTGAGACTCGAGAGTGCAGAGCTAGGTGCCCGTGCCACTGGGCAGCCTCCTTGGGCTTTGTTTTTATTTTAATCACTGATGGGCTGTGATCCATCGATCCTTGTTTACGGGAGTCGTGGCCGTGGCTTGTCTGAGCCCGGTGACTGGAGCACGTTCAGCAGCTCCGCCAGCACCCGCTCACCCTCTTGGTCCTCAGTTTGCTTCTGCTCCTCCGGACCTCAGAGGAGCCCAGGTTTCCGGACGTGGGCTCCCAGCGTCATCCTTTGCCCGCTTCTCCTTCCACAGCAAACGAGGGACGCAACGACTACCACCCGATGTTCTTCACCCACGACCGCGCGTTCGAGGAGCTCTTTGGCATCTGCATCCAGCTGCTGAACAAGACCTGGAAGGAGATGAGGGCGACAGCCGAGGACTTCAACAAGGTCAGGGTCGCAGAGCTCCAACACCCTGGCAAGGCCACCCCCGGGCAGCCTGGGGCAGCTGGCCCGAGCCTGGCCACCCCTGAGCTGGAAGACGGCATGGCTGGCAGCGCTGAGTTACAGGACAGAGGCGTTGAGAGCATCAGTCCCCCTGGAACCCTGAGCCGATGTCTCCCCGCTGGACCCCTGTTTTGCCCGATGGACCAGTACCAGCCCCTCCTGCCTTCCTCTGGGGACAGGAGGAAAGCATGGCAGTGGTGGCCGTGGGTTACTGAGCACCTACACTGTGCGGGCACCGTGGCAGTTGCACGCGCTGCAAGTGTTAGAGGTCCGAGTGGACCAGCATGAGTTCATGCCAGGGGTCCGTAGCAGTAGTAGCCACTCCGCGATGCTGTCTGAGTACCTACCTCGCTGACGGCATTGCTAGGCCCTCAAAAGCTGATAATCTAGGAGCTGGCTCTTTTGAAGCTGCTCATCTCAGTGTAAAAACTTTGTAAAATATAAAAAAGGGGAGTATCCGCAATTCCCCTACCCAGCGACCATGACCCTGTTTATGTTTCCCTCCAGTAATTTTTTTTCTATAGATTTTTCCCTCACTGGTGGGGAGCTGGCGGGATGTGCAGATGGTGTCCTGCTTTTTACTTCAGCTGTAATTCTAAGGGAACTAACAGGGATTTTGCACACACAACAGTGGGCCGGGCATGGCGCGTCCAGAGACTGGGGGTCTCCCATTCCTCGCGGCAGCTTCCATCGAAGATGTGTCTTCCTTTTTCTCACTTTAAAGACATGTAGATGGGGCCTGAGGGTGCTGGTTGAGTTGCCTGAACCCGTCTCTCTGGTCCAGCCACCTCCTCTCATTCTCCCACACTGCTGACCTGTTGAGAGGTACGAGAAACGGAGCATCTGTCAGCACCGTGGTCCTCCGTAACCATCTAAGGCAGTGTGCCTCGAGAGCCATGCTCTTCCTCGCCCAGCGGATGCCTCGTCCATGGCACCTGCCGTGCCCAGCACTGGTGGGCAGAGCCCGGTGTCCATTTCCTGGGGCAGTGCTGAGGCCGCTCCTCCTCCTCTCTCAGGTCATGCAGGTGGTCCGAGAGCAGATCACTCGAGCTTTGCCCTCCAAACCCAACTCTCTGGACCAGTTCAAGAGCAAACTGCGGAGCCTGAGCTATTCTGAGATCCTGAGGCTGCGCCAGTCGGAGAGGATGAGTCAGGATGACTTCCAGTCCCCGCCGATCGTGTAAGTGCCGGGAGTTGGGGGGCGCTGGGCGTGCTGCCAGCGCCGCCTCCTTTCCGAAGTTCCCCCGTCCCTGTGACCTTCCCTTACTCCGGTGCTCGTCCACACCAGGGAGCTGAGGGAGAAGATCCAGCCTGAGATCCTGGAGCTGATCAAGCAGCAGCGGCTGAACCGGCTCTGTGAGGGGAGCAGCTTCCGGAAGATTGGGAACCGCCGGAGGCAAGGTGACCTGAGGGTGCAGTCCCCAGGTGTCTGTCCCTCCTGCCTGGAGCCACCACATACAGGGCTGCAGTGTCCCTGTGTCCCCGGGCATCTGTCCCTCCTTCCCGGAGCCGCCGCCTGCAGGGCTGTGGTGTCCCTATGTTCCCAGGCGTCTGTCCCTCCTGCCCTAGCCCCGCATGCAGGGCTGCGGAGTCCCTGTGGGGAGCGGGCAGGGAGCAAGCCCTCTCTTGGCCCCTTGTGTGCCTGGGCCTTTCCTAGAACTGTCCTCGTTCACCTGCCTGGCTTCCCGTGTGTTCCAGAACGTTTCTGGTACTGCCGCTTGGCCCTGAACCACAAAGTCCTGCACTACGGGGACTTGGATGACAACCCTCAAGGGGAGGTGACGTTCGAATCCCTGCAGGAGAAGAGTAAGTTCAGGTCCCTGGTGGGCTGTCGTGTAGCCGGACTCCCTGTCAGCAGATATGAGTTCTGGTCCTGGCTGCATCAGACTGGTTATCTGGCCTTAGGCCAGTTATTCCATCTGAACCTGTTTTCCTGGTGGTCAGTGGTCATCTCTACTTGGCTGACGTCAAGGAGCTGTTTGGAGAATTCAGTGAGATCACAGATAGGAATGGGTTTCGCAGATTGGCAAGGATGATGCAATACTGAGTTGAAAGGCAGTGGTTAAGAGCAGAAGCTCTGAAGCCTGACTGTCTGGATTCAGATCCTGGCTTTGCTGTTAATTCTAATTAATTACAAGTTACTTCTGTCCACCTTAGATTCTTCTATAAAATGAGAATAATATCCACATTGCTCCCTTCCCAGGATTGAATGAGTCCTACCTGTAAAGCACTTAGAACAGTGGCTGGCAGGGAGCACGAGTAATAATTAGCTGCCGGTGGCTATGGCCCACGTTGTCATCCTTATTACCGTGAAGTGGAAGTGAGGTGTCTGAGGCCCCATTCCATAGGGAGACTGCGGAGGTCCGGCACTGACCCCAGTTAGATGTGACACAGCCCAGCAGGCCGGAGTCCAGGCCACGTGGCCACAGAGGAAGGAATGATGTAGGCCACCCCTCCCTGAGCTCGTACAGCCCTGTGGGGCGGGGGGCTAAGGCGTCCCTTTCAGCACTAGGTTGGATGCAGAGACCAACCTACAGCATAAAGCTTCCGGAAACTAACTCTCTTCATTTTTCAGTTCCTGTTGCGGACATTAAGGCCATCGTCACTGGGAAGGATTGTCCCCACATGAAAGAGAAAAGTGCTCTAAAGCAGAACAAGGTGAGCGGAGAGGCAGCCCTGAGTCTGAGCTGCTGTCCCAGTGATCCTGGGCGTCGTCGGTGGTGGCCGCTGTCTGGATGCACGGCCTCCCACTGTCTCTCCCTTTAACCTGCCCCTGAATGTCACATCAAGGACAGTCTGAACAGACGCCAAAATAGATAGAACCCTCATGTAGGCCTTGCCCAGCCTCATCCACCATGGCAGGGTCCACATCCGCTTGTCCCTCTTCTTCCCTTGTGACTCTGAAGAAAATCTCAAGTGTTATTTCATCTTACCTGTAAATATTTAGATTGTATCTCTGAATTATAAGGACCATTTAACATAATCACAATACCATTTTCACATCTAAAAGGAAACAAAAATTTATTTAGAATCAAATATTCCACTGATACTTGATTTTTCCACTGATTGTCTTAAAAGATCCCAGTTTCTCTATATAAAAATACGTAAATGTTTATAAGTGTTTGCACACACATATACACACACTCAAACCCAGTTTGTCTGCCAAACCAGGATCTAAATAGGATCACCCTATACATTGTGATGGGGCTTACCTGGTGGCCCAGCAGTAAAGAATCTGCCTGCAGTGCAGGAGATGCAGAAGATGCGGCTTTGATCCCTGGATCGGGAAGATCACCTGGAGGAGCAAATGGCAACACAGTCCAATATTCTTGCTTGGAAAATTCCATGGACACAGGAGCCTGGCGGGCTACTATGCATGGGGTCGCAAAGAATCAGACACGACCAAGTGTGCAAGAGGCAGAGACACACATTGTGATTAGTCTTTTAAGGTTGTTGTTTTTTTTTTTAATTTTTAAAAATGTTTTTAAAGAATTATATTTATTTATTATTTATTTGTGGGATCTTAGTTCCCTGACCAGGGATTGAACCCAGGCCCTCAGCAGTGAAAACACAGCGTCCTGACCACTGGACTGCCAGAGAATTCCCTCTTTTAAATTTCTTAGTTCAGAAGTTCCCCCTCCATCATTTTCCCCCCCTCCTCTTTGCAGTTCATTAGATTAGGAAATCAGGTTGCTTGTTTGGTAGTTTTCCAGAGTCTAAAATCTGCTGATTGTCTCCCCATGGTGTAGTTGAGTCCGCTTCTCTGTCCCAGATCTGTAAATTGGTATTGAGACCTTGAGGCTTGATCCAGTCCAGGCCTGACCTTTTCTCTTGTGGCCAGACTCCTTCCTAGATGGTATTATATTCTATCCAGAGGCACATAATGTCTGCTTGTCTCTCTCTTTGTGATGTTAGCAGACTCTGGACACTCAGTGCCTTGTTTCATTAGTAAATTAAGGTTTGCAAACTAGCGATATTCCAATGCAGTCATCCCTTTTCATGTATTAACTGAACTACTTCTAAAGAGAAACTTGCTGTCATTGACTGTCGTTTCCCAGTGATAGGTTTATATAAGAAGGGAGGATAAACGCTTGATTTCTTCCTTTTATGTACCTACTTTTAAAACCAGGAGTTGGGTCTCTGGTATCACCCAACAGTGACCTATTTTGTGCATGTGTTTTTTTTAGTATTATAAACTCATGGATTTCAGTATCAGTTCAGTCGCTCATTCATGTCCGACTCTTTGCGACCCCATGAACTGCAACACTCCAGGCCTCCCTGTCCATCACCAACTCCCAGAGTCCACCAAACCCATGTCCCTCAAGTTGGTGATGCCATCCTGCCATCTCATCCTCTGTCATCCCCTTCTCCTCCTGCCCCCAATCCTTCCCAGCATCAAGGTCTTTTCCAGTGAGTCAACTCTTCGCACGAGGTAGCCAAAGTATTGGAGTTTCAGCTTCAACATCAGTCCTTCCGATGAACACCCAGGACTGATCTCCTTTAGGATGGACTGGTTGGATCTCCTTGCAGTCCAAGAGACTCTCAAGAGTCTTCTCCAACACCATTTCTTTAGTGTTCAAAAGCATCAATTCTTTGGCGCTCAGCCTTTTTCACTGTCCAGCTCTCACATCCATACATGACTACTGGAAACACCATAGCCTTGACTAGACAGACTTTTGTTGGCAAAGTAATGTCTCTGCTTTTCAATATGCTATCCAGGTTGGCCATAACTTTCCTTCCAAGGAATAGGCGTCTTTTGATTTCATGGCTGTAATCACCATCTGCAGTAATTTTGGAGCCCAAAAAAATAAAGTCTGACACTTTTCCCACTGTTTCCCCATCTATTTCCCATGAAGTGATGGGACCAGATGCCATGATCTTAGTTTTCTTAATGTTGAGCCTTAAGCCAACTTTTTCACTCTCCTCTTTCACTTTCACCAAGAGGCTTTTTAGTTCCTCTTCACTTTCTGCCATAAGGGTGGTGTCTTCTGCATATCTGAGGTTATTGATATTTCTCCCGGCAATCTTGATTCCAGCTTGTGCTTCTTCCAGCCCAGTGTTTCTCATGATGTACTCTGAATATAAGTTAAATAAGCAGGGTAACAATATACAGCCTTGACGTACACCTTTTCCTGTTTGGAATCAGTCTGTTGTTCCATGTCCAGTTCTAACTGTTGCTTCCTGACCTGCACACAGGTTTCTCAAGAGACAGGTCAGATGGTCTGGTATTCCCACCTCTTTCAGAATTTTCCACAGTTTATTGTGATCCACAGTCAAAAGCTTTCTTCAATTACAGTTGTGTTGTTGATGCTCAAGTTGTCCCATCGGTGGCCACAATTTGTTTTTGTTGTGGTGGTTTTTTTAAACTGTTAAAAGATTTTCCGTTTAATTACCCATATATATACATTTGAGATTATACACAGTCATGGACTGTGACATTCAAAGGTTCAGAGTATTGAGAGATGAGTTCCGTGTAATCATAAAAGTATCATAACATCCCAGGCATGACTTGCGTGGGGAGTGAGTAAGTGAGGGTTGATGACCGCTGGCATCATCTCCAGCCCCACTTGTGCACGAGCCCTAGGACCTTGATGCCATCACATCTGAATCGACACATTTGGTGATGGTGCCATGTTGCTAGGACTCTGACCAACATCTCAGTGTGTAGAGCTCAGGCCATTCCATTGCCCCAGATGACTGGAACCCTTTTTCCTTTAGGAGGTGCTGGAATTGGCTTTCTCCATCCTGTACGACCCCGATGAGACCTTAAACTTCATTGCACCTAATAAGTACGAGGTGAGTGGTGTGGCCTGCCTTGGACAGCCGAGCCTTCTCTGTGACTGCAGCTGGAGGGGAGGAGTGGGGAGAACAAGCACATCTTTCTAAAGGCAGGGGCCTCCAGAGTGTCTCGAAGACTGTGACACCAAAGGTCTGCCATGCCGGGGGTCCTTCCAGGTTACTCTTATCAGCAGTAGGTTGTCTTCAGAAGGACAAGGTCCACTAGGGGTAACTTATTTGCCTGGAACTAGGAAAAGTCTCCTCTTTTCAGTTTCTGCATGGCCAGCTTCCCATCCAAGAGAACCTGACTAATCCCTCCTTGGGTTTCTGGGGCACATGTTATAGTGGATCTGACCTGGGCTTTGAAGCCAGGTGGATCCGGCGCTCCTGACACGGGGCCTGCCGACTCATCTGTAGCCCTGGAAGATGCTAGATACTAAAGAGCAACTGTGGTTAAGAGCATACATGTCTGGGGAGCTGCGGGAGACAGTGGAGGGAACTGGAGGTGGGGCTTCTGGAAGAGGAGACCCTAAGGCAGGGGGCCTGAGCTGCCAGGGGAGTTTATTGGGAAGAAATGAAGAACTTGCAGGTGGGAGACAGGTGAGCAAAGGTGTGACAAAGGTGGAACAAGAGGAGTTAGGGAGGAGTGGGTTGAGAATTCTCTGTTCCCTGTTATCCTGAAACCCTCAAGTTCAGCTTTTCTAGTACTTATTTTTTAACATCTATTGCCTTTTCTTTAAACCAAGTTGATTTTTACAGGGATTCCTTTCCTGCCTTTTCACCTAATATGTATTCCTCCCACCATTACAGATTTGGGGGACCATCTCAGGTAGTTGATGTCCCTGTTCTTAGATCCCGTTTTGCCGTTTTCCTTAATAGTATTTTTGTAAGAAATCACATTTCATATTATCTTAGGGAGTTTAAATGTAAATCCCTTATAAAAATCAAAAGGTCTTTTGAGCAAGTGAATGATCACCTCCCAGCTTACCTTGGCCGTTGTCTCCGATCGGTCCTGCCTGTCCTGCAGGGGGCCCAAAGAGACTCTGTGAGCCCTCTCGGCAAAGGGACCTCAGCTGGCCCCCCCGCTGACCAGGGGCCCCCGGGTGACATTTGCGACTTGCTTTCCACAGTACTGCATCTGGATTGATGGCCTCAGTGCCCTCCTGGGGAAGGACATGTCCAGTGAGCTGACAAAGAGTGACCTGGACACCCTGCTGAGCATGGAGATGAAGCTGCGGCTGCTGGACCTGGAGAACATCCAGATCCCCGAGGCCCCGCCGCCGGTGCCCAAGGAGCCCAGCAGCTACGACTTCGTCTACCACTACGGCTGAGCCCGGAGCCGGAGCGGACGGTACCCCGCAAGGGACTTGGGGCCCAGGAGGAACACTCACAGTCTGGTGCCTTGTCTTTGCTTGTACAGAATCCGTAGTGACCGTGGGGGCCAGTCAGTACCAGTCACACCTCAGACTCACCTCGGACCACCCCAGGCTTCCTCTTGGTCCCCATCCACTCCGAGTCATGAAGGCAGAGTGCTCTGCCCTCGCCATCACCGTGGAGCCTGGGGGCAGGCCATGGGGGACGAACAGTAGACACCCTTGCCTTCCAGGCCAAGAAACTGCTTCTGGAGCCGGAGTCAACCACAGCCAATCACCTTTTCTCCCTGAGCCTGCTCACTGGTCGCCTGGACCCCCAAGGGGGCAAGAGCCGGCCCAGGAAAGGCTGTCCGCAGAGGACAGATGTGCTGGGCATGTTGAGAGCCTCGAGTGACCTGGGCCTGTGTCTCAGATCTAAGTGGAAGCCTTGGCCTTTGCTCAGTAGATGCCTTGCCCTTGCTTTTGCCGTCTTTGTGAGGGCTCACCTGGCCTTGCCTGGGGCCAACGTGCTGCTGCTGCTCTGCCATCTCTGGTCTCCCAGGCCACCAGGTCCTCTTGCCCATGCATTTGCCTGGGCAGAGGGACATGTCTACCTGCAAGCTCGCAGTCTCTCATCCTGACAAGTCAGAGACACGGAGGCCAAGTCCCACCATCTTAGCCTCGAGGCAGAGCCGAGAGGAGGCCTGGGCATAGACTGTGGTGCGGTCACTAGAGTCCACTCCTCTCCCCTCCACATTTATATCATGTCCTTCCTTGGGGAGAAAACTCCCACCTAACCTGAACAGCCGCCCTTCCGTTTTGTGCTCCTTCGGCCTTCTGGACCTCGGGAGGTTTGCCCTCCCTGCCCCGCTCCCCCAGCGCTGTGGTCTCTGCCATTGGCCATGATTTCAGGGAGCTGGCTGGGACCCGTGGAGGCTCCCGCTGTGCCCATGAGGCTTCCCTGGTGCTGCAGCACTCATAAACCACACGCGTGGGCACCGTGGCATTCAGTATTGGTAGCCTAGCATGGTGGGGACTGCCCAATGAAGAGTGTACTGTATATTTTCTTTACTATAGGCCATACTTCTACAGACATGTATATATATTTATATAAGGTCACCTATCTTAGGGTGGAATGTTGAAAATAAAATGGGAGGCCAAAACAAACCAAACCAAAAGTCAACACTGGGAGTTGAAGCCAAGATTGTAACCTGAGAGTGGCCAGGAGCTTCCTGTCGGTCACCATGTTTTCAATAAATCCTCTTTCATGTACACAGCGGCTCCCATTAACAGCTGTTCCTCTGTGCTTGCTCCCTGCCCTGGGGAACTTTCACCTTGACAAGCCCTCATTTCATTGTGTCTGGGAGACGCCGGAGAGCTCCGGCTGGAGCCCTCAGCCCCCTTCCCAGAGCCGCTCTGCCCTACCACACGCGGGACTGCACACACACTCACACACAGACTCTCCCGCCAGGACAAAGTGCTTTCTGCTCAGGCCTGCCAGGTACAGCAGGAAAGGCATCCTGTACACCCCTGAGGACATGACCTCCCTCTTCTCCCTGCCAGGGACACAGCCAGGAAACAGCGCGAGTACTTGTGCCTTACAAGGAAGACATGTTCTTCACCCTGTGTGATGCCAGTGCTCAGTGCCCAGCCTGCCAGCTGGTGTTCTGTACTGTCCTCCCAACCTCAGCCTTGGTAGCCCGGAGGCTGGAATGAGGGCCGGGATGAAATAGATGCTTCATCTGGCTTCTGTGGAAGAAGTGGGTGAGGACACGTGCTTTGAAAAGGCACAGAAAGTGTACGCAGCCTTGACTGAATAAAGCCAAGAGCCTGGGTCTCATTGTAGGTGTTTGGTGTAAGTGCTGAAGGAACGAATGCCCAGTGATGCCAGCTGGTGGGGGCAGGGCAGCAGTGGTTTACACAATGAACTGCTTACACCCTGGCCTTGAGCCTTCTGTTCAGAGAGGCCAGGGAGCCCCGCTGGGTCACTTGCAAGGACTCCTATTTGCAGCCAGCCTGTGAGCCATCTGGGAGCGGCTGGAGAGGGAGAGTAAAAAGTTCCAAACTGAACCGCGCTGTACCCTAGCCGGTTCTGGCCTCCAAATGGTTCTCTCTCTCAGCATGGTCTTAATGCTTTTCCTGAATCCTAAAAAGTGGGTAAGATCTCAAATTCCCAGTTGGCGTTTTGGGACCTACCGCAACCTGCCTTTTGCCTACTTTTCCAATGCATGGTTTTTGTCAACTCGTTATAAACAAGTGGGCTCCAAGCCAGACTCCAGCCTTCTCGCCTTCTTATCTCTCCTGCCTGGGATGTTCTCTGCTTACTCAACTTCCTGAAGTTGAGACCATGCTCATAAAATTTTCAGGCACTCAAAATATTTCACCAATACTTACCATTTATTCCCTCCCACGGATCTTGTAAGTCCTGAAACCTGATGCCTCCGACATCACTCCCAAGCTGGCTTGAGCTCCCATAGGAAAAAGCCCAGGAGAGATCGCCATGGTGGCCCAGCACTCGGTTGGAATAAGGTAAATATTTAAATTTGTAAGTAGGTGACATTTTCCTGGCTGCCAGCGGTGCGCAGGGCTCTTGCAGCAGGCACCAGGGCTCCAGACCAGGAGCTTGGCTGAACATAGGAGACACAACCAAGGGGAATGCTTAGGCCGGGCTCCTGGGGAGCCAAGGCGCGCAGCACGCGGTTTCGAAGACTGGAGGACCGCCCCCCGCCTGGCCCGCCCCGGCCCCGCCCCGCTAGGCCCGGCCCCGCCCCCAGCGGCTTCCGGCAGACGCGCCCCCCAGTGGCGGCGGTCGGCCTCGCACTTCCGGCAGGAGGATCCGGGCCCGCTGCGCCGGCGGGGCGAGGTGAGTGGGCGCGCGGCGGGCCATCCGCGCGCTCCCGGGGCTGGAGGGGGACCCGGGCGGGGCTGCGAGCGGGGTCCAGGCTCGGCGCCGCGGCCGGGGGCCCGCTGGGGTCCTGCTCCTCCTGGGCCTAGGCATCGTGGTCGTGGAGAGGCCCGGGCCTCCGCTCGCTCCCCGCGGCGTGACCCAGGCGGGCCTCGCGCGGACCCGGCCCCGCACTTGGAGAGGCCGCACCCCGCCGTGGGGTGGGAGTCGGGGGTGGTGGTAAACACGTGGGCAAGCAAGGAAACGTCAGGTAGTGGGAGGTGCCGCCGAGATTAGGCGCCCCCCATCCCCCCCGCACCCCTACCCCGCCCCAGGCCCCAAGATGTTCAGCCAAGCAAAGATCTGCTGCAGCGAATACGAAGGACACTGGCCTGATGTGCTGGACTAATGGCCAGGGGCCAGCGTGGCGGCTGGAGGTGGGGAGGGGAAGAGGAGGTTGCGACGCCGCCGGTAGAGGCCGGAGGCTGGGAGGCCTTCCCCTCGGCTCTGCTGAGGAGTTGGGGTTAACCCTTTGAGGGCCTGGTCTGCTTTCGGTGTTCAGGCCACCCCTGCGACTGGATGGCGGCCTCCAGGCTGTAGGAGGGGGAGGAAGCAGGGACACCAGTGAGGAGCCTCGTTAACTTTCGAAAAGGTGCTCCCTGGGGGCCGGGGTCCTCACGGGGACTTCCCAAAGGTGGCGGGCCTGGGCTGGCTCCTTGAAGGAAGGGCAGGATATGAACACTGGAGGGAGCGTGTGCATAGCGGTGTTGGAGCCAGAGCCACTCCAGAAGCCAGAAGATGCAAGAATTCAATTCCCAGCAGGGTGCAGGCCACCCGGGTGTGGGAGCCCGGGGCGAACCGTGGAGAGGGAGTGCCAAGAGATAGCCACCTAGTGCCAGCCACCTAATGCCAGCTGGCCGCAGTTGCCTGTGGGACTTAGCAGTCAGTCTCAAGGGGGAGTGGTTTTGGGATGCAGCTAAACATCCTCCGATGCACAGACAAGGCTTCTCCCAGCAAAGAATTATCTGGCTCCAGATAGCAGTCATGCCAAAGTTGGGAAGCCTTGGTATAGAGGAAGGAGCATGGGCCTGGAGTTCTGTCAGATGTGGGTTTGGTGCCCGCACCCTGCACTCTCTGGCCACGTGAAGGAGTCTGACGCAGGGAGCACAGGTTTCCAGAATTTCCCCAAGAGAACCACAGCCTCGGGTGTCCTTCGGGCCAGGCCTTGTGCCAGCTCACACAAGGGGGAGGGGACACGGTAAGCCAGGTTCCAGAGTACAGAACTGAGTGCTTTCCTTTAAGAAAGGACTGGGCATAGGGGAGTTAAGATACGTCTGATTGGAAGGCTTCCAGAAGGAGGTGGCATTTCAGCAGGGAGGAGCGTGGGGAAGGAGAGACACACAGATCTGCCAGAAGGTGGGTCACACTGGACCCGGGTCCTCCTGGTCTCCCCCCACCCCAGCCTGCATGCTGTGGACGCCCATTAGGCTTGGCTGGATTGATAAGGAGGCAGGGCTTGGTTCCATTGGTTTTCCTTGGCTGAGACTTGATGGCAGGCACTGCCTGTTTGGAAATGGGTGTTAGAGGCCAAGGCACAGGAGTCGTGAGTTTCCTGGTTCATTTTCAATGCCTCGAAGACCAGCTCGTTCCCTGAAAATCACATGCCCTGTCTCATAGAACCATATAGGGAACACAGGGTGCCCGGTGGCTATGAGCTGTCGTGAACACCACGCCTCCTGTGTGCCTGGGGCTCACTGCCCAAAGACACACAGCCATCTCAGGCCTGGCACACGTGTGATGATGGAGGAGTAGGGGAGCAGCCATATCTCGGGGGGGTCTGTGGGGGTGCGCTCCCCCAGGAAGAGACACCCAAGGTGATGATCAGTAGGACCCTGCAGAGGAGGGAATGCAGGGCATGCAGAGCGTTTGGCTCCCTGAGGCAGCAGGGAAGAGCCAGATGTGTCTGGGGAAAAGAAGGCCCTGGGTGAGACAGGGCACCCAGAGCCCAGCTATGGGGCAGGCCTCCTTAGCCAGGGGAGGGTCTCAGTCTTGCTGTAGGAGCCCTGGCAGCTGCTGAGGGGCTGCAGCCGCTCTGACATGATCATATTTGCATTTTTAAAAGGTCACTTTGGTGCGAATTCATGAAGAAGAGCTTGAGGTGACAGGAGAATGGAGGTGACAGGTTGCGGGGAGTCCCACAGCCTGGTCAACCCTGCTCCCTGCAGGTCAGGGCCGGGGTGGCCGTGTCAGGTCACCCGGCCCCTGCCCCAGCCAACCGGCATGGCCCTTTTCCTCTTTCTAGTCTCAGCCCTGGGGTCCGGCGAGCCGCGTCCACAGTTGATCATGGAGAGGGTCGGCCTGGGCCACCAGCCTCGGAGGTGAGGACGGCGCCCAGGGCTCTGTGGATGATTCCAGATCATGGAAGCAGCGGCCAGGAGGCGTGCTTGCTGAAGTCACAGGCCCAGCCCAACTGGGCCCTTCCTGCAGGGCGTATTCCCAAGAGGTGGTTGCCGCCCCCACTGGCCTCGGATGGGGAGGTGCGCCCCCGACGTGGCCTTCGTGTGGAGGGCGGTGCTGACCCTGGGGCTCGTGCTGCTCTACTACTGCTTCTCCATCGGCATCACCTTCTACAACAAGTGGCTGACCAAGGTACGGGGGGCCGCGGCGCCCCCTAATATTTAGCAGCGGTGAGGCACGGGCTTCAGCCGGCCAGGCTGGGAGCCAGTCACACCAGTGGTGGGACAGGGCCTCACCAGGGATCCCCCTGAAATGCCGGGATGGAGGGGCATCAGAAAAGGGAGAGACTGGGGAGTGAGCCGGGGCAAACTTGGGGGTCACAGGGCCCATCAAACACTGCAGAGCCCCCAGACGCCCCTGAACCCGCAGCCAGCCAGCAGGGAGGTCGGGGGCCAGGAGCAGGTGGTCACGGAGGCGCCCCGCTCTGCTTGGGCTCCCCAGAGCTTCCACTTCCCCCTCTTCATGACGATGCTGCACTTGGCTGTGATCTTCCTGTTCTCCGCCCTGTCCAGGGCGCTGGTTCAGTGCTCCAGCCACAGGGCCCGCGTGGTGCTGAGCTGGCCCGACTACCTCAGGAGAGTGGCTCCCACAGGTACGCAGGCCCGGAGGGAGGGGGCAGCTCAGAGGGGAAGGAAGGCGTGAAGCTGAGCCCATCTGGGGTCCCTCCTCTCTGTGTCCTGCCCCATCCCCGCTGCTGCCTCGTAGGGGGCGGGCAGGGGTGGGGGGCGCGGTGGCTTGGCCCTCCCACACCCTTGAACACGTGCATCACGGCCTGGAGACGGTGGTCAGAGGGCGCATCACGGCCGGCCCTGAGACCGGGCGCGGGAGCCCACGGAGCCCAGGGGAGGGGACCAGCTGGCAGCTGTGAAGGAGGGCTTGCGGGAGGGGGAGGGCTTCCGGGAGCGGGAGGGCTGTGGGCTGAGACCCGGGGGTTGCAGGTCCCCTCGAACGGGAGGCCGCTGTGTGCCCGGGAGAGGCATTGTGCGTGGGTAGGTCTGCAAGGGAACTGAAAGTGTCTCCGGAGGCTTGAGGACTCAGCTTCGTCACGAATTGAGAAGGCAGCTGGCTCAGATCCTGGAGGACTAAGTCCTGGGGGCAGGGGTGGGGGACAGTGTGTGTTTCACTCAAGGGAGGCAGGACCTGTCTGCAGAGTTTCTAGTAGGGGTCCTCAGGACCAGATGAACACCCCTCTCTCATGGGCGTTCCTAATCTCCAACAAGTGGGAAGTTAGGGAGTGGACTGTTGCCCTAATGCTGGAGCAGCGCCCTCCCCTTTGGGGGTGAGGGGCCAGGGATTAACCCTTCAGTCGCTGGCTGGGAAAGAGGGCTCCAGGAGGGCCCCTGCCCAGGCGGAGTGCCCCAGGTGCCTCATGCCTCTGCAGCACTGGCCACGGCGCTGGACGTGGGCTTGTCCAACTGGAGCTTCCTCTACATCACCGTCTCGCTGTGAGTACTGGGCCCTCTGGCCTCCTGTCCAGGGGCCGGGGCCGCACCTCCCTGCGAGGCCCCTGCGGGGCAGGGGGAGCGGCTGTCGCTTATCTCAGACTCTGCTCTTCAGCGAGCCCCGTTGGGCTGTCCCCTCTTTCTCCATTTCTCTCTTCCCCCCTTAACCCTGATCTCCGCTAAAGAGCAGGTAAATCACAGGACTTGGGAAGCTCATTTTTTTTCCCCGTGATAATCAGAGCTCTCCGAGTCAGAGATTCCGTCTGATTAAAGGTCAAGCCAGACGTCTCCCCGGGCCTCCTCCTGCCCCCTGGTGGCGCCACGTGGGCTCCTTCCCTGGCAGTAAGTCCGCGTCGCTGGTTCCAGCAGTGCATCACGGGAACTTCTTCCCTTGCAGGTACACGATGACCAAGTCCTCAGCCGTCCTCTTCATCCTCATCTTCTCTCTGATATTCAAGCTGGAGGAGCTGGTGAGGCCCTAGCTTTCCTTGTGTCCCACCAGCCCCCACTGATGCTAAGAACAGAAAGAGGGAGCTGCGCGGTGGCTTGTCCTTGCCTGTGCCCAAGGAGGCACACCCAGCTCAGTGGCACACCGTCCCTGGGGACAGACCCAGGGCACTGCTCGAGAAGGTGTAGGAACTGTTGTGGTAGGAGCAGTGACCGTGGGGGATGGGGTGCAGGGACATGGGGCTGGGGCAGCTGGAGCCCTTCGTTTGCTGGGTCCAGGGCAGCAGTGGGGCCATGTGGGGACCTAGGACAGCTGTAGGACAGCACTGCCTTGTTTCGGGATCTTGGGTCTGTGCCAGCCGGATGTCAGCCCTGGTAACACCAAGGGGAAGGGACCAGCCGGGATCCCAGGGTGGGGCAGGTAGAAGGATGCCTTGCCCCAGGGGCAACCAGGATGGCCACTGACCCCCAGACTCCCAGACGCGATGAACTCGAGACCCCCCTCCCCCGAGTTGATTGCAGCTGCCCCCTGCCCTGTCCTTTCAGCGCGCGGCACTTGTCTTGGTGGTCCTCCTCATCGCCGGGGGCCTCTTCATGTTCACTTACAAGTCCACGCAGTTTAACATCGAGGGCTTCGCCTTGGTGCTGGGTGCCTCGTTCATCGGCGGCATTCGGTGGACCCTCACCCAGATGCTCCTGCAGAAGGCGGAACTTGGTGAGCCAGGGCCCAGGGCTCCAGGCAGGGTGGAGGCAGGCTGAGCCAGGCCGGGCATGACGGCTCACCCGGGTCACTTTGCGCAGGACTCCAGAATCCCATCGACACCATGTTCCACCTGCAGCCACTCATGTTCCTGGGGCTCTTCCCTCTCTTTGCCGTGTTTGAAGGTATGTGGGGTCATCCATCTCAGGGGGACCTCGGCACAGAGCTCTGGTCTCAGCTAGGAGCTCTTCACTGGTAGCTGCGGAGGTTCCGGAGATCAGTGACGGTGGTCCCGACCCTGGCAGTGCCTGGTTTGGGGGCTGGACAGACCCTTAAACCAAGGGGCTAGAATCTTGCAGGATAAATGCTGCTGAGAAATGACACGTAAAACACACCAGGCAGTAATGATGGTGAATGCACACAGCTCTAAAGGTATACCAGGGCTGTTGTGATTGTTTTAAACATATTAACTCCTTTAATGCTCCCCAAAAACTCCACATGCCAGTACTAGGACTGCCTCATCTTGCAGATAAAAGAAACTGTGGCAGAGAGAAGTAAAGACAGCCTTGCCCAAGGTCCCATAGCTCATATACAAGCTAGCCACTGGCTCTGGACTCCCTGTCTTCACCATGATGCCCTCTTTCTCTTAGTTGGAGCAGAATCATGAATGCCTCTGGGATGGTGGGGCAGAAAGGCAAGTTGAGGCTTCCCAGGCAGTGCATTTTTGGAGAATGAATGGGATTTTGACCCCCTGATGGGAGCGGGTGCCCCAGGAAGTGGAAACAGGAGGTTCAGATGTGGAGAGGTGTGTGGGATTGGCCTTGGCTGTTTTTTCAGTTAGGCAGGCCTCAGGGGAGTGAGGAAGGGGCGGGTGGGCGTTTCCTTCCACACTTCCCCCCTCACCTCCCAGGGAAGAGTTAGCAGGCTGTGTCTAGCCTGGGGTTGGGGGGTGGGCACCATGGTTCTCTCCCTGACGTTTTGGAATTGGTCTTCGTCCCATCTGTTTATCCTTCTTCCCAGAGTCCCTTCTGTCCTCAGGGTCATTACAGAGAATTCTGTCCCACATCCATTTAAGTTTCAAGCAGTGAAGCGTCTCAAACCTCTCGGAGAAGATTATTCTGCAGCCCCGTTGTCCAGGAAACTTGTGTTCTGCAGCCTCATTTTTTTTTCCCCCGTTTAAAATCTCTCTCCATCCCTTCCTTATGCCCCTCACCAAGCGCCACACTCTCCCTCCCTTCTCGGGTGTTTACACCATTTCTCCGTCTCTGCAAACCCTCACCCGAGAGCCCCTGGTAGTCATCACTTAGCAAAGCTGCATGGATTTAGCTTCTTTAATCTTTTCTGGTAAATTAATCCCCCAAGCGCCTTCATTACTTATGTTGCTCTTCCCCGAATTCCCTTCAATTTGCCGACGCCTTTGCAGTGCTGCCGAGCCCAGCACCAGACACGATGTCCTGCGTCGGGAGGCTGTGTGCCCGGGGGGCTCTGACATTCTGCTTCTCCTAGGTGCTTCCCTCCAAAACCCTCACAGGGCTCGGCCAGCCTCCCACTCCCACGAGTGTCCATTTGCCGAGTCTGGGGCTCACCTTCCCACTGGCTTCTACCCTCGGGAGCTTTTCCTGTTCTCTCAGATGGGCAGTGCTGGAGGCCCAGGGGTCCTCCGAAAGTCTAGGCACAACTTAGTGTGTGGAGCCCTTTGTGGGTGTCTCTGGAACAAGGGGCCATGGTTTTGTCGTGCCTTTGAACGTGTGTCTGTTTACTCTTTGAGAACTGTTCATCAAACTATATTGTCTGGTCTTGTCCCTTTCATTTTTATCAGTGGGGAAACGGTGGTCCAGAAGAGGGCGCATGTCTCGGCCACACCCCACAGCTCTGTAGTTAGATGGAGGAAGTTTGTATGGATGGAGTTTTGTCCCTGGACCCACCTGAAATGCAGGGTCTCCTCCAGTTGTCCAGGGCACTGACAGTCCTCATGTAGCAGGTGCCCCATCTCTGGCCCATGGGGTCTCAAAGCTGCCAAGGCCATAGGAAGTCACCCCCAACCCCCACCCTGCCGCCTCCCCACCAAAGAAGGGTGGTACACCGGGTGTGAAGGAGCAAGGCGCTTCCGCCCGATGCCCCCTGCGGTACCAGCCCCCCGCTCTAGTCCAGAGGCTCAGAAGCCTCCATCACTCCCTGTTAAGATCCCTGGCTTGTATCGCCCCTGGGCTCCCTGGCAGCCGGCCCTGCTTCCCAGTTTCCCCAAGTCCCCAGCCATCTGCATGGGATTCTCTGTTGAGTCCCAGGGCCTGAGACAGGCGGCGGGTGCAGGGAGGGTGGGTTGCAGCCGTGGCAAATCACACCTGACGGCTGGGTAGGGTGAGGCTGCCCAGGCAGGCACACCCAGGACGTGGCCCCCCGCTTTCTCCCCCCGTTGCTTCCAGGTCTCCATTTGTCCACATCTGAGAAAATCTTCCGTTTCCAGGACACAGGGCTGCTCCTGCGGGTGCTCGGGAGCCTCTTCCTTGGCGGGATTCTCGCCTTTGGTTTGGGCTTCTCTGAGTTCCTCCTGGTCTCCAGGACCTCCAGCCTCACTCTCTCCATTGCCGGCATTTTTAAGGTACAGTCTTGGAGGCGACCCCAGTCCTGTCTTAGAGGGGAGCCCGCCTCTGGCGGGTGTCCCAGCTCCTGCTTCCCAGGGCCCTGTGGGGAAGAGACGGAAGTGCCTGTCTCACCTGGCAGTCCGTCCATCATCACCACGGCCCAGGGGGCGGTGGGTGGGGGGGCAGCCCTGCTTCACAGATGGGGAAACAGACATGAAGAGCTGGCCTTACCCAGGGATATACGACTAGCAGGTGGCCGAGCTGACTTCGCTAGGCCTGGGACGTGTTTACATTTCACCAAGAAAGCCAACTCTGGTCATTAGGCAGCGGCCTGGAGTCAGGATTGAGAAGCCCCCAGTCAGGCTCATCAGCACAGGGTCCTGTTCTCGGCAGTGATTGATTGACAGTGTCTGCCAGGGGCACATTAAGGGACGGTCCTATCACGAGGGCCCTGCGGCTGCTGACCCTGCCTTTACCACTGTCCAGGAGCCCCTCGCCGTCTCCTTGCATCACTTCTCCCCATCCTCCCCCCATCATCACTCCGTGCTCCCTGCTCGGGGCCGTGGACAGGCAGACCCTGAACCTGGAGCAGTGTTCCCTGAAACCAGCAGGACAGGGCTCCCCGAGGGTCTCGCCCACCCAGATGACGCGGGAGCCGTGTTTCTCAGAATGAATCATCTGATCAGTCCCCTTCTCAGCCAGTGCTTACGAAGAACCCCGTGACCAGTGTGTCCTGTAGAGCCCCGTGTGACTGCACCCCGCCCCTGCCCCACGGCAGCAGAGGCGCTCATGCAGGGTGCTTCTGGAAGGGCAGCTGTCCTTCCTGCCTGTGGACGTGGCCGCAGCCTCGCTACCCTGAGTCCCCAGCCTGGATTCGGTCTGCCTCTTTCAGTCTGGACAGAATTCTGTGGAAAGCAACTCCCCTCTGTCCGCAGTGACACAGAGCGGGGGGAGGCCTCAGGCTTCCCCCTTTGTGTTGCAGGGAGTTTGGGCAGGTCTGGCTCTCCCCTGCGGTGTGAGGCCGGGCCCCACCTTCCTGGCCAAGGAGCACCCCCCACCCGGCCCTGAGCATGCCCCTCCCTGCCTCTCTTCCCGCAGGAAGTCTGCACTTTGCTGTTGGCAGCACATCTGCTGGGCGACCAGATCAGCCTCCTCAACTGGCTGGGCTTCGCCCTCTGCCTCTCGGGAATATCTCTGCACATCGCCCTCAAAGCCCTGCATGCCAGAGGTACCCAGAGTCCCCTTTCGGGGAGGCCTGTCTCGTGGTGACCCTCTCCCCCAAGATTTCCCCTCCGCCCATCCCTGCTGGGAAGAGGCAGGCAGCTCTCGATGCCCCCAGAGCAGTTTCAGTCCAGTCTGCTCAGTTCAGCTGCCCCTGCCCTGGCCGTTCCTCTAATTGAGGGAGTTCGCCTGGTGATTCGGCCACCACCGCTGCCCCGAGAAGTCGCGGGGGTCATCTCCAGGGAGCGGGCGGGGGCCTGGGTCCCTCCCGCGCTCCGGTCAGGCCGCGCAGGCGGACCCTTGCTGGGTGTGTGACGCGGCTGTTTCTGTCCCCAGGTGACAGCACGCCTAAGCCCCTGAAGGGGCTGGGCTCCAACCCTGACCTGGAGCTGCTGCTCCGGAGCGGCCAGCCGGAGGACGAGGACAACGAGGAGGAGGAATACTTCGTGGCCCAAGGGCAGCAGTGAGCAGCCGGGAACGACCTTCGCGCTGGTCGACGGCTCGGGCACCCGGGTGGTTCCTCCCGGCCGCCGGGCAGCAGCGGGCCCAGCATCTCCCAGGCCGGTCCTTGGAGGGCACATGAGCGTTGCCGGGGCCGGGGCAGAGAGCTGGTGCGCCGGGTGGGCGCCAGGCCAGCCTTGGGCCTGGCCGAATCAGGGGCCCAGCGGCGCTGGTGTCGCAGCAGGAGCAGGGGGCGGGTTGTCTCAGCCGCTCACCAGGCTCTGAGAGCCAGGATAGTGATTTGAGAGAAAAGACAGGTTTCCGAGGGGCTGGGCTTGGACCGCAGTGCAGTTCGGGACCTGAGGTGGGGGCGCTGGGGCCCCCATCACCTGGAGAGTGTCCTTTCTCCACAAGCAGATCTATTTATAGCTTTGAAATAAAGGGTTTCCGGTCCACTGGCCACCTTGCGTTGTGTGGGGGTGGGGGGGCCCCCGGCCTCTCCCATCCTGCCTCCTTCAGCGGACTCGCCCTACTCCAGGCTGCCCATGTCTCTCCTCTCCCATCGGAGCCCCAGGGCCCTCTCTTGGGGCCCCGCCACACCTGCAGGCAGCAAAGAACAGGTACTGAGTTTTATATTCTGGGGACTCCAGTGTTTTCACAGCCTGAATTGAATATTGACTCTCATCATTCACTGTGTGACCTTAAGCAAATTACCTAACCTTTCTGAACCGCAGTTTTTTCGTCTGTGGAATGAGGATAATGGTTATCTCGGAGTTGCTCTGAGGACTGAGTCAATGTTGGTAGCAGGTCAAACTTTACTTACGCACATATTCTGAAAGTCCTTTGACAACCATGGAGCCAATACCCTAAGTGAGCAGCTATGCCAAAATTCACGGCCAGGTCTGGGTGTCCATGTGCGTGTCTATGGGACACGTATGGAGGAGTTATGGGCCTCTGGGGACCTGGGCCTTCCGCCGGCCTGCCCACTAGTCTGCAGTCTTTGTAAAATGGCGAGGGAGGAGATGCAGCATCTCCTCTGCAGGGATGCCGGCTGCCCTCCCTGGGAGCGGGCAGGTGGGTGGCTCCAGTGCGCCCAGCACTCACAGCAGGTGGCGCCATTGCAGCATGCTTCGGCTCCGGAAACCCCCGTCGCTGGGCACCAGGTACTGTCCAGACCTGGGCAGAGTCCTGGGAGGAGGACCCTCCCTGGTACCTTCAGGCAGAGGGGCTTGTTATGAGTTGGTCTAATTAGATCAAAGCTGTGACAGCCCAGCTCATCAAGCTCAGGAGAACATTAATGTTTCAGAAACAGGTTGACAGACTTTCTCCGTGAAGGACCAGATAGTAAATATTTTTTGTTCGGGGTCCCTGTCGCAGTTCCTCAAGTCTGGCTTTGTGGCAGGAAAGCGGCCACAGACACGATACAGAAGTGAAAAGGCAGGGCTGTGTTCCAGAGAACACACCCTGCAAAACCAGGGTTCCACCTGCATGCTGGAGTTTGCCAAGCCCTGCTGTAGAGGAAGCCTTAGGAATGACTTGAGTCCCACACTCAGTCTTACAACCTGGGAAACGGAGGCCCCGGAGGGGGCAGTGAGTAGCCTGAGGCCCCCAGAACTTCTGGGCGCAGGAGGAAGTAGAATCGAGATCTGCTCCGGCCAGCTCAGCTTCACCACACAGACTTCTGCAAATGGAGGTGTGACACCCAGGGCTCCCCTGAGGTGGTGTGTTATCTGGTTCCTGCACCTCCACCCCTGCCCTTGGATTCTGTAGGCTCAGAGGGTAGGATTCAAGGAAGCTTGTGCTCCACACCGCTGATGTGGGGAGAGCCAGCAGACAGGAGGGGCCGGGGGGCCTCCGCCTCTGCCAGAGAACCTGCTTGGGATGCAGGATGCCTGAGCGGTGGGGAGGGGCTGCCAGAGCCCCGCTGGCTCAGGTGGGTGAGAGCTTCCTGTCTGCTCCCGGCTCCTCTCCCTCTCCCCGCACGGGGAGCAAGTGCTGTCTGGTGCAGTAATTACAGGGTACAGAGCGGGCGGGCCCCACTACCAGCACGTTGGGTTCAGTGGCAGCCCCTCACTTAGCGGCAACTACCAGCCAAGCCTAGAGGAGGGCTCCCCTCTCCTCCCCCACCAGGCCCACCCAATCGCCTGGCCTCCCGGGTCACACAGTGTCCCCCTCAGCTTTGAGCCCTGAGGAGCACCCATGCTGTCTGCAGCTATTGCATCTCAGGGCTGCAGTGTCGCCATGGAAACTCCGTTGCGTGCACAGGTTGAAGGAAGCTGAGGATGTGACTTGTCTCCAAGGCTGTGGCGTCTGTCCCCACAAAGCCTCCAGTTCCAGCGCTTCTGCTGAGGGGAGAGGGGAGGGGGGCTGACCCACAGATTCAGGTTCTAAGTGCTTACATGCCCATCGCCTCTCCAGGGGCCTACAGTGGGAGGAGGGTTAATGCCCCCAGTATATAAACATGTCTGCAGTTGGGGGCGTGATGAGGACAAGAACAAGCTAGAGTTTGCCTGTGGGAGAAGGCTGATACATCAGGCTGGACCGAGAATACCCTCATCTTCCTTCTGGTACCTTCTCTGCCAGGAGGCCTCAGGGGATCATGTCTTTCCTGTTAACACTTCATTCTGCTGAGAAAAACTCAGGAGTTCCAGTGGCTTGACAGTAGAGTTCCATGACATCAAGAGAATTGTCTTTGTGGAACTTGCCACAGCTTGCTGCATCACGGACTAATGGACTGAGTGGGATCCCCAATTTGCAATCCAGAGAGCTGAGGGTGGGGAACCCCAGATCATCCATTGGGGCCAACAGCATTCGGTGAGTGCTGGCCGTGTGCCGGACACTGCTGGACCTGGGAAAGAGAAGTGTGTCCTTGGAGAGATGGCAGATGGGGCCATCATTCCTCCCGCCCAGGGAAGTGTTGAGGTGCAGGGGATGAAGGAAATGGGGAGGAGAACACGGTGGACATTCACCAGGCAACTTCTAAGCCTCTCACATCAGTCATTTAATCGCTAACAACCCCAATACAGTCAAAATTGATTGTACCTATTTTCATTGCTGTGGAAACTAAGCTCATAGACATTGAGCATGATAGCGCCTAAGAGGGCAGCCTCGGGACTTCACCAGACCTGGGATCACATCTCCCCTTGTCCCTGGGATCAGCTGGCATGCCACTGATCCCCTCTGAGCCCATGTCCTATGAAGATGGAATGATAATATATATCTCTTAGCGAAGCTATTGTGAAGATGAACTCATGTATGTAAAGCAGTTAACACATACAGGGCACACAGAAATAACCATTCAGCGAACGTCAGCCGTGGGGATGCAACGTAACTTGCCTGGATGACAAAGCAAGTGAGTGACAGAGCAAACACTGAGGTCCTGGCCTTTTGAGGTCACCGTCCCTGCTGCCATGCCTGGGACAGCAGAGACACTTGACAGGTATTTGTTACATGAAGGAATTTCCAGCTGGAAAGTGGTGAGGCTTTCCTCGGGTTCTGAGGACTAGGCTATAACTTCTAAACAATCTATCAAACAAGAAAAGGCTGTCCCCTCACCGCCACCCATCCCTGCCGGCCTCCCAGCCATCCCCTTGAGCCTCCATCCTCACGACACAGCCTTGACATCAGCCGAGCCCCTTTGACCTTGCTTCGTAGTAACCAATTAGCTTGACTTCTGTTCCCATGGTTATGCACAGTTTCGTTGGCAACTAGTACATTTCCCCAGAAACAGGCCCACAAGCCCTGGTCCGGCTGGCATCCTGCCGAAGGGTTCATCTTTTTCTCCTGGATATCTGATGAGAACTCTCCTGCTGGGCCAACAGAGGGACAGAACAGAGAAGCAGGAGGAAATTCATTCAAATGCATTCAACAACTGTTTCTGGAGCAAGTCCCCCCATGCCCTGCCCAGCAAGAGCCGCTGGAGAGACACAAGGCGTTATAGATGTCGTTGCTGTCCTCAAGAAACTTCTGCAGGGCTTTTAAATCTAATGGGTTCCCTGGGAAGTATACCCAGAGGTAAAGACTGAAGTCCAAGATGTTATTTAGAGAGGGGGCTTGGAAAAACACCAGAAGGGAGGCACCGGAGGCAGGTTTCAGCGGAAGGAGAAGTTGGGCTTCAAGGCAGGTGCTACAAAGGCCTCAGACAACCCCATGGGGAGCTTTGGAGCTGGGACAACCCTGCAGAGCTGTCCCAAGCCAGGGTGAGAGAGGCTCAGGCCTTGGCGCTTCCACACTGGTCTGCCGTTGGAATTGGGTCTACCCTGGAAGGAGGCACAGCCTTGAGGGAGGCAGTTTTCTTCCAATCAAGACAGTTCTCCAGAGAGGGCTGACCATCCTTCAAGCCACACTCCCAGGGGCTCATGGAGTCTTTCATTCCCAAAGGGCGACCTGCAGCCTATCACAGCATCCACCACACGTAGCGTCCACAGTCTGGCCCAAGGTCACTCACCTCCCTCGCTCCCAAGCGCAGCTGGGAGCCCTCGTGGCAGGGCAAACACCTCACAGTGCCCGCCTTCCACTTGTCTGCTCTGCAGATGACCAGGGATCCCTGAAGAGGAAAACAACATCTGACATGCAGGCGCATTTTCCTGGGGGAGGGTCTCTTGACCCTCCCAAAGGTTAAGAACCACTAGTCCAAGGAAAGCCAGACTTGTCCAAAACTTCAAACATGACCAGAGATGCATATTATTAGTGCTCAGTGAATAGGAGCAGATGGATGAAAGATGGGTGGATGGATAAGTGAGCAGATGGATGGATGCCATAACAAGTCGGTGTGGAAGGTAGAGAAAAAGGAGCAACCAATTCTGCCTGGGGCAGGAGGAGAGCCAAGAGTCCCAGGAGCAGCTGTCCCTTTTGAAGTGAGCCTTGAAGACTGGATAGGAGTCGCCAAGCAGACGAAAGGAGACGGGCATATCAGGCAGGGGCAAGAGCAGACGCGGGCACAGGTGTGAGCGAATGTGGGGACAGTGCATTTCGCCACCATGGGAATTAGCTCACCGCGGCAGGTAGCAGGTGCACACGGGTAAGGTGGGGCAGGGGGTCTTCTCGTTTGAAAAGCCCCCAGGTTCCAAGGAGGTGTCTTGATAGGAATCGCTCAGGTTGTTCTTGAACAGGCAGGTATCTCCTCCTCTCCCTGCCACCAACACTTTATCTCCAGGTGGGAGGATGGGGGAAGTCCTAAAGATAGCCCCACCCAAGCGAAGGGCATCTGGTCATTTACCACGTCCTTCTCCATCCTTTTTCGCCTCTGCAGTCCGTCCCTGGGGGGTCGCTGTTACCAGTCACCCTACTGCGCAGAGGAGAAACAGGCTCCAGGGGCCAGGTGACTTGCCCAAGGTCATTCACCTGCCTCGCCCCCAAGCGTAGCCGGGAGCCCTCGCGACAGTTCTGACACTTCCCAGTGCCCTCTTTTTCCACTTCTCTGCTCTGCAGCCCTCTACGAGGATGCCGGGAGTCTCACCCACCTCCTGGGATTCCACCCTTCTGGTTAGCCGGCCGCAGGGGGACCAAGGGCCTGGGGGCAACCGCATCCTGCTGGCCGTGTTTTGCTCTGGGAGGAATCCTCCGTCCTGTTCCAGGGCTGCCCCATGAATTAAACATGCCCCCGTGGTTAACTCAGTAATGCTTTTATTAATAGTTAATTACTCAATGTGCACTGGGGAAATGAGGCTCACTCAGGCCTCGTAAATTAAGGCAGCGATCTTGTGAAAGAAGCCAATGGGAGTTCATTACCCCCTCTGTCGCCGCACCCCCTGGCTGGCCATTTAGCGGTGCTAAACGACGGGGGCGGGCGGAGGGGGGACCTCCTACGGGTGGAGGTGGGAAGCGGCGGATGAACGTACTCCGGTTTCCTCGGGGGAAGGGCCTGAGCTGGGTGTGGCGGGACCTGTCGGCGGGGAGATGTGATCCCCTGGCGGTTGTCAGCGGCTTGTGTTCCGTGTCACTGCCGGGGGCGCGGGCCCCCAGGGACACCGGTCTGGGGCAGGGCCCCCAGTCCCAGGCCGGGAGGAGCGGGTCTCGGGTGCTCCCACCTCCGAGCCGCCGGCTCCCTCCCCGGCGCGTTCTTTCTCATTTCAGCGGTGCCAGGCTTCCCCAGCTAGGTTTCTGCTGTGGCTGAAGCCAATTTCCCGTCCTGATTTTGCGGCTGAATAGGAGAAGGGGCTTGTGCGAACCTGGTTTAGCTTTTCTAAATTTAACTTTCTCCCATGTTTTGTTACCCCAGAGACAGAAGCCCCTCTGTTTATCTTCCTGGGAAATGAAAGCCAGCCTCTGCTTTGAACCTACTACGTGCCAGGAGTGCCACCCTCCCACCCCACCACCCCCACCCCCACCCCCGTTTATGTCCATTCCTTCTCAGGTTCAGCTGTGCCTTTGGGTCAGTGACTCTACCCCCCTGGGTCTCCATTTCTTCGTGTGAAAATGAAGATCATAATACTACCTGCCTCTGGAGTTACCATGATGATCAAATGAAGTAATAGATGTAACATCCTTCAAATCCTGCTGAATGCATAGTAACTTCTCTCTAAGGGGCAGCTACTATTATCTCTACAATTGCGCTGCCATTTTACAGATGAGCAAAGTGAGGTTTTAAATCCATATCTTGATTTATTCGAGGATGCTGGACCCAGAACTTCACATGGCCAACACTTATAACTTCCCCTCTGTGGATGCCTTCCGGGCGTCAGTCTCTCCTCCAGAAAGACACACTGGCCAAGTCCCAGCAGCCAGGAGAGATATGTCCCTGCCTGTGAAACAGACCCCTGCCAAGGCGGTCCGGGCTGAGACACAGGAGCACAGACCATGTTGCTGGGCCGGCTTGGGTTCAAATCCCGCCACACCCACTAGCTGTCACATCCATCCCTGAAGCCCCAGCCTCCACTTTGGGCAAAATGGGCTCCTGGTAGCACCTACCTCCTTGCACAGTCGTAAGGATTTCTGCTCTAAAGCGCCCGACACCCCGTAGCCTTCTCCAAGAGCTCCCTGCACCTGGGCTCACAAAAAACCTCCTTCCCTGGGTTGTTGGAGGCCCCCCGTGGAGATGATGGCATCCAACTGCCTTCAAGCAGGAAACTGTGAAAGAGGTGAGCTGCTGGTGTTCCCAGCCAAGGCCGCTCAAAGGCGGAGGTTTTTGGAGAGCCTCTGAGGTTAAACAGGCTTCCCAGGTAGCTAAGTGGTAAAGAATCCGCCTGCCAGTGCAGGAGATACAGGAGATACAGGCTTGATCCCTGGATCAGGAAGATCCCTCTGGGGGAGGAGATGGCAACCCACTCCAGTAGGCTTGCCTGAAAAATTCCACAGACAGAGGAATCTGGCGGGTTACAAAGAGGAACCAGGAGGTCACCAAGAGTCGGGCACGACTGAAGCCCGAGCATGCGTGCCGATGTTAAACACCCGAGGTTAAAACCCCACGGATGCACTGTCCTCTGGCCTGATGAGGATTCTCCTGGGACAAGTGACGCAGAGGGTTGGGGACAGGTGGCCTCCTGAAACCCACTCAGGCCACGAATCCCCTTGCAAGCGAAGGTCAGCCTCTCTTCTGTGACCCCCACCTCCAAACTGCCAGAGCCACACACACACGGGCTAGCAGTCTGGGCAGGAGACTGAGGAGTGCGGCTCCGGGCTCATCTATAATACGTCGCACTAGACTTAAATATCAGTGCTGCGGGAGCCTGGCCCGGGTCCCCACACAGTGGGCCACGAGGGCCGCCTTCACTGCCTCTTCATCTTCCTGGCGGTAGCTGACCAAAGAGAGGGGGATTTGGTTTCTTAAAAAACTAAACAGTTGTTGAGCACTCTGGCGTTTCCTGGGCAACAGCCAAGGGGGAGAGAGAAGCATCTTATTGTTTAAAGTTATTCTTGCTCCATTTCAAAGGGTTGTTTTGAAAAGACCCAAATCCTTCAAGCAGCCAGGTTGGTCCTCTGTCTCTCTCTCTCTTCCTCTCTCCCCTGGCCCGGCCAGCCATGCAATCCTGGCTCCTGTCCTCCATCAGCCCCCAGCCCCGTCTTCCCAGTCAGGGGCTATGGGAGTGGTCCTGGCCCGGGGAGACAATTCCCTCCTGTTCTCTGTGTGTTCACCCCGCAGCCCAGGGGCCTCGTGTGGAATAAACACACAAGTAACAGGCCAGCAAGGAGGATCCCTGCTCCCCCACTCCACGGGCTGCTTTTCCAGCCACCCGACCTGGGATATGGGCATGAATTTGGCTCCGTGGCTTAGGAGTCAGCTTGCAGAAGTGCCTGAACTTGGTGGAGTGGGGGTGGGAGGAGTCCTGGCCTTATAACCCACAGGTGGGCATCTCGGTTCTCAGGTTCTCAGGCCCAGCCTGGGCAAGACCAAAGTGACTCTTGTGCCAGGTCATTGGTAAGGAGCCAGGGCTGAGTATAGCCCATGCCCCTTTACCCTTCAAGTGACACTGTTTTGGAGTTGTTAATGCGTCTCTCCCTGACAGCAGAGGCGCATCTATTCATCTCTGTGTATTCTTGTACGCTGCCTCAAATCCTTTCAGGAGCAAGGCAAATTCTGACAATCCAGATGAGACAAACATATATTTTTAATTAAAACTGTTTAGATAGTGAATATATACATGATGCAAAATTCAAAGTTCGAAAGGAATGAATACCCATATCTCCTGCTGCCCTGGGGGACAGCCATGGTTTTCTTCTGATGTCTCCTTCCAGAGAGATCCCACTCATATAGAGGCAAATGGGCATCACATAAAATATATTGGTCACATCTCTAGCTCCTGTGTCTACCACAAGGTCCAGAATATGTAGATGCTTGATAAAAGTTTGTCAGATAGCTGGACACACTGATGGATGGATGGATGAGTGGAGGGTTGGTTATTGCATGCATGCATGGATGGTTGGTGGATGGATGATGATTGGATAGATGGATGGATTGATGGATGATGGGATGGATAGAGGGATGGATGGTTGGGTGGATGGATGGATAAATAGTTGGATGGCTGGGTGTAGCTCTTGTACTGTTAGTTCCCTTTTCCCCCAGATGTCTGAGATGTCCAACCAGGACTTCCTTGAGAAACACATGGAGGCCCAGCATCAGACCCGTTGGCCTGTGTTCTTCAGATAGAGGCATTTAATAGGCAGTTGGATTGTGGTTGTATCAGTTGGAGTCTTATTTGACTGCTAATAACAGAAATCTAAATACAATGGCTTGAGTCTATAAAGGTTTTCTTTTCCTTTGACGAGTTTGATAGGGGTTCAGCCCTCAATGATACCAGAGTTGGGAAAAAGAACAGGGAGGAGGCACTTTCCTCTCTATCACTCTCCACTCCTGGACTTCACCCATCTGGGGCCACAGACCCCTGGGCCTCTGGTGAAGCCTATGGACTCCTCCCCAGAATAGCCTTTTTAAATACATAGAAGATACACAGAATTACAAAAGAAGTGAATTATACTGAAATACGGGCTTCCCAGGTGGCGCTAGTGGTAAGGAACCTGCCTGCAAATGCAGAAGATGTAAGAGATGCAGGTTCAATCCCTCTGTTGAGGAGATCCTCTGGAGGAGGGCATGGCAACCCACTCCAGTATTCTTGCCTGGAGGATCCATGGACAGAGGAGCCTGGTGGGCTACAGTCCATAGGGTCACAGAGTCAAACACAAGTGAAGCGACTTAGCATACTGAAATAGTTTTCAAAATATTTACGAAACAAATGTGTGACACAGCCCTATAGGTGCTTCTCTATTAACGCACTAGATAACAAGATCTGGCGACACCTCTATTAACTCCCACAATTTTGAAGAGCTGATGAGTGTCAATGATATTTTAAAATGTCTGCAACCGCTCTAATGTGATAGGAAATATCTGATTTCTGCCGGTGACAAAGTCACAGCACTGCCAGTACTGCATGATGTGTTGCCCACACTTATAATCGAGGAGAAATGCTCTATTTCATGAAATGAGTGAAATAAAAATGTAAATTTCCCCCCTTTTGATTTCACTGACCCCCTGAATTCTGTCTGCAGCTCCCTCGGAGGAGTCTGGTTTGTTTTGATTTTGGTTTTCTTGAAAGCCCCTTTCTCTATCTGACACTACATATTTGTTAATAACTTGCTGACTGCCGGGTCTGTCCAGGAGGGCAGGGGTTTCATCTGTTCTACTGCTGTATCTCCAGGACTTAGAGCACTGCCAGGCACATAAGGGATCAATACCGATGTATTTTTAAATAAATAAAACAAGCAAGGGATGAGGCTAGAGAGACAGGGATGTTGGAGGCAGAGCTGAGGGACCTTGAACACCACCCGCAGGGGCATGGCTGTGACAGGCGCTGATGGACTCACCCTGGAAGGAAGGATGGGTCTGGGAGAGGTCACTGTCCCGACAGCAGGCAGACGGAGGAGAAGAGAGATGGCCCAGGCTGCCTTCCGGAAGCAGCTTTGTGAGAGAGGCACAGGCATTAGCCACTTGGCACCAGCGGTGAATGTCAGCAGCCGCTTCACTCCCTACCTCCCCGCCTCCTCCTTTGGCCCCCACCCACCCAGGTGTTAAACAGGAACTTTGAAAAAGCCACCCTTCCTCCACGTTTCCTGGGCAATACAGACACATCAGGCGTGCCTCCCTGGTGCTCCATTGGCTTGGACTCCACACTTCCAATTCGGGGGGCCCAGTTTCAACCCCTGGTCAGGGAATTAGATCCCACATGCCGCAAGCAAGACATGGCACTGACTAAAAAAGGAAAGCCACACCAGGCAGCAGGACTGGGCCCGTGGAGCTGGGGAGGCAGCCGCGAGGTTGGACGAGTGGGAAGAGACCCCGAGGCAGCTTCTTCAGGGGGGCGCCCTGGTGCGTCAGACCTGGGAGTCAAGTTGTTGAAAGGTCACGCCTCCCAGGCGGCAGCTGGCTATTCGGAACCAGGGGTTTTGTAGCAACTTGAGAATCCCAGAAAAGGACAAACTTCTGGAATCAGCCCTCCTTCAGCCTCTTGCTCCTTAATTGCACGAGGAGCAATGTGCTACACCTCTGTCTCCACATCTTGAAAATGGGCAGGGAGGGTTGAGGATTCAATGGGGAAAATGATGGATCTAAAGCAGCTAGCTCCATGCAAGGTGCGTGACTGACACCCAACAAACCACTGTCACTGTTAACACATAGCAAATGACAGGACGATGGACCCTGGTCCCTCACTGCTCACATTCCTGAACGATCCACTTTATCATCCAGCCCATAAATGGGGGGTTGGATGATGGGAGGAGAGTTCCAGAGGAAACAAGTCCTTGGTAGAGAGAAAAAGCAAGTCTGGAGTTAGGCAGATCTGGGTTCAAATCCACTGAACATCAGTTTTCTCATCAGAAAACAAGGCTGAAACCTTCCTAGTGCAGTGAGGAGTGCTGGATACAAATGATGTCTCAGCAGAGCCGGTGAATATGTGATCACAGCCCCAGCCCCGTGCTGGGCGAGGAGGGGGAGAAACAAGAGGAATAATTCCCTGTTTGTGTCCAGAGGTCTGCACTTTCTAAAGCACTCTTTCACCTCCATCATTTCACTGGAGCCTCTCTTCCTCCCTTCACGAGGAACAGGACTGAGAGTTTGATCCACATTTGACAAACAGGGGCACAAGAGCTCATGTGGCGATGGACTCAGGGAAACAGTCTGCTCAAAGATCGCACAGCCAGTGAGACTTCAGGATGGACAGGAAGCCTGGTGTCTCTTTTTGGCTCAGCGGCTTACGAATTCATCTGCTCAACAGATAGTCCCTGAGCTAAGCCCCCAAAGATACGGCAATAAAGGAGCAGACTGGACTTCCGCCTTCGAGGAACTTGGACCCTGGTGGCAGAGGACACAGAGCTCTCTTCCGAGGCTGCACCAACCCCAGGGGAGACCCGGGTCTGCTCATGGATGACAGATGGGGAAGCTCTGAGTCCAGAGTCATGGCTTTGTGTGCCCATCTCGGGCAGTGAGCAGGAATGGACGTCTTCTCTGCCCTGGGGGTTGAAACTCACTAGTTAAAAAGCCCAGAGATTTGCACCAGGATCTCAGCATCGACGGGAGTCCTAAAATAAAGGGTTCCATGGCCAGAGGCCTTCAGGAAAAGCTGCACATCTCTTACCCTCTCTGAGTCACCCTGCTCTGCATCATGCTCCGCGTCCCTGAAAAGTCCTGCAGAAAAGAACCCTGTTTAACTTGATGCTGACCAGACGTGCTTAACCACGTCATACCCACTAATTTGGGGATTCATTTTCCCCATTGAATCCTCAACCCTCCCTGCCCATTTTCAAGATGTGGAGACAGAGGTGTAGCACAGTGGGAAAGAGCACGGGGGTTCTGGAGCCAGTGAGCTGGTCTGAAGCCCAGCCTTAGATATGATTAGTGCTTGGTAAACTGTGGAAACATTATAACCCAGAAGAGGGGAAGTGACTTGCCCAAGGTCACTCAGCATCAGACCTTGAACCCAGGTACTCTATTGATAATGTGAGAGGTATCCTTAGGGCATATGTTACTTTGCTTCTACTCTGACAGAGGTGGTTCTGACAACTTGCTGGGTGGGTATAATTGGAGTCTACTAGACTAAGCAAGTGCTTTTACATAGATTACAGAAAGGTGCCTCTTTCTCTTGAGTCCACAAAACTCCATATGATGGCACACAGATGGATAAAGCATCACATGGGCTGAATTTTAGCCCCGACTAGCTTCCTTGGTGAAGTATCCTTGTACAGGTTACAACCTGTGCAACTGTACATGACAACCCTTACTAGCCTTTTTCTCCTTCTTCCTCCTCTCTCCTTACACCCTTATCTCCTTCATGGGAGCGGTACTCTCCCCTTAGGGTTCGAGCTGAAGCTGATATGGGAACAGCTGTTATTGGGCTGAGCTACTCAAGCCCCAAAGCGGCGTTGGCCAAAGGTGCTGACTCAGCAAACTTTAATTTATCTCACAGGCCAGGGGTGTGCGTGAAGCAATTAGTGAAATAATGGTTATGTCGCACTAAAAATTATTTATAGAGTTGCCGTGCACACAGCTGTGATTAAATTAGACAACCAGGGGGACTTTAAACTGCCAACGGAGCCGGCGTCCAAGGCCCTGGGCTCCAGCTGGCTGGGGTTGGGGTGGGATCACTCATCTCCTGCCCCGAAGGTGAGCCAATCTGGAGCCAGGCAGGGATGAGGGGGTTTGCCGGGCAGGGGTGTAGCCAGGGATATCCATCCCAGAGGGCCCAAGCTGCCAGGACCCTTGAAGATGAACAAGTCAGAGACTTTCACACATTTGGGCTTAGCAGCCCCTACAACTCTTTCAAAGAGTCTTCTGTGAACCCCCAGGGAGTGAAAGGGAGGTGGGTCTGGGTGAATTAGGAAAGATGAGCCTAGAAACCTATGGGCTTGACATCGACCCCAACTGTGCCCCTAAGAGCTGAGAGACAAGCTGGAAACCAGAGATCAATCCAACCCTCTCTTATTATAGCTGCATATTTGAAGGCCAGAGATTCTGTCTCTTGTGTTCCTCCCACAGGTGTCAGAGATCTTTGTTCCAGCCGTGGGTTCTAAGTCAGCCTTTACCCCCACCTGGACCTCCATGTCGGAGAAGGCAATGGCACCCCACTCCAGTACTCTTTCCTGGAAAATCCCATGGATGGAGGAGCCTGGTAGGCTGCAGTCCATGGGGTCATGAAGAGTTGGACACGACTGAGCAACTTCACTTTCACTTTTCATTTTCATGCATTGGAGAAGGAAATGGCAACCCACTTCAGTGTTCTTGCCTGAAGAATCCCAGGGATGGCGGATCCACCATCCTGGTGGATTCTGGTCGATTCTGGGGATCCACCAGAATCCCTTGGTGGGCTGCTGTCTATGGGGTCACACAGAGTCAGACACAACTAAAGTGACTTAGCAGCAGCAGCAGCAGGACCTCCATGTAAACCATGAGAGTTAGCGTTGGACACCGAACTTCTAAAGGAAGGAACAGATATTTCGAGCACCTGTGGCATACTAGACATTGTCTCTGTTAATATTTGTCCCTTATTCATGTTTATCTTTACAGTCTTATTTAGCTCTTTGCAACATTTCAGGCTTCCCTAGTGGCTCAGATGGTAAAGAATCCACCTGCAATGTGAGAGACCTAGGTTCAGTCTCTGGGTTGGGAAGATCCCCTAAAGAGCATAGCAACCCACTTCAGTATTCTTGCCTGGAGAATCCCATGGACAGAGGAGCCTGGTGGGCTACAGTCCTTGAGGTCACAAAGAATCGGACACAACTGAGCAACTAAGCATAAAGTTTCTGTGAGAATCTTTTCCCTCTTTACAGATAGAGAATCTGAGCTTCATGGAGGTAAAGATATTTACCCACAGCCACAGAGCAAGGGAGGGCAAAGCCATTTTCTTTCTTTTTTTTTTTAAAAAAAATCATTGTATTATTTGGGGCTGTACTGGATCTCCGTTGCTGCGAGGACTACTCCCCAGGTGCGGTACACAGCTTCTCACTGGGGCGGCTTCTCTGGTTGTGGAGCACGGGCTCAAGGGTTCGAGGGCTTCCGGAGCTGCAGCTCATGGACTCAGTTGCTGTAGCTCCCAGGCTCTAGAGCACAGGCTCAGTAGTTGTGGCACAAAAGGTTAGTTGCTTCACGGCACGTGGGTTCTTCCCAGATCAGGAATCAAATCTGTGTTACCTGCACTGGCAGGAAGATCGTTTACCACTGCGCCACCAGGGAGCCCCAGCGCCATTTTCTTAGGGCCCATCCGACTCCAATGGTGGGGCATTGCAGTGCTTTGAGTACCTTGAGGGGCACCTCCCAGATGCTGGTTGTGATGCCAGAAAGTGATAACAAGGCTTCCTTTATCCTGGACACGGGGGCCAGATGCTGCATATGCATCATCTTGTTTCATCAGCAGCCCCTCGGGCCCACGTGGAGAAAATGAGTCACAGAGCACTCCCTGAAGGGCCCCAGACTCTCAGAGGGTGAGCCCCAGGCTGTGTGTTCATCAACAGCTCTCCACCTCTCACCGAGATGCAGTCAGTACACCACAGATCTCTGCTCACAGTCTGGGGCTACCTGAGTGCTTCCTGGATTCTCTCAGGGGCCTGAAGGTACTGGTAGCCTAAGGGGTGGTGACCAGTCAGGAGACCTTGCCTCCAAGCCTAGTACCAACCCAGGCCCCCCACCTCTGGCATTTCCATCCCTTCCCATCTGAGCTAAAGATGGGTGCAGAGCATTTCACCAGAGTTCTGGCCTTGGTCATCATTTAGCAGCTGGAGTTTTTTCTGGGCTCACTGGCCCTCCCTCCAAACAAGCCGCTGGAGGTGCAGAGCTGTGGAGTGACTGAGCAAGGCGCTGAGTTCAAAACTTCTCGCCCACCCCAGTCTCCCTCTCCCCCCTCCTTCTGGCTTGCAGGCTTCCCCAGCACCCCCCTCCCCTTTCTCTCCCTCACGTCTGTCCCCCCGCAGGTCCCTCCCTCTAATCACAGTTTCCTGGCAAGCAGGACCAGCTCGATCTCCAGATGTCTGCTGCCTGGGTGGCACGCACTCACAGATCTCCACAAACCCAACCCCTGGGACCTCCAGGAGGAGGACTAGGTGGGGAGAGGATGGACTGAGAGAGCAGCTGGATGACCCGGGTGCCCCCGCATCTTCACTCAGGAGCCCCCTGCAGTGAGGAGCCTCTGACAGCGTAGGATGCATGGTCCTGCTTACTGCCCCTTGGCCACTGCCCAGCGTGGCACCTCATCCAAGTCAGCGCTGGCCTCCGGATCCCCCTGGGTGTGCCCGGTGTCCAGTCCCCTCTCCCTGGCCTGTCCTGAGTCCTTCTGCTGCCTCTGGCCACTTAGCATGCAGGCCCTGGTCTACAGGCTGCAGCAGCCAAATGAGATTAGCTTGCCTGCAAAAGCAGGTCCCCACTCGCAGCCCCCACCCACAGCCCTGTGCAGCCCCAGCTGTTCTGGGGAGCCTCCCACAGCCTGCTGGGCCCAGCCTGGTTTCTGCCACTCCATCCCCCACCCCCACAGAACCCGGGGCCAGCCAGGGCCAGGTCAGAGAGGATGAAGGATGCTGCCCAACTTCATGCCGCCTCCTCCCTCTCACCAGCCCTTCTGGAGTCAGCCAGGGGAGGGGGGCAGGCAAAGGGAGACAAACTGGATTAAAGATCATTCCTTGCTCTGCATCCCTCGCCAGTCCTCCAGCAAACCTCCTGGGGGGGAGCAAAGAGGAGGTACACCCTGCCCCTTCTCCTCCCTTTAAATCCCTGGGTGGGGCTGATCAAGGGGGCCAGGAATGGGGAGCGAGCAGACTGAGGACCACCCAGCTGCACCCTGGCTACCTCTGCTCCCCGGGGCCACTGGGAATCAGGCAACAAGAAGGTCTGGCCCAGCCCCGGCCTCCCTGACTCTCTCCTGGTCGGGGAAGGAAGAGAAGGACCCAGCTCAAACGCCCAGCCCTAATCCAGCTGGAGTCCCTGTCCCTGGTCCCGAGGAAGTTTGCAGGGGTCTGTAAAGGAAACCGGGGAAAGACTGGGTCCCCAAGCAGGACCCTGGGAGAGGTGAGAGATGTTTTTGGTGTCAGGACTCAGGTGGGTGACTCAGGAAGGGGCTAGGGGTGTGGTGGGGCCTGCCTTGCCCAGAGCTCCTGCTGACAGCTGCAGTGGCTCCCCGACCACACTCCCGGGAACCCTCTTCCTCCCTGTCTCCATCTCTCCCTGTTCTCCAGCCCGCAGGCTACCCGCCCAGCCAGCAGTAACTCCATCCTGAGGCCACTCCCATAGCCCTGAGCTGCCCTGGGGCTGGCTGGGTGCCATTGAGCTGCTCCTTTTAAGGTCTGAGGTTGGCACCTGCTAGCTGCAGAAGGCAAGTCCCTGGCACATCTCCCCCGGCCCCACACCGCCCCCATCTACCTATCGAGCCCAGGTCCAGGTGAGTTGGAAGGGGGCTCAGGGTGAGGGAGGGGCTCTTCTTGCCTGGAGGGGCAGGCTCCCTCTCCCTGCCCACCCCCACTCCCTCTCCTTCCCCCATGTCCCCCACCCCCTCAGCAGCTCAGCTTCCACCCTGCACACTTCGGCTTGCACTTCCCTCTACTCATCTCACTGTTCAGATCATCAAATCTCTCCAAGCCTCAGTCTCCCCATCTGCAGAATGGGTGTGATCCCTACTTAACTCAAGGGCTGCTGTCGAGAAGCAGTTATGTCACGACTATATATGCCCTTGTGAATCACATGGAGTGAGATGAGGGATTGCTCATTCCAGGTGGCTGGGAATCACGGAGCCTTCTGCGTTTGCTTCTTTTGCCCACCAGGGCACCCCCAAGCTTTCACCCCAGCCATGTGGATGCTCCTCAGCCTGGTTTGTTTGCAGCAAGCATGGCCCCTCTGTGTTGGGCAACAGGGGTCCCTTCCAGCCTCTGGCCCTGGCAGAGGGAGCCTCGGGATGCAGGGATGCAGAGGCAGGAGGGTGTGGATTAGAAACCCATCACAGAAATGACTTTCTCATCACACCATGACCTGAGTTGACAGGACCAACTCTGGAAATTGAATTGCCTCCTCCCTCTCCTGCCTTCCCTCCCCACCCCTCCCTCGGCTCCTAGTTCCCTCCCCACCCCAACCTCCATCTCTGAAAGCCCTGTTGGGAGACACCAAGAGACAGAGGTGTGATAGTGAAGCTGGAAGGGACCCCACACCCCTGGGGGCCAGGCGGCAGATGTGGAAGCAGGGAAGAGACAGAGAAGATGGGGGTGACATGTGACCTCAGCTCACAGGAAGGTGCCCCCTCCCTGCTGTTTCTCCACCTGCCCCTGCACCCAGCAGGCGGGTTGGGACGTCTTCTTCCTGATGGCCCCTCTGCAGCCCCCACCTTGACGCTTCCGTAGGACCCAGGGCAGGGCCGTGGTGGCAGGGGCAGAACCCTGGGCTGGAGCTCATGGGTGCTTGGAAGCAGCCCGAGTGTGTTCCTGGCAGAGCTTGGCTGCAGGTGGTGGGGAATGGGCAGCGGGCGGCCAGGGGCAGCCAGCTGTGTAATCAGGCAGCGCTCACCCCGAGCAGGAGGTAAGGTGAGCAGAGTGAGGCCCCAGCTGCTTCCAGCTCCCCAGACAGGCCAACCTGGAGCATCCCATGGGAGCTCAGAGTCCAGGAAACTCAGGAGGGACTCCAGGTGTCTGGGCAGGAGGGCTGAGACCTGGTACATAACCCTCTAGAGCCCCCATGGTACAGACCAGCCCAGCCCCCGGGCCCAAGGGCAAGCCAGAAACTCAACGCTGCTGCCCTGCAGCTGAGCTGATGGGTCCTGGCTCCCCCTTCCCAGCCGCTCTCCATCCAGAACTTGAAAGTCCGGGATTCTCTCCTTCACTGGCAGCGTGGCCTCTAGCCGGGCAGTAGTCTCCTCCCTCACATCCCTCTCTCCCCAGCTCACCCATCTCCCCTTCCACCAGGTACTCATGCATCACTGGTCTGGTGAGGAGCCAGGGAACCCAGCAGGGAACCCCAGTCCAGGATCACGTGGTCCCAGACCTTTCCCCACCTAGCCCATCCTCCCTCCCCAAACACACACACACACACACACACACACACACACACACACACAAACACCCCTTCTTTGGGGTCATTCAGAATGTGTTGTTGGATCTCAAGTTCACGTAGCATCAACTCCAGACCCCTCTGAATCCAAGCCCCATCTTACAGGTGGGGAAACCAAGGCCCAGGGAGGGAATGGACTTGTCCAGAGTCACATGGCAAGCAAATCCCTCTAACCCTAGCCAGTCCCTCCCTGACAGCGGGACCTCCCCTGGTACCCCCGACTAGTCCCGAGACTCTCTTCCCAGACTTTCTTGGCCCTTCTAGCCTCCCTGCTCACCTGGGCCTCCCTGGTCTGGCCAATTGTGGGACCCCAGAGTTAATAAATCAAGGTGACTTTGGGGATGAGAATTAGCCCCTTTCTCCCTTGTCCCTCCCATTTACATAATCCTGGCTGGCAATATGATAATGATGTTTGTTAAAGACAGAGCACAATAAATTAATACCGTTAAGTTGTTGCTGCAAAATGCAAAGTAGGTAATTTACTGCCAGCGAGGAACGGAGCCTTTAAACTGTAATGGATTAACTTTCCCAGCAGCAAATGTGTCTCTCGGGGGAGGGAGTGGGGGAGGCAGGGGCGGAGCTGGTAGATGGCATGGGGGCCAGTTGCCGCCCAGGATCTGGGCCTCAGGTGTCCAGGCCGATTCTTGGTCTCCACTCGATGTCAACCCCTTCTCACTGGACAGAAGGGGAAACTGAGGCCTGCACGGGGCTGAGAGCTGCAGAAGCCCATGGGGAGACAGTGGTGATGACCAGGGACTTCTTGTGAGAACCCACACTCCTCTAGAGAGGGGGGCTGCAGGTATCCCATCTGTGGGACCCTCAGGGGAGCCCCTGCTGCAGACCACCCGTTCACGAAGGCGGCTAGAGCCATCCTCGCTCCGCACAGGCCTGACCCCAGCCCCACAAGTGGCTGAGCCCCCAGCCCAGCAGAGGCCTCAGCTCCTCCCTCCAGGGGTCCACATCATGGAAAGAAGAGAAGGATGGGGCTTGGTCAGGGCTAAGGAAGTAGGAGAAGGAGAAGGGCACCTCAGGAACTGAGGGGCAGACCTTGGCTTGATGCCATCCCCAGCTCCCCCCACCCCCCAGACACTGCCCTTAGGTCCTGAGAAGGGAGGGGGCTGAAAAGGAGAAGGGGAGGGACTCTCAGGAGGGGAGTGGTGATTTCTAGGTGTGGGGGATGGGGAGGGATGGGATAAGGGAAGTGGAGAAGGGGGGTGGTCCAAGGGAAGGCATGGGCAGGAGATGCTGGCAGGCCAGCTGAGATGCCAAACCGTCAAACCCTCAGCAGCACCTCTCAGGGGCAGCCCCTCCATGAAGGCTCAGGCAGCCCCTTGGTCCCTAGGAGAAGCGCTGCAGCCCCAGCTCAGGGCAGGCCACGGGTCTCAGGGACCCCGGCAGAATTCTAATTTCCCATTTATCTCTGCAGCTTTTCCAGCTATATTAAAGGGGCGACAGTCGGCAGGAGGCTCCCAGGCTAATTGGATTTGGGCCTCCTCTCACTCCTGGGAAAGGGAGGGGGTAGGCGGGGGTGGGGCAGCCCCAGCTAGGGGAGGGATGCTGGGGACCTGGGCTGGGTGGGCCTAGGCTCAGTATGGGTGGCTGTGACCCTGGAGTCCAGACCCCTTGGTTATATCCTGACTGCTGTGTGGCCTTGAGCAAGCCTCTGTCTCTCTCTAGACCTTCGCTTCCCTCATCTTAGACGATGATGAAGATAGTAACAACAACAACCATCTCTTACACAGAATTTCCTAGGTACCAGGTGCTGTTCAAAATGCTCTATGACAGCACACCTCTCATCTCAACAACTCAGTGTGCTAAGTATATTCCATTGTACAGACGAGTAAACTGAGGCACAGAGGCACTCAATAATCTTTTCAGAGTCTGGATGGCACCCATAATGAATTTTTTACATTTGTCACATGTCTGGAGTCCCAAGTTTAAAACCTTGTTCATCGGTGCTAAGTCGCTTCAGTCGTGTCCGACTCTTTGCTACCCCATGGACTGTAGCCCACCAGGCTTCTCTGTCCATGGGATACTCCAGGCAAAAGAGATCCAGGGGTTCATCCCCACCCAGGGACTGAACCTGCGTCTCTGACATCTCCTGCACTGGCAGGCAGGTTCTTTACTGCTGGAGCCCCCCGGGAAGCCAGTTACACATAATTAAAGCCAGAGTTGGGGCAACAATCCCTATGCCCACTTTGCAGATGGGGAAATGGAGGCCTCATCCATACCTGCTTTTAACTTAAGGATTATGTCACTCCCCTGAAAGCTCCTTTTTATTCCCTCCTGGGGTTGTGGGCTGGCATTTCCAAGGTAGAAGCCTGGGTTTTCAGAGGGTGTATTTCATGCTAGTGTCTGAGGTGGGGCAGGGATCCATGTGCCCCACACCTGCCCTTCCTCCATGCTTGGGCTCAAAACCCAAACCTAGTATCCTCTGGGCCTGCTGAGGTACCTTGTCCTGTACAAGGGCTAAGCTGGAGGACGGGCCTCACCTCCTAAGCACAGAGATGCTCAAGATCCTGACCTCCACCAGATCCTGTTCTAGAGATCCTGGGATGAGGTCCTTTGCATAAGTTACCTCACCTCCTCTATAAGCCAGCCCCATAAGCCATAAGAAGACTCTTGAGAGTCCCTTGGACTGCAAGAAGATAAAACCAATCAATCCTGAATATTCATTAGAAGGACTGATGCTGAAGCTGAAGCTCCAATACTCTGGCCACCTGATTCGAAGATCCTGATGCTGGGAAAGATTGAAGGCAGGAGGAGAAGGGGACGACAGAGGACCAGATGATTGGAGGGCATCACCGACTCAACGGACCTGAGTTTGAGCAAGCTCCGGGAGATGGTGACGGACAGGGCTGCCTGTTGTGCTGCAGTTCATGGGGATACAAAGAGTCGGACACGACTGAGCGACTGAACAACAACAGCTAAGCCACGCCACTCGCACGCTCATTTCACAGACAAAAAAAGGAGGCTCTTGTGAAGCGCTTTGTGCAAAGCCTCCCAGTAAGGACTTGGTTGAACTGGGATCCAAACCCAAGTTTGTCTGAATCTAGAACCTGAGCTTTTAAAAAATTATATTTATTTGGCTCTGCCAGGATTTAGCTGTGGCGAGATCTTCACCCTTCTTTGCAGCATACAGGATCTTGAATCGCAGTGCGTGGGATCTTTAGCAGCAGCATGTAAGCTTGTAGTTGTGGCTTGTGGCATCTAGTGCCCTGACCAGGGATCAAACCTGGCCCCCCTGCACTGGGAGTGTGGAGTCCTAGCCACTGAACCACCAGGGAAGTCCCAGACCCTGAGCTCTTAATAGTAGGCTTTCCCAGGCAGGGGAAAGTCAGGACACAAAAATTCCAGTGAAGGAGGCCCTGGAACCAGGGCCCAGAACCAGTGACTGGAACTGGTGACTCCAGTGGAAGGAGCCCTGGGCTGGGAACCAGGGAACCTGGGCTGACATCTCTACTTGGCCCCAGATTCACTGTGTGATACTTTACTTCTCTGAGTTCAATGTCAACATGGAGATAATAATAGAGCCCACCTTAATAGGCCAGTGTATTGCAGAACTATTTAGAAAAGCAGTGCTTGGCACATAGCGGATGCCCAATCAAAGGCAGCCATCCTTTCTGTGGATGAACGCACACCAGCCTCCCAAGACTGATAGCACATGGGAAAGTAGCACACGCCTGCTCCACCGTCTCAAGACTGTCAGTTCTGAAAGCGTCACATGCAAGGCCCTCACGTTTCAGATGCGGAAACTGAGACCCAGGTGGCAGGGCCGGGACACAGCCCCTGGGCTCCTGGTGGCCTCCCTGCTCCAGTCAGGGGGATGGTTCTCTTTCCAGTCTCCTTTTGCCCTGTGTGTCCGCTTCTGTCCATCCAGGCGTCCCTCCAGTAGGAGGCCAGCTGGAAGGCTGACCCCGGCAGCCCTCTTTCGTCCAGCCACTGGCAGGAACCTGCCTAAATAAATGCAAAGAGACCCCCCTCTGGAGGCTGCTCTTGCTGCATACCCATCCAAATGTTAATTTTGCCAGGGCCTTGATAAATCTCCCTGTCGCCTCCACCCACCTGAGACATAGATTTCATCTTATTGAGAGGTGACACTTCTGCCCTTTGGTACCAGCTATCAATTTCAGGCAGCGCCTGGAGTGGAGAGAGACGAAGAACCAGGTTCTGCTAAACCGCCTTCAGCCACCCCATCCTTCCCTTAAACCTCCGTGGGGCCAGCCCACCTGAGACATTGTCACCTGCCCTTCCAGAAGAAGTGCTGGGACCCCACCACTATCGCCTGGCTGTCAGCAAGTCCCTGCTCACCTACCTGACTTTCAACTGCCAACACCTGAACCGCTCTCTCTCTTTTTTTTTTTTAATATGTGTTTTGTTCGTATTTTTAATGTTTATTTATTTGGCTGCACCAGGGCTTAGTTGTGGCATGAGAGATGTTTATTGTGGCCTAGGAACTCTTGATTGCAGAATATGGGATCTAGTTCCCTGAACAGGGATCAAGCCCAGGGCCCCTGCGCCCTCAAGAGCAAGAAGTCTCAGCCACTGGACCACCAGGGAAACCTCCTTTTTATCTGCGGTTTGTTCAGGCCTTTAGAACTAGTTTGCTGCCCAGATGGTAGACTGGAAGAGCTGTGGGATAATGTCAGATGAATTACAGACTCTCTGGAGCTGGAGTGTAAGTCCCTCAGTTCTCCTGCTCTTTGTGGGGGCGGATACTCAGGTCTCCTCCACGTGCTGGCTCCCAGAATTCCCTAATGGAGTTAAGCTCCTGTCGCCCACAGTGGTAAAGGGCTTGGTCCTCACCCCCTCATCGGCTCTTTCCCTTCCCCCTGTCACTTCCCACACTCCTGCTCCTGCTTTCTGAGATGACCTACCCCAACCAGCTACTTGACCTTGAATCCTTTTCTTCGGGTCTCTTTCTGCAGGAACCCAAACTAAGACACTCATCAAACCTTTCTTAGCAACTCAAAATGTGAAGCACTGTAGTTAGCAATGGAGATATGGGAGAGGTTTGACATTTATTGAATGCCTGCTATGTGCAGGGACTGTGTGTTTCTTACTCCTGGATCAATCTTTCGCTCTAACTGAATGATGTCTCTTGAAAGCTCTGTCTAAATTTTACAGATGAGGAAACAGATGCTCAGAGAGGTGAAGTCACTTGTCCCAGGTCACAGAGCCAGCAAACAAGAGTCAGTATCCAGACTCAGGCAGCTCACTCTCTTACTCACTAGAGAGAGGCATGAAACAGAGCCAGGGTCTACTTCTAGGTGTGATCAACAACTCAGTTGGGAGAAATTCTCCCAGGGGTGGGGCAGGCAGCCTTCTGCAAGGTGCTAAAGACATTGTAATAAAAAGATACAAATAAAAAGATTTCCTGCTCTCAAAGGGGCTGGCGATGTGGTGGGGGAGATAGATGCATAGATAAAAGACAGTAGGTCTGGGACCCCTCCCAGAATGCAGTGCAGCATCTTCCCTACAAGGTCTTCTTGTTATAGAATCTTGGGGCATTCGTGGTGGGAGGCAGCTGAGTTTGTCTATTTCAGCACTTTCATTTTATGGACGGGACAACTGAAGACCAAGAGAGACAGGGACTCACCCAAGGTTGTAATCCAGGGCCAGGGAGCTTGTCTTTGAATTTGGCTGAGCAACTCCCCACCTTCACCCTGGGCTGTATCTTGGTCTTACCCTGCAATTCCCCAACAGAGGATCCATCATAAGCAATTCTCAAAACTCAGAAGCCTCGACATTAACAGAAAACAGGTTTTACTACATAAAATGTTTAAATTTCTGTACAATCTAAGGAATAAAAATGTACAGACTTAGGAGAAAATATTTGCACATGACAGGTTAAGGGTTAATAGCCTTAATATACAAAGAACATTTACTAATCAATAAAGGAAAGATAATCAGAAAAAATAATGGACAAAAGATATGAGCAAGGGAAACCAGTCTAAGGAGTCGATGCCAGAGCTTTGGACTTCTGAGGATCCCGAGAGTGGTAAAATTGTTACAACTTGTTAAATAAATGCTTATTCATTATTAAAAGATCCATTTGTAGTGTGGGTTGCACATTACTGCTTGTTAAACCTGTTAACGTGCTAGGAGTCCTCCCAGCTGCCTTATTTACGGTTATAATCACAGGAGAAGCTGGCCAATGCCAGAGCTATGACCCCTGTGGTGGGACCCACACCCTACCCCTCTCCCACCCCCAACCCTGTGCCTGTGGCCCCTTGGTCCCAAGAAAGAGGCCTTAAAGTCAAGTTGCCTCTGCAGCCTGGATGGGGCAGACCCAGGAAGAGCTTGGTTGGGGAATCAGGATGCCCGGCCCTGCCCCTGACTGTGATCTCGGCTCCCATCTCTGGAAATCAGTTTTCCTATCTGTAAAATGGGTGGTTGGCACCAATGATATCAGAGGTCACTCTAATGCTGATGAGCCAACATTTGGAGGGAGGAGTGGCAGGGGGAGATTTGGCACCAGCCATCTTTCCTGGCCCCCCACCCCTACCCCAACTACCCCATGTAGAAGGGCATATGCTGACTTAATCAACTAGAACTCAGGGAGTCCTTTTATGTGACTTAGGTCAGAGTTGTCATTTTACAGATGGAAAGTCAGAGGCCCAGAGAAGAGCATGGACTCAGGTAAAGTCCCCCAGCCCTCCAGTTAGGACTAGAACCCCGGTGCCTGGATTCCTCCTCTTTCTCCCTGAAAGGGACGCAGAGGCCAGAGATAGCTGCAGAGCCTGAGTTCTGTGGCTCCCTGCCCTCCTCTCCCAGCTTCTCTCTCCTCCTCCTTGACGCCATGGAAACCCCTCCCCAAGGACCATAAGCACCCTTGCAGAAGAAGAGGCCTGCTGAGTGTAAGGCCAGCAGTGTCCACGCAGCCAGCCAGACTCCCTCTGTCTCTGCTCTGAAGACAAACCCTGATCCCAAGTGAATGATGCTCTCTATACTGTCTGTTGCTGGGAGCCACACGACCCTTCAGGTTAAGCATTGCCCGGTTCAGGAAGTCCTCAAAGGGGCACGGAAGTCCTACCAAACACCTGCTCCATTTCATCGTGTGCTGAATATCCTTTATCTTAATGACTCCTCTTTCATCACTCTCAAACCAAGTCAGTGTGTGCCCAGGGCTGGCAGTGAGGAGATCAGGGCTTGGGGCTAGAGTCTGCCTCTTCCTGTGTGACTCTAGGCAAGCCATGCAACCTCTCTGAGCTTTTCAGTAAATGAAGCTGTTACAGGGAAACATTTGGAGAATAAATGAAAGGTATTAGCCCAGTACCTAGGACATGGGGGAGGTCAATAAGAAGTTGTGGCTATTGTTATCTGAAAAATGGGATTAATAATGTCTACCTGAAGGTTCTTGAGAGGAGGTAATGACATGAGGGATCTAAAGCATATGGCAAAATATCAGGTGCTCATTTAGGACCATCCTGGGGCAAGACCAAGACTGAGGGCGGCGGTGACTCAGGCAGGGGTGTTCAGCTCATTTGTGGACAAGAGAGGTCCATCCGAGCCGCCCTGGGTGCTCGCCGCAGAGATGACCATCTCGTCAGCTCCCACCTGGAGCTGACCTCAGCCCTGTCCAGCCTCAGGGTGTGACCCAAGCCGGGCACGTCAGCATCAAGCCTGGATGAGAACCTGGAGCCCAGGAAGACACACATGATCAATACTAAGCCAATCTCCCACAAGATTACCCTGGCCTCTGATATCTAGTCATAAAGAAAATCACTCAGCACGCTAGGGAGAAGTGAAAAATGCCACGGATTACAGCTTGGGATGTTCCGAGTGAGAGTAAGTGAGTTCGGGATTGTTTCCTGCAGTAAATAATTCATCCAGTTTAAATTTCATTTTTTCTTGCCGGTGTCTTTCCGCCCTGCCTCTCCCGCCAGTTCCCTCTCAGACCTGATCCTGCCAAAGCTACCACCACACTTCTGTCCGGGGCTTCCCTGCAAACCCTCAAGGAGCTCTGAAAACAAATGTTTTGAGGCCGTTAATGACACTAATCATCTCTCAGTGCTAATTAGTAACACTGCCAAGAGAAACTTCTTTGTGACCCAGCTGGAGGACCACCCAGGTAGGAGAGCCTAAGCTGGGGCAGCCTTGAGGAGTGTTGCAGCTGTGCTGCGGACCCAGGCAAGGGGTAGGGCCCCTGAGGAGGGTCAGCCCGCTCAACTGAGGGTGGTCTGGCCAGAAACAGCTCCTCCTCTTGAGGACCCTAGGCTCTGCTCCATCGGCTACATCCTTCAGTGGTGATGGCCTGAGGTAGGACTGGGGCCCAGCCAGGAGGCCGAGAGAGAGATCTGGCGAGGGATGGCCCCTTTACCACAGCCATAAGCACTTCTGGGCCCCGAGTCAAAAGCGTTTAAGAATCAGTTGAATTACCTGGGGGATGAGAGGGGGAGAATTAGAGTGGGCGTTTGGGATTGACATATACACACTGCTACATTTAAAACAGATAACCAACAAAGATCTCCTGAATAGCACAGGGAACTCTGCTCAATATTCTGTAATAACCTAAATGAGAAAAGACTTTGAAAAAGAATAGATGCATTTATATGTATAATTGAATCACTTTTATGTCAGACCTGAAACTAACACAGCATTGTTAATCAACTATACTCCAAAATAAATTTTAAAATTTTAAAAAAGAGTTAGCACAACATTGTAAAGCAACTATACTCCAGTTAAAAAAAAAAAAGGAATCAAGTCTGAGACCTGGGGCATCTTTTAACACCAGCAGCTGAGTCTCCAGTAGATGACCACTCAACAGGCAGACCCTGGGGAGGTGCTGGACACCTGATCTCCAGGAACTCATAGCTTGGCGTGGGGAGATGGATATAATAACAGCCACCATTTATGGAGTTTTACTATGTGCCCATCACTGTGCTAAGAATGTGCGCAAATTCACCGATTCCTCCCAACAACTCCCTGAGGTAGGTAGTTTTTTGGGCTGGGGTATGATTTTTTTGTTGTTGTTTGATAGACACTCTTTTTATCTCCATTTTACAGATGAGAAACCCAAGGCACAGAAGATCAAGTAATTTGTACACAGTCATGATAATGCAACACCAGCAGTGGATTCAGGGAGCCTGGGTCCAAAGTCAGTCTGTTTTAACCACAAAACCTCTAACGGGGGTGTAAAAGAGTTTTCATTCATCATGAGCCATGCTAGAATAGGGTCCATTGGGGTTGCAGGAGCACCGAGGAAGCATGCCATGCAGTCTTAGGTAATCAGTGAAGGCTTCCAGGAGGAGGTAAGGTCTGAGAGCACCTCGAGAGGTGCATGGGAGTTCACTAGGGGAACTGGAGGTGGAAAGGAATTCCAAAAGGTGAGGATATCTTGAGAAACACACGGAGATGAGAAAGGGCAGGATTCAAGTGGTCTAGTGATGTCTGAGGATAAGGAGTGAGGTAGGAAACCAAGCTGGGGATACTGGAGGCTCCGGATGCTATAGCAAGGGCAATAGGGAGCCACTCAGGGAGAGCAGCAGAGAAGAGCTGATTTTAGGAAGCCCCTCCTGGCTGTAGGATGAAGGGAGGTGGTAGGGAGAGACACATGGGAGACTGGTGAAGGGCCAGGAAAGGGCTGGCCAGGACTTGGGGGGAGGAAACAAATTCAGTAAGTGATTTGGAGGTAAAAGGGCAGAGTGAGCGATGGATTGTAAGCCTGAGGGAGGATAAAAGAGAGGAAGAGTTAGGGAGGTGGGACCCACAGAGTCCAGGCAGACAGGAGGAGACCACCTTTCTCCCCCGGTGCAGGGGAGCCCTGCCAGGCCTCTCGGGGAGGGGGGCACAGCCGGCTGATCTCAGCCCAGCTGGGACTGTATGGGGACCCAGCCGCCAGCAGCTGACAAGGCAGAAAAGTGCCCAACCCTGAAAGATCCCCCGGCCAACTAATATCTCCTTTTCTGGCACCTTGAATCCCACCTTTCGAACTTGCTTCTCTTGGGTTAGAGCATTGCGTGCTCTCAAATGGAGAGATGGTATTATGTCCGTGAACTCCTGTTACCCAGCATTGTAGACAAAGCACACATCATCTTTTTTGCAGGGGCTGCTTTCTGGGGTTCCCTCAGGCAGAATAAATTGTTCCCTCATCTGTGGTGCCAGAGTGCCTTGTATGCTTGCATAGCCCTGATGATGTTAGAGTGAATTGGCTTTTCCCCCTCTGTCTGCTGCATTAGCCTGGGAGTTCCTGGAGGGGCGAGGTGACAAGGTATCCGTCTGTTTGTATGTGTTTTTGCAAATGAGAACAATTTTGCATGAATGCAATTTTCTAAGCGTGTCTTCCCTTCTAGACTGAAACCTCTGAAACAGGTCTCTTGTCCTATTTTATTTTATTTGTCATGCTGCAACATTGACTCTTTTTTTGGTGTTCGGCTTTATACATTTCAACATACATAGATTCATGTGACCACCTATTGAATGCACTTTGAATTCACATAAATGGTATATCTTCAGATCCCCACTGGCTTCTTAATCCTTTCATGTCATGTCGTAAAGACCCACCCATGTCTGTCACTGCATACAGTCTGTTGCACGAAGAGCTGCCTAGATCTCCATGCTCTGTATCCCGGCATGCGCCTGACCCTTGCCCCAGGGAGGTCATCCAGGTCACCTCACCTCCCTCCTCCACCGAAGATGATTTTGAGACAGCACCCTCCAGATTTGTCCCTCATGAACATGCTGAGAACTTCCCTGGGATGTGTACCCAGGAGCAGAACCCCTGGGTCATAGATCACCATATTATCAAGGATCTCGAAGTCTCATGCGACTCGCAAGGGTATCCCAGCCCACCTTGGAGGACAGCAGGCCATGGAGAGCCAGGAGGCACAGACCCAGCTATTCCAGGTGTTAAAAGTCGACACCCTTCCACCCTAGTGGCTAAACAGCTGCTTCCCTGTCTTGTAAGTCTCCCAAGGGCTCAGCCCACCTTGACCTCCAGCTCCTCTCAGAGCTCCTGACTTCCCCCAGGATCTAGCAAGTAATGGGTTACACCTCACCCAGAAAAGGCCTACAGGGTCCTCTTCCAGTTCCCAATGTCCATCCACAACTGTTATATATTTTGAATATCATCCTTGTCCATCATCCCATGTCAGAGAAAGAGCCTAAGAAGGGCCCCAGGGGTTGAAGCTCAAGTCCTCCCCAGCCAGCCTCTGGCAAGCCCCCGCCCCTTACTGGAGGAGTCCCCACTCCACACCACATGCAGTAAAACGCACCAGCCCACGCCTCACGCATCTCACATGAGTATGGGAGAGGTGAGCTGAATTGCTGTCGACGAGTTGGCACAATGCTAGGTTTTGTAGACATTAAATTAAACACTCATTAATTTCGATTTTACAGTTTTCATTTTGTGTTTTGGAGCTAATCTTTTCTCTCCTTTTTTCCTTTCTCATCTCTAACTTTTCTGTAGGCCCTTGACAAGAAGATCAAGGGCCCTACTGAATGCCTGAACGATTACCTGTGGTTCTAAGTCCTGCTGGCAACTGGGCCCAAGTCTGTCCCTTGGTCTCAATGATGAGCCCTTGGTAGATAACCAGGCTTCAGTTGGTCTGGGGGATGAGGGGACATATAGTTCAGTCAAGCTGGGATCGTGCCCTCAAGGGGTGCCAATCCTGCCTCTGAAACTCAACATTCCCAAAGGCAAAGGCTCTCTAGTCCCAGGAGGTGTGTGCTCAGGTTTTCTGAAGGGAGTCAGTGTATTATAAAGCAGAGACATCACTTCGCCAACAAAGGTCCATCTAGTCAAAGCTATGATGTTTCCAGTAGTCATGTACGGATGTGAGAGTTGGACCATAAAGAAGGCTGAGCACTGAAGAATTGATGCTTTTGAACTGTGGTGTTGGAGAAGACTCTTGAGAGTTCCTTGGACAACAAGGAGATCAAACCAGTCAATCTCAAAGGAAATCAACCCTGAAATTCATTGGAAGGACTGATGCTGAAACTCCAATATTTCAGTCATCTGATGCAAAGAGCCAACTCATTGGAAAAGACTCTGATGCTAAGAAAGATTGAGGGCAGGAGGAGAAGGAGGTAACAAAGGATGAGATGGCTGGATGACGTCACCAAGTTAATGGACATGAGTTTGAGCAAACTCTGGGAGATAGTGAAGGACAGAGAAGCCTGGTGTGCTGCAGTCCATGGGGTTGCAAAGAGTCGGATACGACTTAGCAACTGAACAATAACAACAGGGAGTGAACAGAGATTCTCTGAAGCTAGCAGTTGGGGTAAGGGTGGGGATTCCTTGTGGAGAATGGAAGATATTGGCAGGCTTTTAAAAATATTTATTTATTTGGCTGCATCAGATCTTAGTTGTGGCACACAGGATCTTCGTTTCAGGGCACGGGCTCAGTAGTTGCCGTACATGGGCTTACTTGCCTCTTGGCATGTGGGATCTTGGTTTCCTGACCAGGGAAGAAACCTGCGTCCCCTGCATTGGAAGGTGGATTCTTAGCCACTGGACCACCAGGGAAGTCTCTGGAAGACTTTTTTTTAATGTAGAGAAGAAGAGTGGAGACCTGGAATGCCAGGATTCCAAGCCTAGAGCCCTAGTCCAGATTAATAATAGTATCAGCCAGGATATACTGGGCACCTTCTGGGGGCCAGGTGCTGGCCTCCTGTCATTTTAGTTCATTCTCATGATATCTGTGGGATGCAGGCAGGGCAACCCAGTACAGCATGCCTGGATCCATCAGAACATCCACCACTGATGCCAGAGCAAGTCCGTGAGCTACAAAAGGAGCTGACCTTCTGGATGGTGGGTAGGAGAGGCATCCTAGGTGGGACTGGGGTGGTAGCAGGGAAGAACATTGGGTCCACTGGCTGTCTACTGACTAGTCTGGAAGCATTGCAATATTTGAACAAGCCCCGCTGCATATCAGTTCAAGTTATAGGTATTTTACCATCATCTTTACCTTATAGTCAAGGAACCAGGCTTGGAGAAGTGTGGGGCCTTGCCACGTGTAGGCAGGAGGCGCTCCTGAATTCAGACATCCACCTGGCTGAGTCCAGGGCTCATCCTGAAGCTCCCAGCTTCCATATTCTGCCTGTTTTCTCTTTCCCCAAAAGGCCTTGACGGAGGCCTCCCAGCTGCAACCTCCAGTTCGAAGGATGGCAGCTCAAGCAGGAGACAGGGAAGGGTTGACTAGCAGTGGTCATGGCACCTGGTGGTCATGGCATGCCCCTCAGGCCTGGCACCTACCCTAGAATTTCATCTCCGCCAGCTCCAGGTGAGAGAAGCTGAAGCCTGGCCCGCCAGGGACCCGGCAGCATGCTTTCCTTTTGATTCCCTGGGAGGCTGCCCACTCCAAGCCCAGGATCAAAAGCAGGCAGCAGTGGCCAGGGCCTCAGGGTCCCCAGCATGGTGACCTTGGGCTGCCCCCTTCCACCTGCTTGGCCTGGGCTGCCGCTAGGGCTCGCTTTCTGCCAGATTCTTGGAGACCAGGTAGCGTAGAATACAGGCTGAGGGAGGCACTGGAACACAGGGCAGGAGGGACAACAACGTAAAGTCAGGGCACTAGGAACTCAAACCCAGGATGGGGGGATTGCAGGTGGGGGTCAAGGAGGCTGGAGGGAGGAGAGAGTGTGGGCCTTCGAGAAGCACAGAGGTTGATCCCCCTAGGCCCCTGCAACCTCCTAGGGTTTGGGCAGGTCTCAAGGTGAGAGCTGTGGGGGACCTGGTGAGCAAAAGCAACGAATTTAAAAGGAATTAGTCAGGGGAAGGTGACAGGCCCATTCTGAAGCAAGATGAATGGGTTTCAGTTGGCGAAAATGATTCTAATTTATAATCTGCTTCTTGCTGCCGCTCGCCAATTAATTCTCTATAGATACATAAATAGGCCGCGTGTTTGCTTTGCTTCAAACATAATAAACATTACACTCTGTCCTCTTCTTTTGTGCCGGTCCCTGTCACGGCATTAGTTCCCACAGCTAATTCCTCACACCTGTCTCTGCCACTCAGGGGAGCAGAGCTGAGTGGGGAGGAAGTGCCCTGTGCCAGGAAACCCATGGCACCGAGAGATAAATGACCGATCCAGAAGCGTGGGCACCTGCAACAAGGCTGGGCTCCCCACCAGCCCAGGAGAGACCGAGGCAGGCAGGCAGGGAGGGAGAGGGGGGCAAGGAGGGGAGCCTCCAGCCTCCTGTGCCACAAATAGGAGTCACCCATCATGACCCTCTGTCCTCCCGTCACTGGCCCCAGCTTGATGGGCTTCAGACACACATGTCTCCTGGCTCTTCCTCAAACACACCCAGCCAGCCTCTGCTCCTGGCTTTTGCATTTGCCCAAAAGGCTCTTTCCCTCAAAAGCCACCTCCTTTGTGTCTTGTCTTTCTTCATATATCTCATCTAGCAGTGGGATATTTCCCAGGCCCCTCTTCCCAAAATGGAACGCCCCTTCCCCCCACCACTTTGACCCTCTTGGTGCCCTGTCTTGCTTTAAATCGCTCCTTGGCACTGTCTAACATACCATGTATTTTACTATTACCCCGTTTATTGTTCATGGGGTTCTGTTCACGGGGTTCTCAAGGCAAGAATGCTGAAGTGGTTTGCCATTCCCCTCTCCAGTGGACCACAGTTTGTCAGAACTCTCCACAATGCCCCGTCCGTCTTGGGTGGCCCTACACCGCATGGCTCATAGTTTCATTGAGTTAGACAAGACTGTGGTCGATGTGATCAGAGCGCTCCACGTATTGTCTTCCCCAGCTGGAATGGGAGTCCTTGAAGGGCATCCCCATGCTCACTGCTATATCTTCCATGCCTTGGGACATTGTAGATGTTCAGTAAGTATTTGTTGAATGAATGAATGAGGTGGCAATGGGAGGGGCAGGAGGAGCAGAGGAGGTCCAAAGACTGAAACGATTTCCCCATCTGGCTCGTCATATCACCCAGATGTCCTGGCAAGACCAAGACGTGGGGAGGGGGCTTCACTTGCCCAAGGACTAGGATCTCAGGCCTGAGCTCCCCTCTAAGGCAGCTCAGGCCCCCTTAGCATATATACCTCACAATAATTCTTCCAGACTGGGTGTGGGGAAACGGAAACTCAAGGAGGCAGCATGATTTACCCAAGGCCCTGGTTGTTTACTTAGTGAAATGACTGTATCTGCTGTAGAACCAGGCAGTGGTTTAGAAGCAGTGACCCAGACAGATAAGATCCCTGCCCTCAGACTTCCCTGGTGGTCCAGTGGTAAAGAATCTGCCTGCCAGTGCAGGGGACTCGGGTTCGACCCCTGGTCCGGGAAGATTCCGCATACTGCAGGGTAAGTAGGCCAGTGCAACACAGCCATGGAGCCTGCGAACGGCAACCAGAGAAGCCACTGCTATGAGAAGCCAGCACACCACAGCGGAGATGAGCCTCCGCTCGCTGCAGCGCGAGGAAGCCCACACGGCAACAGAGACCCAGCGCAGCCAAAGGAAAAAAGAGAGAGCCAGGGATTTGTCCCAAAACACACAGAGAACTGGGGCCAGAGCCAGGAGTGGGTGATCTCAGACTTCCTTGGGTGACTAGCTCCCTCTCTGCTGTTTCTTTCTTTTCTCTTTTTCTGCTCTTTCTTAGTGGACCATGATTTGTGATGGCCTCCTCAGCCTGACAGTCAAGGATACCCATGTGGGGCACCAAGAGGGAAGAAACAGGGATGTGTATTCCAGGTCCAATGGAGGGCAGAGGTGGCTGAGCTTAGTGATATCTGGTGTGGTGGCACTGAAGCTGGGTTTTGAAGGCTCAGTAGGAGTTTTCCAGAGAGACAAAAGAAGACAGAGATATCCAAAGCAGGCAGCAGTGGCTTTATAAAAGCTCAGAGTGCAATTTTTAAAAATATATATATATATATATATATGTTAAAAGTATTTGGCATTCCCAGGATGTAAGGGATGAGAAGGAAGCAGCAAGAGATAAAGCTGGAGATGTGCTGATGCTGGAGCTGTAATGGTGGGCTTTCAGGCCACTGCAGAGAAGCTATTTTTAGATGGGTCCTCCTGCCTTATCAGAGCCAGATGAGTGAGGTAACACAGCAAGGGCCACTTCCTTGTGATTGAGGGCCTCCAGGGAGGGAAAACCCAGCTTCTCCAATGGCTACTGGAGCTCAGCAAGTCCCCCCATGGTGGGTATCTCCCCCCAGCCCCCTGCTGATTCCTCTCCCCCTTCCCGCTGGCTGCTCTTCTCCAGGCCAGGAATAGAACCTCACATCTGACAACCCTCAGCGGTGTTTAAATTTAATGGGCCCTCCTGCTTTTTTCCTCAGCACCTGGGCTGGGCATCCTGCAGCAGCCTGGGGAGAGGCAGGTGAATAATTCAGGGAGTTGGGGTGTTTGAAATGTTGGGGGGTGCGGTGTATGGCGGGGCTGTCTCACTCTCCCACCCCAGGGAAGGGGTCCGGGAGGGGTGGTCCAGGTGCTCTGCTGACGCTGTTCTGCTCTCGCTGTCTTCAGGGCCTTTCAGGAAAGCCCAGGGGAACCCTCTTTCCATCTCCAGGCAGCCACCTGCAGTGTGGGACCTCAGGGCTGTAGATGCTGTGTCAGGCTGAAGGGAAGGGAGGGCAAGAAGGGAGAGGAGGTGGGCTGCTTGGATGTGGATCCAAAGAGAAGAAAAGGGACAGAGTGTGTGTGTGTGTGTGTGTGTGTGTGTGTGTGTGTGTGTGTGTGTGTGTGTGTGGGGGGTGGGGGGGGGGGGGGGGGGAGGCAGAAGGCTGGGGTCTAGTCCCAGCCTGAGGGTCCAAGGGCTTAGTCGGGGACTGGGATGCAAGCACAGATGAAGGGAGAGGGCTTATCATGGGGCCCGAGGGTGTGTCCACTGTCCATGGTGCTGCCGCAGCCTGGATCCCAGTGGCCATCGGAGACGTGCACAAATTCCTCTTGCCCAGAAGTTCCCCAGTCACTGAGCAACTTCTTCCACATCAACCCAACCCACCCACATCCCCAAACAGCACAGGCTTTCCATGTTCTAGCTTTTCAGCCATTTTCCTTCCTCTCTTCTTTCACTCATTCGTTCAACCAATATTTATTGAGCATCTACTAGGCAGTATCCACGGGATTCAGCAGTCCACAAAAGAGACTCAGTCTTTTAACTCCTGGAGTTTGTTTTCCATCCCTGCTCTCCCTCCTTGAGGAGAAAGGGGAGAGAGGAGGAAGGAGCCTGGCTTTAACTCCTTTTCTGCCCTTGACTTGCTCTGAGTCTCGGGGCTCATCACTTTGCCCCCTCTAAACCTTCCCCATCAGGAGCATGGGGCTGATAAGCCTCCCTTTCCAGGTTGTTGTTCTCTTTATTAATTAGAGCAAACATTTATTCTAAATGTTGACATGGATTCGCTCGTTCACCCAGTCCTTTGACGTAGGCACTGTTAGCATCGTGCCTGTTTTACCTATGAGGCAACTGAGACGTGGAGAGATGAAGTCACTTGCTGAGGATGACACTGCAGGTAAGTCGGGTAATGGGTTTTGAACCCAGACAGTCTGGCCCCAGGATGAACACGGTGGGGTGGTGTTTAAGTGCGCTGCGGGCGTTGGGCGCCTGGGGCTCCCCACAGCCCGCCTGGTCCTTCCAGGGTGGCCTACCCCCACCCCACCTCCGCCCCGCCCCACCCCTGCACTCCGGGTAGCCAGGGTGGAGGAAGCCAGGGGTCTGCAGAGGCTCACAGCGCTGCGAGCTCCTCGTGGGAGGCCTTCTATCCCCGTCTGGGTCCCAGGTCCCTTCCTGGGAGGGGCTGGGGTGCTCCCTGCCTGCCCCCGCGACGCCCCCCCCACCCCGGCGCGCTGGAGGCCCCAGTCCCCGCGCTGACATTTCTTTGGTTGTTCATGTCACGGCCCTTCAGTCTGCGCAGTTTTACAAATGTGCTGCGGAGATGAAAGGCGCCGGGAACAGCGACTGGAGAGCAAGTTCGGCAAAGCTTTTAACTTCCAGCTCCTACAGACAAAACGGGAGGAGGGGGAGTAAAGGGGAGGAGGGGGAAAATAAAGGGAGGACAGAGGACGAGAAGGGAGAAAGGGGGAAGGGAAGGGAAGGAGGGAGGGAGGAAGGAGAGGAGGAGAAGGAAAGAAGGAAGGAAGGGGAGAGGAAGGTAGAAAGGGGAAAGGGAGGCATTGAGAGTGGGAGAGGAGGGAAGACAGACAGCAGGAGGAGGAAGATGGGGACAGAGAGCCACAATTAGACAGGTGGAGGGAAGGCAGAGGGAGACTGAGGGACACAGAGAGAAAGAGACAGAGAGGTGGCAGAGAGAATGAATGAGCAAGGGTAGACAGACGGAGTAGAAAGTGGACAGAGAAAGACAGACACAGAGCCACAGCTAGGGGAAGAGAGAGAGAGGAAATAGCCCGAGAGAACAGAAGGACAGCTAGAAAGAGACAAATAAGGGGACAGACACTAAGAGACAAAGAGTCAGGGAGACCAGAAACGCCGATGGACAGAAGACAGAGGGGGACTGAGCAGGGGGGACAATCGGACAGTGGGTAAGAAGGCAACAGACAGACAGAGAGAAATGAACAAGGAGACAGAAAGGGAGAGAAGGCCTGCAGGTGAGGACAGAGGGACATGAGGCCCTGTGGGTTCTGGCCGCTGAGTAAAGAGATACAGCAAAGGGGGGCCATGGAGGAAGGCAGAGCTGAGGGCAGCCTGCCTGCTTCCTTGAGGCCCATGCAAACTCTTGAGCAGACCCTGCCATTAAGGCGCTCAGGCTGGAGCAGTGGTTCTCAGTTGAGGAGGGAAGCTGCTTTTGTTTCTCAGGAGACATTTGGCAATGCTTGGAAACATTTTTGGTTGTCACACGAAGGGTGGGGATTGGGTGCTGGTACCCAGTGTGTAGAGGCCCGGAATGCTGCTAAATCTCCTACAAGATACAGGACAGGCCCTCACAACTAAGAATGATCTGACCCCAAATGTCAATAGTGCCCAACTGGAGAAACCCTGCGCTAGAGGGAGGGAAGTACTGTGGAGCCAGGGGATGGCCCCCAAGGAAAACATGCCCTGTCTTGGGACAGTGCTGGAAGCATCTGGTGGACGTGCAATGAGGACTTTTACAAACCTCTCTCTGGATTCCTTCTAGCCCTGGGCCCCATCCTCTCCCGCCCTCTCCCGCTTTTCCTTATTTCATCCTCATGCCTGGCAGAGCAGTATCTCCCTTATTTGTACACTCACCAGGCTCTAATGTAATCCCGCACAGGTCTGGACTTCTAACTGAGTACCTGTGATGCATGAGGCACTTTGCTTGCCTAGAGAGGTATCACACACCAGCTCAGTATTCAGGCTCTGGTCTCGTTTGAATCCCAGCTCTGCCACAAACTACTACTGTGACCTGGGGCAAGCTTCTCAGTGCCTCAGTTTCTACATCTCTAAGTGTATATGTTGGTTAGATACACTTAGGAGAATCACATGAAAATGATCCATGTAAAGCAATTAGCACCGGGACTTGACACACGGCATGTGCTTGCTAAAAGCTAACTCTTGTTATTATCATGTCATTTCCTCTGCACAAGAACACTGAGGGAAGTGGCTTGTCCAATACCACACAGCCAGCTCTCAGCCCAGGTCCTCTCCATGCGTCCTCTGTCACAACCTCTCGTTGCCCCCATCACATGGCTTACTTTCTCCAGGACCAGAGGGCAACATTGGAACCAAGTGTCAAGCACCAACCTGATTTCATGACTTGCCAGCTGTGTGATCTTGACATTTCAGCCCTCTGTGCCTTGGTTTCCCCATGTGTAAAATGGGGGCTCATTTAGTTAGCATCTGATTGTTGGGAGGACTTCAGAGGAAAATCATGGCATACAGCCAGAGTTCCATCAGAGCTGAGGGTGATCTCAGCGTGTGTTCACAGCCTAGTTCAGTGCCTGGCCCAGAGTGGATGTTCAAAGGAGATGTGTTGGAAGAATTAGAAATAATGAAAGGGAATCTGAAGAGTCCTCAGAAGAGGAGATGCAGATCTAACAAGAGTCACAGGGAGACGAGAGATCAAAAGAAAGATGCAAGAGGGAGTCCCTTCAATGAACATTTATGGAGCACCTGCTGGGTGGGTGCAGGTGCGAGCAACAGTGTCCCAGGACCAGAACAATCTGTGGAGGATTAAACAGATGTGACTCATGAGATGAATAGCCTGGAGGGACTGAAAGAGAGGGGCAATGAGAGCAAATAGCCAAAGTGAGTAGGAGGGAAGGGAGAGAACAGAACGTGTGCTGATGCCTCTGGAAGGGTTGGCCTCTGGTCTCCGAAAGCATGAAACAGTGGAGGCTCAGAATAGAGAGGAGAGGGGAGGAGAGACAGGAGAGAGGAGGAGGCAAGAGGCAGGGCTGGGAGAGATCAATGAAGGGGAATAAACTAAGAGAAGGACTTAGGGGTAGGAACAGGCTGGTGAGATGAAGAATAAATCTCAAAATAAATAAGAGTTTAGTGGGAGGGGCCAGAGGGGCAGCCATAGGGAGAGGTGATTGCAACCACCCAGTAGGAGAGAAGAACCAGGACAGGGAACAGAGATGGAAATTATGGAAAGAGGCAAAGGAGGAAGCAGGGTGGGGCTGAAGTAGAGCCTGGGTCCTTGAGGACCCCCAAGAGTCCCTGAAGGACCCAAAGGACCCCCAAGGAGCAGGGGGTGCCCTGCTCCTCCTGGCCTTGAACTTCATACATCATTGTGTCTGGTCAGTGACAGCTGTGGCAGGATAGAGGTAGAAATGGGGGTCTTGTCTCCTGCCATCCTTCGCTCCCTATTCAACAGCCCTCTGGGGGTAGGCTTCTAAGGGAACACCCAACCCAAGAAAAAAAAGGGTCTCTGGAACTCACAGGTCCTAGCCCACCATCAACAACCTCAAACTGAGAACTGAGGGGCCAGGGGTCTCCTCCGTTAGGCCTCATCCTAGAGAGATGGGACTAGAGACAGCCATGCAGCCAGGAGAAAGAAACAGGGCCAGGCAGAAAGACCTCAGTCTTTGGACTAGCTGGATTCTAAGGAGCTTGGAAAATGCACCCGGACACGGAGGCAGGTATCTTACTGGGAGGCTCTGGAGGCCAGAGTGGCGCTAAGTTGAAGACAGGGATGCTTGCCTACTTACTCTGTCCAGCATCACCCAACCCCAACCTGGGGAGAAGCTCCCGGGATACTGACCTGGCACCTCCTTAGGGACTGGGCCCTGGCCTCTGCCCACCTCAACAGGCCACGATTATTTCTGAAACCAGAGGGTCAGTGCGGGAGGGGGGGGGAGGGGGGCGGGGAGGTCCTTTCTGGGCAGCCAGCCAGGGGAGGCCGCTGGAGAAACCTAACCCCCACCCTCTCCTGCGCCCCCCTCCTCTGAAGCCGGGCTCCCCTCGTAGTGCGAAGAAAACGTGGAACGCTGGACACGGTAAAGCCAGTGGTGAAGGGTCAGATCTCGGACTCGGGGTCTCCGGGGAAAGCTGCCAAGCGGGGAGGACGACGATGCCCCTCCTGGGGGCGCTCCCTTCGCGTGCATCTGCGGTTGGAAGCAGGAGGGGCACCGCCCCCCCGGGGGTTCCTGGGACGCGGCCGAGGGTGGGACTGAGAGGCCGGCCCCCGGCGGCGGGGGAGGGGCGCGATCCGGGGGCGGGGGCCGGGGCTCCCCGGCTTCGGGGTCCCGGCCGGGCGGCCGCCTGCGGCGCGGCGCGGCGCTCCTGCCCGGAGGGCGCTGCATTCTCCGAGTCTCCACCAGAGGCTGCGGGAGGAAGGAAGGGATCCGTCCCTTGCACACTTCCCCCCTAGTCAGACACGCACACTCCCTCGCTCCCGCTCGCTCACTCCCTCGCTCTCCCTCGCTCTCTCGCTCACACACACGCGCGCACACGCCGCCGCGGCTCCCCCTCTCGCGCCCGCTCTCCCTCCGGCTCCTCCGGGGCGGCCGCTGGGCTCCGGACTCGCCCGCCCGCCAGCCCCTGGGCTCCCGCCCCACGCAGCGTCCCGAGGCGGCAGGACTGGGGGAGCCCCGGGCCGCTCCCCGAGGTAAGAGCGCGGGGTGCCGCGTGAGGGGCGGCCGGATCGCAGCCGAAGGGAGGCTTGCCCGGCCGGGAGGGAGCCCCCCTGGCCGGCGGGAGTGGCCCGGCTGGCGGCGAGGGGCGGCGGGGGGCGCGCGAGCCTCCAGCCGCAGGGGGAGCCCGGGTGCCCGCGCCCGGCCCCCGCGTGCCCCCTCCTCTCGGCGGGGCGGGCGGGGAGGGAGTTTCCCACGTCCAAACTTTCCCCGGCGCGGAGCCGAGCCTCCGCCTCACTGCCCGGAGCCCGCGGCCCCCACCCGCTCGTCAACCCAGCGCCACCCCCCCAGCCCCGCGTGCCGCGCGCCGCGGAGCCGCTGGGACCCCCGCGGGCCGCCGGGTGGCAGCGCCTGGGGCCGAGCCCGCGCGCCGAAAGGAGGCTGGGGAGGGGGCGCACAGCCTCAGCCCGGGGGGCCGGGACCCCGGCGTTCCCGGTGCGCACCCCTCCTCGCCACCCCCTGCTATGGGGTTTCGACTCCCGGGCCCCTCCCAGAGGCCGGGTCCGAGCAGGGAAATACCGCACGGCGTGAGCGTGTGAGCGGGTGTGTGTGTGTGTGTGTGTGTGTGTGTGTGTGCGCGCGCGCGCGCGTGTGTGTGTGTGTGTGTGTGTGTGTGCGTGCGCGCTAGGTCGTGCCGCGTCCGGGGGCACCCGGAGGCTGACTCAAGCCGCGGCGACACGCGCGGCTGCGGCCACCTCGGGAGGAGGGGGAGAGCTGGCCCACGGGGACCCCCCCGCCCCGCCCCCGCGGGGCCCACCAGCGCAACCCCGCTACCCTGGAGCCGTCGGGTCGGACGGCGGACAGGGCAGCGCTACCCGCTTCCCTAGCATCCGGCTCCGGCAATCTGTCCCTTCAACGGAGCAAGGATAGAGCCGACGGCCTCACGTCCAAAGGGTGCGCCGCCTGGGGCTGACCCTAGGGGGGGGCCTCGGGCCCCGGTCCGGGTGTTGTGGATTGTACGGGCGCGCTGGGTGCTGGGCGGCCCGCGGAGGGCACCCTCGGGCACCTGTCTTACTATGGCCTCCGGACCTGACCTCGCCTCTCCTTCCCGGGCGCTGTCAGGCCCCTGCCCCAGCCCGGGCGCGGCAGGAGACCACCAGGCGGGGCTGCAGCAGGAGAGCTAATCAGGAGCCCCTCCGGGTCTCCCCGAACTGCAGGGGGCACCCCCTGGTGGCGGCAAGAGAAGCCCACGTTCGCGCTCCGGGGAACCCTCTTGTCTTCGCTACCACCCCTTCGCCGCCTGGCCTGAGGTTGCGCAAACCAGCTCTGCTCTCTGGGTCTGATTCCAGCTTTCTCCGAGTTCCTGGGTCTGGCCAAGGTACTCCACCCCCCACGGCCCCACCCCCAGCACGGGCAGCAGCACATTTGAGGGTTTTACCTGCTGCCAGCCCTCTTAGGGAGGCCCTCCTGTGAGATTCTAGGTCTTATCCTCTTCCTTTCCTGCTAGTCAGCTCCACTGCTGGACATCAGCATCACCATTGCCTTGGAACCTACAGGCTCCTCCCTAATCACCATGGCCCTCTCTCCCTTGTCAGCACCCCTATACTTGTCCATCAGTGCCCACTCTGCTCCCCTTAATTGCCCCTATTCTACAGTCCTTTGGGGGATTTTTGTCTCTACACCCATCCTTTGGTCTTGACCCGTCTAGACCCATCACCCATCCTGCCTGCCTCAGTTTCTCCCTGGCTCAGCTACTTCACCCACCCCTATTCCTCTCCATCTTCCATTGTCTGGGATGCTCCTCTTCATATCTTCCTGGAAAGGAAGGCCATTGTTGACATTTTAACCCTGCTTCCTAGAGGTGTCTATGTTCCCTCCCAGGACCACCCCTGCAAGGGCCTGTGGGGCAGGCACTTTGCAAAAGCCGCTGAATCTCTCTCAGCCAAGGAGCAGCCTTCTGTCCTAAGCAGCCCTCTCAGCTGGCTCCCGGAGATGAAGAACCCTCTCTCCTATTCCTGACCTTAGAGATCACCTGGTCCCCTCCTTCCCCTTTTAGAATCCTAGGTCATACGTTAAGCGATAGCCAGAGACAGAATGGGATCCTAGGTGTCCTGACTTCAGGCCTTAGCAATTCTCCTTACATGTCAAGGTCTAGGGGGAAACAAAGCAGTTTCTTGCCTTCACATTGTAAACAGAACAAGAAGACGCCTGCTTAAATGCAAGAGGTGTTTAAATTAGACCCCCACCCCCACCCCCGCCTTGCACCTCGGCCAGTACCAGGGAAAGCTGTTGAAATGCCTTTTGCAGAGACGCCTACTTAATAGACCCTGAAGATGCTGCAGTTCGGCCCCTACAGGTTCGATGTGACCCCCAGCAAGCCCCAGCCCTTCTATGAAAAGTATGTGTGCTGTGTTCTCCGGCGTTTTGGTTGGTCTGGAATAATTGTGCCTAGAGGTGGGATTTCCAATCCCCCAGCTGTCTCCCAGGCCTCTGAGGCCTTGGCAAAACTCTGCACTCCTTGGCCCTCTGGGGAAGGGGGTGCTGGGCAGGGACCCCAGGAGGGCCTGTCTCCTCTGAGTTAGCAAAGTTTGGAGCAGTCAGTTTATTTACCACATGGGCGATAGGAGTCAGCCAATTAAATTTCCTTGCCTCTCTCTCTGTTCTTTTTTTTCCTCCCCTTTTTTCTTCCATCAGGAAGCTCCATTCGGAAATGCAGCCTCAGGTATTCTGAGAGAGAGAGAGAGAGAGAGAGAGAGAGAGAGAGAGAGAGAATGATTCCTGTTTATATAACTCGGGCAGCAGCCAGTGCGGCTCAGCCTGGGAGGGGGTGGGAGCTGAGAATGGAGTCAGTGTGGTTCCAGGAAAAGAAGAGACCCTAAGGAGATGGCTTGGGCTGGGGCCTCAAGCCTGGGAGCTCCCCCATCCTGCCCCGGGGCAACCCAAACAGGGCACTAGGGACTGGGGACAGAGAATCCACCCCGCTAAGTCTCGAGGGGATCCAGACCTAAGGCTAGGCTTAGGGAGGAAAGTTTCATGCCCCCAGCAAGGGTTGGGTGTACCCTCCACCTCCCCTGGACTCCTCCAAGCGCCCTTAAGATGGAGCTCTTGACTAGAGGCCCTTGCTTCCTAGAAGCTCATGTTGCGATATAGGCGTCTCTAGAGAAAGTCTAGACTTTTTTCTAAAACCACCAAGGACAGGCTCTGACCCTAACTTTTTCATCAGGGCCATGGGCATAACTGAATTTTGTCTTTTCTCCTATGGAAGAGTCAAGGACTAATAAGAAACTTGTTTGAAAGATGGTCTGAGCTCTAGGTATCTGCTAGAGGGAATGTTTTTCTCCCCGAGAATGATGCAGTGTCTGGCAGGACAAGGTGGATGGAGGCATGACTGTCATGCACAGTTGGGCAGGTTGTTGACTGTTCAAGGAGACTCAGTACGAAAGGAGACTAGGGCCGGAAATCCATCTTAAGCTCCACTCAGCAAATCAGGTGCCCTAATGGTAGACCATGTCCTTCCTGTGGAGGAAGGGACACCGTTCTCTAATTTACAAAATAGTTTTCATATACCCTCTGGCCATGGGCCTGTAGTGCAACAGGCCTGCAGAGGAAGATATTTCTTTAATTCCCACAAAAGTACCCCTCCTAGGGGTTAGGGATATACATGCTGCTTACTCTTTAGCCCAGTTCTTTTAACCTTGTGGACACCCTCCTGAATACATGAGTCTGGGTCTGAACACATGGTGTGCAGGGACCTGGAGGGATTCCCTTCCTCCCCCAAGTCTCCTTCTTTACGCCATCAGCAGGCCTCTGTCTGTGGTCACATTGAGATTAAACGAGGAGCTTCTTGGTTTCTCATCAGACCCCGAGCCTTCAGCCATCCACTTGCAGCTCGCAACCTCTCCTGTGTAATATAAACAGCTAATTAAGAACTTGGGTCTTGGAGTCAGACCAGCCTGAATCTGTGACTTTCTAGCTATGTGACTTTGGGAATGTTACTTTGCCTCTCTGAGTCTCAGTTGCCTCCCTTGAGCAATGGGAGGCAAAAGGTTCTACATGCCTTATTGAGTTGTGAAGATTACAGGTGCGTGAGTATGTAGGGTGCTTAGCAGAGTGTTGTTACTGCTAGTATCCCTCTGTCTGTCCCTTGGTTTCCACGAGGCTGAAGGCAGCAGTTCCTCTGTTTAGTTTTGCACATGACTTTGACCGCCTGCAACCCTGAAGAGTCAGGACCACTGGGATCTGTCTCTGACCTCCTTCAAGGGACAGGCCAGTCCCTGCATATGCCTGGGGTATCAGAACACGCTTGAGATTCCCACAGGTTCATTTCACCCTAGTTTCTACCTCTTTTCTCCTCACCCATCTGTCCCACGGTCCTTTGCTCTGGCTCAGACCTCACCAGCTTTGCCCAAATCGTTGTGGCAGCCCCTTTCCTGGCCTCCCAGCCTCTGATCCCCTCCCCACTGCAATCCCTGCTGCAGCCAGAATGATCTTTCTCTAACACAGGTGGGATTGTGTCACTTGCTTGATTAAAACCCTTCCATGGCTCCCCATCGCCTACTGAATTAAGTCCAGACTCCGCACCGTGACATTCAAGGTCCTTGTAATCCGTCTGCATCCTCCTTTATCTCCCACTGTGCCTCCAATCCGACACTCCTGCGTTCAGCCACACCTGCCCTTCTACCTGAACGCCCTTCCCCTGAAGATCTTTCGGCGCATTAAAGACCCAACTCAAATAGTACCCATCCCATGCTCCCACCCAGTCGTCTGTCTGACTATCCATCCATTCATTATCCAGTTTAAAATATATATTTACACATCCTTGTCAGATGTTTACTATGTGCTAAGCACTGTGCTAAATGCTAGAGATACAACAGGGAACAAGCAGACAGGATCCCAGCCAACCGGAATCTGATGGTCCTGGGAAGGAGACAGACAATTAAACAATTCTCTCATAAGCCATGCTAAGAGCCAAGCCTCAGTAGAGGCTTCCAGGAGGAAGTAGTGGTTAAGCAGGGACCTGCAGGTCGATTAGCAGCTATCTAGGAAATAAAAGGGGTGGGGCAGAGAGAGGAAAGATGGGAACAAGCTCCAGGCCAGAGAGTCAGGGGTACCCAGGTCTAGTGGTGAGAGGGAATATTGGAGAAACTGCAAGTTCACTTGGCTGAAATGGAATGCAGAGAGCTTGGGGTCCAGGAAACAAGGCCAGTGAGGTAGGCAGAAGCCCAGTCCTGTGGGTCTTGAGAGCCATGAAGAGCAGCTTGGACTACATCATGAGAGCCGTGGGGATCGACCCATGGGTTTTCAGCAGGGGAGTGGCATGACGACACTGCCTTGAAAAGCCTCACCTTGCTGCTGGGTGGAAGATGGATTGGGGGGGAAGATGGTGTTGAGTGCTGCCAGTGGCCACATCTGGGGAGTAGAGGAAGATGGTGAGGTTGGAGGAGAGGGGTGGCAGGGCTGGGAGACTGGGTAGATGTGGCAGACAGGAGGAGTCCCTGTTTCTAACTTGGGAAGCTGTGTGGGTCATGCAAGGAGCAAAGCTTTCAAGAGGTAGAAACCAGCTGTGGACAGAGCCTATGTGAGGTGCTGTTGGGACAGGCTGTGGAGATGCCTGATGGATAGTTGTGCAGAAAGGACTGGGCCACCCTGAGAGTTCCAGGCCAGAAATAGATCTTTGAAGCTGCAAGGATGGATGAGATCACCCAGGATAAGTGTAGAATGAAAAGAACCTTGAGGGACCCTCAAATTTCAAGGGCAGGGACATCCCAGGAAGGCTTCTCTGATCCATCCAGATACATAGGAATGACTTCCATCTATACGGAGCCCCCTAGCAATTAGGTTTCATTTTTTTTTTTTCCTATCTGCCATGTATCATCAACTGAATCCATAATTCTTAATCAGGAGTGATTTTGCCCTCCCCTAGTGGTGGGCATTTGGCAATGTTTAGAGACTTTTCTGGGGCTTCCTTGGCGGCTCAGTGGTTAAGAATCCACCTGCCAGTGCAGACGATGCCAGTTTGATCCCTGGGTCAGTAAGATCCTCTGGAGAAGGAAATGGCAACCCACTCCAGTATTCTTGCCTAGAAAATCCCATGGTCAGAGGAGCCTGGCGGGCTACAGTCCATGGGGTGGCAAAAGAGTTGAACATGACTTAACGGCTAAACAACAACAGAAGACTTCTCTGGTTGTCACAAGCAGGTGAGGGACTGCTCCTGGCATCTAGTGGGTAGGAGCCACGGATGCTGCTAAACATCCTACGATGCACCAGACAGGCTCCAAGAATTATGCAGCCTCAAATGTTGATAGTACAGTGGTTGAGAAACCCTGCCCTGGATGAGATTCTGAAGGCAGGCTCTGGATTTTTTTCATTTTTTTCTCCTGGCATCCAGCACAGCAAGTGACATAGAACTAACTACCCCCGCTGAATCAAATTTGGGTTTGAGCAGCCGTGGGGTGTGGGGGTTTAGTTCATTCACCAGTGAAGCCTATAATACCTACAACCCAGCCTTACCCAGGGTTGCCTGGCCCACCTCCAGAAGGCTGGACCAGCCCACGATATAGGATGGTCGGAAGGATGAACCAGTGGGACAGACCTGGTGAAAAGCTGCCAGAAACCCTAGAGACTGAGGGCATATTTCTGTGTATATTTTGCCAGCCTCATTTTTCCCTCATCTTGTTAGCTTCTGTCATTTCTTTATCACCCAAGTAAATATATGTTATTTTTTGTAACCAGGCAAGTTACAGATAAACAATATGAGAAACATGACAGCCTACTGATTAAGAGCATGGGCTCTGGAGTCAGAGAAAGCCAAATTTAAATCCCGGCTTTGCCACTTACTGAGTGAGCCTCTGTTTCCTTGTCTGTAAGGTGGTTTTAATGAACCCACCTTGTGGGATTGTTGAAGAGTAAATGAAGTGATAAAGACAAAGGGCTTAGCCCAGCACTGGGCTTGTTGGAAGTCTTCAGTACAGAGCCACTACCTATGTGTGTGGGCTTCCCAGGTGGCTCAGTGGTAAAGAATCCGCTTGCCAATGCAGGAGACTGGGGTTCAATCCCTCAGACAGGAAGATCCCCTGGAGAAGGAAATGGCAACCCACTCCAGTATTCTTGCCTGGGAAATCCCACAGACAGAGGAGCCTGGTGGGCTACAGTCCATGGGGCAGCAAAAGAGTTGAACATGACTTAGTGACTAGACAACAAGTTGTGCGTGTGTGTGTGTGTGTGTGTGTGTGTGTGTGTGTGTGTGTAAATTTATATGTATGCATATAAATGTGTCTTTTTGTACATGAAGGCATTCTTAATTAGCCATAATCCCACCACCATTTGGCTAACATTTTGGTGCATATCTTCCTGACTTATGTGGATTTTTAAAAAATGAAAATGGCATCTTGCTTTATCCATAGGCCTTTGTGACCTGCTTTTTTCACTCTATAATATATTGTGAATGTCTTGCCATTTCGATAAATATACATCTACATCATCATTTTTTAAGAGCTGCATGATTCTCCACTGTGTGGCTGAACCATCATTCATTTAACCAGCCCCCACTGTTGGACATTTGGGTTGTTTCCAATCCTTTGCGATTACAAACAATTCTGCCACGAACATCCTTGTACACACGTCTTCACACTCTTGTTCGATGATTTCCTTGGGGACCACTCGGACATTTTTGGCAGGAGGCACATGGCCCTGACCAGATTCCTCCGGCAGAAGCCCTGGGGCCCAGAAAGGAGGGGCTGGGGGTCCCCAGGGGAAGGAAGAGGATGCCGGAAGGCCAAGAAATGTTTTCGTCCCTGGAAAGCGGTTCTGATGTTAACACTGGGCTTCTCTAGGAGTGAAATAGCCCCACTCTATCCCTCTATTGTCACTGGGGTGCTTGCAGAGAAAGGCTCCAGGGGTGGGGAGGTGGGCTCTGTGTGTGCGTGTGATGGGCAGAATGACAGGTACCAGGCAGGCAGGGGGACACAAGGTGGAGGGGCCCGGGCAGGCTGATGGATGAGCAGCTGAGGCAGATGGATCCAGGTCAGTGGGCAGACAAGAAAATGGGCAGTGATGGGCTAGACAGATTCAGGGGACCACAGACGTGGGACCGCGGCCTCACAGTGGAGCCCACAGGAGCCAGGAGCTGAAATCCTGTATTCAGGGACAACAGGGAGTTCCTGGAAGATGCAGCCGGGGTCCGAGGCCAAGAGGCTCCTAGGAATTCTTCTGGCATCCAAGCAGCTGTTCAGGATTTAGCACATCAGAGCTGAACGGATCTTTAGGTGTGGGTGGGCCCAGCCCTCCTCTACAGATGGGGAACTGAGACCCAGGGGAGGAGGGGACGCTGAGGGCCCTACAGGGTCTTGGCGACAGACTGGTTCCTCTGTCGCTAATTTAATCCTTTTTTGTTTCCATTCTTTGAAATGAGCCTCTCACCTGGGCTTGAAAGGAAGAGGACCAGGTTGGCAGAGGGGGAGGTTATGACCCAGAGGGGAGGGGAACTGGGAGGTCAGGGTGAGCCTGATTGTGAATCTGTCTTTCTAGCCCCCTCCCACGATTCTCTTTCTGTCACCCTCCTGCGTACTTCTGAAAGCACAGACCCAGGAGCCAGATGGAAAGTTCCTGCCTTGGCTCTGTCACTAGCTCGCTGACCTCTGAGTCATCTCACCTGTGCCTCAGTTTCCCACCTGTACCTACCTCAGAGATTTGTTGAGAGGATTACACAAGTGAATAGAAGTTCAGCCCTGGGACGTCCCTGGTGGTCCAGTGGTCAAGAGTCTGCTTTGCAATGCAGAGTGCGCAGGTTCGATCCCTGGTTAGGGAACTAAGATCGCACATGGAGGGGGTGGTGTGTGGCAACTAAGCCTGTACGCCGCAACTACTGAGCTCATACATTCAGGAGCCTGTGCTCCGTGACGAGAGAAGCCCATGCACCATGAAACTCTTAAGGAGTGCCTGGCCCCTAGGCAGTGCTCCATGATGTTAGCTGCTTCTACGCCACTCTCCTGCCCTTAGTTTTCCTCTGACTTTTGTATGGGGGTGCACACTCACAGGCTCCCCCACAGGCACACTGGATCCTCCCTGACAGCAAAGACTGTCTTTCTCGTCCTGTCTCTCATCTTTGCTTCTCACCACCAGGGCCCTCTTAGCCAGCTGGGCACATACACAGTGGGTGCTGACTAAAGGTGTCTTTCAAAAATTTATTATTTATTTTTGGTTGCACGGGGTCTCCGTTGCTCCCCTTGGGCTTTCTCTGGTTGCGGCAAACGGGCTGCTTTCCGGGTGCGGGGCACGGATTTCCCATTGCGGTGGCTTCTCTTCTCTTCTCCTGGCCGCAGAGGTCCAGGGCTTCAGTCGTTGTGGTGCTCAGGCTTAGCTGTCCAGTGGCATGTGGGATCCTCCCAGACAAGGGGCCTAACCTGTGTCCCCTGCACTGGCAGACAGATGCTTCACCACTGGGCCTCCAGGGCAGTCCTCAGTGAATGTGTCTTGACGTGGCTTGTGGACTCTATGTGGTTGAAGGGATTCGGGAGGCAGCCTTGGAGCTGTGTGTTGAGGTCTCGAAGGCAGCGTCATGGGAGGGGGTAGAGAGGTGGTGGTAGGGACAGCATGAAGGAAGGGGGTAAGCTTGGTGAACGTTTGGGTGACAGCTCCTCAGCTGCTGGGACCAGAGCCCTGAGCCCATAAAGGGAGGCGCAAGAGAGGCTGAGAAAGGGGGCAGGAGTTTAGCAGAAATCAGAAGGGTGGGCCTCTAGGCGGGGGAATGCAGGCCATAGAGAGCTTTAAGGATGATCGGGCTGATGGCATTGTTTTAGGATCGACTTGAATGAAAGAGAAAGGAAGCAGTGGACAGGGGCAGCTGGAATTGTCCCAGAGACAAGAGGGGTTGTGGCTTGAATGATGCTGAGGAGAGCAGGGGCCAGAGGACAAAGCTACTGGGGAAATAGGATCAACAGGGCTGCTGGTTATGGAAGATGAGGGAGACAAAAAAATGAAAAATGATGAGGTCTCAAGACTGGTGTCTGGGAGAACTGGGGGGCCATCAACCGCATTAGGGGACTATACCTGGGAGATGTGGGGGAAGCGGAGAGCCAGCTAAGATGATTCATCTGTCCAGCCTCCCATCTAAGCCATCCATCCATCCACCATCCCATGCATCTTCCTCCTGCCCGCCGCCCTCCATGTGAACATTCAACTGGCAAGTCCATCCTCGCCTTCTCCTTCTTCCACCGCTCCATCCATTCACCCGTCACCCACCACACAGGCACCACCACTGCCATTCTTTCCATCTTCTGCTGTCCATTTGTCTGCACTCATCCATCCATCGTCCTCCAACTTACTCATTCATCCGAGTTACATTTCTTGTGAGCCTACAATGTGCCAGGCTCTGGGAAAATATTTTGCTAGCTTGATGATTAAGATCGTGATTAGAAAAGCCAATGAAAGGGACCAGAATTCTTTCACCTGAAAAAAAGAAATTTGAGAGGACACTATCTGTCACTAAAGTTATAGGGGATGCCCCGAAAGAAGGTATGTTCTATTCCCAGGATAGAATGGAGGACATTGGCTGCACTTGCAGCTGGAGGGATTGTGGTTAGCATGGAGGGAGGCCTACCTTACTGATCGTTAGAGGTGTCTGAAGTACCTCCCTGATCGTGTGTTTGGGCTAAAGGGGGAAACGAAATCTATTAGAGGTGACTTAGAAGGCATGAACGTAGACTAGGGCATTGATGGAGCAGTGGGTGGAGAAGGACTCAGGACTTGCCTTGAAGAACAGTGGGGGAGCGGAAGAGAAGAGGACCAAGGCGAAGGGAACTTGCAGGGTGGCAGACACACCTGTGGCTGGGCTGAGGCAGGACACCGTAGGCCCCTTAGTTCTGAAAACAACCCCTCACTCAACCTCCTCCCCTTCACAAGCCCACATCTCTCTCTGACCCCCCAGCTCTTACACAGCCCTGTCCCCTTCCCAAAGCCCCTACCCCCCCATTTAGTCCTTGATCCCTTCCCTGAGCCCCTTTTCCCTCTTCGAGCCTTTGTTCCCCCAAGACCCCCAATCTCCTCACAAATCCCCCGCTCTCAGAGCCCGCACCTCTTCTCTGAGCCCTCATCTCTTTGAGGGAGCCCTCTCCTCTCATGGCAGAGAGCCCCCAGACTCCCCAGCAGAGCTCTTGCCCGCCCCCACCCCGCAGAGCCTCCACCACCTGCTGGAGCCCCAGCCCTTCCTGGACACCCAGGTCCCTCGCGGAGTCTGCACCACTTCGCTTTGCTCCGGGCCGCTTTCTGCATGCATTTACCATGTTCTCTAACAGCACTTCTGTCCCTGTTCTGAACCCCCCTCTCCTCTTTGAGTCCCACTGTTCCCTCATGGAGCCCTTCCTGCCACCCCCATCTCAGGGACCAGACCTCACACTCCAGGTTCTGTCTGCCAGCAGGCACTGACTCTAGCTCTACAGCCATCCCTGGGGTGCTGCATCAACCCAGCCAACCCACAAGACCCTCCCCGAAGCCTGTGCAGTGCCTTGGGGGGCTTTGGGGATGGGAGGGTCCTCCAAGTGGGCCGGACTGGGGGAAGAGACCATCAGCTTTGGCAGCTTAGCTAGATTCCATTCCTGGGCTGGGAGAAGCTGGAGACCCTACTGCTTCTGGGTTAGGAAAACGACCACAAATTAGAGAAAATACTTTGGGAAATTGCTCTGCTGGGGGAGAGGGAGGTCGCCTCAGAATGGAGGGAAAGAAGCCCAAAGCGAGCACTGGCTCCCTTTGGCCCCAACCGTAGGCTCTAAACCATCTGCTTGGCATTTGAGGCTCCAGTGCATCATCTGACCTGGTCACCAGCTGAGTGCTAATGCCCACCTGGCCCAGCTAAGCCATCCCTCCCAGGTCCGTTCTTACCTGCAGGCCCTTGTGTACCAGGACTGATCTCTTCCCCCCTACTCAGCCTGAGCGCCCTCTTCTGGCCCTTTGTAAGCCATTGTTACCCATCTTGACTCTGACAGTCCCTCAAGACCAGGAGGGCTTCCCCAGTGGCTCAACAGTACAGAGTCCCCCTGCAATGCAGGAGATGCAAGTTTGATCCCTGGGTCAGGAAGATCCCCTGAAGAAGGCAATGGCTACCCACTCCAGTATTCTTGCCTGGGGAATCCCATGGAGAGAAGAGTCTGGGGGGCTATAATCCATAGGGTCCCAAAGAGTCAGACACCACTGAAGTGACTGAACATGCACACACAAGGACAGGACCGATGTCTTCTGCTAATGGCAGACAGGCAAATGTAGCTAGGCACCCATCCTCATCTGTTACATACTGGCTGAGTGGCTTTGGGCAAGTGTCTTTGACTTTCTGAGCCTCAGTTTCCTCATCTGTAAAATAAGAATTATTTTCTTCTTATTATTATTTGTAATATAAGATAATCACAGTACCTGCTTCATAGGGTGTAGTGAGAATTAAATGAACTAATATTTTTAAAGAAAACAGTGCCTGGTACCTACTGAGCTCTAGAAAAGGATTTGTCAAATGAAACTGATGAAAGATTCAGGGATGCAGGCATGGACAGCACAGGCACTCAAGCAGGGTAGGGAACGGGCTTTCAGAACTGGGCTTTTGCAGAGCTAGAGTGCAGCCAGGTGCCCGTCAGACTGTCCTCTTTCTGAATAAGGAGAGCGCGGGATGTTCTCTAAGTGAAAGGGCTTTTCCTGGAGCCCACCGGAGTGCTTCGTTCAGAGGAAAATGGGCCCAGGCACACGGCACACAGAGGTGCCTCTGCAGAGGGCAGCAGGGAGAGGCATCCAGGCTTCCCAGAGGTACCTCTGAGCCCTGAGGGTCTCACCTGCCCTTTTCTCTGGTCCAGTGGAGTCTCCTGGCATGACTGTTCTCCCCCTGCCTGTGACAGGTGACTGCTGTGTCCCTACGAGCAAGACGCCTGTCAGGCCATCTCAGGGAATTCCTTCCCACAGTCTGGCTGAGCAGGGAGTGAAGGATGCCTCCTGGGACCCGCAGCTCCCTGAAGCACAGGGAAAGTAGTGATCCTGGCACGGTCCTGGCCCTTGAGGAAATTTGGGAGAAGCAGCCCATTCCTGGAGTCCCTCTTCCCCTGGGGTCTCCATTTCCGCATTTGTCCTCTTCCTTTTTACAGAGTGGTCCCTCCACCTGCCCCTCTCTTTTTCTCCTCCTCCCAAGGCTCCTCCCCAAGCAGAGGACGGGAGGGGCTCCCAGGGAGGAGAGCGAGTTTGTACAAACTGGGGGCATGACTGGAACTCCTGATTGGCTGGTCAGGGCTATTCTTTTCCCTGGTTGCCATGGCAGCCATTTCCTGGGGTTGTCAGTGATGAAACTCATAACATTGTTTTCAAATAATCCGTGTAATTGAAATAACAATTGAGCTGTTAACTCGTCTCTCACACCGGGACTGGGACAGATCCTCCTTGCCTGATACCCTCCTGCCCACCCTAGGAAGCTCTGGTCCCTGCCCACCTCTCCAAGAGTCCAGCCCCTTCCTTGGATTGGAGGAAACCGTCCCCTAGAGTTGAATTAAAACTCAGAAACCAGAATTCACTGCCCCCCCCCGCCCCCATCTTTTGCAACCAGAGGTGCAGAGGAGAAAACCAGAGATTTGGTCAGGGTCCCAGAGGAAGGAAACAGCTGAACTAAGACATGCAGTTTGGTTCATTGGTGGAAGTTGAACTTCATGTATTACACTGAGGGACTCAAGCTTATATGAACTTTAAGGACTTGAGCTTGTCTGAATCTTTACCCACCTCTACCCATTTTTCAAATAAATAACTGAGGACCCGAGAAGTTAAGTTTAATACAAGTGTTTTTCTAAATAACTTTTCAGAAAATACTTGTTGAATGGGTGAATCTCAAAGAGAACAGACCACTTCTCTCTCTCTTCACTCCCCCCTGCCCAAGCTAGGAACTAAGATCTAGCTTCCTCTCTCAGAGGACTTCTTGGAAAAGGGGGTTGAGAGCGATTCAGGGACTTGTGGATTTAGAGAAAGAGGAGGACAGACTCCTGGAGGAGATCATGGAAGACATTCCTGAAGTACTGAATCCCTCCCCCGCCCCACCCGCAGCTGCCATCCACCCCGGGTCAGAGCCTGTGTATTCAGAAGCATAAATGTGAGGAATGCAGATCCTTGCCCAATCCTCGGTCTGGGATAGATTGAAAAATGAAAGAAGCAAGGCCTCTTCTATTAGTAAATGCCTCTGTGCACATATAGGGGATGCAGGTCTGAACAGACAGCTCCCTATAGTGGCAGCTCCATCAAGGGTAAAAGCCTTAAGAAAAAGGAAAAAAGCGTTTCTGGTCGCTGTCCAAGGTACTTGCCGGGGCTGCAGCCTGTGTGGGTGGCTGGGGCGGCAGGCACTTGCTGGGACTGGGGGTGGGGACAGTTCTCTGAATGTGAGACTGGGGAACAGCAAGAGGTTGGCTTCCTTCCCTGGATTTGGAGTGCTGGAACTGCTAAGGGTCTTGGCAACCATCTACTCCCTCCATTCATTCATTCATTTTTACTTACTCAACATTTATTGAGCACCTACTCTGTGCCAGGCACTATGTGAGCTATGAGGATATGAGACCTAGGGATATCCAGTTTTCTCCACCTGCAAGGACTCTTTCAGTCTTTTCGGGAATACACACACATACACACACCCTTCGTGAGGGAAATGACTTGGGCTCAGTCTTGAAGGAGGAATTGGAGTTCTTCAGGTGGATAATGGAATACATAGCATTTCAGAGGGGCAGCATAAACAAAGAAAGGGGCGTATTCACAGTTTAGAGAACAAGAAGAAGTTCTGTGTGGCTCAAGTATTGGCTGCCTTTGAAGAAACTGAGTTCTGAAAAAGGTCAGTGACTTACCCAAAGTGCCACCTGGAGCTGGGGCTAAAACACAATATCTTAGTTTGTCAGAGAACCAAAATTTCAGAGCTAGTTGGGTCTTTGAAATACTCTAGTCCAATCTGCCCATTTTTCAGATGGCAAAATAGAGGGTCACGGATGTTCAGTACTGTGCTTGGGGTCGTATAGTAAGGATGCAGTGGAGCTGGGATTTGAAATCTGGTCTGTTTGATATCAAAGCCTGAACTGTTTTCATGAAACCAAAGCTGGGAGCAGAATGCACTCTCAGGGGGCAAGTTGTGGCTGCCCCAGTAGGACCAGTGTGTGGAGTGGGACAGGCAGCCAGGGCCAGCTCCTACCTCATTGTCCAGTGCACTGAATACTTACACAGGAGGAGCACAACTCCAGCAGGAAAGCTCAGAAGCAAGAGGTTCCTCTTGGCTGGAGTGAGCTTGGTCCTACTTGCAGTCCTGCCCTGACTCTCTGGGTGACCTTGAGCAAGACGTTACCTCTCTCCAGGTCTCAGTTTCCATGATCACTTATATCATAGGAAGCTCCTCCTTGCCTTCTTTCTGGGGCAGTTGTTCTCAATGGCGAGGGGGAATGGGGCACGATTTGGACCCTCCAGGGGACAAGTGACAGTGTCTGGAAACAGCCTGCTTGACAGGAAGTGCTCTTGGCATCTAACAGGTAGAGGCCAGGGATGCTGCTGAGCACTCTACACATGGAGGACAGCCCTCACCACAGAGAATGATCCAGACCAAAATGTCAACAGAGCCAAGAAGGGCCCTGCAGTCTGAGCCTTGTTTGTGAAAACCAAGTGAGGCTACAGGGCGGGCACTGACTGCTGTGCAGAGATGCACCCCAAGCTGTAACGCAAAGAATCCGAAGTGGCCTTGATGACGGGCAGACCTGGCTGTGTTGAGAAGTACTTAACCTCTCTGAGCCAGCATCGCTTCATCAGTGAAACAGAGGCAGTAATAATAGCACCTGTCTCAGGAAACTGTTGAGAGGGTGTGATGAGATCATGTAGGCAGATGGCAGAGGAAGATGGCAACATGGGAAGTTGGGGGGGGGCCACCTCCAGAGTGGGGACACCCCAAACCCCTCTACTGCAGACACAAACTCTGAGCCTTTCAGCTCCAACTCCAGAGCCAGCTCTGCCATGCAGAGTTATGGGATCTTAGGTGTCTTAACCACTCTGTGCCTCAATTTCTCACCTGTAAAATGGGGATGACAATAGTACTTACCATGGAGGCTTGGGGGGAAGGCTAAAAGTGAATTAACAGAGGTAAAGCCCTTAGAATGGCACAGGGTAGGTGCTATGCAAATGTTAGCTACTAATGTTATGGAGGTGATTGCTGTTTTTGTTGTTATTATAAGGATTCTCTCAGAGCAAGGCACTCACACAAGTTGCAGAAGGTGCCTCAGACACTGGCTGGTCCAGATGCCATCTCTCTATAGCTTTCTGCTTGTCCCTCCCCTCAACCCAAGCCCCCCACCATGGACCCAGCCTGGGGGCCCCGCAAGCCTGCCACAACCGCTGCTGTCTCTCTCAATTGCTCCCTCCCTGCTTGTCTATAGCTTCATGAATCCCATTTCCACCCTCACCCTCCTCCTCCTCTCCTGTTGAGTCTGCCAGAGCCAGAGACAGCTGTGAGAAGCTGAATCCATGGGGAAGGAGATACGAGGTACCTGCATCTCACTCTATAACTCAGGCCCCATCACAGCAGCACTGAGGCCTGAACACTCATGTCCTGGGTCCTAGCCCACCTGGACTAGCCCTTGGCTAAGCCTTCAGAGAATGGGTAAGTTCTGGAGCACAGGGTTTCTCAGCCGCAGCGTGACTGACATTCGGGGCTGCATCATTCTTGGTAGAGGAGGGCCGGCCTCTCGGTGCATTGCAGGATGTTTAGCAGTCTCTGCCTTAGTAGAGACATTCCTCCAGTTGCAACAACCAAAAATGAGCCCAGACATCGCCAAATGTCCCCTGATGAGGGAATGACTGTTAGAACTTTGTTATAAAATGTGAGTTTCTGTCTTATACTGATAGTATCCTGGCAGAGATGCTTCCAAGACCTAATGAACGTCCTCAAATTGGGCCCCTGATGCCAGCCTCAACTTTGCCTCATTTTCCAACCAAAATTCCGATCCTTTGACCCAGAGTCAAAACCAACTGGCCACAAGCATCAGCTTCCACTCCCAGACTCTCAGCCCTAACCCCGAATCCTTTTTTTTTAACTTTAAAAAAATCTCATGTATTTGGTAATTAAATGTCCATTTTTAAATGATGGGTATATCTAAGAAGCTATAACAAGGAAAATTAGAAAAAAATTGTAATAGAATAAAAATGAAAAGAAAATTTACCAGAATTTGCCCAAACCCTGAATCTTAACCTTAAATCTAAAACTTCAACCTGTTTCCCAAACCCCACACCTTAATTCAAATCCTATTTTTAAACCCTTGACCTATTCCAAAACTTCAGATTTCTTAGCCCCCGCCAGGTTCCTCTGTCCATGGATTTCCCAGGCAAGAATACTGGAGTGGGTTGCTATTTCCTCTCCAGGGATTTTCCTGACCCAGAGATTGAATACAGGTCTCCTTCATTGCAGGCGGATTCTTTACCGTCTGAGTCATGAGGGAAGCCCCTCTGTATCCATCTACAGGTATACACACACACACACACACACACACACACACACACACACACACACATACACACACATAGGCTTCCTAGGTGGGGCTAGTGGTAAAGGGCCCAGCTGCCAATCCAGCAGACATGGGAGATACTGGTTCCAGCCCTGAGATTGGAAGATCCCCTGGAGGAGGGCGTGGCAACCCACTCCAGTATTCTTGCCTGAAGAATCCCATGGACAGAGGAGCCTGCTGGGCTATAGTATGTAGGGTCCCAAAGAGTCAGACATGACTGAAGTGACTTAGCTCGCGCCAGCATGCACACACACACAACTGAATCACTTTGCTGTACACCAGAAACTAACACAGCATTGTAAATCAACTATGATTTCAAAAGAAATCAATCCACAGGTTAGCTCCAATAGGAAATCTACATTTCCAGATTTTAGGTCAAGCTCTAGCCTCCTCCCCTCCAAGGTAGCCTCAGGTCTCCAGGGAGAGGCAGGAAGGGCTATAGGAGTCAGAGGCTTCTGGACACAACTGTCTCATAATCCCTCCCTCGCTCCACTCCTGGCAACCCATCTGGAAATTCTATTATTTATTCATCTGTTTATCCAAACATTTAATGAATATCCACTCTCTAGGCTTTGTGTTGGATTCTAGAGAAAGAGTGGAGAACTGAATCCGTTGCTGGCTACTGTCTACTGGGGGAGAGAAAAAATAGACAAACAAGCAGACAGCTAGTTTGAAACAGCGATTCCAGAGTCATTCGAGAAATGGCCACCGAGCACCTATTTTGTGGCAAGTGCCTTTCTAAGTGCTGGCGATACAGCCTTGAGCACAAAAGACAAAGCTCCTAGCGAGCTTCCATTAAAGGGCAAGGAGACGGATGACGAATCAGTGCTGTATCAGACAGTGATGAGTTCTGTGGGGGCTGGGGCAGGGAGCAAGCAGGGCGAGAGGATGGGGGGTCCTAAGAATGGAGGGGCTGTTCTCTCTCAAGTTGTCAGGGAAAGTCTCACATTTAAACAGACTTCTGAAGGAAGGGAGAGAGTAAACCCTGCAGGTAACAGGGGCAGAGGTGTCCTGGCAAGAGGACCAGCAAATGCAAAGGCCCTGAGGTGGGAATGTGCCCATTCTACTCAGAAAACTGTGTGGCTGGAATATGGGGTGGTGATGGGAGGAGGTGTTCAGAAGTAACCAGTGGCTGTATCCTGTTGGGCCTCAGGAACCATTTTACCCACAGAAAGACGAGAAAGGAATTTGGAGAGGAGTGTTACAATCTGATTTATGTTTTAACAACGAAACCGAGAGCAGTCTGTAGGGGGTTACCGGCAGAAACAGGGAGGCCAACGAGGAGGCTGTTGCAATAACCCAGGTGAGAGATGCTGGTGACTTGGACCAGGCTGTCAACAGCAGTGAAGGTGGTGAGAATAGTCCGATTCTGGATCTATTTTAAGGCAGAGCTGGCGGGACTTGCTGATGGATTGGCTGTAGGGTGTGAGATAGAGTGATGTCAAGAAGAACTCGAAGGCTTTTGGCAGAAGCAGCTGGGATCATGGAGTTGTCAGTTACTGAAATGGAAATGCTGGAAGAGGAGCAGCTTTACATTTATTTTCTTTTATTATTATTTGTGTGTGGAGGGGGGCAATGGGTAGATAGAAGTCAGGAGTTCCGCGTTGAACATGATGAGTTTGAAGTGCATTTTAGACTTCCAAGTGGAGATGTTGAACAGGTAAGTGGATTTAGGAGTTGGGGTCATGGGAGAAACCAGAGTTGGACACACACACACATGGGCATCATCAGCAAATCCATGGGGCTTCAAATTGCGGGATTGCATGTGGTGACGTAGTGAGTAGGTGTAGACAGAAAAGATGAGCGGCACAAGGACAAAGCCCTGGGCCCTGTCAGCGTATGGGCGGGTGGGGTATGGGGAACAAGGTGGGACAGTGAAATGCACAAGGTGGCGAGGTACAGAAAGCTGGGAGGGTCGAGTGATGGATGCCGTCTCTGCTCCCAGTCCCTCTCTTTTGCTGTTGCTCTCACACCTTTTAATGAAGTCATAAGTTAACACAGAGAAGTTGCTAACAGGGAAGGGAGTTGATATTGGACGAAGGGAGACACCAAATTTATGGCAGCGAAGGAAGTATTCATATATCAGAGGTGACATTGGAGCCTGGCTTTGAGCAATTAGTAAAGATCCCCCATCAGACAAGATTGGGGAAAAACATTCCAGGGAGAAGGAACAGCACGTGTGAAGGCTCAGAGTCCCACGACCACCAGGGCATGCAAACTGAGCCCCTGGTTCCTGACCCTCCAAACCGTCAGGGAGTCACCACTGGGGCCGCCCTGGAGTGCTCCCCACAGGTCCCTCACCCTTGCTCCTGCTGTGTCCGGAGGGTTCTGCCTCCAGTAGATCTCTAGACACAGCCCTCTCCTCTCCACTTCCCTGCCCCGACCCCAGACCGCTCCACATTGTCATTCACCTGGACAGCAGTAACTTCTCCTTTGTTCCCCACCTCTCTGCCCACAGTTTCTTTCTCAGCCACCCTGTGAGGGGTCCTGCAGAAAGAGGGTGGGTGTCCCACTGGCTTTACACATGCAGCAGCCTGAGTGAGTTCAAAAACAGGAGAAGGTTCATAGCGATCCTCTGTTTCAGAAGCTTTCAACAACATCCCCTTACTCTCAGGACAGAATTTACAATTTAACAAGACCCACAAGGCCCCGAGCAGTGGCCCCTGCCCGCTCTCCAGGCTCCTTTCAGCCCCGCTTCCCCATCACTCCTGCTGCCTTTCACTCCATCCAGCCTCAGGGCCTTTACCCATGCTGTTCCCTCCACTTCTCTGCTCTCTCCCTCTCCACCTCCACTGCTTCAGTCAACACCCACTCAGCCCTCCTGTCTGAGAAAATCAGACATCCTCTGGGAACCCTTCCCCAGCCCCAGACTGGACCAGTCCCCCCGTTTGATGCCCTGCTTGCTCCCCCATAACTTTATTTCATTGTCCTCATCATTTGTTTTTATGGTTTTGTTTTTGGCCTCAGTTAGAGATCGAACTCCCACTCCCTGAAGGGGGAAGCGCAGAGTCTCAACCGCTGGGCCACTAGGGAAGTCCCATCGTCCCTTGTTGTAATGCTATCCTGAGTTGATAACGATAATAATAGCTAACAATTATTGAGAACTTCTTGCTCAATAGTAAATGATGCTATATTATATGTTTTCACATGTTTTTAGTCATCTAATTGCTCAAACAACCCTCTGAGGTAGCTACTATTCTTGTTCCCATTCTACAGAGGAAGAAACTGAGGCCCAGAAGAGGTTATTTGTGCTGTAAGATCACATAGATATCTTAAAAAAAAAGAGTGGGTATAGGTGTACATATAGCTGATTCATTTTGCTGTGTAGCAGAAACTAACGCGACATTGTAAATCAACTATACTCCAATAAAAAATTTTTTTTAAAGATCAAACAGATAGTAAAGTGCCAAACTGGGATATGGACCCAGGCAGCCTGGCTCCAAAGCCTGCCAACGTCCATCTTTTCTGCTTGATGTTAAACTCATGAGATGAGGGACCATGTCTGTTGTTCACAGCTTCGTCCCCTGCACTCTTCAGAGGGCTCAGTAAATGTTGAATGAATGAATGAATAAATGACTAGGAGTTTGAGTGGTACAAGGTTCGTGGTGTGGGAATGCAAGCAAGGAGGCTGGAGTGATGGACAGGACGAGACGTGAAAGGCCCTGTGCGGCAGCCACAGGAGTCCAGACTTGGCCCTGGTCCGTGGGAACCGTGGGGCTTCCTTGAGCAGAGGAGGGTGGAGCTCAGATGAATATGTTAGCCAGATCCTGCTGCTGGCTGTTGAGGAGGACAGCCAGAGGTAGGGTCCTTTCCTGCCCAGCAGCCAGGCGAGACTGGCACCTGCCCCCTCCCACTTGGCCCTATTAGCATTCCGCATGCGGCTTGGGCTCCACAATTAACACAAAGGTACAGTCATTCATTCTGACTGGCGGACTCGGGGGATCAGCCGATCAGGGGCTGGCTGCGCGGGGCTTCTGCTGGGAAGGCATGTCACAGCACAGCGGCCACCGAAATGAAAAGCTATTAATAATGATCCTGGAACTTCACTCCCATCAGCTGTTTGTTTAAAGGTGTTCCGTACTTGGAACCGCCTGATTTATGTGGGCAATAACGCGCCCCGGTCGGTCCGTACTTTTTAAAGCAGCGCTAATGGGGTGAGACCGAGACCCTGGGGGATGCTGGGGGATAAGGCTTGAAGGCCAGGCCTGGTCAGCTTCAAACCTCAACTCCCTGCCCAGCACCATCTTAAAAGGCCCTGGAGGTGGCAAAAAGGAAGAGCTGAAAGAGCCAGGAGAGCTGGGTTCAAATCATAGGCCCTACACTTGACCAGCTTAAGCTTGTCTGTTTCCCACCCTGCTCCTTCTGTTTTCTCATCTGCACTTTGAGTAAAAGAAAGTGAAAGTCGCTTAGTCATGTCCTACTCTTTGCAACCCCATGGACTAGACAGTCCCTGGGATTCTCCAGGCCAGAATACTGGAATGGGTAGCCTTTCCATTCTCCAGGGGATCTTTCCAACCCAGGGATTGAACCCAGGTGTCCCACATTGCAGGCGGATTCTTTACCAGCTGAGCCACCAGAGAAGCCCTTGGGTAAAAGAACTGTAGCTGAATAGCAGTGTTGTTAGGAGCATTCAGCAGAAGCACATGAAACTCAAGAGCATCTTCATTTTCTCCCCCTTCTTTTTGGAAAACTGTCTCCACCGGGTGTCCACTTCTCTCCAGGAAGGAGAAGCAATCAATCTACTTCTATGGCATTTAAATTTCTGAAGGCCTCACAACAACACAGGGAGAGGGTATCGTGCCCACTTTAGAGGTGGGAAAACTGAGACTGAAGGGAAAAAGAGACAAGCCTAAGGTGACCCAGCTCAAAGTCCACTTTGATGTGAGTTCCAAGTGGGCAGAGATTGGATGTCCACTACTGAGTACCCAGCTCTTTGCACAATGCCTGTCACAGAAGGACAATGTATGATTGTTGAATTGAAAGCAAAAGCTTTCAGGACCATGAATCTTTGACTTGGAGGCCTATTGCCCTTTCCATGTTGAATCCCAGGGGTAGTCATAAGAGCTGGATGCTATCCCCACCTCCTGGATAAGTTAGATAATGGGGATATTGGATCAGATGACTCTATGAGTCGTTTCTCAGCCTACTGACACTTTGGGTTGGATATTTCTCTGTTGTCGGGGGCTGTCCTGTGCAATGCAGGATTTTCACAGTGTCCCTGACCTCCACCCACTAGATGCCAGTAGTGACCCTCCAGCCGGGACCTGCAAAAGTGTCTCCAGACACTGCAAATGTTCCTAGGGGTCAAAATTGCCCCTGATTGAGAACCACTGTTCTAAGAGCATCCTTGAAACATTACACAAGCTCTGTTATGTTGTGGAGGTCTCGGGGGTTGGAGAGAAGACGACGCTTGAACTCATGCCCCCACCATGACCCAAGGAGAAATATCATGTTGATATTTTCACAGAGTCACCTTTTCCCACTTGTCCTGTTAGCGGACAATTCTTCTCCTTGCCAGAGCCAATTGCCTGGCAGTTTCTGCTGATGATGCTAACCTGGTCCACACACAGAAAGTCACTTCCTTTTGTGTAAGGTGAATTTCCCAGAATGCATTGCAGTGAAACCCAGGGGCTGCTGGCTGCCTCTCAGGTTCAGAGGTGAAGGAGAGATCTCAGGCTGTTGGGGATGAAGGCTAGGAATGACGTGAACTGGTCTCCGGGGAGGCTCTGGAGGATTGGAAGAGACAAGAGAGAGTCATAGGCAGATCAGGGGACAGGTACCGCTTCAGCAAAGATGAGGCAGGAATGAGCTTGTATAAAATGTACCCATTTCAGAAGGTTAGACATGAGGGTATCCTTCCTTCTCCCACAAACCCTGCCTCTCACTGTCCTACCTGGGGAAGCCACCCCTTTTCCCAGGGGACACAGCTCCTCCTGGCTCCAAGTCCTTCCCTCCAAGCCTCTCTCCCACTGGGACTCATTACCCAGAGGAGGCCTGGAGGGGAAGGTGGATGCTTTGATGTTGGGCCCCGAGGGTTTCAATTGCAGCCGCAGTGAAACTTACAGCCGGGTGGCCTTGGCCGCATCACATGATCAAGGGTGACCGACATTCAAAGTTGTTAACAACTGGAACTGCACAGGCCCTGACCAGTCAGAACAGATGACGCTTGGAAAGGAAGAAGGGCCAGCAGGATTGGCTGAACACCATCAGGCCTGCCTCTGTGCCTCTTCTTCATCTCTATAGAACAGTGACATATCTACCCCTGTGGGGCTGCGGGATGGAATTGAGAGAGAGGACCCAGCGCCACAACTTGCATACAGCAGGCAATCGATAAATGTTCCTTGACTTCCCCAGAAGATGCAGAAGGTGCTGAGGTTTGCATGCCCTGCAGCAGACCCCAATCCCAGCAACGACTTCTCTTTCCAGATGTTGAGGAAGCTGTCTAACAAGCCCTCTCATGCCCGCCCCTTCCAGGGCTCAGGAGCACAGGGTATGGAGAGGTGTTCAGAGTCCAGAAACATCAACTGCCACCAGTGAGCTGAGACTGTGGGCCCTGGACTCTTGCCCCCAGGGGTCTTCATCCTGCCCAAAGGCCCTGAAGCCCCTCTGTCACCCATCCCTGGAGGACCCGGAGCTGTCACTTCATCCTGGCCCAGCCAGCCCCCCTCTCGGTGTGTTTAGGCAGCTTGTCATTACGAAATCCATTTTCTTATCTCTTACCATATCTATTTTTCTAATTCTTACTTAACGAGCTCCCCTGAAAATAAGAAAATCATTGGAACAATTTCCTTAAGTGTGAAAGATTAGTCTGAAATCGGCATTAAGGGGACTAATTACCTTCATTCTCCCACCTTCCCGACAGCCGTGTGTTAGCAGCAAGGGCTCATTCATCTGCTGCTCAGGGAAGGCCGTCAGCATTTGGCTGCGATGGGATTCTCTGCTTTCACTCACAGGGCATGTGTGTGTGTGTGTGTGTGTGTGTGTGTGTGTGTGTGTGTGTAAGAGAGAGAGACAAATGAATGCCCCATGGGTAGGAATGGGGGGTGATGATGATGCTGTATTCAGAATTAGAGGTGGATGGGTTCCTGGGAGAGGTGGAGGGTACCTGGGGAAGGCGGAAGCTGGATCCTGCCACACGAGTTCTTGACTAGTGCCTCCCCAGGGACCATAATTCCCAGCCACTGACTTGTTGAATGGCTTTGAGAAGTCACTTTGTGTCTTTGGGCATCTGTCTTCCCTTTGGTAAAATAAGGGTAGGGAATTCCCTGGTGCTCTAGTGGTTAGGACTCCGAGCTTTCACTGTCAAGGACTTGGGTTTGATTCCTAGTTGGGGAACTAAGATTCCCACAAGCAGCAAAAAAAAAAAGTAAAATGAAAGTAATTTCCTGTAGCTACAGAAACATCTCTGTCAAGCTTTCCTGGAGACTAGACCCCCACAGGCAACTCTGCCCACTCTTAATCCTTGGCATACCACCTAAGGACAGCTATCGTCATTAGTGCAGTGTACAGAGAAGAAAATGGAGGATCACAGAGGTTAGGGAACCTACCCTAGGTCACACAGTGAATTCAGAGCCAGACGTGGGGCAAGGTCTGATTCTGGAGTCATGCCCTGTCTGGACTCTATCTGGATGTCAGACCTTCAGAATCACACTCCCAGTGAACACGGAGTCTGAAGACCTAGGCTCCAGCCCTATCGGGAGCATGCCAGTGGGATGACCAGAGGCACCTCATCTCTCTGAGCCTTGGTTTTCCCTCTGTGAAATGGGAATGTTTATCAGGCTTCCCACCATTGAAAGGTATGGTGAGACCCACATGTTGGAACTTGCCCTGTGAACAGAAACATGAGGTAGCCAAGAGGGGGATGGCAGGGAAGAACCTCATTTGAGGTCAGAGGACTCAGGGAGAGGGAAAGACTACACAAGAGCATCCTTGGAGTCGGCGGAAGCTGGGGACACAAACCCAGAGGTCTGGACCCCCAGCTCCCCTATCCCTGGTCAGTTGCCCCCACTCCTGTGCTCAGCATTGAGGGGCTGCCTTCTGGAACAAGGCTCTGAGAGCAGGAGACATATTGACAAAGGAGGACGCCCAGTGCAGCGCGGCAGGGATTATGGGCTCCAGCGTCCAGCCTGGTACCTGGTGTGGGGGAGGGGCCCTCACTCACCGCCTCTCCCTGGGAAAACTCATTGGGGGAGGCGGATAAGCTGAGAAGGTGATGGGAACATCTTCCATTTTCCATTTAACCACCTGATATTGAATTATAAATAATTCATACACCTGCCAAACATTTGATTAAAAGAACCCAATTCGCACTGCATTTGTCAAGGGGTAAGAATTGCATTTGGTGTTTTTATTTTAATCTGTCCTTTAACTCTTTTACGAATATTTATTTATACTTGGCTGTCAGGTTTTATTCTATTTGCCCTGATTTTATTCTGGCTGTAGCCGGCATTTTTTCCTTTCCCTTTTTATTTTGTCACTTCTGCCTAGTAGGCATGCATTTGAGAGCTCAGAGGTAATAAATAAGGAAGCGGGATTCCCTCTGTGCTCTTGGCATGCACTCCTACCCCACCTTCGGCTACACCCACTGTTTATGGACCCCCCTCTCTGCCCTGATCCACTCCCCACCCACCTAGGCTAAGCTACTCTAAATGTAACTCACCAAGTAAGTCCAGGGTGTCTGGACGTGTCCCACACATACACACACATCTCTGTCTCCTGACCTCTGCCCATGCTCTTTCCTACCATCTTCCTTTTTTTTAAAAAAAAAAATCTTTTATTTGGCTTTACTGGTTTAGTTGCAGCATGCAGGATCTTTACTTGAGGCATGCCAACTCTTAACTGTGGCACATGAAATCTAATTCCCCAATTAGGGATCAAACCCTGGCCCCCTGCATTGGGAGCGTGGAGTCTTAGCCATCGGACCACCAGGGAAGTCCTACCCTCCTTCTTTGTTGCCAAGCTTAGAGGAGGTCCTCTAATAATTATTTTTTGAATAAATGAAGCCACATCATTCAAATCATCAGTATCATTGTCTCTGGGGACAAAATGTAAAGTATTGGTATTCATCAAGTCTGGTGATGAGAGTTCGCTGTCACCATGGACCTCGCACTCAACCAGCTTTAAACCCCTGCCCTGTCATGTACCAGCTGGTGAATGTGGGTAAAATACTTCAGTTCCTTAGGTTTGCACTCCCCCATCTGTAAAAGGCATATATTAAAATAGCACCCACGTCAGAGATTGATACAAGAATTAGTGCATACACCCAGCACATAGTAAGCATTCAAAAGCTGGCAGCTGCTATTTTTATTATAAACTGCAATCTCTCTCTCTCTCTCAATGCTGCCCATGTTCCCACCTGCCCTCCCTGCTTCTCCCTTGAGTCTGAAGTCTTGGGTGTTTGTGATATTATCCTCAATGCTGGGTGGAGGTCGACAGATGTGTCTGACAAACAAGGAAGAGAAAAGCAGGCCATTGCTTTTTGTGGGCTACCTGCTTTCCCAATAACATGCTGTGTTTGTCCGAGGGCTTACACCAGTCGGTTTGTGAGTTGACATAAAAACTTGTTTCTGCCAAGTGATTCAGGTGAGCTGGGAATTTACTTGAGACCTTGTCAATGCTCTCTGAATACAAAGGGGCTGGGAGGCTGTATGCCTCAAAAAGTCTATGATTATGACATTAAGAGCATCAGGGTGGGGATATGTGATTTTTTTTTAAGTTTGTTAAACATGTTCTGCTATACATCATGTGTTTTATCTCAAGCTCCTATAAAATTCTAGCAACTTTCAAAATCCAGCCAGCCATCCCACTCTCCCCTGGCTTATGCCAGTCCACCAGGCATCAGGATTAAAAGGGACCTTGGGCCCTACCTGTCACCTGAACTCTTCACCAGAGCCTTGCCACAGGTCTCCTTGCCTCTGGGCTTGTCCCTTCCAAAGCCACACTCCACACTATGCATTCTTTCTGAGACTTAGCCAACCCCATCACTCTCTTGATTAATCTTTCAATGGCTCCCACTGCCCTCAAAGTAGAGTTCAGGATGGCCCTTACTTGTGACTGGGGTCTGCCACCCCAGTTAGATGGTGGAGACTTTTTCCTTTGTCATCAATAATTTAATCCCAGGGACTCTTCTGGTGTCCACTGGTTGAGACTCCACACATCCACTGCAGGGGGCGTGGGTTCCATCTCTGGCTGGGGAACTAAGACCCCACATGCTGTGTGGTGCAGTCAAAAATAAATACCTAAAAAAAATTTTAAATAATAATGTAATCTAATGAGAAACCAAGCCGCAGCTTCCCTGGGGACCTAGTTTATGTCATGTACTGTGCCTGGCACAGGGTTCAGGGGTAAGTCAGGCTTCTTCTAAGAGTCAGGGAAACTGAAAAGAGGAAAAGAACAGGAACCAACATTCACGGAGCACCTCCTGTGTACCTTTTGCCCGCTGCAACCTGCAAACTAGATATCATTGTGCAGAGCAAGGAAGTGGCTTGTTTGAGGTCGCAGGCTGGTAAGTGTCGGAGCTGGGATTCAAACCCAAGTATCTCTGAGTCTAATCCGTGTGTGTGTGTGTGTGTGTGTGTGTGTGTGTGTGTGTGTGTGTGTATTTCCCCATCACTTTTTTGCCACTGCCTCCCAGGAGCTACTGGGTGAGGGTCTCAAGAGATGGGGTGAGGCTTTCCGGGGCTTTCCTGGTGCTCCAGTGGTTAAGAATCCCCCTGCCAATGCAGCGGACACGGGGTCGATCCCTGGTAGGGAAGAGTCTTTATGCTTCTGAGCCACGACTACTGAAGCCAGGGTGCCTAGAGCTGGTGCTCCCCAACAAAAGAAGCTGCCACAACAATAAAGCCACGCTCACAATGGAGACGAGCCCCAACTCTCCACAACTAGAGAAACCCCACGCATAGCAACAAAGGCCCAGCACAACCAAAAATAAATACATCTTTTATAAAAAGAAGAGAGAGAGGGGGCGACTCCCAAGCCAGGTGGCCAAGGCCGTTGGGGCCAGACAGCTCGGCGGGGCTGTGGGCCTTCTGGGTAGAGGCTGCAGGTCCCCCTGAGACGGGGCTCGGGGTTGGGATGGTGCCCCCACCAAGATTATCCTGTGACAACCGTGACCAGGAAACAGTTTAAAAGCATTTTCATTCCAGAGCCTGAAGCCATAGAGAGAGGGGTCCAAGCTAGGCAGCCAGACAACCCCAGGCTGGAATCCCAGTTCTGTCCCTACACACCCTGCGTGTGACCTGGACAACAGTCACGTCACCTCCCCACACCCCGATTTCCTTCTCACTAGAACAGGAATTACAATTCATTCCTCAAAGTCTCGTTGAAAAGACGGAGTAAGGTCACAGGGGTAAAAAATGCTCTGTCAACTAGGAAATGAATTATACATTCACATATAATTCGGTCCTCCAAACAATTTCATGCAATGGGCAGGGCAAAAATTTTTTTAATTTAATTTTCTTTCTTTCTTTCTTCTTTTTTTGTCTGTGTCAGGTCTTAGTCGCAGCATGTGGGATCTAGTTCCCTGAACAGGGATCAAAGCTGGGTCCCCTGATGCATTGGGAACGTGGAATCTTAGCCACTGGACTACAAGGGAAGTTCCAACGTTAATTTATTTAAAAATTTTAATTTTATAAGAAATGCATGAATCCATTCTCCTAGAAATCAGGATATTGTTGATGAAACTAGGTCCCCTTGGGGGAATTCTCTGGTGGTCAAGTGGTTAGGACTCCATGCTTCCATTGCAAGGGGCACAGGTTCCATCCTTGGTCGGGGAACTAAGATCCTACAAGCCGCAGGGCACAACCAGATAAATAAAGTCCCCTTTATTTCCACCTCCAATCTGGTCTCTTCCCCACTTCCTTAGAAATCACTCCTATGATGAGTTTGATTTGTATCATTTCACACCATTTTTATACTTGAGCATACATGACATGTACCTCCAGAAAATAAGGAGCGTTGTTTTGTATTATTTTCATGTTAATGGATTCCTACTAGATATATCATCGCCCAGCAACTGGCTTTTTTCTCTCCAACGATGTGTTTGAAAGCTATCCGTGTTGATAGATCTGGTTCATTCCATATAAGTGGCTGTGTTCCATGGTATGAACATACCCCTTTTTATGTGTTCCCTCTTTTACCAATAGACATGTAGAATGTTTTCTCTTTCCCCCTTATTACTAGCAGTGCTTCTGTAAATGTTATGTGCGCATCTCCTGGAGCATGTGCTGAGGTTTCTCCAGCACAGATGTGGTCATAGATCTGGGCAGGGCTTATGAATAATGATGATAGTTGTCCTGTACTGAGCGTTCGCTGTGTTCTAGAAGTGTCACGTACATTATCGCATTTAACCCTCACTGAAAGCCACGTGTGAGCAAAGATTGTGTCCAGTTTTCAGATGAGAAGACTGAGGCCCAGAGACGTGCAGAATTTCCTCCCGGTCACACAGCTGGCCCTGATTTCCCTCAGCCCAGCACACTCTGCGCCAGCATCGGTGTTCCCTTTTGTTCATGGGGGTTTAGAGCAAGAATATCTGGAAAAACCAACTGGGTGCGTCTGTACCCAGAGCCCAGAATCCACAAAATTCCAAGTGACAGGTGTCCTTTGGGATAAGAAAGGTACCCAGGTCATTTCTGGGACAGGAGGCTCAGCGGGGAGGACCAGCTCCCCACCCCTCCACCTTTTGTTGTCATTGTTCAATAGCCAATTTGTGTCCGACTCTTTGAGACCCCATGGACTGCAGCACGCCAGGCTTCTCTGTCCCTCACCATCTCCCAGGGTTTGCCCAAGTTCATGTCCATTGAGTGGTAATGCTATCCAACCATCTCCTTCTCTGTCGCCTCTTCGCCTTCTGCCTTCAATCTTTTCCAGCATCAGGGTATTTCCAGTGAGTCGGCTGTTCACATTAGGTAGCCAAAATATTGGATTCAGCTTCAGCATCAGTCCTTCTGATGGATATTCAGGGTTGATTTCCTTTAGGATTTCCCCCACCCTGAGTTTTCCTTAGGCAGGGGCTGAGGCAGCTGAGACACGGACTGGCAGAGACATTGAACCGTGAACTGGTAGACTCCTGGAGCTGGACCTGGGAGGAGAAGCTGAGGCCCAGGGAAGGGGTGGGGAGGACTCAGTGGTGGCCACACGGCCGACCAGAGGAGGAGCAGGTGAGGAGGCTGCCCTCTCCCTGTCCAGTGGACCCAGCAGTCTAGACAAGTGCCGTGGAAGCCTGGGCCTGGATTAGGGGTCAAGGAGAGGTGCAAAGTCAGCAGAGTCCCCAGGAGCCCAGGGCCCAGGGGAGGTGGCCCCTGTTCCCCCTCCACCCTTTCCCCTCTGGTTAAGTCAGACGAGGCTTCCTCTCTGCCTGTGCTCCCAGCTCCACGCTCCTGCTTCTGCCCTCTGTCTCTGCCCTCAGCCCTTCCTTCTCTCTCTCCCCTCAGCCCCTCTGTCTCTGCCCTCAGCCCCTCTGTCTGTCCCCTAGCCTCTCTGTCTTCTCCCCTCAGCCCCTCTGTCTCTGCCCTCAGCCCCTCTGGCTCTACCAGCTCCTCTGCATCAGCATGAGCTCGGTTAACTCTTTCTCCTTTAAAAGGCCCTCCCTCCCGGCCAGGTTCCTCTCCAGCTGCTGCCCTCCCCCCCTTCCCTTCCCAGCCCCACTGATCAAGTTGCCTCCATTTCACTCCCTCCTACTCCCTCCTCCACCCGCTCCAATCTGGCGTCACCCATCCTCCTGGTTACAACTCCCTCAGGGTCCCCGTGGCCTCCCCTACTGCGATGTTTCCATTCCTCACCTCCGATTGCTGCGTCACAGTCATCTTCTCCGTCCTTTTTTGAATACTAGACACCTGTGGCCACAGAATCCTCCCATATCTCCCTTCACTGACCTCCAAGACCCCCCTTGCCTCCTGGATCCTCCCTGCCTCTCTGAGTGTTCCTTCTCCATCACCTTTGCCATCTCCTCCCCGAACTGCCCCTCCATTTGTTTAAAAACGTTTTTCTAAAAAATGCCCAAAAAGTATACAGAGGAAAAAATGAACGAAAATGATTTGAAATCTCACCAGTTATTTTCCCCTGCTGATATTTTTTTTAAATAGATGTGGTGCATGAACTACACATCCAGGAACACGCTGGGTCCAGAGAGCCCCCTGCCCTGCCCAACCACTCTCCAAAGGCAAACCCTGATCACCCTGTCTCATAATTCTTCTAGAAAAATGTTTTGTTCATACTCCAGTGCCTATGTCTTTACATTATTTTTATGTACCCTGACGGGATCATCCTTACACCCTGTTTTGTGCTTCTATCACTCTTTAAATTTGGGGGCTGACCTGGGCCTTTTCTCATTCCTCATTCTTGACCCAGGGTGGTGTCTTGGAGTGGAGTGGTGGGGCATAATGCCAAGTCACCTATTGCCAGCTCTCATTTCTTCTCTGGGTTCCAGACTCACACACTCAGCTGTGTAGTTGGCATCGCCACTTAGGTGGCACCTCACACTTTTTATGGGCTTAGCATCTTCCTGCCCACTCTCGGCCCCATCTTCCCATCACTCACCCAAATCAGCTACCTGAGGTCACCCCCGGAAAGCCTGACCTTGTCTCTAGCCTGTCTGAAGCCTGGATACCCGACTTCCATCATGGAACCTCCCTGTGTTTCCGGTTCTTGATGTGCTGTGTGGATTAAGAGCTAGGACCTGCCAGATGCTCAGAGCCTTCCCCGGCTCTGCCCTAGAAATGCTGGCTGTGATTATGGATATTATCCAAGACCCCTCCCTATCCTGGTCACCCACATCCAATCCATCACCTGCGATGGTCCATACGCCCAGGCAGACTGGCTTAAAGCTCCCTGTCCAACCTCCCTCCAATCCACTCGGGCCCCTCCAATCCATTCTGCTCTTAAGTGATCCTTCCGTAAACCTGATTACAGCCTCCCATGATCACCAACACATGTTAACTCCACAGTCTCTCCCATGGCTTAGCGCACAGCAGAGACTCAGCAGGGGATCCCATCTGTGCACGGACAGTGTCTTTTCTAATTGGCTGGTGCCCTGCTGAACTGGCCGTTACATCTTGCAGTGCGCCCCAGCTCCTGTACAGCCCGGCTCTCATCCACCTCACCAGCGTCATCTCTTATGCCACTCCCCTCAAGGCTCATGTTTGACTGAAACAAACATCTTACATATCTCCAAACAGAACACCCTCTCTCTCTGAGCTCTGGACCTTCTTACATTCTATTCCCTGGGCCTGAAACTCTCTTCCCTCCACCCTACCTGGCCAATTTCTACTTATTCAATGGGTCACTCCCCAGGAAGATTCCCCCTGACCCATCTCACACCCATACCAGCCTTTTGTCAAGCTTATCACACTCATGATTTCTTGGTGATGGAACTCGGGGTTGCCCTCCATTACTGGTTTAAAATTTGTTCTTGCCTATGGCCTTTCTACATTTCTGAAATGCACACATCTGGGAGTGTGAGATCTGTTCACCCATTCACTGCTGTCTGCTCAGCTCCTGACACAGAAAGGGCATTCAGAAAACATTTGGTGAATCACTTATTAATTCTTCCACTTAACAAATATTTGTTGAACTCTCGTGTCAGGTATTGTTCTTTGCCCAAAGGGTGCATCAGGGAATCAAACCAACATGAGTTTTCATCTCAGGGAAGCATGTATAATGGGGTCGAGAGAGAAACAAGCAATAAGCATAATAAATAAGTAAAATGTATGTGAAAAGGTGATAAACACTTTGAAAAATCAAGAGGAGGGAAAGTGGGTTGGCAGAGCCTCGGATAGGGTCTGTACTTTCAGATGGAGTGGTTGGGTGCTTTCTACTGAAAAGGTGACATTTGAGCAAAGATATTAAAATGTTAAGGGAAGGAGCCCTGCAGATATTTCGGGGGAAAATATTCCAGGCAGAGGGAACAGCCAGTGCAAAGGTGGTCAGATGGGAACACGTCTGCTGTGTTCAAGGAAAACCCAGAAGGCCAGCAGGGCTGGAGCAGAGGGAAGGAAGGACAGGATGGGAGGGAGAATGAAGTCAACCAGGCTGTGATCACAGACCACATAGGGCCTTGTAGAAACTCTGGCTTTTATGCTGAGAGAAATGAGAGCCTTTTTTTTTTTTTGACAGCTTTATTGAGGTGTAATTTACATACTATAAAATTCATTCATTGTCAGCGTACAATTCGATGATTTTTAGTAAATTACAGACTTGTGCAACTCCCATCACTATCCAGTTTTAGAACATTTTTTTTACCCCAGAAAGATCCTTCGTGCCCATCTGCAGTCAATCCCCGTTCTCACCACCAGCCCCAGGCGATCACTAATCTGTTTTCTGTCTCCAGAGATTTGCCTTTTCTGGACATTTCACATAAACAAAACCATACAGTATGTGTGCGTGGTTTTTTTTTTTTTCCATCTGGCTCCTTTCATTGAGCATAATATTTTTTGAGATGTCTTCCATATGATAGCATATATCAGCAGAGTGTTCCTTTTTATTGCTTAATAGTATTCCTTTGTGTGGCTATATGTTTTCACTTCTCTTGGTTTGACACCTAGGAGTGGACTTGCTGAATCGTGTAACAAATTTATGTTTAACTTTTTGAGAAACTCCCAAAATGTTTTCTTGTGGTTCAGACGGTAAAGAATTTATTTGCCTGCAATGCGGGAGATCCCGGTTCGATCCCTGGGTTGGGAAGTTTCCCCTGGAGAAACGCATGGCCACCCACTCCAGTATTTTTGCCTGGAGAATTCCATAGACAAAAGAACCTGACGGGTTACAGTCTATGGGGTGGAACACAGTCGGACACGAATGAGTGACAAACACTTTCACTTTTCACTTTCAAAGTGTTTTCCATATGGGCTGCTATGTGGAGAACAGTCTACAGTGGATCAAGGGTGGAAGCCAAAAAGACCAGTTGTTTGATGAATATAAGTAAATAAACCCACTGGATCCGCGGAGAGAGAAATTAGGACTGTTACCAGATTGGTACCAAAGACCCTCATTCAGGACCCAGGCCAGGAGACCTCCCCAGCTGCAAACCCAACCTTCCCAGGCCCAGAAAGGTACCGGGAGGACTGTCTCATACCCACCCCTCCCTCCACAACACCCAATCCCCAGACAGCTTCCACTCAGCCAAACCGTGAAAATCCCCAGTATGGAGAAGAATCAGCATCGGGACATGACTGTTCCAAGCCATGGAGCCCTCTCCCCCCGCCCCCCCCAGGGAGATGACAACATTTTCTTTGCAATTAAAATTCCTTTGAAACTGAAACCAAGGAAAATGCAGAGGAGAAAGCCTTTTAAACCAGGGGAAATACTCTTCTTATCAATTACTATGTGTGCATTTCAACAAAAGCTGTTTCTCCTCCCTCCTCCTGCGACTGCAGGGAGCTGACTCGGCCAGGGGTCGGGTTCCACATTCACAGTGGAGCCAGAAGTCTCCTTTGGCCTCCAAAACTTTTCCCTGGCTGATCCTTGCATCTCTGCCCACCGCCCACTCTTAGCTCCTGGATCCCTTACGCATTCCAGACTTCATTCCAGCCTTCTACTTAAAATGTCACTTCCTGTGAGTCCTCCTTTCCCAGCCCAATGCCTCACCTGCTAAAATGTGCTTCCATCTCTGTGCTCCCTATCACTCTGTCCCCTACCCCCTGCTAACTGTCCCTCTCCATCCCACTTGGATCTTCCCTCCTCTGAGCTCACAGCCCTGGCTCTCTGCACAGCCCTCTGCTCTGACCACAGTGCTCTGTTAATATTAATATCTTGGCCGGGAGTATGATGTCCAACACGTTAGAAAGAATGGGGATATTGGAGACCTGGATTCACTTCATCCATTCGATCAACAAATATTCATTGAGTTGTCACAATGTGCCCATGCTTGTTGCCAAGTCCTAGGGGTGAGCAATTTTTCTGTATTTAATACAGGAGGTTAGTTTTTTGGAACAACACTTCAGCTGAAAAGAGCTAAGGATACTGGATAAAATAGAAAAAGCATCTTATTAAAGCATCATCAAAGAGCTGACAAGCAAGCTCTTTGTAAGGAATTACCAGGAATTATTAGGTCAAAACTGAAGGGAAAACAGAAACCCAGAGAAGTTTGAGAGCACAGAATCTGTTTTTGTCCTGAGGGCATTTGCCAATCTTGAAAATTTTGAATTTGTTTTTTGAGGACCTCCCAGCATAAAGGGAATTGAAACTGAAGTCCGAGGCCTATACAAAGTGGACAATCAAGTAGGAGACCCTCACCAAAATAAGCTGGGGCTCCAGGGGGCTTGACCCTTGCATTAAGGATGAACTAAAGGTTCAACTAAAGTTTGAGTAAACTCCGGGAGTTGGTGATGGACAGGGAGGCTGGGCATGCTGCAGTCCATGGGGTCTCAAATAGTTGGACATGACTGAGGGACTGAACTGAACTGAACTGAAAAGTAACTCAGCCTTAAATCATGGATTAGCAGCCTCATCCACACTACCAGGGTATTCCAGGGAACCTCAAACCCTGAATTTTGTTTAAAGCAACCCCAGAATGGTAGCACTGCAGCCAAATGCAAATCCTTTTTAGAAGCAAATGCTTTCATCTGAGGCATAAAATTCCTCTTAAAAAAATTCTTCCAAAAAAAAAAATTTCCAAGTATGATGGCCAACACATAGTCAAAGATAACCAGACATGCCAGAAAGCAATGCTAGTAAGCTAAGCTAGAGGCACACTGTGAGCAAACAAATACCATGCCCCTGTCTCACAGGGCTTATAGTCCAGCAAGGAAGACAGACATCAACATTCTTACCAAGGCCACTAACAACCCCTGCATTGCCTACTGGAATCACTTCTCCTCCTCAGTTTACTTTGCCTCTCAGCAGCTTTTAACATGTTGACCTCTAGTTACTGTTCTTGGTTTCCATGACACCAGTCTCTTGAATGGCCTCCAGCCTTACTGGGAGCTTCTAAGTCTTTCTCCTTCCTTTTCCTCCTCTATTTTATCTCTAATGTTGGCGGGCTTCAGGGATCATTTCTGGGTCTGCTCTCTATCTCACCCCAGGTGATTGCATTTATTTCCTCAGCATTAAATATCACCTACATGCTGATAAACCTCAGATTTATATCCCTTCTCCTCAGAGTCCAGACTGTTCCATCCAACTGCCTGCTACATATCTCCTCTAAGGTATCTTGTGAATGTCTCAAACATAACATACCTAAATAAGAACTCTTGCTGCCTACAGCCAACCCTTCCTTCATTTGCTCCATCATGGTGTCACACCATCCAGTTTTAGGCCAAGAATCTAAGAATCATCTAGAATCCTTGGTTTGAATTAGGGTGGTAATAAAGATTATGCAAAGTGTCAACCTGGAGAGTTATTTAAGGAGTAAAGTGAGCCAGACTTAATAATAGATTGGGTGCAGAGATGAGAGCTGTCAAGTATGACTTCAGCCTTCCGTCTTGGACCACTTGACAGATATGGATGCCATTCACTGACATGAAGCACCCAGGAGACGGGGCCAGTATGGAGGAAGAAGAACATATGTTTGGCTTTTCCCATGTTAAATTTGAGATCTCTCAGAGGCATCTAGGTGGAAGTATTGAGAAGTAACTGTTTCTTTATCTCTGGACTTCTTCAGAAAGGAGGGTAAAACTAAGCTTGGGAGTCATCATAGCATTGATGGTAATTGGAGCCATTGGCATGGCTGAGATTGCCCAGGAAGAGACTGAGGAGTTTGAACTTGGCATAAAGGATGATAAGCCTGCAAAAGAGATGCAGAAAATATTGTTAGAGAGGTGAGAAGGAACCCAATTATTTAGTTTCATGTTTCAAATGCTGCTGTGAGGTCAAGTAAAATGAGGAGGGGAGAACATTCATTGGATTTAGCAAGATGGAGGTCAGTGGTGACCTCTGTGAGCTGTCTCAATGCAGTGTTGGGGACAAAAGCCAGATGGCCGTGGCTTAACAGGAGAGTGGGAGGTGAGGAGAGGAGTCATGAGGACACCCCCACCTGCAGAGAAGTTCTGCTGTTAAGGAAAGGGTCTGAGAGGTGTCAGGAGGGGTGTGCCTATTTTTGTTTGTTTATTTTAAGATGGGATCTTCTTGAAAGGGGCTTCCCTGGTAACTCAAATGGTAAAGAATCTGCCTGCAAGGCAGGAGACCCGTGTTCAATCCCTGGGTTGGGAAGATCCCCTGGAGAAGGGCATGGCCACCCACTCCAGTATCCCTGTCTGGAGAATTTCATGGACAGAGGAGCCTGGCAGGCTACAGTCCATGGGGTCAGAAAGAGTTGGACATGATTGAGAAAGGAATCTACTTGAGCACGTGTAAATGCCAGGAGTCCATCAGAGTCAGGCGAAGATAAGGCAGGAGAAGGGAGAATTTGCAGAGTAAGGTTTCTCAGATGCCAGGAAGATGTGAGTGGGCTTCAGAACCCAGGTCAGGGGCCTGCCCTCAGACAAGAGAGACATTTTCTCTGTTGCAAAGAGCAAGCAAGAGGAGAGAGGAGATGTGTTCCCTCATCTATAAAATGGGGATGATTATAGTGCCTACCTCTGGGGCCTGAGGGGTAGGAATTCCATGAGTGGATGCTTATAATGGGCTCAGCCTGGGGTAGTAATGGCAGGTGGTTAAAACTCTACAGATTAGCAGCCACTATTATTATCTTTCACTCTCGAAGCTCTGATCCACTCTTGCGTACGGATAATGATCATCAAACCTCACCTGGCTGCAGCACTTAACTCTTTCCAGAGGGTTACGTTGATATTCATCTATGTGAGCCTCACAGCGAAACCTGGGAGGATGTATTTTCCCTGAGAACACTGAGACTCAGAGAGGTGAGGTTAGCTGCCCGGGGTCACAGAGCTGGCAGCCGCAGAGGCGGGAGTCCGAGTCCGATCCCCAAATCCACGCCCTGCACCAGCTCCTGCTTTCTCCACCAAGACCAGCTCAGACTTAGGTCTCGCCCCTGCCGCAGCAGCCCTACAGTACAGCCCTGTGGGGGAGCTCTCTTCCTCAGTGGTTGCAGTTTCCCCTGGAGAAAGGGCCGGGGAATCCATGGCTGGAATCTACAGCTTTAAGCTCAGGAAAGAGAGGATTAAGTTTTGAACAAAGTGCCCAGCTCGGCCTGCTTTCTTGTTCCAGCCGGAGACAGGAGATTAGGGAAGACAAGGCTCTATCTGCCAGCTCCATCACTTGTCAGGAGAGAGAAGAAAGTGAAACCTCCTTCAAGGCCTGGCATCGATGCTGCCTATCTGTCACCCCAGAGGAGGCCCTGCTCAGTCAGGAGGGTGACTGGCCCAAACTGGTTTGCAGCTTGCAGCCCCAGCCGTCCCAACCCGGGGGTGTAGGACTTGTGAGAAATCGTCTTTCCCGGTTCCTTTCTCCCATCTGTTCCAGGCACAATGAGGTCATAAGGAGTGTTTCTGCCTCTAAGTTAAGACCCAGCCCCTTGGACTTCCCTGGTGGTCCAGTGGTTAAGAACCCACCTGCCAATGTAGGCGACATGGGTTCTATCCCTGGTCTGGGAAGATTCCACATGCTGAGAGGCTACGAAGCCCGTGAGCCACAACCACGGACACTGGCGCACCCTAGGGCCTGTGCTCTGCAACGAGAGAAGCCACCACAATAAGAAGCCCCTGCAGCGCAATTAGAGAGCAGCCCCTGCTTGCCGCAACTAGAGAAAGCCCACACACAGTGATGCAGACCCAGTGCAACCAAAAATCAATAACTAAAAATTTTAAAAAAGACCCAGTCCCTTGCCGAGATGCTCAACCTGGCCACAGCTTACTTTTCTATCCTCTTCTTCACCTCACAGCCCCATCCCCGCCCCACACCCTGAGTGTTCCTTCCTCCAGAACATTGCCCAAGTAGTTCCTTCTGCCAGGCACTCCCCTTCTCCTTTGTTCTAAATGCTGAACCCCTCCTTATCCTTAAAGGAGCAACTCAAATGTCACCTGCAACAAAAAGTTCCATGTGACTTCCTTAGAGAAAAGTGTTAGTCTTTCAGTCATGTCCAACATTTTATGACCCCCATAGACTGCAGCCCTCCAGGCTCCTCTGTCCATGGGATTTCCCAGGCAAGAATACTGGAGTGGGTAGTCATTCCCTTCTCCAGGGGGTCTTCCCAACCCAGGAATTGAACCTCAGGTCTCCTGCATTGCAGGCAGATTCTTTATGGTCTGAACTACCAGGGAAGCCCTCCTTAGAAAAAAGTGAGCCTTTGTTGAGCACCTACTATGTGTGGCCCATGGGTTAGGCTCAGAGATGTGTCATACCATGGCCTTGCTTCCAGGGGTCTGGGGTTGACAGTCTGGTAGGAAGAACCGGCATGGCTGGAGGTCCCTGGGGATGTGGATGTGAAACTGGAGAGGAGGTGGGATGTGACGACCATGAATGGGCAGGCTGGGGGCAGGGGGAGTGTTCATCTCAGGCCCCAGGCCTGACAGAGCAAGTGACAGGTCACTTTCCCTGACAAAGCAGCCACCTGTACTTCTCCTTGGTATGCTGGCTCCTCTTGGCATCTTCTGTCTGGTAACTGTTCACAAACAAGCCAGGTGGAGTGGAGCAGGGGGAGCACCTGGTGAGAAGCATGGCTCTGGTGTCAGGCCACCTGTGCGACCTTGAGGAAGTCACCTGACCTCTCTGCGCCTCGTTCCCTCTACAAAATGACAATAGAAATAGGGCCTGCCTCATAGGGATGTTTGAAAAAGTGCACTACACACGAGATGCCTAGGATGGTGGTATCAGGCACTCAGGGAATGTCAGCTATTTTATTACTATTTATTATTTTTCTTGGCAGAAGATTGGGCCCATTATCAGCTCCCACTGTGCACTAGAGACTTCAGTCTCTCTGAGCCTCTCTCCATCGGAAAAATTAGGAAAGTAGTAGATTTCTAGCTCCGATAATCGAGGATAGGAATAAAAGGGGGATAGTAATTATAAGGGGTCGGGGGATAGAAAGACCCAGTGAGAAACTGGGTCTTCCCCTCGCCCAGGAAGCCTACCGTGTTGGTGAGCCACAAAAGGTGAGTATTGAGAAGGGAGTGAGCGGCTGGATCACAGAGAAACTCAAATGCCAAAGCAATGCTTCCGAGAGGCGATAGGGCTTGATCAATAATTTGGAGACCATGTCTAATCATTAAAGAGATAATGGATCCTTCAGAGAGGCAGCGATCTCCCCATCCCCGGGGGAATGCACGCAGAGTCTGAGATCTAAGAGAGGATTCAGACATCAGATGGTGGGCTAAGGTCTTGTTTTCATCTTTTACTTATTTATTTGGCTGCGCTAGGTCTTGGTTGCGGCGCCCCGGATCTTTGGTCTTTATTACAGCGTGCACAATCTTTTAGCTGTCGTGTATGCGATCTAGTTCCCTGACCAGGGATCGAACCCAGGCCCCCTGCCCTGGGAGCATGGAGTCTTAGCCACTGGACCACCAAAGAAGCCCTCTGGGTGGGCTAAGGTCTTAGAGGGCAGGAAACCCTCTCAGACACTGCAGCCCACCAGGAGTAGCCATTGCAGGAAAAGGCATTGACGGTAGTGCTTGAGTAAGTGCCGCAGCCCTGGGGTCACCTGCTTCCTCAGAAAGTGACCTTGGCAGTTGACCCCACGCTCTCTGGCCCCAGTTTGCCCGTCTATAAAATGGGAGTGATGGTTGTATCTCGTATCACAGTTAGTGTGAGGATAGATGGGATCTTATGGACGTGCTCCTTTATTGCTGGGGTTCCTGTTACCGCTCCGCCTTGGCCTCCAGAAGCCCCATTCTTCTGTCTTGGCCTCTCCTCTCTCCCACCCTAGGAGGACGCGGCCGCACTAGAGTCTGGGGCTGACGAGGCTCCAGCCAGCAGCCTCCCTAAGGAGCTTGCCATGGTTACCAGCTGCCTGCTGGAGAGGCCATAAATCCTGAGCCCGGGGTGGTAGGAGGGAGGGAACCCGTGTGTGGGGTGGGAAGGGGGGCAGCTAAGTGGAATTGAATCTTGTTTAAGGAGGAGGCCCACGCCTCCCCGGGCCTGTAATTTACTGCGAGGTTGACAAGATGAAAGCGGAATTTTCAGTGGCATAATCGCTGGGACCTCGGGGAGCCGCGGGAGACGAGCCGCAAGGCAGGCGGTGGCAGCCAAGGCTTTAAAGGAGATCTGGGGCGCTGATCCTGCTGTGATCACAGCGGGGGGTGGCAGACCGGGGGGCACAGGGCTCTGTGCGGGGCCGGCCGCGCCACCTAAGCCCAGGGCTCAGGCCACGTCTTGTCCGCTGTCGTCCCCAGAGCCGAGGTCAGGCCCCGGTTTTTCAGCCCATTTTATGTAGTGGAACGTACCGCCCAGGACAGCTGTGACAGTTGGTTGCCAGCAGCACTCAGCTGAGCGCCTTCTCCGGCATTGCCCTCAGCCAAAGGGAGCTGTCCAGCTCAAGGTCATGCCCGCTGGAGGGGGGCGCACGACTCACGTCCAGTATCTGATAGGTGCGTGGATTCAAAGGCGGGACCCCCTGACTCGACTTGGAGCATCCCAGCTCCCAGCGCCCCCATGGAAGCGCCTGTTGAGACAGCCTCACTGTTCAAGTTCTCCCTCTGCTCAGCCTCGCCTCTCTCACTCCTTCCCCCGTGTTCCCTTCAGCTCTCCCCAGTAAACCTCCTGCAGGCACATCTGTACCCTGGAGCCTATTTCCAGGGAACCAGAACTAAGGCTTTGCCTTACTAGCGGGCTTGTTGTAAAACAGCTTTTGTGTGTAGTGTTGGAAGAGGATCACAGAGCCTCCTTTTCCAGGTGGGAGACTTAGGCCCAAAGAAGCAGGAAACTTATTCAAGAGCACTTGGTGTTAGAGGCAAAAGCTGGGACGTCGGACTCCCAGCCCACTAGCCCAACTCCTCCATTTTACAGTTGGGAAGACTGAGGCCCAGAGAGTTACAAGGTACAGGGGAGGGTGGGGGCATGGAGGCAGTGTGCTAGGGTGAAAGCTCACAGCTTTGGAGCTGGATCCTAGACACATGGTCTTGAGCAAACCACCTCTTCTTAAGTGTTCCTATTTTTCATCAGTAAATAGAGAGACCAGGTCCCATCTCAGGAGGATAGAGTGAGGCTCGCTTAAGTCATAACAAGAGCTGGCACTGGCTGTGTGTTGGACGAGCCCTTCACACACATCTTGATTGATGAACCACTGCGAAAACATGTCTATCATAGTAGGTACATGATGCTTTGTTACACAATGTCCTGATCACTTGGTCCAGGGGCTCCCCAAGATCAGCTTCAGAATCTGAGAGTGGGCTGTCCCAGACCTAGGACAGACTCTGGGGCCAGAAGTTCTTACATCAAGCCCTAGATCCCCACTTACTGGCTATGAGTTTGGGCAAGTTACGTCACCTTTCTGTGCCCCAAAGTCATCATCTATAAAATAATAATAATAACTAAAACAGACTGGCAAAAATTAACCACGGTAACTCATGTAAAGTGCTTAGCACAGTGGTCAACAAGCACAGCTTCTTACTTTTAGCTCATTAGATACCCACATTCTGGCATGTAGAAAGCACCCTATAAATGCTGCCTATTAGTATTATTGTCACTGTTAGTGATCAGATGCCCTGGGGACCTGGGGATATGGATTTTGAAAGAGTCCCTCTTATGCTTCCAACATGACTCTGCTTCCAGCAGGTCCTCGGACGAGCCCTGGGAACCACGTATTGACCTTCCATTGTACCGAAGCCCAGAGAGGGTGGGGTCTTGCTCAAGGTCACCCAGCACAGCGGGATCATAGCCAACCTCCAACCCAGTCCACTTGCCTTCCATCCTGGAGAGCTTCCCCCTGCCTGCGCCGCAGAGGGACAGATCCCTTAATGTCATCTGCTCGGGTTGCAGTAAAAATTAACTACCCTGAATATGTGCATCATCAATGCAGCTCCAAGACAGAGAAGGGATGGAAATGAGATGTGCCACACATACTCCTGGGGTATCCAGGCAGGCTCTTTAATGACTCCTTGGAGGGCCCTCCACTCTAGGAGGACACCTCCCCCACAGAGCCTGCTGGTCTCCTCTGCTTTAGCCTGGGTGGGAGCCAATGCTAGGCACAAGGATGAGTGCCCCAAGAGGCCTTGAGTGAGCAGAGCTGAGAGTGGGGCTTCACCCTTGACTCCCCTGGTTCCAGTGCCCCCATCCCAATCCACCTATACATCTTACTAGTACATCTTGCCAGACCACTGGGGTCACATCGGTTCTCACTCAGCCCAGATGGGTAAGAACTTCTCCCCCAAGTTTGCTAGAGTAAAAACTGATGCACAGAGGGTAAAGGACGCTGCTGTGGGTCTCAGTCTCTGCCCCTGAATATCCTTTACAACAGATAAACTTTAATAGAATCAGGTCTGTGGGAACTTCCCTTTGGCCTAAGCTACACATTCCAAGAACTGAGTGGCAGAGGTAGAGAACCAGAGGAAGTATCTGGGCCCCTGGTAGGATGGAGGAACTGGGATTAGGTATGTGTGATATGAACAGATATAGCAGACAGAACAGTAAGAGACAGACAACCAAGGAGGCAAAATGGGGAGAAGAAGATAAAATGGCAGAGTCAGACTAGAAGAAGAAAGAGCAGGAGAAAGTAGAAAAACAGAGGAAAAAGGGAAATGACTAGAATGGATATTCACACAATGGAGTACTATACAGCAGTGAAAAGGAAACACACAAGAACAAAAATTAATCTTTAAAACAATGCTAACAGGATACAAGATGATTCCATCTATCTCAAGTTCAAAGACAAAACTAAGGCTATTGGAATGCATAATGAGGTGGTAAACTGTACAAAAGGCAAGGGTCTGATTATCACAAAAGTCTGGGAGAAGGGAAGCAGTGGGACACAGTAGGGGGCTTCTGAAGAGGGGAATATTTTCAGTGTTTTGATCAAAGGGCGATCCACAGGGTTCATTTTCTAATTGTTTGTTAAATTCCTTATTTATGTTTCGTGTACTTTTCAGTATGAATGTTGCATTTCACAGTTTTAACTGGTTACCAAAGTCAAGAAAGAGGAGAGGAGGGCCACTCAAGAGTGAGAGAGAGAAGGACCTCCCGGACTCTGCTCGGCTGGCCCCACGGCAGGGCCCTGCCCCCTATCCGGCCGCGTTTGTAAAATGGAATAAATATTGACACGGCCAGGATGGTATTCAATTTGTCCTGATCACTGGGCTGCGGTGAGTTCTGACAGGGCGAGGTGTAAAACAGCAGCTTGGATGTAATTTCTACTGTCAACATGATGTACAGCGGGCTCTGCCTGCAGCACCAGCAGGCAGGCAGGATGGGGGCAGGGCAGGGAGCCAGGTGCAGGCCCCGGGCACCTGGCATGGAGGGGCCAGGGGGTCGCTCTGGGGCAGGTGCGCAGTGGCAGCCAAGGTGTGAGTGTGTGCATGTGTGGGTAGGTGTCAATGTGTATGCATGTGTGTTCGTAACTTTCACGGGAGGTTAGGCTGTAAGTAGACAGTCAGGCCTGGGGTAAACAGTGTCAGGAGGCGTTTGGGGGAGGGACACAGCTCACCCTTAGAGCCAGATGCAGGCCTTTCCTTCTTTCCCAGCAGCCGCTAAGCCCCTCTTTGCTCATCCTCCTTCCCCTCTTTCTGCACAGCCCATTTGAATTCCACATCTGCTACTAGCTAGCTGTGTGACCTTGGGCAAGTCTCTCAGCCTCTCCTCGCCACTTTCCTTTCTTCTGTAATAGAAATTTTAAAGAGAGCTGCTGTAAGATTTCAGTCAGATCATTGATATAAAATGCCCTGGAACTAAGTGTTGCCTCTTATTATTAGCTAATTGAATGGCACTGTGCCTGGCACACAGTAAAAGTGCTAAAAACGTTAGCTGTCATTACTCTCGGCGACTCAGAATCAGCTCAGTACACGCGCCCTACCTCCCTTTCTTCCTTCTTTATTCTTTTCATCTGCCAAGGCTGTTCCCCCAAAGGAACAAAGCTTGGGACAAACCCCTGTGTCCCGTCACCCTCTCTTCCCTCCCCAGTTCTGATCAGAGTGAATTGGGAAAGTGAAGGGGGGTGATGGTAACTCACCTTATGGGGTTATTGTGAGGAGTAAGCAAGGTAATGGCCATAAAGTGCTGGAACAGTAAGTGATCAATAAGCGTCACTTAAAAACCAGGGGTCATGCCCGATATTGCTCCCCCCTCATTCCTTACGTCTGACCCATCACCAAGCCTGGTCCACTTTATTTCTTAAATTATTCAAATCTGTTGCTTTCCCTCCATCCCATAACAGCCTCCCTGATCTATACCACCACCTAGTCCTCTTGGGGCCCCTCTTCTGGTCCTGCTCCTATACAGTTTTTCCTTTAAGTCTCAAGCCCACGATCTTCTTCAAAACACAAGTTTGACCATATCTCCCTGCTAAAAAGCCTTCAATGCCCTCCCATTGCCCTGGAGCTAAAATCTAAACTTCTTAAGACCCTTGGTGAGCCGCCTCTCCATCTCACACGCTATGTGAATTTTCAGGCCCCCGAATGTGGCTTGCACCTTCTATTACTTGGGCTCCAGTATGCCTCTGTCATCCTTTACCTTTCAGCTCAAAAGCCCTTTCTCTGGGAACTGCCCCTCCCTGGCCCACCCAGCCCTAATGAGGTTCCTGTTAAACATGTGGTAGTCCCCCTGACCTTCCCTCTGCGGAGTCTGCCCCCATTGGTGATCGTATATTTACTTGTGAGATGATTGGATTAATGAATGTCTTCTTACACACACACACACACATACCAGGGGGGGAGAGACTTTGATTTGCCCACAGCTACATTCTCAGACTCTAACACAGTGCCTGGCATAGAGTAGGTGCTCACCAAATATTTAGTGAATCAATGAATGGAACAAACACACGGAAACGATGCCAGAGAAGGGCAGTCTGCAGGGAGGTGGTGTGGCGGGAACCAGGCAACCGCAGTGCATGCCCTTCTGTCCATTCATCCATCCATCCTTGCCTCCAACTATTCATGCCTTCATTCATCCAGTTCACTCACACATTCAACAGCAACCAGTCTGAGCATGTACACAGGTATGAACTGAAGGCCAGAGAGCGGTAAGGGAGGTGCCCAAAGCCAGCTGGCTGGATGCGGAGACAAAGACAAAAGAGAGAGCCTGGTTCTGAGCCATGGCTCAGATGAGTGAGCTCTCTGGGGAGGTGGTGGAGGGGAGGCAGAGAGACTGCCTGGAGGAGAGGGCAATCAGGCTGGGCCCCATGGAGGGGGATCAGGGATAGATGTGGGGCAATGTGGGAGAAGGGCATTCCTGGCAGAGGGAACAACAGTAGGAGCAAAGAACCAGAGGCATGAAAGTAGTAAACAGTGGTTGATCCCATCTGCCCAGAGAGATGAGTGCATGGAAAGATGCGGGACAGCAGCTTCCCTGGTGGTCCAGTGGTTAAGAATCTGCCTTGCAATACAGGGGATTTAGCTTCAATCTCTGGTCATAAGAATTAAGATCCCACATGCTGCAACTACTGAACCCATGGGCAGAACTAGAGAGCCTGCATTCTGCAACTATGACCCGGTGCAGCCAAATCAACGAATGTAAAAAGTATCTTTGAAAACAAGGCGGTGAGAGTAACATGGAGTGGGCTGGTGCAGACCTCCTAGGGCCTTGAATGGCCGTGTGTGCAGTGGCTGAAGGAACAAGCTTTAGAGCCCACAGTCCAGAGGTCGAATCCCAGCTCTGCCTCCTCTGGATGAATCTCGGGCAAATTTCATCAACTCTCTGTACCTCAGTTTCCTCATCTGATAAATGAAGACAAATAACAGTCCCCGCCTCAAAGGATTATGTCTAGCTAGAGTCATTGAACATGAAGAACTCTGCTACTCTGAATGGTAACTAATGAATGCCAGGCTCGAGTCTGGACTTTATCTTGAAGTTGAAAGGGAACTGGGGAGAGTTTAGAACAGAACCTTCCAGACTGAGCTGGGCTGCATGAAGGTGCCTCTGGCACCATGCCCAGCATAGACTCAGGGCAAGACTGGGGGCCCTTGGACCAGCTTTGCAGATGGGGTGACCCTGTATATGGGTTACATATGGCCCCGGTCATCCCCTCTCTCCCCCGACCTCCCACATTGTCCTCCCTCAGTAACAGTCCAGCTACCAAGCCCAGAAGCTTTGGCATATCCTGAGCCCCCGTACAAACACTCAGAGAGATAGTCCACACCCCACCTAGCAGTACAGCACTGTTTACAGGACACCTGCATCTCCCCAGGGCCCCAGGAATAGCCCACAGGCTCAGCTCATGCAGAGCAGCTCCCTATCCAGTCATCCCTCCATACTTACTGAGCACCTGTCACATGCCAGAAGTTGTTCTAGCTACTGGGATACTGTGCGCATGCATGCTGCCCCTGCACACATCATTACTGATGCAAAGGCACACGTGTGCTCAGGCACACACACGCTCACGCGTGTCAAGGCAGGCTGAGGCAGTAACTGGTCTGCTCTCTCGCTTATGGCTCCGCTGCGCCTTCCATGGAGCAGGGGGGCTGGAAGGGGCAATGAGAAGTGGGCAGAGACAAGGTGACTCTGCCCCACACCACCACTCCACACCTCAACGGTTCCTACATCACTCTGGGGTCCATTCTGGCCCGGAGGGAGAGGACTGAGCTGGTAGGGATCATTTCTCCCCCGGGAGAAGGCAGCAGCCAAGCAGAGAGAGCTCTGGGCACAGGATCCAGTGGGCACAGTGCCCTTAGGACTCGGACAAGGCAGACAGGAGCCAGGCTGCCAGGCACAGTTCCCACTGGCAGACCTGGGATCCAGGTGGGCATGGAGAGAGGACGTATATGTCAAGCCAGCATGGAGCAGAGAGAGGGAGTGAATGGATGGAAAAATGAATGAACCGCCTCTCCCTGCATTGCACATCCCCTCCAGGGCAACAGCCCTGGAGCCAGAGTAAGCATCACAACCTGGTACAAGACTTCACTCTTCTTAGAACGAAGTGCATTCATGTGCTTATAGCAGTTGTTAAATAAATGCATGAATGAATAAATGAATGACTGAGGGGACAAATATCTATGAGTCCCTTTCACCTGGTCAGGATACTTTTGTACACAGTAGGATTTCACTAGTAATTATATTTCATTTTTAAATTTTTTAATTAATTAATTTATTTTAATTGGAGGCTAATTAGTAATTTTATAGATTTTTTTTTTTGTCTCACACCTTGGCATGTGGATCTTAGTCCCTGAACAGGGATCAAACCCATGCCCCCTGCATTGGAAGCAAGGAGTCTTAACCACTGGACTGCAGGTAAGCCCTCCACTAGTGTTTTTCAAGTGACTAGAAATAATAATAACAATAGCCATTATCATTACATTAGCTTGCATTTATTACCAAACACCGTGGATCTCTTTACTTGCATCATCTCATTTATTCCTTATATTGACTCCAGGAGGTAAGCACTGTTATACCCATTTTACAGATGAGAAAACTAAGATGCTGAGAACAGGAAAAAATTACCAAGATCATACACACAGTAAAGCAATGGAACTGGGACTCAAATTCTGTTCTGATTTTGGACCTCATGGTTTCAGGTCCCCTGAACGTTAAATTCTGTCCCAGAGATTGGGGCTAGGAAGACTATCAGGAGTCTGGGGGAGGAGGCACAGGGGAGGAGCGCCAGGCTGCATGATGAAATTCCCCCTGCTTTGTCCTGCCTGTGGGGTCATAGAGCCCTGCCCCTCTTCTTAGTCTTGGCAGAGTGAGACGCTGAAACACAAATGTGGGATGGGTTGGATAAGATCCCCTTCCTCTGTCCCACGGAGACAGCCAGATGGCAAAGGGGGTCTGGAGCCGCTGAACTCGCAGTGCCGCAGCCTTGGCAGTGATGGTCCTAGGGCACTAAAAAGTCAAGAAAGGATATGCTGGTCACTCAACCCAGATTCCAGAAGCATACACTGTAGACAAGTCGCAGTGATGCCCACAGGACAGACGGGGCCACAACAAATCAATGAGGCTGGCAGCTCCTCAGTCAAAGGGGAGACATGTTGCCCGAGCAGCTCCCAAAATCCATCTGAGGCAAAACTCTCCTGAGTCCCTCCCAGGCCCGAACTCCTTGTTTGGCTCTGGCAGGTGTGTGTAGGAAGGAGCAGGGAGGAGTGGAAGAAGGAAAAGGCATGATCTCTGCCCTCCGTAAGCTTGTCATCACAGCTGACACCAAACCTCAGAGGAAGACCCAGCCATAAAGGTCTGAAGGGGTTCAGAGGAAAAAAGAAAAGGAGAGTCTGGAGGAAGTAGGGGCCAGAACTGGATTATGAAAGCCCAGAGTGGACATATTTGGTGGTTCAACAATATCAAGGATACAGACGTTGTCATCATTTTTAGTAGGGCCCTTTGGCCTCATTGTCCCAAAATGGCTGCTAGCGCTCTGGCCATCACCTCATATGTGCAGAAGACGAAAAGTTTCTCCTCAAGACATCTCTTTCTAAAGACATGTCCAGAAGCTGTCCAGGAGTTATATTTCCTTGACCAGAACTGTGCATATGATACTTTCTAGACCAGTCACTGGTGGAGATGGGGGAATGGCTCTTATTGGCTTAGACTAATCACTGTTCAGACGGGAGGAGCTGCGCACAAGGCCCAGCTGTGGGAGGGTGGATATTAAAACAAAATTGAAACAAGAAAGAAGGTTAGGGGAATGAATTAGTCTTTAGCAGCCAGCCCATCTTTTATATTTCCCATCACTCTGTTTACACATCATAAAACCCAGCCAGACTGCTGAGGTAGGGGGCGGGAGCTGGGGGAGCAGGCAAAACAGACCTTCAAAAATCCCTAGGGGGGCTGCCACCCACTCACACATGTCTCCACATATTCTCTTCCCAGCCCCTGCTGAACCCATTCCAGTCGCGCCAGTACACCCACCCCTCGACTAAAATAGCTTTTGTCAAGGCCGCTAATGACCTCCGTGTTGCTAAATCCAATGGTCAATTCAAAGTCCACATCTGACTTGACCTATCAGTAGGGTGACCATACAATTTATCATCCAAGCTGAGAGTAAAAGGGGGTAAGACACTATTCATAGTTATGCCAGAACAGCAGATGTAAAGCGGAACCAGTGCAGGCAAAGGTGGACAGTCACCGGTTAATGCTCCTCCCTCCTTTCTTCTCTTGGTTTCCAAGATACCTCCTCTCTCCTCACCTCCCTTCCCCTCTCTCCCCTCTCAGGCTCCTTTGCCATTTCCTCATCTCCCCAGTCTCTACGTGCTGAGATGTTGGACCTCTTCACCATCTGCCCTCACTCCTTCACAAGTCCACATGGCCTCAGCTCTGAATACCGTCCCAATTCCCACAATTATACCTGCAGGCAGGACCTCGCCTCTGAACTGCTGACTGTAAGTGCTAGTGGCCTGCTTGATGTCTCCGCTGGGTATCCAGTAGGCAGGGAACGTAACACATCAGGGACTTGATTGTAACACGTCCAAATGGGTCTCTGACCGCCTCCCCAGGTTTGCTCTGCTCATGCTTGTCTGCAGTTCCGTGGAAGGGCACCCCATCATTTCTGTTGCCTAGGCTGCAGGTGTGGTCATGCTCAGTTCCTCTCTTTCCCTCACACCGTTTCTGACCCACCAACATATCTTGGGGAGGAGATACTTGCAGGGGGAGCCTTACTTCTCAGCACTTCCTCTGCTCCCACTTGGTCCAAGCCACGTTTTCTCCTTGGCTGGACTATTGAACTAGCTCCCTCGCCACCCCCGTCCTCTATCCCAGCTTCCCTCTGTTTTGAATCCACCAGCTAGAGTGATCTTTTAAACACAAGTCAAAAAAAAAAAAAAAACACCACAAGTCAGATCAGGTCATTCCTCTGCTCAACCCCTCCTATGGGGGTCCCAGCTCACTCACAGAAATATCCAAAGGAGACCCAACAGGCTCTGATGCCAAGCTCATCTCGCTGGCTTCATCACCTGCTGCCCCTCCGCACTGACTCCAGTTCAGCAACACTGGGCTCCTTGCTGTTCCTCCTGCACACCACACGCACCCTGACCTCAGGACCTTTGCACTGCTGTTCCCTTAGCCTGGAATGCTCTTCTTCTACCCATGTGCAGTGCTCTCTCCTTCGCTCACTTCAGAGCTCTGTTCAAATGTCATCGTCACCGCGGGGCCTTCCCTGACCACCATGTATAAACTATTACTTATAATACATGATTGAGAGAGAGAGAGAAAGTCCCCACCCCCAACACTTCCTGGGCCCCAGCTTTGTTTTTCTGACATGCTGTTTGTTTAGTCTCTGACGCCTACTAGAGGTGCAAGGGCAAGGACATTTTCTTTTCATTGTGCCAAGAACAGCGTAGAGTGGAAACTCGCAAACATCTGTAGAATGAACCAGTATGCACCAGATATACATACACACATATGCTAGCATGCACAGTTGCAGGCCCATGCCCACAGGCATGCAGGAACTACACGCATTTACTCGAGAACCCAAGAGCCATGGATTATGGGAGGTGAGGCTGATGAGCAGACTAGGTGAAGCCAGCACTAACTAATGGAGCCAGGCTGGGGCTCAACTTTTCATGCCACGTGGGATTCAACAACTGTGCAGTAGGACGAGATGTGTGGCCCAGAGAAAGCCACCAGCATACCCAAGATCTCACCAGGAGGCCCTTTGGAGCCAAACGTGACCCCACGGCACTGCAGTTGCCTCCCCTGAAGGGCTCGGAATGCCAGGACAGGGCCCTGTAGTTGACACCCACTCGGGACAAGCAGCTGGAGCCGGAGAGAAAGGAAGGAAGGGAGGGAACAGGCTGGAGTGTTTGCAGCAGCCCCGGCAGGGCTGTGCCCAGCAGGGTAGAGTCAGGTGGCAGCCCGGGCACCTGGCCAGCACACCCGAAGGCAGACCCAGTGGGGTTGACATATGAAAGCCCAGGGAGGGAGGGAGAGATGGGGTTGTGAGGACCTCGCCCCTCAAACAACAGTGCAGGATCTGCACTGTACAAGGACCCCTGGCCCAGGGGCATGTGGGGGCTGAGAGGGGGCCACCCTTGTCCTGCCAAGCGTGCCTCCTGGCCTGGGGCTGATCCACTTGGAGGGGCATCTTTTCCCATCCTCCTAAAGGTGCCTCCGCCAAGGGAAATCCAAGTCCTGGGTTTGAGGCCCCACCTTATTTATCACCAGGCATCCTGTGCAAATTTGGACCAGACTCTTGGACGCCGCCCCTTTCTAAAGTGGGAGCTGACCAGAGACCTCTGCAGCCTTTCCACAGAGTGCACCCTCTCCTCCCCAACACCCCAAACGTCACCCGCCCCAGTCCCTCCTGTGCTTCAACTCCAAATGCCACCTTCTCTGCGATGCTGTCCCTACTCTGCAACTCACTATGTCTGGCCCTCCAACGCTGAAGGGCTTGCAGCATGAAAGTCCCTTATGGCCGTGTGCCATTTCGTTCTACCACGGTTTTTACTGTCTAAAGTCCTTCTAAGCCTTTCTCTGCACACTCAGAATAAAATGAACACTGCTTTTCTTCCTCCAGTCCTGCCCAGTGTGGCCTGTACCCCTCTCTCCTTCATCGGTACTGCTCTGTACCAACCACAGTGGCCTCCTCACTGTTCCTCAGCTTCTCCCAGCCTCTGGACCTTTGTACACACTGCTCCATCAAACCATGCTGTCCCCAGGTCCATCTTATTCTTCCAGATCAGCCAAATGTCACCTCCTCTGAGAGGTCCTCCCTGATACCTTGTCTGTAATAACACACACCCCAACTCTTTCATCATTCTCTTCCTTCCTCTTTCCTGCTTTATATTCCTTCTTCATACTTACCACTCCCTGGAATTGTATTGTAGATTTTATTCCTTTGTTACCAGAAGGTCAGCTCCATGAGTGCTGGGACTTTATTTTATTACTTTGTCCCCAGTGCCTAGCGCAGGAACTGGAATCAAGGAGGCATGGGTAAATATTTGTAGAAAGAGTCTATGAATAACCAGAAGAAATGCACCTCTCTCCTGTCACATAGCTGAGGAGCTGATTGCATCTTGCTGTCTTACACAAAGAAATGATCTTTAAAGTGTGTTGAATGAATAAATGAAGTGCATCTCTGTCTCCCCACTTGTAGCAGACACTAATGTTTAATGAATGAATGAATGATTGAATCTTCTAACACCTTGTAAAAGGTGTTATAAAGAAGAGTGGGGGATAGAGAGAAGGAGAAAGAGCCACATGGGGTGATTGCAAACACTGGGGGATCGCTCCTTGTTCCCACTTCCTGCACCCTCCATATCCCTTCCGGAGATGGTCCTTGCTTCCCCAAACCCTCCTTCCCACCATCTCCTCCCCTCTGCATCCCTGCAGGGCTGTGATGAGCCCTGAAACTGCCTGATGGAGTCAGGGGACCAGTTCCTGCCGCGCGCAGGGAAGTCATAAGCTTCAGGAAATGAAAGCCTCGGAGCGGCGCCTCCTCCTCACCCATAACTCCAGTCTCATTAGGACCAGCCCTGGCCATAATGTAGGGAATCGACGCTGGATGCCCAGAGGCAGCAGCACAGCTCAGGGACCACCCGGGTGGGGGAGGGTCTGCCAACATCTTCAAGCCTAGACCCCCCAGAGCAGGTGAGGAGGTGGGTGGGATGGGGCACTGGCGATGTTCTCATCAGGGTCTCAAGTCCTCCTGATGTCCATCAATTCAGGGTGGGTCCTAAAGGGAAAGAAGGTTCACTCAGGACGCCTCCCTTCCATTCCTCCTTATGGACTGTGGGGGTTTTCTCCTCCTCACTGCCCTAAAATGCAGTTTTGACCCCCTCACCATCGTCCCTACCTCCTAACAGATGACTTCCTCCCCCAGAACCCCTTCCATAAAGAAATTCTGGAGACGAGAGTGGGAAAGAGCACTGGGGAGTTGAGTGTCTGTGAAATGGGTAGAAGACGCCCACTTTCACAGCTGCTGTGACTCATGTGACTTAGCAAGTTAAACTGCAGCAGGCCCCCACCTTTTTGGCACCAGGGACCAGTTTCAGGAAAGATAATTTTTCCATGAACTGGGTGTGGGGGAGATGGTTTCAGGATGATTCAAGCACATTACATTTATTGTGCACTTTATTTCTATGATTATTACATCAGTTCCTCCCCAGATTATCAGACATTAGATCCCAGAGGTTGGGGACCCCTAAAAACGTATGAGAATTGTCCACTGGGGTCCTTGGTCACATGAGGCCCACGTCTTCTGCCCCCTTCCCAAATTCCAGCCACTTCCTTTGTCCACAGGAGGACTTGGCTGGGTTCAGACAGACTTTCCCAGATTCTCTGCTTAGCTACACACCTCATGTTTCCAACCTGCCTCTCTAAGCTAGCCAGCTCACCCCCAGCCTGGCTGCACACTCAGCTACCAGAATGTCCATCCCTTTCTTCTCACCCAATCAGATGCCCCCTCCTCCAAGCAGCAGCCCTGATATCCTTCCACACACCTGCGTCTTCCAGACAGATGTGGGGTAGCACCCACTTTTATAGTCCTGATTACATGCCACCCAGCATTTAAGTCATTACTGGGAGTCTTGTCTCTCACCCTACTAAACTGTGAGCTTACTTATATTTGTCTTAGCATCCAGCCCAAACCTGGACCAGAGTGGAAGTTCAGCAGAATGGAGTGGTTGAATTGAACTGGGCTGGGAGGTGGGAGGGAACTTGGGGATTCACCTCTGTTCACGCTTCTCAGTGACTGAAACTCCTCCATGTAAGCAGCTTTGCTGTCCCCTGTAAACACCCACACGAAGCCATTATTCATCATTATGGCTTGAGTAGGAGTTAGTCCCTCAGATCCTTTCTGGCTGAAAGCAGGATCTGATTGGGGGGTGGTGGCGGGAAGGAGAGATGAATTGATCTGGGGAGGCAGTGCTGCTCTGGGGTAGTGGGGGCAGTGTCTCTCAGTCTCCGGGAAAAGAAGATTTTTGGGGGTGGCGGTTGGGGTGTGGAGACACCAAAGGCAAGCACAGAGGGGGTGTGACTTTGCCAAAGCCACACAGGGTGCCTCCAAGCAAGGCCCTCTGGGACTCAGGTGCCCCATTCCTGAAAAGGGGGGTGTGGAGGGACTTACCTGGGGTCAGAGGGCCTTCCCCGGGCTCTGGCTTTGGATGGAATGACCTCTCTGTGCTGCCGCGGGAGGGTGGCTGGCTGGCTGCTGGACTCTGTGCACCTAGGAGGCTGGGTCCTGGGAGTTTTTCTAGAAAGACTGGCTTCCTGCAGCTCAAGGGGTCCCTGTCCCTGTAGGCACGTGGGGTGGCCCAGGACCCGTAAGCAAGGGCTGGACCTGGTGCGCTGAGGAAAAGGGATGCTGGGGGAGGAGAGGTGAGTGGTGGGTGTTGAAAGGAAGCACCCCCTGGGCTAGGGGAGGGAACGGAGGAGGGGCAGGACTGCCAGACCATAGGCCCAAGAAGGCAGGGACCACCCTGTCTTCTTTGTCCCCCCCTGCACAGTGCCAGGCACACAGCAGGTGTTAAATTGGTATCTGAAAGGACAAAGCGCCTCCTCTGATGTCTTCTTGTATCTCTCACAGGCTCCTGGGTGGGACGGCCCCTAGTCCCCGAAGGACCAGCCCGGCCCAGGCCAGCACCCCTTCGCGCAGGAACCATGGCGCATCCCAGAGTCCGGAGCCTCCGAGGCGCTGCCTGGTGACCCAGCCGCGCCGGCGCCAGGGGGGCGCGGGCGGGGACCTCGAGGGGCCGTCCATGCCCCGGGTGCGGCCGCGCCCCCTCCCCCTCCGGCCGGGCGCCCCCGCGGCCGGGCGGCGATCAGGGCCGCGGGCCTGTCCGGGTGCCCCGTCGGGGGCGGCGCCCCGGCGGCCGCGCTGAGCCCACCATGTGACCGCGGCGCCGCTCCGTCCTGGCCACCGAGCGGCGACACCCTGGTGCCTCCCGTCCATGCTCCTGGGCCCGGGCCCCTCGCAGGCCAAGCATGAGGCCGCGGCCCGAAGGCCGGGGGCTCCGGGCGGGAGCCGCGCTGTCGCCCGCGTTGCTGCTGCTGCTGCTGCTGCTGCCGCCGCCGCCGCCGCAGCTACTGGGAGCCCTGTGCGCGGCGGGCACGCCTGCGCCGTCGGTGCAGGACGGCGCGCCCGGCGCGGGCCGGGTGAAACGCGGCTGGGTGTGGAACCAGTTCTTCGTGGTGGAGGAGTACACGGGGACCGAGCCCCTGTACGTGGGCAAGGTAATGTGGGACCCAGCACCCGCCATCCGCTCCTGGGCCCAGAGACACCGCTGGCAGACGCAAGGGACCCCAGCTCCCTCCCTTCCCCCTCCCAAATCCCTTCTGCCTTCTCGCGGCTGCCCTATGGGGTGGGCGGACCACAGGATCCTCACTCTGCTCGCATCCCTGCCCCGCATCCTTCTCTGGACCCTCTTGCTTTCACATCTTAGAGCAGAGAGGACTAGCAGGGCGGAAAGCCAGTCCGTATTTTAGCTGGACCCGGCTAGAATGCAGAATGCTATGCTAGGCTGCTGTTGCTGCTGCTGCTGCTGCGAAGTCGCTAAGTCTCTTCATTTGTGACCCCATGGACTGTAGCCCGCCAGGTTCCTCTGTCCATGGGATTCTCCAGGCAAGAACACTGGAGCCGGTTGCCAGAATGTAGAAAGGAGTTTGCATATCTGATCATGTCACACAGACTCTCCCTACTATGCTCAAAATTCGTCCATAGCTTCCCATGCACTCAGGGTCAAGTTCAAATTCTGCCCCACTGCTTGCAAAGATCCAGGTCCTCCAGCCCTATCTCCTGACATACTCCCTCTGAGTTTTGGGCGAGGACACCCTTCTGACGCCTTTCCCTGGTCCCTCTGCTGCCCCCACAGGCTCCTGCTAGCCCCACACCCCCTTATCTACCTGGATTGCTTGCCTCCCCTAACTGCTCCATCCTGCTCCTTCTTTTTATTGATATTTGTGACTGCATCGGGTCTTCCTTGCTGTGCATGGTTTTCTCTGGTTGCAGAGTGGGGGCTGCTCTCAAGTTGCGGTGGTTTCTCTGGTTGTGAATCACGCTCTAGCGTGCGCAGCTTCAGTAATTGCGGCAAATGGGCTCAGCAGTTGCAGCTCCTGGGCTCTAGAGCACAGGCTCAATAGTTGTGGCGCACGGGCCCAGTTGCCCCGCAGCACGTGGGATCCTCCTGGACCAGGGATCAAACCCACGTCCCCTGCATTGGCAGGCAGACTCCCAACCACTGGACCACCAGGGAAGTCCCCATCCTGCTCCTCCTGCTGCTGTCTTTATCTCACACTGAGGTCTCCACTGAAATGCCACTTCCTCAGAGAAGCCATCCCTGATCACACCCATCTGGGACGGATCCCCCTGCATGTGGCCGTACTTCCCTGTTATGTGCCCCTTGAGGTCCCCTTATCTTTCCTTTGTAACACTTCTTTATGTATGTGTTTTTGTTTGATTATGTAATTAATGCATGTCTTTCCTATTAGATTGTGTTTGTTTTGCTCACCATAAAATCCCTAGCGCCTAGCACAGACATTGCTCACAAACTATTCATTGAATGAATGAATGAATGAATGAATGAAAGCTAGTTTCTCAAACTCTCTGAGTAAGTGTTGGTTAATGTGACCGAATGTCTATGCCTTAAGAGTATATGGAACTGAGAAGGACTTTTGTTTGTCCCTTTAATCCCTTAAGCCCCTCATGGGTGCGATGCTGGAGAGGCAGAGACACCCTGGTGCATAAAAAGTGTCACAGGTCAGCACTTGGCACTGAGTAGGCATTCATTAAGTGGTATCTGTTGGCTGGCTTTGTGGAAGTGTTTTCTCAATGCCTGAGCTGGGTTTTGACATATGAGTAGGAGTTTGGGCTGACGGGAAGAGGGCATAGCCTATAAAAAGACTTGATGGCCTGACAGAACCTGGCTTATTTAGAGTCTTGTCAGCAGTTGAGATGTTTATAGTGCATGAGTGAGGTGGGCATTCCAGGTGGCACTAGTGGTAAAGAACCCACCTGTCAATGCAGGAGACAAAAGAGATGCAGGTTCGATCCCTGGGCCAGGAAGATCCCCTGGAGAAGGATGTGGCAACCCATTCCATTATTCTTGCCTGGAGAATCCCATGGACAGAGGAGCCTGGCAGGCTACAGTCCATGGGGTTGCAAAGAGTTGGGCACAACTGAAGCAACTTAGCATGCACACACGCAATGCCAGTTGTATATTTCTTTACTCATAATTCAATGTTTGGTGCTGTGGCCTAACCTAGGTACAGGGGAAATGGAAATGAACAGCCATATGTTGATCCAAGGCAGACTCTTAACTGCTGGACCACCAGGGAAGTCTCGGGTTGTTTGTTTATTGTGGTTTTCTCATCATTCTCATATAAAGCATTTAACTCTTAAACTGCAAGGTAGAAATCATTCCATTTTGTAGGCAACAGACTGGAGGTACAGAGCGGACAGGCATAGAGTGAGCAAGTGGCTTAGCCAGGATTGAAACCCATGTGCTGATTCTCCAAACCTCTCCAAGACCTCCAAGCTTCAGAGAGAGATTTGGGTCCAGGAAAAGCCCAGAAACTCAGGGAGTGACTTACACGTCTACCTGATTGTCAGCTGCGGTGGTCTCAGGCACCTCGGCTATGTTGTCTGCCTGCCAGCTGGGGCTCAGAGAAGGTCTTCTCAGCCACCCACATCCCGAGCAGATGAGAGAAACCAGCTGCTGATTCATTCACGATTTCCCATCTGCATCCACCTAGCAATTATTGTCATGAGTCAAACACCACCCCCGACTCCTTAAACCAGGTCTCTAGGTGATGGGGGGCACTAGTAGCTCCCTTCCTGGTAAGAAGGGGAAACTGAGGCCAGAGAGTATCATGCCAAGGCCAGTCAGCTTTCCAGAGACTTTTGATCAGCAGAGATGGGGTGAGTCCAGCACAGTGGTAGAACCAACCCCAAAAGGTGAGACTCTACTGACACCAGGTCTGGCCCCAGCACATTTTTTAATAGTATTTTTTGGTAATATCTTACCCCCTTTATTTATTTATTTTAACCTTTTGGCCACGGGGCATGTGGGATCTTAGTTCCCTGACCAGGGATCCAACCCAAACCCCCTGCCACATGGAAGCATGGAGTCTTAACCACTGGGCCGCCAGGGAATTCCTCCAATGCAATTTTTTTAAAAAAATTTATTGGCTTATAGTTGATTTACAGTGTTGTGATAATTTTGGGTGTTCAGCAAAGTGAATCAGTTATACATCTACCCACTCTTTAGATTCTTTTCCCATATAAGTCATCACAGAGTACTTAATAGAGTTCCCTGTGCTGCACAGTACTGTCCTCTATTAAACATCCTCTAGAGCCCCGCACTGCGCCCAGCTCCAGAGGTCCTTCTTCTCACAGCAGCCTCTCCCAACATCCCCACTGCTGTCCTGATTATCTTCCCCCTCCATCATCTTCACCCAGAGCCCCTCCTCCCTTACCCTCAAGGCCGCCTCCAGAAGAGCACTCTGCATGGAGAAGAGAGAAGTTTCCATCTCTTTGCAAACATGTGCCCAAAGCACCCTTTCTTGTGAAAGGTGGTATAGTGTGTGGTTCAGGGATGTATATGTGTATATGTATATATGTATACGTATATGTATATTATGTATATGCATATGTATAACTGATTCACTTTGCTGTTCAACCAGGGCCAGACTGCCAGGGCTCAAACCTCAGCTCTGCTGCTGACTCTTTTTCTGACCTTGGCACATTATTTAACCTCTCTGTGCCTCAGTTTCTTCTTCTGCTGAGTGAGGCTGTACCTGGCATCTTCTCAAAGAGCTGCAGTAAGGATTCAATCAGTTAGCATATGCCAAGAACCTGGAGAGCACGTTCTATGTGCCCAGTAAGTATTAGCTTTTATTATGATGGAGCTTGCCTGATATTCCCACTGCCTTGAGTATACACCGGTATTATGAACCCATGCTCCAAATCCTGAAAGCCTTCTTTGCAACCTGATGTACTAGTTTCTCACCACAAGGTAGGGGGAGGTGGTCGCCAGCCCACCCCTCACTCTGGGAAGATGAGCTCGTCCTCTTGAAAACCACCTGTTCCCGTTCCAGCCAAGTCCCACATTTGTACAAGTGGTTGTGTATGCACTCACTCACACACACACACACACACACACACACACACACACACACGTTCATACCACACTCTCTCGCTCATCAGGGAGAAAGGACTTCTCCACAGTTTCAGTTAATTCACTGCTTCCCGGTGCCCCGCCCCAGGGAGCCGCTGGGAGCATCCATCCTTGTCGAATTCCAAAGGTAGCTTAGCAACAGCACCATCCGTGGAGTGAACCCCAGGCGCCCAACAGTAACCTATTTTACAGCCGCCTCCTCCATCACTCACCGCCAGGCTCCTGTCGGCACCTGCTGGAACCACTGGGCCCCAAGGTTGTCACCAGGGCCCTCACCAACAATTCCTTCTGCTGTCCTGCCCCCTCCAACCCCCCCAACTGCTTGGGGGCCTGCCTCTTCCCTACACCTTCTCACAACTCCCACCCTCAGAGTGGCCTCCCAACATTTCCATACAATCTGGGTACTTTGACTAATCCCTTTTCCGAACTGTAATTTCCCCCGAGGCTTCTGTCAGCTGGATGTGGGGTTTGTAGGATTTTTAATTTTTTTTTTTTTAAAGAGAATTATGGGGTCAGCACTTATGACCAACTCCTGTGGGCGGTGAGATCTATTTTAGATATACGGCAGGATTAAAGTGGGGAGGAGAGCAGATTTAATTAAGTTGCTAATATTTAAAGAAAATTGATGAACTCCTGGTTTACGAGTAGCACAGGCATGAACAGATCCCTCATTCTGGGGGAGGCTTTTTATTTGATTTGCTTTCCGTTTAAATCCTGGACTAGTTTTATTTGCGTAGCCGCACTGTCCGTTTAATTGTCTTTAATAAGGAAAACGTACCTCGGCTCGCATTTAATTTTGATTTAATTAGGAGGAAGTAATTAATGGCCTCGTAAATCCCATTTTTCAGCCCCCCCCCCCCCAGAATGAGAAGCCATCACTCTGGTGTTTTTCAAGTTGTTTATGATCCAGGGCTGGGGCTTAGGGAGGGGGAATCCCCTGCGGGGCTGTCTCCAATAGCTGCAGAGGAAAGAACCCAGGATGTGGAAGCAGACAGGCCTTAGGCTGCCTCTTGTTAGCTGTGTGGCTTTAGGTAGGATGTGTGCCCTCTGTGAGCCTCAGTTTGCCAGTCTGTACAATGGGGAGAGGATGAACTCTGAGCCACAAGATCATTATGAAATATCAAGGAGGTAACAGTAGAGGGTCTAAACGTGTGCCTACTGATTGTCCTTCCTAGTCTAGCTCATGGGTAGCTGGGATTGAACAGAGTGACTGGATCCTCCAAAAACCCTGGAAGACAGTTGCAGAATTCTAATAGCAGTTGCAGGGCTTCCCAGGTAAGCACTAGTGGTAAAGAACCCTCCTGCCAATGCAGGAGACATAAGAGATATGGGTTCAATCCCTGGGTTGGAGAGGTCCCCTGGAGGAAGGCATGGCAACCCACGCCAGTATTCTTGTCTGGAGAATCCCATGGACAGAGGAGCCTGGCGGGCTACAGCCCATAGGATCACAAAGAGTCAGGCACAACTGAAGCAACTTAACACACACACATACAATGACAGTGGTATATTTCTTTACTCATGTATTCAATGTTTGGTGCTGTGGCCTAACCTAGGTACAAGGGAAATGAAAATGAACAGCCATATGCTTGATCTGAGCTCACCATCTCTCTCTCTCACACACACACACTCACCTCTCCCACTCCCCCTGTATTTTCTCTGCATACGTTGTCAGGATACCTATTGTGTGCCTGGCATGGGGAATTCAGATAAAGATGAATCAAAGTTAGTCCCTGCCCCTGAGCCCCATGAGAACTGGGGAGACAGACTGCAGTACAGAGGTGTTATAGGCGAGTGTGGAGCAGAGGGGGGTGTGCATGGCGGAGGGCAAATGGGAGGGCCTCTGGGAGGGCTGCCTGAAAGAGGAAACGAGCTGAGTCTAAAAGGCAAGAAGTGGGACTTTCCTGGCAGTCCACTTCCAACGCAGTACACTTAGGACAGCACACTTCCGATGCAGGCAATGCAGGTTCGATTCCTGGTCAGGGAACTAAGATCCCACATACCACGTGGCAGGGTCAGAAAATAAAAATAAATAAAATAAGAATAATAAAATAAAATAATACTTACAATACTATAATTAGTATAATACAATAATAAAATAAACACATACTTAAAAAATAACTAAAATACAAGAAGATGTTGCATGATGGGCCCCGTGTCTCTAGTGGGTCAGGAGTTGAGCCTATGGTTATTATGTCAGGAGACGGGGATGGATGCTCTCGGTGACCCTCAATCTCTCTTGAGACCAGGTGCCAGAGAGGAAAGGAAACTTGTGTTCAGTGAGCACGTAGTATGTGCCAGGAGCTCCCACATGTTATCTAGTGCATCTCTAGCCTCTGGGGAAGCGCTGTCAGTCTCTTTACTGTTGAGCAGACCAAGGCTCAGAGGAAGGTGGCATCTTGCTTGGAGCTAGGCAGCAAGTGGGTGACAAAGCAGACGCTGGCACCTGGCTCTTCCTGTATCCAAAGCTCATCACCTCTTCTGATATTGAAGTTCTTTTCTAAATGATGAGGTAGAGGCTCAAATTGAAAAGGCCGCCAATGACCATGGCCTGCGGGTAACAGGGTGGTACAGGCCTCTCTCGAAGCCATGCAGCCCCATGACTGCCCTCCAGCCCACCCCCTCTTCCTTAACCAGAAATGTTATAAGCGGACTGAGTGAAGTGAAGCGGAAGTCGCTCAGCTGTGTCCTACTGAGGTCAGTTGGGACCTGCTCGGCCTTTCCCTTCTCCAAGGGAATCTTCCCAACCCAGGTATCAAATCCAGATCTCCCGCATTGCGGGCGATTCTTTACCAGCTGAGCCACTAGGGAAGCCCAAGAAAACTTGAGTGGGTAGCCTCTCCCTTCTCTAGGGGATGTTCCCAACACAGGAATCGAACTGGGGTCGCCTGCCTTGCAGATGGATTCTTTACCATGTGAGCTACAGGGAAACCCTGTAAGTGGACTAGCCAGATTCCAAAGGCTGCGGAGGGCCCAACCTGTGTTTTAGAGTCAGATCTGGGCCCATCTCAGTCTGTTCTCCTGGAAAATGGGGAGACACGTCCACCGCAATGTTTTCTTTTAAATTTGTTTACTTGGAGCTGTGCTCAATTGTCCCTGCTGCGCACTGGGCTTTCTCTAGTTGTGGCAAGCAGCATCTCTAGGTGGGGTGTGTGGGCTTCTCATGTCAGTGACTCCTCTCGCGGTGGTGCACGGGCTCCAGGGTACGTGGGCTCAGTAGTTTCAGCTCACTGGCTGTAGAGTGTGGGCTCAGTAGTTGTGGCACATGGGCCATGGTAATTGCCCCATGGCATGTGGGATCTTCCCGGACCAGGGATCAGACAGGGAAGTCCTGCCACAATGTTAAATTAGACTTCTGCGGAGGCTTTCAATCTTTCACGTCGTAGGTGCTCAGTAAATAAAAGTCCCATCCTCCAGCCTCATGGCTGAGATTCTTGAGAAATATCATCCTGGGATAGATTGGCATGTGTGTACGTGCCAAGTCACTTCAGTCGTGTCCGACTTTGTGACCCTGTGGACGCTAGCCCGCCAGGATCCTCTGTTCACTCCGTCTCCATTCCAGAACCAGGACCCAGGCTGCGGGGGTGGGCACGGCAAGCAGCCCTGACCCAGCCCAAATCTGCAGCTCTGAGCTCTTAGCTCCTCCGCAGGCTGACCAGCTCTGTCCGACTCTGCTGTCCCCAGAGAGCAGCCCCTGGGCCCCAGCATGAGCTCTGTGTCACACTTCACGGAAGAATATCCATGACATCATCACTGGGTTTCACTCCCTCCTTTCTACTCCTCACTGGTAGGTGATCCCTGGCCAGAGGCTGAGATAAAATGTTAAGGGCTTCAGGGATGTGATGGAGACCCAGGAGACAGAAAGGGAAGGCGACAATCACTTAGAGTGTGTTGTTTAGTCGCCGAGTCATATCTGACTCTTTTACCACCTCCAGGAACTGTAGCCTGCCAGGCTCCATCTTTCCACAGGAATTCCCAGGCAAGGATACTGGAGTGGGTTGCCATTTTCTTCTCCAGGGGATCTTCCCGACCCAGGGGCTGAACCTGTTTCTCCTGCATTGCTAGGTGGGTTCTTTACCACTGAGCTTCTAGGGAAACCCTATAGAGTGTGTAAATCACACTCCTGTTTCATCTTCACTGCATCTGTGCCAGGTAGGACTTGATCTGGTTTCTCAGGTGGAAAAACGGACCCAGAGGGATAAAAATAACAGATGGTGTGATCACAACATTGGTGAGTGATGGGTTCAGGAGACTGGCTTTTTGAACTTAGCTGGATGACCAAGCAAATGACCTCCCCTCTGTGTTCCTCAGTTTCCTCATCTGATAAATGGATCTAAGAATGACATTTCATTCTTATTAGGGTGGTGATGAAGACTAATAGGATTACCGCTGTTATGCATTCCCCCAAATGGCATCTATTCCACCAGCCTTCCGAGGAGTGTGTGCTGATTAAATAAACCTACAACGGGTCTGACTGGGAAGTGGGTGGAGTCATCTGAAAAGGGAACCCTTTCCCCCTCTCTGGTCCCCACCTCCTCTGGGCAGAGGTGGAGGAACAGCATAAACAGCAAACAGAAGAGACAGGTATCCTCATCTCCAGCACTGCCAATGATTCAGGGCCGATGTCTTGAGATAATTTTATTGGGGGTATTAAACTGAGTTATGAGGTTTTTACAATCCAGCCACTTATGAGAAATCTATTAACAGTAACTGGACAGGAAGAAGGCTTCTCACTGGAGTCCAGGACGGGCATTAATTGGGGCAATCTATAACAGGACGGGGACCCGGAAAGGTTCCACCCGACGCCTCCATTTACTCCCCGCAATTTCTGCTGAGAATCAGCAGACTCGCCAAAAAGAGAGAGATGCCCATTAATCGGCTAATGAAATATGAAAATGTTTATGGGCCATTCAATCTTCCAAATGGCACTTCTATAATCCACCTTTCAGACACAAAGTTCCACCAGCAGAATTTATACCCGGGCTCCTCCTGCATGGCAGGGGGTGGGCTTTTATTCCTCTTCGTGATGACTTCATTGGCACCTATTATACTGCTGAGTGGGCTGGGGTACATGGTGTCCTAGCCTGAAAGGGGCCTTTAGGGAGTCTCTTGTTCACGCCCCATCTTGGCGGGAGCTTAGAGAGGAGCAGAGAGCCGCCCAAGGTCACCGGCTTCCTTGGATGTATTTTCTTCTGCTCAGAGCTGCCTGAGAGATTTGGACGTTGTAGGATAAGGACTTGGGTGTTTCTATGTGGGAGAACAGTCTTTCTGCTGGTTCCTTGCCCAGGAGATCTCGGTGCAGTGCAAACAGCCTGGGTTCTGGAGCTTAGCAGTGCCTGGATTAAATCCCAGTTATATATAGCTAACATTTAGTAATAATATAATAATAATGATAGCTACCATTTATGGGACACTTACTATGTCTCAGGCAGGACTGATTTTCAGCTAGTACCCACCAGTATAGTTGTACCAGTTGCTAAAATAGTGAAGAGGCTCCCTACCTGCAGTAAACAGTCTGTTTCCTCTCCCTCCCCTCGGCTCCCTCTGCCCCTCGGACCTGTCTGTGATCCAGCATCCAAAGTGTTCCCACCTGGACCAGCAGGGGCTCTGCTGTGGTACCACTCCTTAGGCAGTGCCACTGCCAGGCTGGCTGTTACATATTGTCAACATCACCTGGTGCCAGGCAAGTGCTAAGGGCCTTATGTGGACTTCAGACTCAATTAGCCCTCCATTTGGGCTCCCCAGGTGGCAGTAGGGGTAAAGAACCCCTCTGCCGACGCAGGAGACATAAGAGATACATGTTTGATCCCTGGGTTGGGAAGATCCCCTGGAGGAGGAAATGGCAACCCACTCCAGTATTCTTGCCAGGGATAATCCCATGGTCAGAGGAGCCTGGCGGGCTACAGTCCATGGGGTCACCGAGAGTCGGACACGACTGAAGCCACTTAGCGTGCAGACATGCCACCCTCCAGCACCTCTGGGAGGAGGCGCTATTATGCTCCACATGGCACAGAGGAGAGACCTGAGGCCCAGAGAGGCAGTGACTTGTGCGAGAACTCACAGGGAGGTGATGCTGGCACTGAGGCTGGACCAAGCTGTATTGCTTCTTCCCTCAGCCATGGGCTCCTCCCAGGAGGCATGAGGATGGAGTGAGAAAGCCCAGGCTGTGGATCAGGCCAGTTCCTCCAGCGTTCTGACCTTGAGCAATTCATCCCATTTCTCTAGTCCTCAGTAGGAAATGAAAAAAAAAAAAAAAAATCTGCAAAGTGAAGATAGCAAAACCTACTCTAATAGCAATTTTCTTTTTAAAGAACTCTGCACCAGATAAGTATGTAAATTGCTCAGCACACTGCCTGGCACATGGTAGGCGGCCCTCCAGTTTGCATCCCCCTTTCCCCTCTGTCCTTCCAGTCCCCGTGCCCACCATATGCCAAGCCCTGAGGCTGCTCTCCAGATAAGTAAGAAGATACTTCCGGAGGCTCAGAGCCTAGGGACCCTAGACCTGTCACTCCAAGGAAGGTCATGGACAGCAGCTTGGAAATTTGCTAAAAATGCAAATTCTCAGGCCCCACTCCAAACTCCTTGGGTCAGAATCTGCTTTTTTACCAAGATCTTGGGTGATTTGCATGCACGTTAAGATTTGAGAAGCATGGCTACAGCGAACGTGATAACGATGGCTTGACGTCTTGCAAAGATCTTGGAGCGGAATGGCAGAGTTGGAGGTGGAGTGGGGGTGGGGGGGTGGGTCCAAAAAAAAGCTTTTGAGAAGAGGTGGCATTTAAACTTGCAAGATGTGGCAAGCCTTGCAGGATGAGGAGACTTTCAGTAGACAGAGAAATAAGGCAGGACACGCAAAGAAGAAGCAGAGAGGTGTGGAGCTGGCTGTGACTTCTTTGTAAGGGTGATAGGGAGCCATAGAAGATTGCATGCAGGGGAATGTTCCCATCTGCCTCTGAGGCTGACATCTCCAGCCGCAGAGGGGAAGGTCGATTACAGGGGCAGGTCTGGAGCAGGAAGAGCGAGGGAGGGCTAGTGAAACATGTCAGACCAGACAGTGAGGCCTGGGACTGGGATGATGTTTGGTTTCCCCAGCCTCATTGTGTTCACTGAAGAACGGGTATATCAAAGAAGAGATGTGGTTAGGAACAGGCACCCAGTGGGACTTGGTGGGGGAGTGGGGCGCCAAAAGGAACTCCCACCCTAGCCTCCATTCTGCCTTCCTCCCTGCTTCCCCAGATCCACTCGGACTCAGACGAGGGTGACGGGGCCATCAAGTACACCATCTCGGGCGAGGGTGCTGGGACCATCTTCCTGATTGACGAGCTGACGGGTGACATCCACGCCATGGAGCGCCTGGACCGGGAACAGAAGACCTTCTACACGCTGCGGGCTCAGGCTCGGGACCGCGCCACTAACCGCCTGCTGGAGCCTGAGTCAGAGTTCATCATCAAGGTGCAAGACATCAACGACAGCGAGCCCCGCTTCCTGCATGGCCCCTACATTGGCAGCGTGGCTGAGCTCTCACCCACAGGTGGGCGGTGGGCTCCAGGGGTGGGGTGAGCCAGCAAGAGGTGAAGGGGAGCAGCCGAGTCAAGAGAGGCAGCCTGCTGAGGGGAGGGGAGTCAGGGTACAGCTGTGAGTCCAAGTGCCCAGGCACAGCCCTGGACAATCACTTAGCCCAGGGCTCCTAATAGAAACTGGAGTTGTGGGCTGAGGAGCAAGCCGGCCACTACCATCTTCCCCACCACATTAGCTTAAGTCACCTGCAAGCCAGGCTGGACAGGGAGCAGTGGCCCTAGGTCCTAGAACACATTCCATCTCTTTGGCCAAGGCACTGCCTCCCTCTTGGCCTTCCAGCTCTGCAGCTGCTCGTCAGAGGCCCGAGGAACTTGGTTTCTTGGGGAAAAGTGCAGTCACCCCTGGCTTCTGTAGATGGGACAAATCAGTAGGTAATGAGCAAGCAGGAGGTGATGCAAGAGAAGGGAGTGAACCAGAGGAAACAGTGAGCACAAAGAATGGTGGGAGAACAGGGAACGGCGAGGGTGTGAATGTGGGTGTGGGTTGATGTTCACACACACACACACACAGGTGTGCTGTGCATACTGTATTCTCACATGTGTGCAGATATGCACGGCCTTGAAGACCTATGCGTTCACGTGACAGGTTATGTGTCTGCTGAACAAATTCATTCATTCATTTAACAAATACACATAAGCACTGGGGACACAGTGGGGAGAAGGCAGACCAGCCTCTCTGCTCTCATGGAAGGGATATTCTGGTCAAGGAAGACAGGCAGGAACCAAGTTAACAAACTGATCTTGGGGCTGGGAAGAAGACACCGAAGCAATGACTCGAAAGAAGTGAGAGCCTGTGCCCAGGGAACAGCAATCCAGGCAGTGGGAACAGTAAATGCAAAGGTCCCAAGGCTGAATTCCCTCTGAGGGGAAACAGAGAGGAGACCAGATTGGGCAGCCATGTGATCATAGTCAAGGTTTTTGCCTTTTATGCCCAGCAAGCTGGGAAGTCAGTGGAGGGGCTTGTTCAGAAGAGTGACATGATATGACTTAATTTGAACAGGATCCTGTGGCTGTTCTGTGAAGATTAGATGGAGAGGTGGGGGAAAGGCAGAAGCAGATAGCTCGTTGACAAGGATATGGCAATTACCTAGGCAGGAAATGATGGTAGCTTGGAACAAGGTGGTACCAGAAAGGGTACTGAAAAGAGGTCGACTTCTAGATAAATTTCGAAAGTAGAGCTGAAAGCATTTGCTAATGTATTGGATGTGGGGTGTGAGAGAAAGAAAATTCAAGGATGACTACCGAGATTTTGACCTGGGCAATTAAATAGATGGACTCTCCATTTACTGAGATGGGAGAAACAGTGGGAGAAACAGATTTGTAGGGATGGAGGGAAATCATGAGTTTGGTTAGATGAACTAAGTTGAAAGTATTTATTGGAAAGCCAAGGAGAGATCTTGAAAAAGGCAGTTCAGTATCCAGTTTCAGCTGCAAGGTCTGAGCTGGAGAGATAAATTTGGAGGTTGTCCATGGCAGAGATCCAGGGAGTACTTAGAAATCAGTTTTGCAAGTGGGGAAACTGAGGCTCAGAAGAGCCATGAGGGTCCCAGGTCACACTGCAAATCAGAGGTAGCTTATGAAGCCTCTGATTTCCCAAGTCTGGCAGCGCTTACTCCTGGACTCAAACTCTGGCCAAAACAGACATAATCCTGTCTCTCTTCACCCAAAATTGAACTACATATTTCCACATGGAAAAGCCAGAAAGATGGAGAGAGATGAGGCTAGAGGAGAAAACTGGACTCATGCAAAGGACTTGAGGGAAGCAGGTAGTCTGAGAAAAGCTTAAGCAAGGAAGTAAGTGGGCAGATTTGCATTTTGGAAGCCTCCCTCTGCCTCAGGGTGGAGGGAGGTGGAGAGAGGGAGGTATAGCCCCATATCCCCCATGCTGACTTGCCCATCATCACTTCCCTCTCACTTTGACTCTGAGAGGTGGCAGGGCTGATGTCAGCATCCCCATTGAACAGATGGAAACACCAAGGCTCAGAGAGAAGGAGATGATGTGACCCACGGTCACATAGCAAGTCATTATGACCAATCAGGTTGTTGGGCTGGGCTCCCAGGCTTTTGGAGTGGCAGGGTTCTTGTGTCACTCATGGGGAAAGTGAGACCAGAAAAGGGCAAGGACTCATTCAAGGTCACCCAGAGAGTGGGAGGCTGAGCCAGCCCCTAGCTTGATGAGCCCAGCCCCAAGGAATCCCCACCCTGCCCCACCCCAGTCTCCTGGTCCACTGACTCTGACATTCCGCTCAGGAAAAAGTGGGGATTTAACTCGGACCAGCCGGGGGAACCCAGGAGGGGGGAGGAGGAAGCAAAAAATTAAATTAGTTTATTTCATTTAAGCAACTTTTTGAAGGAAAAGCAAATCCGACACTTGGGTGCTTACGGAGACTCCAGGCAGCTTTGACAATCAGTCACAATTACTGAGCCTCCTGATCTGGGCTGAGGGGGGCAGGGCCGACAAGCAGCACCAGGGTCTGGGCGGCCTCAGAGATCAGAAGGAGCGGGGACACAGCTTGGGACATGAAAGGCAGCAGCACTCACAAATTAAACCACTCACAGCTTAAAAGGGAAGGGAAGTGTGCCGGGGGCCTCCAATGAGCCACGCTTCTGAGGAGGGGCACGCCAGCCATGCTGAGCCTAACGCAGCAAAGCGGGTCCTGCATCCATTGGTCAGGAAGCCTGGCACCCCAAATGACCTCAGGGAAGTCCCTACTCCTCTCTGGGCCCCAGGTTCCCCTCTGAGCACAGAGCGGGCTCCTTCATGCCCAGATGTTTATTGAGTGACGACTCTGTGCCAGAGACTGTTTCAGGCATCAGAGATTCTTAGGAAGCCTACATCTAGAGCAGGGAGAGAGACAGGAAAGAAAGACACAAGTCAAGATATAAATACACCCTGTGGTGTAAGTGTCGTAAGGACCAAGGGAATTGGGAGTTATATTGGGGGAGTGCTATTTTAGACGAGGGGTCAGGAGAGACCTTTCTTTTTTTGTATTTATTCATTTATTTGGCTGTGTCTTCTCTGTATCACACAGATATTTTGTCGCGGTGCAAGGGGTCTTTAGTTGTGGCACAGGCTTATTTGCTTCAAGGTGTGTGGGATCTTAGTTCCCCTACCAGGGATTGAATCCACATCCTCTGCATTGCAAGGCAGATTCCTAACCACTGAACCACCAGGGAAGTAGGGACTTACCGGCCTGCCTTCTTTATAAGAGAACATTTGAACAAAGGTCTGAAGGAACTGAGGGAATGGACCAAGATGCTGTGTGAAACTCAGTTCTCAATTCAGTCAGTCAATCATCTCTGGCTCTTTTTGACCCCATGGACTGCAGCACGCCAGGCCTCCCTGTCCATCACCAATTCCTGGAGTTTACTCAGACTCATGTCCTCTGTCGTCCCCTTTTCCTCCTGCCTTCAATCTTTCTGAGCATCAGGGTCTTTTCCAGTGAATCAGTTCTTCACATCAGTTGGCCAGAGTATTGGAGTTTCAGCTTCAGCATCAGTCCTTCCAATGAATATTCAGGACTGATTTCCTTTAGGATGGACTGGTTGGATCTCCTTGCAGTCCAAGGGACTTTCAAGAGTCTTCTCCAACACCACAGTTCAAAAGGATCAATTCTTCAGTGCTCAGCTTTCTTTATAGTTCAACTCTCACATCATACATGACTACTGGAAAAACCATAGCTTTGACTACACAGACTTTGTTGGCAAAGTAATGACTGCTTTTTAATATGTTGTCTAGATTGGTCATAGCTTTTCTTCCAAGGAGCAAGCATCTTTTAATTCCATGGCTGCAGTTACCATCTGCAGTGATTTTGGAGCTCCCCAAAATAAAGTCTCTCCCTGTTTCCCCATCTATTTGCCATGAAGTGATAGGACCAGATGCCATGATCTTAGTTTTCTGAATGTTGAGTTTTAAGCCAACTTTTTCACTCTCTTCTTTCACTTTCATCAAAAGGCTCTTTAGTTCTTTTTTGCTTTCTGCCATAAGGGTGGTGTCATCTGCATATCTGAGGTTATTGATATTTCTCCCAGCGATCTTGATTCCAGCTTGTGCTTCATCCAGCCCAGCATTTCTCATGATGTACTCTGCATATAAGTTAAATAAGTAGGGTGACAATATACAGCCTTGAGGTACTCCTTTCCCAATTTGGAACCAGTCTGTAATTCCATGTCCAGTTCTAACTGTTGCTTCTTGACTTCCTACTTTTGCATTCCAGTCCCCTATAATGAAAAGGACATCTTTTTTTTGGTGTTGTAGGTCTTCATAGAACCGTTCAACTTCAGCTACTGATCAGGGCATAAGCTTGGATTACTATGACACTGAATGGTTTGCCTTGGAAACGAACAGAGATCATTCTGTCATTTTTGAGATTGCATCCAAGTACTGCATTTTGGACTCTTTTGTTGACCATGATGGCTGCTCCATTTCTTCTAAGGGATTCTTGCCCACAGTAGTAGACACAATGGTCATCTGAGTTAAATTCACCCATTCCAGTCCATTTTAGTTGGCTGATTCCTAAAATGCCAATGTTGCAATCTCCTGTTTGACCACTTCCAATTTGCCTTTATTCATGGACCTAACATTCCCGGTTTCCTATGCAATATTGCTTTTTACAGCATCAGACTTTATTTTCATCGCCAGTCACATCCACAGCTGGGTATTGTTTTTGCTTTGGCTCCCTCTCTTCATTCGTTCTGGAATTATTTCTCCACTGATCTCCAGTAGTATATTGGGCACCTACCGACCTGGGGAGTTCATCTTTCAGTGTCCCATCTTTTTGCCTTTTCATACTGTTCATGAAATACTCAAGGCAAGAATACTGAAGTGGTTTGCCATTCCCTTCTCCAGTGGACCACGTTTTGTCAGAACTCACCTCCATGACCCGTCTGTCTTGGGTGGCTATGGCATGGCTCATAGTTTCATTAAGTTAGACAAGGCTGTGGTCCATGTGATCAGATTGGTTAGTTTCCTGTGATTGTGGTTTTCATTCTGTCTGCCCTCTGATGGTTAAGGATAAGAGGCTTATGGAAGCTCCCTGATGGGAGAGACTGACTGAGGGGGAAGCTGGGTCTTGTTCTAATGGGCGGAACCATGCTCAGTAAATCTTTAATCCAATTTTCTGTTGATGGGCGGGGCTGTATTCCCTCCCTGTTGCTTGATCTGAGGCCAAACTATGGTGGAGGTAGTGAAGATAATAGTGACCTTTTTCAAAAGGTCCCATGCATGCACTGCTGCATTCAGTGCCCCCAGCCCTGCAGCAGACCATCACCAACCCACACCTCTGCTGGAAACGCCTGGTCACTCACAGGCAAGTCTGGATCCGTCTCTTGTGGGGTCACTGCTCCTTTCTCCTGGGTCCTGGTGCACACAACGTTTTGTTTCTGCCCTCTAAGAGTCTGTTTCCCAGTCCAGTGTAAGTTCTGGCGGCTCTATGGTGGGTTAATGACGACCTCCTCCAAGAGGGCTTATGCCATAGCCAGGTCTGCTGCACCCAGAGCCCCTGCCCCTGTGGCAGGCCACTGCTGACCTGTACCTCTGCAGGAGATACTCAGGCACAGTTCTGGCTCATTCTCTGTGGGGTCTCTGAGTCCTGGTGCACAAAAGGTTTGTTTGAGCCCTCCGAGTGTCTCTGGTGGATATGGGGTTTGATTCTTTCTTTTTTCGGGTTTTACGCTTTTATTACCACAGACAGAATGTGCACACTAGCTGTCTATTCATTCTCCTCACTGCGCAGTCTGGCATTGGGGTTGGTGATTCTGATGGCCAGCTGGGCTGCTCTTTCCACAATGGCCTTGTGGTTCTTGGAGGAGACGTTGTGAGCAATCTCAGCACAGTAAGATTTGTTGCACATCAGCAGCACCTCAAGCTCCTTGACATTGTGGACCAGGAACTTCCGGAAGCTGCTGGGCAGCATGTGCTTGGTTTTCTTGTTGCTCCCGTAACCGATATTGGGCATCAAGATCTGGCCCTTGAATCTCCTGCGCACCCTGTTGTCAATGCCCCTGGGTTTCCTCCAGTTCCGCTTGATTTTCAAATCGGTCTGACTGATGCTGGATGAACTTCTTGGTCCTCTTTTTGACGATCTTAGGCTTCACGAGGGGTCTGAGGGTGGCCATGATGCTGAGTCCGAGATGGCTGCCACCTCCCGGGGTTTGATTCTAAATGCGATTTTGCCCCTCCTGCTGTCTTGCTGGGGCTTCTCCTTTGCGCTTGGATGTGGGGTATCTATTTTTTTGGTGAGATCCAACATCCTCCTGTCAATGGTTGTTCAGCAGCGACTTCTAATTTTGGAGTTTGTGCAGGAGATGAACCCACATCCTTCTACTCCACCATCTTGGTGAGGTTCACGTAAGACAGTGGTTTTCAAAGTTTATTGTACATCCAAGTTACTTAGAGGGCTTGTTAAAGCACAGAAGGCTCCCCTCTACCCCCAGGGTTTCTGATTCAGTGTTAGTCGCTCAGTCGTGTCCCACTCTTTGCAACTCCATGGACTGTAGCTCGCCAGGCTCCTCTGTCCATGGGATTCTCTAGGCAAGAATACTGGAGTGGGTTGTGGGTTGCCCCATTCCCTTCTCCAGGGGACCTTCCCGACCCAGAGTTGGACCCTGGGTCTTCTGCATTGCAGGCCGAGTCTACCATCTGAGCCACCATGGAAGCCCTGTACATCTGGGCTACTGGAAATGTTGTCATTTTCAACAAAGAGGCTGTCAGAGGTGATGCTGATGCTGCTGGTTCAGGGCACACTTGAAGAACCACCTAAGCCTGCACCACAACTAAGGAATTCTTGCACTGCAACAAAAGATCTGCAAAAACTAAGCTAGGGGAAGAATGTTCCAGGAAGAGGAAACAGCGAGTGTTTTCCTGAGGTCCTGAGGCATAATGTGTTTTATCATGTTTGAGGAATAGCAAGGAAGTCAGTGTGGCTGAAAAGAGGAGTAAAGGAAGGGGAGAGGGTCCAAGGAGGTCAGAAGAGATACTGGAAGCTGGACCACATAGGACTTTGCAGCTGCCGAAAGCATTATGGTTATGCTTTGAGTAAGATGCCGGGGTCGGGGTGGGGGAGGTGCAGAGGAGTTCTATCATCTAATGTAGATTTTAAAAAGATGATTTGTTGGCTGAAACTAAGCTATAGGGGTTGAGGGTGAAAGTAGGGGGATCAGTGAGGAGACACTGGTAATTGGGGCAGGAGGTGATGGTGACTTGGATTCTGGATGTATATTAAATGCAGACCAACAGGGTTTATGAGGGATTGGATGAGGGGAGTGAGAGAGAGAAGACAAGGATGAGGCTGAAGTTTTTGACCTGAGCAAGTGGATGGATGGAACTGCTGTTGTTGAGCTGGGAAATGCTCCAGGAAGAGCAAATTTGCAGCACAAAATTAAGAGTTCCTTATTAGATGTGTTTAGATTGAGATGTCTACTAGAAATCCAAGTGGAGTTGTCAAGGGGGCAGTTAGATCTCTACGTCAGGAGGTCAGAAACAAGATGAGGGCTAGAGTTACCGCTTTGGAAGTCATCAGCAAAGTGAGAATTTAAAGCTTGAGGCTGGGTGAAATCAACGAGGGAGTGAGTTTTAGTATGGAAGAGTTAGACTAGATAGTCTCCTGATGTTGGGGGGCCCAGATCCCTTATGTAGGTTGGCAGAACCTGATCAGTGGACAGCAAGAGAATTTTACAGGGCTCCCATGCCAGTTAACTCCATCTACTTATTAATACCAACTATGTGTAAGACAAAATCCTTGGCACTGTTGAGGATACAAAAATGAGAAGTTCAATCCAACACATATCTATTACCCACTACTTTATTCTGGGCCCTGCTTAGGATGTAAAGATAAGTAATTGAATGAAATCCACAAATGTTTATTAGCACCCATTATATACAAGGCCTTCAGTGTACTTGGGTTTGTAGGGGTTGCAAAGATGAGTCACCCAACTAAGCAAACATTTATTAGTACCTACTTTATATGTATATAGCCCCAACGGAATAGAAAAATAAGCAGTTGCTTTAATTCTGTAAATACATAGTAGTTCCTACTATGTATATGGTCCTTTGCTAGGTATGTAAGGATGCAAAGATAAGCAAGATACTGCCACTGTCCTCAAAGTGTTAGCAGATCAGTTTCATCTCTGGTGCCAACTCTGATCAACTGGTTGTAGGGCTGTGTTGAGAAGGTATCTGAGGTATCATTCAGGCTTAGCAGAAAAGAATGCCACAATCAATTAGTGATGTCTGCTGGGGGCAAAGGAAGGAGAGTATGGAGGCACATATGCCATAGGATTGGCATTGCTGGACCATGAGATTGAGGCTCAGCAGACTGTGGGAATGGACAGGGGCCCTGCCACAGCCGCTTCCCCGTGTATTCCAGTCCCTCTGTGAGCAGCATCTTTAATAGATGGAAAAAGACGCTTGTAGTACAGTCTGCACTTCTCGGGACATCCACTAAATAATAGCTATCAGCCAACACTGTTTTCACAAAGCGATTTCCCTTTATTCTCACAATCCTGGGGAAAAAGCAGGGCAGGTATTGCTGTCCTCATTTTACCCATGAGGAGATAAATGTGGAGAGAGATAAAGTAACTTGCCTGAGGTTCCATAGTAAGAGCTGGAGCTGGAACCAGACCAAGAACCTGGATCCAGAACCTAAGCTACTTGCCTCAGTGGGCATGAGAAACAGTCACAACCATCTCTTTAGTGTGCAGAGGACTTTACAGCTTATGAAACACTTTCACACCCCTAATCTCATTTCATCCTCCCAGGAACTCTCTTGGGTTAAGTGTTGATACCCTCATTTTACAGCTGAGGAAACTGAGGCCCGAGAAGGGAGAGGGAAATAAAATCGGGAGGATATACTATCAGATTCCCAGGGCCTGTGCTTGAGAGGACAGTGGCAGAGAGGAGAGAAGGAAGGCAGGGGGCAGTATGCTCCCCAGAGGTCCTGTTTGGGGAGGGCAGGGCAGGCTAGGAGCCTCTGACTGTCCCATCTGCTGCTGGAGAGAGTGTGGCTCAACAGCCCTCAGGCCCAAGCCAGGAATCAATCACTGGCCTCTGCAGAGACACCTTCTAAAGATGTTTTTAATTAAAGTCCAGGAAGATCTATATGTGCAATATCTCCTTGCCTAGCAACGGCACTGGCTCTCACCACCCAGGATGGGGAGAAAAGGGGCAGGAGGTTTCTGGTGGAGAGAGGTGGCAGAGAGGAGCAGAGGCCCTGGCTCCACGTCGTTCCCTGTCTTTTCCATCAACAAATCCCTCAGCAAACACAAGCAGCCCCTCTCTGCCAGGCCCTGTGCCCACGCGTCAGTGAGTGCAAAGGTGACAGATGTGTCATCTTACCCTCAAGGGTCTAGCACATAGTAGGTGCTCTGTATATCTTGGGTGACTGAATAGAACTGAATCACAAGCCAAAAATGTTTGCCTTCTGCAACTGGCCAAGGGGTACTACTGCAGAAACTTAGGAAGTTGCCCTGAATAAATGAGGTGACCAGACTACTCCACAGAGGGTCCCATTTAAATGTGGAGAGGATGAAAGAGTCAATGGGACTCAATTTGGAACAAAAGGAGAATCCCCTTTCTCAGGGGGGTAGATGAGACACGCACGCACACACACACACACACACACACACTCGTGTTGCCTGCCTGGGTGAGTCCACGGCAACCTCTTTCTGTCCCCGTCTCTGTCTCTGTGTCTGTCTCCCTGTCTCTCTCTCAATATATTTACAAGTATGCACACACACACACACACACACACACACACACACACACACACATCTGCCTGTTTGACCCTCATCTCTCTATCTCTATTCTAATTTCTCCCTATGTATCTGGGTATCTCTGTTTTTGTCACTTTCTCTCTGTCCATTTTGTTTCTCAGTCTCTGACCCACTTTCTTACCCCATCTTTCTATGCTGCCTTCTCTGTCACTTGTCTCTTGACCTGCTTCCTCCCCCTCTGTCTTCCGACCCCACTTTCCATGTAACCACCTTCCTGCATCTCCTGTGTATCATTCATCTACATTAGGCTGCCCTGACTGGGCAGCTGGAAGCGGAGTTGAGGCCAGTGCAGTGAGCCGGCATTGTAAGTGATGAGCAAAGAGGGAGTTGGCAGGGGCAGGGGGGTGGTGGTAAGAGGGAGAGTTTGAGAAGGGACTTGTTTCCTGTGTAATCGGAATGTTCCCAGGGACTCGACAAGTGTTTTTTAATTTTTAATAGAAAGCATTCCACGCAGTTCTAGCAGCAGCAGGGGGTGGGACTCATTTTTCATAAATGTTTGAGAAGCTAAATGTGAGCCAAGGGTTTCCCTGGGCCCAGCAGGGCAGCAGAGGGAGGTAGGGAAGAGGCAGGGTGATCATAATTACAAACATCTTCATAATAATGACACTTGGTCACCTCATTTGAGGACTCTGTTCTTTTTCAAAGCATTTCATCTCTTTTGTCTCATCAAGGGGTCTCTCTCACCCAGGATACAGGAAGCATAAAGTGTTACCACGTTTTACAGAAGGGGAACTGAGGCCAAATCAGGTTGGGTAGTTGTCCCATAGCCACACAGAGAGCCAAGGACAGGGCTAGAATGAGAATTTGTCTTCAACCCCTGACTTCCACTCCACATGGCACCACCTTCTCCCTGAGCAGCTTGGGGTTCTGGGGCCCATATTTGGGCCTCAATTGGATTTCATGAACAGCAAGGGTTAAAGGGAGAAGAGAAAGCATTCTGACCTGGGAGCCAGAGCATGGATTCTAGTCCTGGCCCCATGAAGAACCATGTCAGAGCCACCCGTTTAAACTAGAAATGGGCAAGCCCCCTCCTCCTGATACTGGGTGCCCAGGAGTCTCCCACTCAGGGGCAAAGAAACAGCCCCAGAGATCTTCTGACCATATAGAGAGAAGAGAAAGGAATAAACTCTTATTGAGCACTTATTAAATGCTTGGCTTTATCAGCCTCTTAAATCCATCATCTCTAATCCCCATAATATCTCTGAGAGATAGAGTGTGACCCTCTAACTTATCAGTGAGGAAAAAGGGTCAAACAAGGGAAAGACTTGATTGAGGGCACAGAGTGAGGAAGTGGTGGGATTTGAACCCGGGACTCTCTGATGCCAAAGTCCCATGTCTCCATGAAGTTGCGAGGGGCATCTCTTTGTAGGAGTGTCCAGCTTCTCATGCTGATTTGGTGGCTTGTATCATCCTTGCTGCTTCCTTTTGTGTGTCAGTCTCAGTACAGGCACAGTGAGTACAGGAGGGTGACATGCTGGCTACAGAGATGTGGGTTGGAATCTTTTCCTACCACTTACTAGTGACTTAACCTGGGGAAAGGCAATGAGTCTCTCTGTGACTCTGTTTCCTCATCAGTGAAATCAGGGGTTGCATCTAGGGCATCAGTTCTCAGTCTGGAATGCACCTTAGAATCACTGTTGGAGATTTTAAAATGCCCTTGCCTGTGCTCCACTGCCAAGGGAGTGCTATTAAATTAATCTGAGTTGGGGCTCAACATCAGTTTTATTTTAAAGCTCCTAAGAGATTCTAATGTGCAGCCAGGTTGAGAACCACTGGTTTCTGTGCTCTCCAAGGAGCAGCCTTTCCATATCCAACATTCTACATGGAGCCCTGGAGTTCTAAGATCCTGTTTATGCAAGAATCCTTTGGGCAGTCCTTCCTATGCCAGTCTGGAATTAGGCCCTTAACCTCGTACAGCAGAAGGGCTGGGGCAGCACCATGGACAGCGAATGGCTCACTCTAGCCAATCCCAGCCCTGCTTCTGAAAGTCTGGGCTTGAAGTAAATACCAAGGAGGGAGAATCCTGAACCCAGTTCCTTGCTCTCCCCCTGCTCTTCCTTTCTCTCCTTTCTTTGACTCTTCTCTCACTTGCTTGTCTACTTCTACTCCTACTGATCCCCAACCTACTACTTTATAAGGCAAGATACATGTGTGTTTTGACATCAGATCGACCTGGGTTTGAATCTTGCCTCTCCTATTTCCTTGCCAGATGAATTTAGCCAGGCACTGTCCCAGCTGTTGAACAAGGAAATCTATTTGAGTTCTCACAATGGTCCGGAGTACCCTCATTCACAAATGATGAAATTGAGGCAAAAGGGGCTCATTATTAAACTTCACTCAGCTTCTGTCTCCTTACCTGCAAAATAGAAATCTTAATAAAGCTTACTTCAAGACTCTGTTTTATGAACTCCATGAAATACTCTGCATAAAGGGCTTATTATAGCATGTAGTACAAAGTAGTTATTTAATAAACCTAATCTATCATTATCACTGAAGATGTTTATATAATAATGGGTTTCATTATTATTCATTATTAATTTACATTGTCACTCTTTGCGCTGCATAACAGTTTCCTCATCTATAAAATGGAAATGATGCAGGAATATACTGAAATTGGCTTGTATCAGCTCATGAGAGCCAAACATTGATTTTCAGGAGTTTCATAAGCCACTTGATATCACATTGGTAGTTTGAAATTGGCCATGGTGAGAGTATTTACACTGTAGAAATCAGCAAACACTACAAAGCAGGGCATTTACCCCCACCCCTCCATCCCCCAGAGCCAATGGTTAAACATTTGCCAGCATGTCACTGCGTCTGCCTCATAGAGTTGGCATGAGGACTGGAGGAGAGAAGGGCCATGATGGTGCATTGTAAAATGCAATCTGCTAAACTTAGGGGGATGACACAGAGTGGTCCTACAGCATCCACAAGACTGGCACCCATTTGTCTGCTGATTCTTGGGAGCTGTTGACTTGTGAAGGAGGTGGGAGGGAGTGTGGGGCCTGGGGAACCGGGGGTGAATCACTGACCCTTCACCATCCCCATGCGTCTGCATTAACTGAAATGGCTGCAATAAAGAACCCCAGATTGGGGAAATTATTCCATCATCCCTGCGGGAGTCCCTGGGATACAGCCAGGGGGAGGGAGAGAGAGCTCAGCCATGTCCCTGGGGAGTCACTCAACCCAGCATTGTGTCTTGCCCAGGGGGTGGGGCCAACACGCAGAGGAGAGTGCCAGGGAGAGCCTCTCTCATAACTGTCACAGCAGCCACTGTTTATTGAGCGCCCACCATGAGCCTGATGCTCTATGTATCGTCTCTCATTTCAGTATGTCTGTGAGGGAGGCTTGATTGTGCCATTGTATACAGGCATGCAGTGCCTCCTGAGAAGACAACAACCTGCATTTATTGAGTTCTTAGCGTGAGGTAGGCGCTGTCCTTGGTGCTGAATACGGAAATCTATTTGAATTCTGAAATCGATCCCAGGAGTCTGGTGGTACTCTCACCCTCATTTCACAAAGGAGGAAATTGAGGCAAAAACGGGGCTCATGACAAGCCCAAGGTCAAATTGCTAAGAAGTGGCAGAGTCACTGGCTGTGATTCAGTACACCAGGCCACCATCCAGAGTCACCACGTGTGTCTGTGCTGACTCTGGCTGCCAGAGGACTTTGACCTTAGAGAGTCCTGGGTTCAAGTCCCACTACTTCATCACTCTGTGCCCCCATTCAGGTCTTTCCCCCTGTTTCCCCCCACCTGTAATTTAGAAAGTTCCACTCTGCCTCTCAGAGATGCTGTGAGAATTAGAGATAATGGATTTAAGTGGCTGGTGAAGCTAGGCCTGCAGTGTGCTCAGTAGGGTCTATTACTCTCCTCCCTGTTTAAGAGGAGGGGCCTGGGATCATGCCCTTGCCCTGAATAGGAGACCCCTGGTTACTAGCATCAGGAGGGAGGGGGCTTGCCCAAACCTCTTCCCTTCAGCTTCTCCAGGCAACTCTAACATGGTTGATGCAGAGCTGGAGCCACCAGAGAGGCGCATTGCAGGGCTGGTTTAGGAGGCTGGGAGGGGGAACACGGAGAGGGAAATGAGAAATGCAAAAGAGTGAAAAATAAATACATGTGTCTGTCTGGAATGATCGAGGGCCCCAGGCTGGAGACGGGAGAGTCGGGCGGCAGTCTGGGCTCAGCAGAATTGCTGCAGTAGCACTTCCAGAGCCTCACTCATCAGCCAGGCAGCGAACTGGCCGCACCCCCCAGCCTGCCACCCCGCTGGCCCAGACAGCCCAGCCCACCAGAAGGGCTCTATCCAAAACCTTAGCAGGGCACCCAGAAAGGGACATCTCCTTGAAGTGATGCCTGAGTCTCATCCCCCTTGGGTCCCATCCCAAGCCTTCATGACTCCCTCTTGGGTCTTATCCCCTCCTCTCTGGAAAGGTTCTGGTGGATCATTCAGCTTAGCCTGTCCCTCCATCCAACCCCTCCCCCACTCCTTTCATCATCCGCACCCTGTCCAGCCTCACATCCCAAGCTCTGCTTTCGTCAAATTGAACATGATGTCAAATTAGAGCCATCTCTGGGACAGGCCGAGAGAAGCTCCCAGTTTAATGAGGCAGCGTCGAAAATCAATAACTTAATTGCCGCTGTTTGATGGACTTTTATCCAATTTATACTCTCCCCAGCAGCCTACGTGCAGAGCATGAAGAGAAGTGTGTGTGTTGGGGCTGGGGACTGTCTGGGCACCTGGGGGGAGGAGTGAGGAGGGCACCAAGGATCACAGCCAACTACTTGGCAAAGCAAGAGCTGGGTGCTGCTGCTCTTCTGCCTGGGGGCCAAGAGACACTGGCCGCTGAGTCCCAGTAAACTTGGTTGTCCTTCTGCATTGACCTCCACACACACCCCCTCCTTGGTGGGGATGGGAGTATTAGAGGGTGGGAGGAAGGAGGCAGAATTTCCTTGAGAAATCAGGAGGGGCTGGGATGGGTAGAAAGACCCCTGCTTTGGGAGTAAAGTGCGTGGTTTCCAGTCTCAGCTCCAACTCTGACTGTGATGACCTTAACTGGTGAAATTAACCATTTCCACCACCACTAAGAGACGGCTCTGAGCCCGTTCATGGTACACTGGGAGTTTAAAATGTGTTCCATCATGAGCAAGAACCAGGATTGTCCTCATTTTGCTGGTGAGGAAACTGAGATTCAGAGAGGCTCTCTTCTCTCACCAGAGTCCTGGGGCTGGGAAAGGAGATTTGAATCCAGATCTGGCTCCATGGTCCTGTTCGTGCTACTGGGAAGGCCCCCAGATCTGGAAGCGGTTTGGGGCCTACAGTGGACAGGGGGACTGTGAGGGGATTGGCTTCAATGAACTATGGCCTAAGTCTCCTTTCGCAGCTTCTCGTGGGTGGGGAGAGGTGGAGAGGACGAGCACAGCGGCGCCAGCTGACCTCTGTCTCACTTGGTCCCCCCGGGCCCAGGCACATCGGTGATGCAGGTGATGGCCTCAGATGCGGATGACCCCACGTATGGCAGCAGCGCTCGACTGGTATACAGCGTGCTGGATGGCGAGCATCACTTCACCGTGGACCCCAAGACCGGTGAGGGGCAGGGCCAGCCCAAAGAGGCGGGGCCGGAGGCGTGGCATAAAGGGCGGGGCGGGGGCAGAGAGGCGGGCACACTTCTGCTCTCAGCCTTCCAACCAACAGCGCTGAGGTTGGGACAGGACACTGAAGCATCTCGCCCGGATCCAGGAGACCCCAGGGTCGCGGAGAGGGAGGGCGGCCAGGCAGGAACAGAGGACAGAGCAGTAGGGGGGCGGGAATGGAGTCGGGGGCACCTGCAAGACTGGCACAAAAATAAAAAGGCGGGAGGCAACCACTATGGGCCTCCTGAAAGGACGTCAGAGATCTGAACTCAGTGGCCCCCCACCTTGGCCTGGGAACTAAATTGGGGCAGACACGTCCGCAGTCCATACCAGTCGGCCATGGTCATAAGTGTAGCTGGGGGCCAGCTGGCAGCGGGGGGCGACAGTGCGCCTGTGCAGGGCACGTTTTGGGCAGTTGTGAAACCTCTGTTCAAGTGACAGTTGTTAAGGATCTGGAAGGGAGGACAGAAGCCGAGACCCTTAGGGAGGACGGCTCCTTGGCTTACTGCTCTCCGCACCACCAGCAAGCAATGGTACAGCACCCTCCCCACTGTCCACTGCTTCACTCTGAGGCCGGAAGGAGGAGGCTCAGAGAAGTAAACTGGTTCACTCGAGGTCCCACAGCTGCCTGCGGCTGCCGATGCCAAGAGCAGTGTGCTCACTGTCCCTGGGACTGGAGAAGGCAGGGGTTGAGACATCAGACACCACCGAATGTTTACGGAAAGTCACCATGGGGCTCCTAGTCCAGTGAGGGCAGGGGGACAGGTGTCTGCGTGGGCAATGAGGATGCCAGTTTCTCGGAGGCGGTGGTAGCAATCTCCAAAGGATTAAGTGCAGGCCAGACCGAGATGCAGAGAAGGGCATTCCAGGCAGAGGGCATGGTGCAGGCAAAACTGGGAGGAAGAGAATAGCCTGAGGCATAAGGGGGATTGTAAACAACTCAGGACCGGGGTAGAGGCTTGTGGAGAGGTGACATGGAGAGGCTGGCCGGGGCCTGACTGCATCGAGTGCAAGGCAAGCAAAGCACTTGGATTTTATTCTAAGGGCAGTGGGGCAGGAGGGTGTTTGATAGATTTGAGATTGGGGTATTGTGTGTGTGTGTGAGTTTGTTTTGTTTAGGGGGAGGGTTCCAGTCTATAATCACATGCTCTTACACATACTATCTGCATTACTTTTTCTCCTTGCAAAATTAATACATTTTAGAAAACATTCAAACATGAAAGAAATGTTTTTAAAAAAAGAGGAAGGAAGGAAAGAAGAACACTCTCACCCTCAGAAGTTGCAACCCCAAAGGTAGCCACAGGGTGTATATATCTTATGAGACCTTGAACTCATTCACTTAAAAAATATTGTGGGTTTTTTTTAAATAGATAATACATTTCAAAATTCAAAAAGTCCAAATTTGGGAGCCTTCCAGGTGGCTCAGAGGTAAAGAATCCTCCTGCCAATGCAGGAGATACAGGTTTGATCCCTGGTCTGGGAAGATCCCACATGCCGTAGAGCAGCTAAGCCCATGTGCCACCACCCACAACTACTGAGCCCATGAGCCTAGAGCCCGTGCTCTGCAACAGGAGAAGCCATGGCCGTGAGAAGCCCGCATCCCACTAGAGAGTAGCCCCCACTTACTGCAGCTAGAGAAAGCCCACACACAGCAACCAAGAGCCAGCACAGCTCCAAAAAAAGTCCAAATTTGTATTTAATGGAAAATTTTCACCCCTTCTAGTCCCCCAGACACCCAGTCTGTATCCCCAAAGCAACCAATGTAATTTTCTTGTGTATCTTTCCAGAGCTATTCTAGGCATGTACAAGAAAGTAGGTACATGTATTTGTTTTTTTTTTTTTTACACAAACGGTAGCTATAAACACACACTATACACACTGCTTGCCTTTTTTGCTTAACAGTACATCTTGCAGATTATCCCATATCAGCACATAAAGAGCTTCCTCATTCTTTTATTTAACAGCTGTTGTGGATACACTGAAATTTATTTCACCAGTCCCCTCTTGATGGACACTTACGCTGTTTCCAATCTTTTTCTACAGCGAACAATGCTACAGTGAATAACCTCATACATATATCATTTTGTGCTTCTGTGAGTGTATCTGCAGGATAATTTTCGGGAAGTGGAAAAGCTGGGTCAAAGAGCATGTGCGTTTGGAATCAGGATAGATAATGCCAAAATGTACCAGATTACACTCGCGAAGAGCCACCTACGAGAGAGCCTGTTTTCCCTCCCCCTCGTCAATCCTGTGGGTTCATTGATGACTTTAAAGCAAGAAAGTGACACACTCAGGTTTTCATTTTAACAAGATCCCTCGGGCTGCCCCTGTATAGCATGGCTCAGAAGCAAACACTGAATTCAGGGACACCCTGGAGCCTGGGGTGCCAGTAGAGAGCCTGGAAAGACAAAAGTCAAAGCCTGCGCCCTTTCTCGGCGCCCACTCAGACTCCTTAACTTGCTTCATCTTGTTAGGGGGCCAGGAATGATTGCCAGGGGAGATTCATTGAGATGCTGAGGAGGGAGAATGAGGGGTAACAGTGAGATCCTGCAAAGGGCAAAACTTGAAGACCTGGGTGAATGTACAGGACTAGATAAAGGAAGTGGAGAAGGCAATGGCACCCCACTCCAGTACTCTTGCCTGGAAAATCCCCCTGACAGAGGAGCCTACTAGGCTGCAGTCCATGGGGTCACTAACAGTCAGACACGACTGAGCGACTTCACTTTCACTCTTCACTTCCATGCATTGGAGAAGAAAATGGCAACCCACTCCAGTGTTCTTGCCTGGAGAATCCCAGGGACTGGGGAGCCTGGTGGGCTGCCATCTATGGGGTCACACAGAGTCGGACACAACTGAAGCGACTTAGCAGCAGCAGCAGCAGCAGCAGATTAAGGAAGGGATCTGGGGTTTCCTAACGTCAGAACCTGGGATGGAAAGTGACACCATCTATAAAAACAGAAGGATGAGTGTGGCTTAAGAAAGCTGTCGAGGGGTAGAGGAATTACTGAGTATGCTTCAGGATCTGGTGCAGAGCTATTTAATTCGATTTTAACTCTGTTGGCTTGAAGATGAGAGGAGGGACGAATCGTCTAGAATAGGCCATCTGAAATACGGGCCTAAAGCTCCAAGAACACTTGGAACCCTTTGAGCTTTGGCTTCCCCGTGTGCACAAGAGAGATAATAACATTCATCTCACGAGACTGCTGGGAGGGTCTGGTAGGAGAATTCATTCATTCATTCACCAACTTTTTATAGAATGCCTGTGCATGTCCTGCTGTCTCCAGGCACTAGGAATGCAGCAACAGACAAATCCAAGCCCCTACCCTCATGGAGCTTGAAAGTAGGAAACAGAAAATAAGCACATAAATATGCAGCATAATATTGAGTAGCAGTGAGTGCCAGGAAGACCTCTAAGCAGGATAAGATAGTTGACTGAGATGAAGAAATAAGGACAGACCTTTCTGGGGAGGTGACACTGGGCCTGAGCCCTGAATGAAAGTGGGGAGGTCAGCCACCTGGTATCTAGGGCAGAAGATGCAGGCCGGGGAACAGTGATGGTGTGATGGGCACAGTACAATCCCTGGGGATGATGGTGATGCAGCCTTCGTGCCTTCAGCCTGAGAGTTCATCACCTTTAAGGTGGGGAGGAAAAGAGAGGACAGAGAAATAAGGGCAGGACCAGGACCAAGTCTGGGAGGTGACAGGGGTGGGCAGATGAAGCATCAGCCTCCAAGAGAGCGAGGAGGATGGCCAGGTTCTAAGAAAGAGCATCCCCCACCACAGAGAGTCAGGAGGAAGGTAGCAAGTAGGAGGCCCTGGGGCCTGGGAGGGCAGGAACGGTTCCCAAGATGCTCAAAAGTGGGCACCGGGCAAGGCAAGCAGAGAAACACAAACGGGGTCTTTGTTTTCAGGGTCCTTCAACTTCCACAGTCTGAAAGGGTCTTTGTGGAGGTTGCCCAGGAAGGACTCAATGTTTCCTCCTCGAGCCTTCGGCCCCACGGTAGGAGCTACCCTGGTGCCATTTCCAGCCCCAGCTCCATTTCCCCAGCCAGGAATATTCCGCTGATGCGGGTCTATATTTAGCAGCCACTGCGAGGTACAGTCTGTTCTTGCTGTGCAGATAGCAGGGAGCAGAGCCGGAACGGGGCCTGAGAGGAAGGTGTGAGGGAAGGGAGGAGGCGGGGTGCCAGGAGGCCCGTGCCAGAGCAGGAATTAGCGTGTGTGTTTTAAAGGCCAGGCCTGCCAGCAGACCCCCCACTGGGAAAACAGGGATGGCATTTGCGGGGCTAATGAGGCATCACTTGGGCTCCAGGGCCCCTTCTGCAGCATTTGGAGGGGACGGCAGGGGCGGGGAGGACAACAGCTGGAACTGGGGGCGTCGGGTGAGGACAAGGCTGTGGGGAGCCGGGGCCAGGTTCTCATTACTAGCCTGCGCCCAGCCACCATCCCAGCAAGAATAGAAATCCTCTGGCTCTCAGAGACTTCAAGATCTCTGCCGAATGTTCTCAGCTGAGCCAGAGAGGCTGGCTTCCTGAAGAGGGAATGAAGCTCACCCTTGTAAGTGCCATTTCCTAGGGGTCAGGATGATGCACTGGATCTGGTTTCTGCCTTCATGGGCTTTTGCTCCAACAGAGAAGCCAGATACAGACAGACAACGACACCCAGGCTACGAGAGGCAGGCAGAGGGTCTATGGTTGTAGGTCCATAAGTCAGAATGTTTATTGAACACCTACTGTGTGCTGGACTGTATAGATGACAAACAAGGCCAGTGTGGATCTCGGCCCTTGTGGAATTGATTTATGGGGTCCTCAACCCAGGACTTGAGGAGGGGGAATCCTCAAGGCATCTCCAAAATGTGGGACCTGCTGCTGAAGCTTTGTCTCATTTAACCCACGCAAGAGCCCTTTCCACTGAGTATTCCCATTTTACAGAATTGGAAACTGAGTCTCAGAGAGAGTTAAGAACTTGTCCAAGGTCAGATAACATATAAATGGTGGAAAGAGGGCTTGAGCCTGTATCTATCTGACTCTAAAGTCCCTCATTTTTGTGCTACTTCTTATCTTACTCTGTGTAGCCCTGGCACATGATAGCCCCTCAGTAAGGCCCTGATAAATGAGTCAGTGAATGAATTTTCAGAGCCAGATGTTTGCTTTTTTAAAAATAATTTTATTTGTTCATTTATTTTTGGCTGTGCTGGGTCTTCACTGCTGTGCGGGCTTTTCTCTAGCTGCAGAGAGTGGGGGCTCCTCTCACTGTGGTGCGCAGGCCTCTCACTGCGATGGTTTCTCTTGCTGTGGAGCACAGACTCTAGGGCGCACAGGATCAGTAGTTGTGGCTCACAGACTTAGTTGCTCCTTGGCCTGTGGGATCTTCCCGAACCAGGGATCAAACCCGTGTCTCCTGCATTGGCAGGCAGATTCTTTACCACTAAGCCATCGAGGAAACCCACAGCCAGATGGCTTAAAAGCTGATTTGAGAATTTTTCCTCAGACTCTCAGGTGGACACCAGCCTCCAGGATGCTTCTCCCTGCATTGGGGGTGGGTGTGGAATAGCGTAGATCAAAAAATATGCCATCAAGTCCTCCCATCCCTGAATTGGCCTCCTAGTAAAGTGAAAGCTGAGCACAGAATTGATGCTTTTGAACTGTGGTGTTGGAAAAGACTCTTAAGAGCCCCCTGGACTGCAAGAAGATCCAGCCAGTCCATCCTAAAGGAGATCAGTCCTAGGTGTTCATTGGAAGGACTGATGTTGAAGCTGAAACTCCACTACTTTGGCCACCTCATGCGAAGAGTTGACTCACTGGAAAAGACCCTAATGCTGGGAAGGATTGGGGGCAGGAGGAGAAGGGGACAACAGAGGATGAGATGGCTGGATGGCATCACCAACTCGATGAACATGAGTTTGGGTAGGCTCCAGGAGTTGGTGATGGACAGGGAGGCCTGGTGGGCTGTGATTCATGGGGTGGCAAAGAGTCAGACATGACTGAGCGATTGAACTGAACTGAAAGTGACTTCAGTTCGTCCCATCGAGCGAGGGAGGAGGGGTCTATTTCCCTGCCCCTTGAATCTGGGCCGCCTTGTGACTTGCCTTGGCCAATGGAATATAGCAGAAGTGATGTTCTGCAGATTCCCAGGTTAGGTCTTAAGAGACCTTGCAGCTTTCATGCTTCTCTCTTGGAACATGGTCCTGAGATCATGGTTTAAGGAGGCCAGCCCAGCCCACGGGAGGATGAGAAGGTCTGGTAAACAGCCAGGATCAACCACCCAGCACATATCAATACATGAGGCCATCTTGGACCTTCCAGCCAGATGGCCCTCCAGTGAAACGCAGCTACACGAGTGAGCCCAGAAGAGGAACTGGGGAATCTCGATTTCTCTGTTAGCTATCTACCACTGTGTGACAAACTGTCCTCAAAACACAGTGGCTTAAAACAGCAACAATTTATTATTTGTCACGATTCTGTGGGTTGGCTGGGCAATTCTTTTGCTGGGGTCACTCACATAGCAACAGTCAGCTGGCAGGTCAGCAAGGACAGCTGTGGCCTTTCATCTTGGGTTTCTTCACGGTGCAGTGGTCCCAGGGTTCCAAGAAGACAAGCCTTGGCACACAAGGATTTATCAAGTCTCTCTGCTTCTGTCACACTTGGCGATGTCCCATTGGCCAAAGCAAGTCCCCAAGGCAGAGGCTGGAGTCAGCATGAGAGGCACTGACCCAAGGCATGGATCCCAGCAGGAATAGTTCATCAGGAGCTATCACCATAGCAACCTGTCACCGTATCAGCCATATCACCACACCCCCTGGGTGTGGCCCAGGGGGCAAGGTCCAGAGGCAGCATGACTTCAGGGTACCCACCTCCTCGTTGTCCAAAGAGAGCGCCTGCTCACACACTCAACACGGCTTCAGGACCCATTTCTGGGGATGAAGATGCAAGTGTCCCCTGTTCCTCTGGAGTCAGAAATGACAGGGACAGCAAGGAGGCCAGTCATGTAGGTGTGGCACCTCACCCACAGGCGTAGATCTCAGACCCCTGCTCCCAGCCCCACTCACAGCCAGCGCCACTGAGCTTTGGGTCCACAAGCTCGCCCATGCACAGCAGCCCCGTCACCAGGCTCCACATCAGTGAGATCCTAGACGTAAATGACAAAGCTTAGCCCATAGACTTCCTCAGACGGTAAAGCGTCTGCCTACAGTGCGGGAGACCTGGGTTCAATCCCTGGGAGGGGAGGATCCCCTGGAGAAGGAAATGGCAACCCACTCCAGTATTCGTGCCTGGAAAATCCCATGGACAGAGGAGCCTGGTGGCCTACAGTCCATGGGGTCGAAGAGTTGGACACGACTGAGCAACTTCACTTTCACTTTTTCTTTACCCACTGTGAGTGCTCTACTGCCCACCCCCTACCCCGCCTCTCTGCCTGGCTCACGCGGGGAGCCCCCCACCACGTCTCTGGCCTGTGATCACTCCCATCAGTTCATCTGTCTGCCCTCTCCCTTCCGCCTGCCCACCTTCTTTCTCCCCCCTTCGCCGTCCATCTGCCTCTCTGGCGTCCCTGGGGTCTGTTCACGCTGCCCTTGCTGCTCTTGGCCTTGCTTTCTTCTTTCCTTCTGTTTCTCTCCAGGCCTCTGTCTCTCCGTGGGTCTCCCTTTCCCTCTCCTCCCCTCCTTTCCCTTCTTCTCTGCCTCCCAGTCTCTTTCCACTCTGACCTCTCAGATTCCTCTTTGTCTCTCTCTCCTTCCCTCTCTGCCACCTTCATCCTCCTCCCTCTCTTCTCTCTTCCCTTCCTGCTCTTTCCCTCCTTCAACCCCTCAGGGTAAAGGACACACAAGGCCACCTTCCCAGTACAGACCCTGCCATCCTGGACTTGGGTCCTGCCCTAATCCCCAGAAGGGATCCCTCTGACAGTCCCAGTGTTGAGGTCCAGTACCAAGGAGATGGGGCAAGGAGCCCAGTGTGTGATTGGAAGCATGGCTTGCCTGATTAGGACCAAGATGAGCAAGGGCTGTCTCAGGAGCTGAGACAGAACCGCATAAGCAGCATCAGTCTATCAGAGGCCTGGGCTCTCCCCTTGTACCTGAGGTAGGGCGGAGGATACCAGGCTGGCTGGACAGGGGCCTCCATCCTTACTGAGGTCCAGCAGAGCCGTCCACACCATGGACTCCGGCGCCAGAGAGCCTGCTGGAATCCTGACTGTGCGCTTTCTGCATGTGCTACCTTGAGCCAGTACTTAACCTGGTTCACTTTAAGGTGCTTAGAACCATGGCAAGCACAGGGTAAATGCACATCCGTGTCAGTTATTGTTGTTGCTGTTACATGCAATTCTCACGGGATGAAACTGCACCAGTGATTCTCAACCAATTTTGTCCCCCAGGGACCATTTGCCAATGTCTGGAACTGTAGCTGGGAGAGGGAGGGTGCTAATACCAGCATCTTGCGGGTGATATCCATGATGATCTCTGCCCGAGATGTCCATGGTGCCAGCTGGGGAGATCCTGCTCTGTGGGGAGGTATGTGATGGTCCCATTTTATAAACCAGGAAGCTGAGGTTCAGAGAGGTGAGAGGGTTTGCTCAAGATCACCTGGTCAACAAATGGCAGATCTGGGATTTATCCCAAGTTTGTCTGCTTCCAAGTCTCCCTTGCCCTTGGAAAGATCAGTCCAGGCCAAGGAGCAGTCAGGAGGGAGCTTATTGAGGAGTCTGGAAGGTCACTGATAGAGGGTCTCTATGACCCCTGATTAGACAGACTGCACTTTCTTTGTCTCCATGGGATCCCACAAGAGCAGGCACACCCCCTAGATGCACCACCCGTGCTCCCCCATTGACACACACACACTGTAGCCTCTCCTCCCGTGCCGATGCCTTTACTGGAGTCGAGGGGCTGTCTGGGGACATCGGGAGTGAGAGATGGGGTTTTTGGGGGCGCATCATGGGGCTGCTGGTGCGTGACTCCACCTGGTGCTCAGGCCCTGGGCACCACCTGCCACCGCCTGGTGCTCACAGGTGGAAGTAGGTCAGGGGTGGGGGGACTCTGACTGGCTCATCAACTTCCCCCTCCCTCCTGATCTCCCACCGCATAAGCGTGTGTGCAGAGAGACCAGAAGTCCAGCCTTCCCCTGCTCAGAATTCATCTCGCAGCCACCCCCTCTGCTGCCCCTCTGCCTGCTTCCATTAACAGTTTGAGGGATTGTCTGATTAGCAACTGGCTGGTGCCTGGACCGAGAATCTAGGGCCAGGCCCCAAAGGAAGGGGCTAGGGCCCCCAGGGGCTGGGGGATGACTTAATCGTGGAGGGTGTATGTGTGTGTGTGAGAATAAGTGTGTGCTAGTAGTTGTGTGTGTGCCTGTGCGTGTGACCTCATAGGTGTTACCTATGTATTACTTATTATATTAATGTATTAATAGTCCATCTAAGTGTGTGAGACACATCAGTGTTTATGTACGGGTGAGTGTGACTCCAACGTGAGTGTGTCTGAGGGTGGCTGTGAGGCCAGTTCACTCAGTTAAACACTCATCAAACTGCCATGCTGGGCCTGGCTCTGGGCTGAGTGACACCCACCCAGAGATGAGTTGGACACAGGCCAGGCTTACCCAGACAATGTCGGGATTTCCCCCTCACATGGGGAAACTGAGATGCCAAAAGGGGGATCGGAGGCCCAAGGGGGTCACACAGTGCCTGATTCTAGGTCCTACGCCTCTCTTTAATAAACCAGATAGTCCATATCCTATTGCTTTTGTGTTGCGTGTGACTGAGTATGCACCTATGTGTGTGACTGTGTGAATGTGTATTAATATGCCTGTATATAATGTGTGTGTTCGTGTGTACAAGTCGGGGGAGGGTGTGTGTTTTAAAGTATATGTGTGTGAATCTGGGCTTCCCCAGTGGCCCAGCGGTAAAGAATCCGCCTACAATGCAGAAGACACGGTTTTGATCCCTGGTCTAGGAAGATCCCCTGGAGAAGGAAATGGCAACCCACTCCAGTATTCTTGCCTGGAAAATCCCATGAACAGAAGAGCCTGGTGGGGTACAGTCCAGGGGTCACAAAGAGAACGGACTGAGCGACTGAACACACATGCATGCGTGAATCTGATGTGTGTGAGAGAAGTGTGTGTGTGAGGGTATGTGTGTGTGGAGTACTGAGTGTGAGTTATCTGTGAGCCTATCTGTATAAGCGTGTGTGCGTGCGTGTGTGTGGATGCTGAGCCCCACATCTGCACAGTGGTTGTATCAGCGTCTTCTGCATCAGCAACTCCCCTCCTGAACTTGAATGAGCCTGGCCTCTGCCTGGGGAGGGGTCTCTGTATTGGTTGGCAGTTGGCAAGGGGCATCCCTGGCAGCAACCCCACCCACCCACAGGTGTGATCCGGACAGCCGTACCTGACCTTGACCGCGAGAGCCAGGAGCGCTACGAGGTGGTGATCCAGGCCACAGACATGGCGGGCCAGCTGGGTGGCCTCTCCGGCTCCACGACCGTCACCATCGTGGTCACTGATGTCAACGACAACCCGCCCCGCTTCCCGCAGAGTGAGTGAGGCCTTTCCGGAGGGAGGAGTGGATCTGTGTGTCTGTCTGCTCATCCCTCCCAGCCACCCTCTGACCCCAAGCTGCCCTGTAGCCTTCTCGCCATAGAGGGACTCCCCGATCTGTCCATCTGTCTGTCCCTCCAAGTCACCCACTAACCCCTTCCCCCTCCAGTCTTGCAGGAGACAGCCCCAAAGTTGTCTGACTTTCCATGCATCCATGTAACACACTTACCACCCATCCCCCGCACCTTGCTTCCAGCCAAGAGTGAGCCCCCGTCTGTCCACCCACTCCAGCTGGTCCTTGCACACACCCCGTCACACTTCTTATGTGTGATCTGCTACTGACCCGAGCTTGCAAAGGGATGCTGGGGATGGAGAGACAGACACAGGGATGTCTCAGACATACACAGAGAGGCTGCAGCCATCCCCAGGGGCCCCTGTCATTGTGCATAGAAATGCTAGGGTCTGGAGAGTCAGGTCTTTCCCTTCTCTTCTGAGCCTGGAGTACTCTGTGCTTCTGAACTGGGGGACAGTGCTTTCCACTCTCTGCCTCCCCAGGCACAACAGAGCGGGTGGGGGTGACTTCTCTGGCCCAGTCCCCCACCTCCCATCAGCCCAGCCAGCCCCCTCTGTCCAGGGTTCAGCTGAGAAAGCTGTACCCAGGAAGCCGCCGAAGCTGGCAGAGACTAAATGCCATGGGGAGCCGGCTGATTCCTATCGGGCGAGTCATTACTGAAGGTCTGCTGCTCTCACATTAGGCCCTTCCACAGGGGACTGACCCCCAAGAGATAAGGGAATCCAATCCCTTAGCTGAGAGCACAGCGCAGCCTATGCACCTCAGTCCAGACGCCGCTCGGGGTGGGCAGAGCCCGCCAGCCAGCTCCCCGCCTTTGTTGTTGCCTGGGGAACCCAGTCCAGCAGCCGCCCTCAGCCACTCCCCCAGCCCAGCCCCACTCACTTTATAGGAAAGCTTCAAAGCCCTGTGTGAAGGGGCGGGGGCCACCCAGTTTTCTGTATGCCAGGCTGTGTGCCAGCCCTGAGCTGGAAGGGGTGGGGCAGACAGAGGGGCCAGGGCCCCTGGAAGTCTCTTGTTTATTCATTCATGTATTCTTTCTCTCTTTTTTTAACCTTTTCATTTTATATCAGCGTATAGCCAATTAACAATGTCGTGATAGTTTCAGGCAGACAGCAAAGGGGCTCAGCCATATGTATACATGTATCCATCCTCCCCCAACTCCCTCCCATCCAGGCTGCCACATAGCATTGAGCAGAGTTCCCTGTGCTGTACAGGAGGGCCCTGTTGGTCATCCATTTCAAATACACAGCTCTGTTGTTCATGTGTTCCTTCTTTATCTCTTTATTGGGAAATACAGCACACAGACAGAAATGCATAAATGTCCAGTTCAACACATAATTTCAAAACAAACATTCTTGTAACCACCAACCAGGACCCAGAAGCTGCCACAAGTCCTTTCTTGATCATAACCTCCCCGCACCTCTTCCTCCAGAGGTAACCACCACCTACTTTCATGATCATTATCTCTTTGCTTTTCTTTTTCTTTTTTATCAAAGTATAGCTGGTAGATAATAGGGGTTTCCATGGTGGTTCAGATGGTAAAAAATCTGCCTGAAATGCAGGAGACCCGGATTCAGTCCCTGGGTGGGGAAGATTCCCTGGAGAAGGAAATGGTAACCCATGCCAGTATCCTTGCCTGGAGAATTCCATGGATAGAGGAGCCTGGTGGGCTACTGTGCATGGGATCGCAAAGAGTTGGATGCAACTGAGTGACTAACACTTTCACTTTCTTTGATGTATAATATTATGTAAATTATAGGTGTACAATATGGTGATTCATAATTTTTAAAGGTTTACTTCATTTCTAGTTATAACTAATTATAAATTAGTTGCTATATTCTCCGTGTTGTACAATATATTCTTATAGCTTATTTTAAACCTAATAATTTGTACAATAATTTGTACCTCTCAATCTCCTCCTCCTCTATTGCCCCTGCCTGCTTCTCTCTTCCCACTGGCAGCCATGAATTTGTTCTCCATATCTGTGAATCTGTTTCTTTTTTTATATTCCTTAGATTATATATATAAGTGATATCATACAACATTTGTCTTTCTTTGTCTGACTTATTTCACTTAGCATAATGCCCTCCAAGTCCATCCATCTTTCTGAAAGTGGTAAATTTTCACTTTTTTAGGGCTAAGTAGTATTTCATTATATATAAATATGCATATATACCACATCTTCTTTATCCAGCCCTTTAGGGTTGATTCACCCATGTAGGCATCACCTAACATTATAGTTTAATTTTATACATTTTAAACCTTATCTAAATGGAAACTCACAATACGATGATTCATCTTGCTTTTTTATCTCCCAAATTATGTTTGTGACATCACATGTTATTGCTTCTAGCTATAATTTATTCATTTTCAGTGCTGTATAGTATTCCATGATTTATCTATTCTGCCAATGGACATCTGAGTTGATTCCAGTATGAGGTTATTACGGAGGACACCACTTTGACCATGGTTGTATGTGTCCTACTGCTGTTTTGCATGCAATTTCATTAGTCTACAGAGGAGCAGAATAAACTCATCTTCAACTTTACTAAATAAAGCCAAATTGTTTTCCCCCATGAAGAAATGCATGTGTCCATCATACCATATCCTCAGTGATACTTGGTATTGTCAGATTTCTTTCATTTGTGTTAATCTAGTGAGTGTATACTAGTAACTCATGCTGCTTTTCATTCACTCACTCACTAGTCACTCAAACATTTCATTTATGTGACAGCCTGGTGTTCTGCCAGGCACCTTGAATGCATGATGAATAAGAGATGTGGTCCCTGCCTTGCAGGAGCTCACAGCCCAGAGGGAGGGAAGGAAAAGAGAGAGGGAGGGAGAGTAAACAGAAAATAATAGGGAAATGCAGTAATCCTTACAATAGGATAAGCTTGGGGGCCCTGGACACACAGGCCCAGAGCCCAGAGGTCTGGGAACCTTCCCCATTACAGGAGGTAATAGTCAGTGAGACTAAAAAGAAGGGGAAACAGGGGAAGTGAAGGCAGAGAGGAGAATAAAGAGAGGGAATATCTAGAGGTGGGATAGAGCAAGTCATCCTGAAGGAATTACAAGAACCTCGGCCAGGCTGAGGCTCACGTTGAGATGGGGAGCTGGAGGCATGAGGCTGCAGAAGTCAGCAGGGGCCAAGGGGCTTGTACAGCTTCATCCCAAGTGCAGCGGGGAGCTATGGCAAAGAGTGGGGGTGGCATGGTCAGCTTATGTTGAGCCCCCCCTGGGACTCTCATGTGAGAGTCAATCAGAGACAGCCGCGCCACACAAGGGTATCCAGACCAGTCAGTGGGGGCTCCAAGAGACACATCCCCAGTGCCACAGCCCCTGCTTCCCCGGGCAGGCCCATCACTTAGCAAATCACCCTCACCTTCATCTTCACTCTGGGAGGAGAGAAGGGAGCTATCTGAGTTCCACTGGACCCTCATTCCTTCTGGTTTCCCCTCTGCTTCCCCACACTGGTAACAGTGGCCATCTTGCCATTCTTCAAACCTGCCAGGCCTCGCACCCACCTCAGGGCCTTTGCACCGGCTGTTCCTTCTGTCTTTCCCAAATATCTGCTTGACTCACTGCCTCACCTCCCTCAGACTTTTGCAGAAATGTTGTCTTTTCCTCGATCACCCCATTTACAGTTTTTTGGCTGCATCCCACGGCATGTGGGATCTTAGTTTCCCGACCAAGGATCGAACCCTCACCTCCTGCATTGGAAGCACAGAATCTCAACCACTGGACCACCAGGAAAGTCCCAATTACCCTATTTAAAACTCCACACACACTTTCATCATCACCCCCCATTTCCCTTCCCAGTTTTATTTTTCTCCCAAGTACCATTTGACATCCTATTTTACTGATGTGATTGTTGAGTGTCTTTCCCCTTCCGTTAAGAGGAAAGCACTGTGAGTCCTGGGATTTGGGTCTGTTTTGCTTGTTGCTGGAACCCCAGTGTGTAGAGCTGCATCTGGGACATCACAGATGCTCAATAAAAGTGTGGAAATGAAGGAACCAATATCGTTAACATCCACAGCAGCAAAAAAATCAGTGTGCAGCCCTATTATTTGAATGCAATGCGTCCCATTTATTGGGGAGGTAACAGATACTAGTGACTATGCTAAGCAATTGACACGCATCATCATCTCAGTTAACTGGGAAATGACAGTGCTATATTAGGAAGGCACTATTATTATTCCCATTTTACAGATGAGAAAAACCGGAGCTCAAAATTACACAGCCAGGACTGACTCCAGAGCCGTAGCCTTGATCACTGTGCTTCTCTGTCCCCTTACTGGGCAGATAAGGACACTTGAGTCCCAAAGAACTGCCAGCACTTTCTCAAAACAATCAGGGGATAAAGCCAAGGTCAGAATTAGAACCCTCCTCTTTGCTCTGCATCCTGCATTTCTGCAGAGGAAGCGCCTCTCCCAGCACCAGTCCTGGACAAACAGGGAGCTCCAAGGAGCCCATCTGAGACCACCCTCCCACTCTCCTAGTGCTGGTGAAAGCTGGGGGAGGGGCTGCCTTACCATCCCCGCTCACAGCTGTATCCCCTACAGAGATGTACCAGTTCAGCATTCAGGAGTCAGCCCCCATCGGCACGGCCGTGGGACGTGTGAAGGCCGAGGACTCAGACGTGGGCGAAAACACAGACATGACTTACCACCTCAGGGAGGAGGGCGGCAGCAGCGGGCACGTGTTCAAGGTCGTCACAGACAGTGACACGCAGGAGGCCATCATCGTAGTGCAGAAGGTGCGGCCACCTGGGGCGATGGGGGAGGTGGGCCCCAGGGCACCAGGACTGGGAGGGGTGTCACTGAGCAGCCACACACCCTATCCCACTTCACTCCAGTGGTGAAGTCTCTCCAGGGACACTGGTCCAACCTGGGGAAACACTGATGCTGTCCTTTCCGTTTTACAAATGAGAACATGAGGCACAGAGAGGTTAAGCGACTTGTCCAAAGTTGCACAGCAAGCTGTCAAGAGCCAGGAGTCAATCCACATTTGAATCTGTGCTCTTACACCCTATGCTGTGCGATCTCAAGTTCACACCAAGCCCTTCAAACTCACTGTTTCCTTTCATCTTCACGTTACCCTCTGGAGGAAAACATACTATGACTGTTTTTACAAGTAAGAAAATAGAGATTTGGAAAGGTGAAAGGGCTTGCCCAAGATTATACCTGTAAGGGATAGAGCAGGATTTGAACCCAGGTCTGGTGACCCCAAAGCTCTTCCTTTTCTTCCTGAGTCTAACAGCCTCCTTACTGACCAGCCCAGGAAACTCAGCAAACTCAGCACACCCTAGAGAAAGGAGACAGAAGTCAGATAAAAAAGCAAAACTCATCTTCCAGGGCTTGGTCACAGGCTTGGCAACTCGGGGGTGCACAGGCCTTTGACACTGTCCACTCCGTCCCTGCTGTTCCACGGGAGGTCTGAGATCCCCACCCCAGTCTACAGACAGTCCTAAGCTTTTGTATCCTCCCAGGGATGGGATGCTCACTCCCTACCAGTGTCCTGCCCGTCCTTCTCCCATTCAGCCACAATCTGTCTTGCTCCTATCAGCCTGGGTTCTGCCTCCTGGAACCCACAGAAACATCTGCCCTGACAGCCCTTTATTCACTCAATAATCAGATCCTCTCCCTGGCTGCGAGGGTTTGAGGATAGAGAAAACTTTCTGTTTCTTCAACTAGGATAAGAATATGAGGCTGATACTTACAATGACGTGTTTATAGCATGCCAGGCTCCTTTCCAATCCTTTCCATGTATTAACTCATTTACTCTCTACAACAACCCTCTTGGTACTGTTATTGCCCATCTCATAGACGAGAATCTGAGTCCCTGAGTTCAGTCCTTTGCATCCAAGGCCAAGCATCTTACAGAGAAGTTGTAGGGACAGGGCCCCAGGGAATCTGTCTCCAGAATCCACCCTTTTAAACATTACATGGCTTTCGGTCTTCTGACCTTCACTTGTCTTCACTGTAAGATGAGCCCATTTCACAGATGGGGAATGGGAGACCCAGCATCCCAGAGCAGTAGAATCATGCCCCAAGCCCAGCCCAGGGACCCCAACACAGCATTTGCTCTCATCCCCAGTGATGCCCCAGTAGTCCCTCCCCCATCCTCTTGTCCCCTCACCACCCGCCCCCCCCGCCTCCTCCAGCAGTGGCGCCTGAGGTGTCTCTGTGGAGTCAGTGCTGGCTCAGGGAGCAGAGCCCCCGCCTGATTGATGACCTGGCTCCAGAGCCCATCGCTCATTCCCAGGCCAGGTCTGTGCCTGCCTCTCTGCATCCTGATTTCCCAGGCAACAGGATGGAGAAAGGAGGTAGCCCTTCTTTTCTTTTCTATTTTTTTTTCCTGTTGGAGAAGGGGGAGTGTGGAGGGGAGGTTCGGAGAGGGAAAGAGAGTCTCTAGGCAGAGGACAGTTCTCCAGGAAGGCGGCCCTTGCTGCCCAGATGGCTCCCCCAGCGTGTAACAGTGGTGCCCCATGGTTCCACCACTGCCCTTTCTCTTTGCTCTAAAGGCATTGTCCTTAGGAGGCCAGAGCCCACGCAGCCATGCAGCTTCTCCATCAGAGGGTCACCCACCAGCACTCCCTGATGAAGACCAGGGCTCAGCGTGGCTTTAGCCAGGTCTCTGAGGGAAGCTCTAAGGCCGCCCAGCTTATCAGGCTCAACTCACATTGGCAGCTGCCACCAATAATACACCAGGAAGGCCTCATCTCACCCTCCCACCTGAGGTCCAGAGAGCCTGAACAGATTGCCCGCAGACACACAGCTGGGCAGCTGCAGATCCAGCGCCTTTCCTGCTGTGGGGTTAAGGGCTGGCACCTGACAGCCGCACTGCCTGGTATGTGAATCCCGTTTCTGCCAGAGACTAACTGCTAAGTGACCTTGGGCAAGTTACAGAGCCTGCTGGCCCTCGATGTCCTCACATGTCAAATAGGATGATACTAATAATACAAGCCTCTTTGGGATGCTGTAAAATTAGATGAGTCGCTACGTTTAGAACACTGGCCCACAGTGCTTTGTAAATTAATAAATTAATGCCAGTCTGCTGTGCCTGGTAGCAGGAAGTCTGGGCGTCTGTATGTGACCCTGTGTCCCTGTGTCCCAGCAGGGCCTGACTTTCTCTACCTGTAACCCAACAGGATCGGTCTGGGTCTCCAATAGCGGGTTGTGCTGTGCTTCCGTGGTCCTCCTGGCCTCCTCAGTCAACTGTGACCTTAAGCCAGCCCCGCCCTCTCGGGGTCAGCCCCGCCCTCTCGGGGGCCAGCCCACCCACCCCCCACCCTCCGCCAGACTTGGGCTCTGTCCACCTGGAGGTGTGGAGCAGACCCCAGCCCACTCACTAGCCCTCTGCTCCCTTCTGCCCACCCTCCCCCCGCCACCCCCAGCGCCTGGACTTCGAGTCCCATCCCGTGCACACCGTGGTCCTGGAGGCCCTCAACAAGTTCGTGGACCCCCGCTTCGCTGACCTGGGCACGTTCCGCGACCAGGCGATCGTGCGCGTGGCCGTGATCGACGTGGATGAGCCCCCCGAGTTCCGGCCGCCCTCCGGCCTCCTGGAGGTACAGGAGGACGCGCAGGTGGGCTCCCTGGTCGGCGTGGTGACGGCGCGGGACCCCGACGCCGCCAACCGGCCCGTCCGGTGAGACCCCCGCCCGGGGCCGACGCCTGCTGCCTGCTACCCCGCCAGCGCCTGCGGACAGACGGCGGGCAGAGGGGGTGGGGATGAGACAGGGAGGGGTGGGGGACCGTGATGGGGAGGGAGGAGGGAGAGAGCGATGGACGCGGGCCTCCGGGAGACAAAGGAATCAGGATTCGAGAACAGTGGCAGAGAGACAGGGAACTCAGGATAACCATGTGTGACACACGCAGCAGTGACCTGGGCTCAGCCTCGGTCCTCCACCAAAAGGGGGGGGGAGATAATTTCATCCTTCCAGCTTTTCAGGTCAAAAATGTTGAAAACATCCTCGACTTATGTTTTTCTCTCGCACCTCCCTCCAATCCATCAGCAAAGCCTGTCGTCTCTGCTTTAAAAACATCTCCTGAATCTGACCACTTCTCACCTCCTCTGCAGCTGCCGCCCTGGTCCAGGCCACCTGTTTCTCTTGCCTCCTCACTGGTCTCTCTGCTTCTGTCCTCACCCTTCTTCAATCTAGAATGGGCACAGGAGCCAGAATGACTCCCACCCCACCCTTCTCATGGCCCAAACCACCCTCCACTGGCCCTCCTCTGCTGAAAGCCCTCCAAAGGCACCTCTGGAGCTCAGGGTAAAAGCCCAAACCCTATCAGATGTGGCCTCACTGTAACCTCTCAGACCCCACCTCCTGCTCACTTCCTCCCTGGTTCACTCTGCTCAGCCACATTGACCTCCTTACAGCTCCAAGGATACACCCAGCCCGCCTCTACCCCAAGGCCTTTGCACCTCCCATCCCTCTACCTGGAATGTTCCCCAGCTTAACTTCTCCCTGGTTGTTCCTCTCACTTCCTCCAGGACTTTCCTCAAGGGTCACCTTCTCAGTGCAACCTTCCCTGACCACCCTTTCTAAAACAACCCCACCTCAACGTGTCCCACACTTCATATCCATTTTCTTTCATCCTTCATCACCATCTAAACTGCTACCCATTTTTCCTGATGCCCTTGTCCCTCTCCCTAAAAGATAAGCTTTAGGAGAGTACGGATGCGTGTCTAAGTTCCCCACTGTATCCTCAGGGCCTCATGACCAGAGGAAGTGACCAAAGAGGAAAAGCCAGTGGGAAGAGGGCAGGAGTAACTAAAGGACAGAGGAACTGACCTGACACTGTAGGAACAGAAAGAGGAGACTTGGAGAGAAAGCCAGACTCAGAGACAGAGGCATGGCGGGTGGGATGCGGGGGGAAGGGAGGCAGCAGCAGGTAGGCAGAGGGGACAGTATGCTGTGGCGCTGTTGGTGTCCCTGGAAGGGTTTGGGATCTGCAGGGGTTGGGGAATCCCTGACCATGGCCCATGTTGGAAGGATGTCAGATAGAAAGTGGTCCAGAGGAGGGGGTCAGGGTGGAGTGAATGGCCACTGTTGACTGAACTTAAGCGTCTGGAGCTTCCTGTTTATTCCCTGAGACCCCTGTACATAGTGAATGATCCCTGAGCCCACCGTGTGCCTAGCTCTGTGCCGAGCATTGGAGAAAATGGGAAAGGAAGTTACTTTAAGGATCTCTGCATTACTCAACTACATATGGGTAACGTTCTCACCACCATCCATGTGAACGGCTTGTCCTTACATGGCAACCCAAGGTGAGGACACGAAGATGCTTAACTACCTATGGGCTCTCAGACTGGAAGCTACCCTCAGGGGTCTAGAAAGGCTTCCTGGAAAAGGCAAAAATTGTATTGAACTGTGTACCTGAGTCTGGTCAGTGTAACTATGAGGAGAAGGCTGTTCCAGGCACAGGCATAGGAAGGCAAGAAGTGGTAGGTGTGTCGGAGATGAGTAGGCTGTGATGTCTACAGGAGGCTGAGGGCAATGAGCCAAGAGAAGTCTGGCGGGGCTCAAAGACGGGCTGAGGGCTCAGACTCAGTCGAGAGGTCCTGAATGCCTCCTGGGCTGCCTCCGCCCTTCTCGTGGCCAAAACCACCCTCCACTGCATCTGAACTCCTCCACTGCCCTTCCATCCCCGCTGACAATAGATACAGTCTTTAAACATCCCTGTCAGCCCCTGGCTCAGCCCCAGACCTTTCCCAGGAGGGCATTATCACCCTTGTTTGGCAGGAAGCTGAGACCCAGGGAGGGGAGGAGGTTCCCTGGGCTCACAAGGGTTACCAGGCAGCAGGAGGAGCCTCGTCCTTGCCTCCCAGGTCCAGCGCACCCCTCTGCCTTCTCCCCTCCTTTCCAATACTGCTCTCCCCACTGGCCACTCAGTCCTCCCCCTCCACCCTCTGTTGACTTCCCTCCCCCTCCCCTTTCATCTGCACTGAAAGGGCCAACTTTGAAACCTGCTTCTCACCTCCTTTCATCTCTCTCCGCCGCCCCTTCCCTGGGGCTCCTCAGATGTGAAGGCGGTGAGGAGCTTGAGACAGGTCCAATTTCACACCACAAACATTTACCCAACTCCTCTCCTCCATGCCGGCCTGGAGCCAGGCCCGAAATGACTCAGCCAAGGGCAGAGCTGGGGAGGAGCGCCCAGGCTGTAAGGGGACTGGGGTCCTTAGAAAAGAGGTCCTCACAGACCACCTGGGCAGCCCAGAGCCTGGCTTATGTTCCAGCTCCCTGAGTTCCAAGGGTCCTGGACTCAGTCAACACCTAGGCGCGTGAGTCATGTCACATCCAGCACTGATCCAGACAAGAGGGAAACAGCGGTGATAAGACCCAGTCCCTCCACTCAAGGAGTTTGCCTTCTCCTGGGGGACAGGGGAAGCAGGGAAACAGCCAATAAGTAGTTGAATGTTTGTCACCACAAATCAGCAGATGGTTAAAAGGGATCGTTCCTGATAAGAGCTATGAAGAAAATAAATAAGGTAATAGGATAAGACCAACTGGGGCCACAGGAGGCTGCTCTGGATTAAGTGATCAAGGAGTTGACAAGTGAGTTGACATCAGAATGACCAGGAGAGAGCCAACTAGACAAGATGTGGTAAAATGCAATCTGGGTGGAAGGAATGAAAGTGAAAGTCGCTCAGTCGTGTCCGACTCTTTGTGACCCCACGGACTGTACAGTCCATGGAATTCTTCAGGCCAGGATACTGGAGTGGGTATCGACTTTCCCTTCTCCAGGGGATCATTCCAACCCAGGGATTGAACCCAGTTCTCCCGCGTTGCAGGTGAATTCTCTACCAGCTGAGCCACAAGGGAAGCAAAAGATACTGGAGTGGGTAGCCTATTCCTCCTGCAGTGGGTAGCCTATTCCTCCTGCAGTGGATCTTCCTGACCCAGGAATTGAAGCAGGGTCTCCTGCATTGCAGATGGATTCATTCCCAACTGAGCTGTCAGGGGTAGAAGGAATAGCAAGTGCAAGGGTCCTGAGGGAGGAACAGGCTTAGTGTGTTCCTGGAAATGAAGTGATATCCTAGGTGATTTTGCCTAGGATGGTGGTACCTGGGAAATTCAGAGATGCTGATGTACAGAATGCTTTTTCTGAGTCACTGTACTGCAGAGCGTGGAGGATGCCTCACACTGTGGCGTTTGGCCCTCAGGATGTAGTTTACTCATTTTACAGATGAAGAGACTGAGGGTCAGAGAGGAGAAGTGACCCTGCCAATGTCACTCAGCTTGAGAGGGGGAAGGAATGGAATTTAACCCATGGTTGTCTGATTCTTGAGTCCAGCCTTCTGCCATTTCACCCCTGCTCCTGGTTCTCTTAGGGCTTCCCTCATGGCTCAGTCGGTAAAGAATCTGCCTGCAATGCAGGAGACCCGGGTTTAATCCCTAGGTCAGGAGGATCCTCTGGAGAAGGAAATGGCAACCCACTCCAGTGTCCTTGCCTGGAGAATCCCATGGACAGAGGAGCCTGGTGGGCTGCAGTCCATGGGGTTGCAAAGGGTTGGGCACAACTGAGCAACTAACACTTCTTTTTTCTGATTCTCTTTGTAGTTTGAACAGCTTCCAACCTTATGCTGTGCCCTGTGAGGCAGAGGGAGTCAGACGGGGGAGAGGGGAAAGCTGGGGCTCCATGTGAGTGAATCGAGTGACAGATCTAAGATCAGTGGGATGAGCAGGGGCTTAAGGGCTCAGGAGCTCCAAGGAGGGGCAGATTCTGTGGGCACCAAGGGGGGATGGTCCCCGAGCAAGGATAAAGAGGATGGGGTTGGAATGGGAGGGCAGCATCCAGAGTGAAATGTCTGTGAGGACCTGGTGGCAGGAACAGAATCATGGAGCCAGGAGATCAAGTTCAGGAGCAGTGAGGTCAGCTGAATGAGCTCACGGGAGGGGGTTGGGGCCAGAGAGGAGGTCAGGGGAGGCACTTGGGGACAAGCTGTGAAGGACCTTGAATGTCGGGTGAAGGTGTAAGACTTTATCCTTAGGGAGTGCGAAGTCTTTGAAGGCTTTGAAGAGAAAGAGGAAAGGGGTCAGATGGGCCCATCTCTGGATCAGACAGCCTTGCAGACAGACTGGCTATTTATCAGCCCATCCCCAGCCCTACCAGCCCCAGCCCCGTCTCGTCGTAAGTCTCCCTTGAGTGTCAAAAACAGGAAAGCCCACGCTAGACCAGAGAGAGCGAACACTTCATCTCCTCCCAGAATTCCACAATGGGGTGTAACAGAGAGCACATGGGTTTTAGAGTCAGAGAAAACCTGGAATGAATCCTGGCTCAGTCACAGAATTATGGGAAAATCACTGCACCTACTCCAACCCTTAGTTTTCCCATCTCTAAAATGGGTGTCATGGTAGTTCCTGCCTCATTCATTTATTCAAAAAAAGTACTAAATGTCTACTATGGACCAGGTTCTGTGATCAGTGGTCCCAGGGTTGGAGGAAGGATTAAGCGTTTGGCACATTGTAGGTCCTCAGGAAATGGACTTTAGCATTTTTCTAGTTGATCTCCCCTTCATTCTACAACCAGTACTAAGCCCATACAGATTTCTAGGCATTGTGTGTGGGCTTTGAGGGTGTGCTTTAAAAGGGGTGAGGGAGGGGAAAGAGTCAAAGGCAGGATGGAGTGAGCAGAGAGGAATCCCCAGGTCAGGGGAGCAGCCTCTTTTGCGTGTGAAGAGTGTCCCCAACTAGGAGCTCAGGTGGGGGCTGCATCATGCAGCCTGCTGCGTGCGCACGTGCGCACGTGCGTGTACATGAGCCCGGATACAGGAGCACCAGGCAGCCTGAACACACTTGAGTCTGCACACTTTCGTATTTATCATGCCTGGTGAGCTATATATGCTTAAAGTGGCGGAAACCCACATGCGCAGTCAAGCCAGGAAGACGCACCTTCACCACTTCTTTCTCCCTGACCTTGACAACAGCAGTGTTTTGTGCTGTTCCCAGGGCATAAAGGCGCCCGTGGGCGGTGCTCTTAGTTAGACGTGGGCCTCTGCACAGACACACATGGCTTGGGAACCTGGCTTTGCCAACCATCAACCCTTCTGCCCCAGGGCAAGGCACCTGGCTTCTCTGAGCCTCAGTTTCCCCATGTGTGAAATGGCAGCAGCAGTGATGACAGTTATCTGCAAGGCTGGGAGGGGCTCCTGCTTGTGCAGCCCTGGCACAGAGTCTTGCTGAGCAAATAAAAATGAGAGCTAATCCATACGTCATGTGGCAGGGGCCCAGCGCTGTTCAAAGTGTTTTATTGGTGTTTTATTGGTAGTACTTGTCTAATCCTCACAACCACTCTGTGAGGTAGGTGTTATTATTAGCACCATTTTTAAGAGGGAACCAAAGACCAGAGAGCTTAAGTGAGTGGCTCAAGGTCACACAGCTAGGTTTCAAGCCTCGGCAGATGGCCGCCGGATCCCACTCCTGACCTCCATTCCCAGGCTTTCTTTGCACTTGTGCACACACACACTAGCGGACACACGCCTGCACTCTTCCACTCACACCTGCTCCTGCTCCCCTTCCTGCCCTCCAGGTCCCGGCTGACCAAATGAGAGGTGAGATTTGAGCACAACCTTCTAGACCACAGATGCCTCCTGTCCTTCTCAGACCCTGGCGATGCTCCCACGTCCATGCATGGTACCTCCCACCCCCAGGCTCACAGACCACACACTGGGTCGGGGGCGCTCCTGTGACCCCCTTACCAGACATTTCTGAATCGTCATTAGAATGAAATAATGCTTTTACTCATCAAGTCATTTTCCTAGAACCCAACTAGGCACCTGTCCCTAGCGAGGCACTTAATCCTCCCAACCACTTGTAAGATAGGAGTAAAATCACTTTTCCATTTTCCCCAAAATTAAGGCTCAAAGATGAAGTGGCTTGCCTGGGGTCATTGTGGATCTTGCTCCAAGTCTGAGCGCCTACCTCTTGTACCTTCCAGCTGTAACACAGCATCACCCACACTCTGACCACCTGCAACACAGACCAGACACACAACTCGAGCGCTGCCAAGTGAGGGCTTCAAGCCTCCCCCGCTGCCCCCAACACCTGCCAGGCCATGCTCCCTGCCACATGCCGTGCCCTCCACCCGTCCCTCTCTCCCTCTCGCTGGCTCCCTGAGCTGGAACAAAGCCACCTGGGCCAGGCAGCCACATGGACCTGCAGCTCCAAGTCTTTAGCTGGTTGATAGTGGCTCCCCACGCCACCCCCGCTCCCTTCCCATGGCCTTGGGAACAGCTGCCTCCACTTAGAATCCACCCCCCTCTTCCCCTCCAGGAGGAAACAAAAGCGTAACTGGCAGGAGAGAGAAGAGGACAGAGGTCTGAGCAGAGAGAGGAGGAGAAAGAAGAAGGCAGTGGGCATCCTCGCATCAGCCCTGCCTCACGCCCAGCCTCGACCAGGCGATCAGGGGCCCCTGGCTGTCTCTTGAGCTCGCTTCTACCTATAAAATCAAGATGAGGTCTCCATGGTTCCTTCCAGCTGAGCCGACACTACTCAGAATCTGGTTCTACCTCCTTTGGACCCAAACATCCAGCAGTTCAGGCTTGGGTCCATGGTGACCCAAGACTCCATGCACTGCCGCTTTGGATGGTTCAATGCACTAGCTAGAAAGAACTCTGGGTGTAGAGTCCCAAACTGGGGTACAAATTCCAGTTCTCTGAACAGCCTTAGGCAGGGTTATCACTTGACCATGTGGCACATTTCGTAAATGAGGAAAAGATCCTCCTTTGAGAAGATGCTCCCTGAGCTAGCACATGTGGCTGGGCAAGAAGAACACCAGCTGGTCTTCCTCCCCTCTTCAGCCTAGTAACTTTGTGCAGGACACAGCGTGCACAACCATACTTGGCAACCCTAAGTTTGGCAAGCTCCCTCTCGTCTTCATCTGCAAAATGGGTTGACGCATATCAGCCTCACAAGATGCCAGGCAAGGGGGGGCCTCATTGTCTCATTTGCCATTTTACCCCCAGAGTTTAGCACAGAGTGGGCTTCCCCTGTAGCTCAGCTGGAAAACAATCTGCCTGCATTGCGGGAGACCTGGGTTTGATCCCTGGGTTGGAAAGATCCCTTGGAGAAGGGAATCTTTCAGTATTCTGGCCTGGAGAATTCCATGGACTGTATAGTCCACAGGGTCCCTAAGAGTCAGACAGGACTGAGTGACTTTCACTTTCACTTTAGCACAGAGCAGCACGGAGAAGGCATCCAGCTAATGTTTAGGCATGAAGGAACGAAGGGAGGGATGGCTGGTGGAAAAATAAGCTACAGACTGTTAAGTGCTGTCCTGGTGGGAGGAATTATCATCTTGGATCTGACCCACACACTTTCACTCAGGTTAGGAGGACTCAGGCTGATCAGGGCCAAAGAGGATGTGAGCTTAGCAGCTTAGAGAGAGGAGGCGGCATTAAACTAGGGATTCAGGGGACCTCCGTGGTGGTGCAGTCGTAAAGATTCTTTGATTCCAATGCAGGGGATGTGGGTTCAATCCCTGGTCAGGGAACTAAGATCCCACATGCTGTGTGGCATGGCTGAAAAAGAAAAAACCTAGGGCCTCAGGAGACTAGCTATAATACCCACTACACTCACATGCCCAGCCCTTTGCAGTCTGCCACAAGCTTCCACCTCCTCCACTACAGCAGTGAATATGAAAACAGTAAGGGCTGCCACTTATGCCCGGTTCCATGGATTACCTCCTCTAACCCACACCAGTGAGGTATGAATCACCCTATTTTGCAGACAAGGAAACAGAGGCCAATGAGGTCCAGTGCCTAGTCCAAGGTCACCCAGGCGGGATAAGAAGCAGAGGATTCAAAGCCAGCTCCAAATGCTCCCAGAGCTCTGCAGTCCCACTGGGCACCACTGTGCTCAGTAATGTGCGACTTGGCGACCCCATGGACTGGAGCCCTCCAGGCTCCTCCATCCGTGGGATTTTTCCAGACAAGAATACTGGAGTAGGTTGCCATTTCCTCCTCCAGGGGATCTTCCCGACCCAGGGATCAAACCAGGGTCTCTTGCATCTCCTGCATTGGCAGGCTTGTTCTTTACCACTGGCCACCTGGGAAGCCCCTCCTCCCTCATGCACTGGGGATCTTACCCCCATTCCACAGATGAGGAAACTGAGGCCTGGAGCGGTTTGGTAATGCAGCCAAGGCCCACTGAAGTGGCATCTCAGGGCTTTGAGTTCCAGTGCGGGGAGGGATGGGGGATGTTCCGGTGTCCTCCTCTCCGTGGGCCTCAGTGTCCCGGCTTGGGAAGATGGGGAGGATGCGGGAAGGGCCTGTTTCCTCCTGTTGGAGGAAGGGGGAGGGGTGCCCCGCCCCACCAGGCTCCATTGTCCCCGCTGCACAAAGAGCCCTTGCTTGGCATTCAGGGGCCTTTGTAGGCCGCGCAGCCTGGCGGCGCCCCCGCCCGCGTTATCAGCCCGGGGAAGCGGCGGACAGAGCTGGCGGGGCCTCTCTAGGCCGCCGCCGCCCGAGACATGTGTTGGACACGGGCCTTTCAGGCCTGGAGCCGCCGCACAAAGGCCGGGGAAGGAGATGGAACAAAGGGCTTTTTCACGCGGCAAGTAAAAAGCCGCAGATTAGCCCGGGCGCGCTGCGCTGGCGGGGAGGGGCCGGCGGCCAGACCTCAGACCCCTTCCCGGCTCAGCCCGCGGTCCAGGTCTGGGGCCTCCGGAGAGCCTCGGAGCGGCACAACCAACGCCCTCCCTCCGGCTCAAAATCCCTCTAGGCCCCCCAGGACCCCCAACCCCCAGAATTCTGAGCTCTGCTTGTCCTCAAGCCTCCTCCTCCGCACTTCCCAGTTCTGGCAGTTGCTGCACCGTTTGCCGTCCCCTGAATGAGTCTCATTCGCGCAATTCTCACTTTGCAGCTTCTGTTCTCCTTGTCTGGAATGCCCTCCTGTCCCTTTCTCAAGCCCAGGTCTAGGGTCACCTCTTTTGGAAAGATAAGAATCAAATACCCCGTGAGTGCTAACTCTGTGCTGGGCACTCTGCCTTCTTCCCGCCCTCACAACGACCGTGAGATGCAAATTATTAGCCCCGTTACCCAGCTGAGGAACCTGAGGCTCAGAAAGGTTGAGGGTTGCCCATGGTCACACATCAGGAACCCAGTGCAGCTGAGATGCAAACTCAGATCCATTTCCACTCCTCCTTTGTCAGAATGGGTCTCTCTGCTTCCTGTGTCTCCCAGGCAGGTGGCTCCTCTTTAGTGGGAGGGTAGAGAGACATGGGCATCGGTTCCAACGGAGCCAGGACACCTTCAATCAGCCCTGACCTGCCTCTCTTAGGTACGCCATCGATCGCGACTCAGATTTGGACCAGATCTTTGATATCGATGCGGACACGGGTGCTATCGTCACCGGCAAGGGGCTGGACCGAGAGACGGCAGGCTGGCACAACATCACAGTGCTGGCCATGGAAGCGGGTGAGCCAGGGGGCGGGGCGAATACGAGAGGGAGGGGCGATGGCCGAAGGGTGGGGCTATAGGGCGGGGCAAAGCCCAGGGAGGCGGGGCCAAAAGGCTAGGGGCAGGGCAAAAAGTTAGAAACTGGGCCAAGCTGAGGTGGGGGCGTGGTCGGCAAAGGCTGACCCACAGGAACACAGATCTGGGAAGGATCCCAAGCCAAAACGGCAGGGCCCAGTCTTGAGTCTGGCTTTCTTCCTTCAACTTTTATTGAGCACCTACTATACACCAGTCCTTTTTATAGAGCCTAGAGATATAGCTCCTAACAAGGTTAAAAAAAAAAACTCCTGTCTCCATGGGCTAGAGCTAGACCCTCAGCAGACTTCGAGAAAGGGTGTTTGCATGTCAGCTGACTCTAAGTGCTAACAAGAAACTGGAAAAGAAGAAAGCAGAGGAAAGTTTGGGAGGGAATTGTTTCCCTTAGGGTAGGCCTCTCTGCGAAGGAGACTTTTCAAAAGAGAGCTAGATAAAGTGAGGGAGTCATGCTGCCATCGGAGGGGAAAGAGTTCCGAGGAGAGAGAACAGCCAGTGCAAAGGCCCTGAGGTCACAGTTGGAGAGATAGTGAGGAGGCCAGTGTGGCTGGTGAGAGGCAGAGTATCTGCCATTGCAGGGTCTTTGGACTTGACTCCAAATGAGGCGGGAGTCACTGAGGGGTTTGAGCAGAGGAGAGAGGTTGCCTGACATAATACCTACAGCTGCCGCTTTGAAAATAGATTGGGGGCTGCAAGGCAGGGGTGGGGGGATGGAGGAGGGGCTCAGCTAGAATTTACATGCAGCAGGGCCCTGAAGATGAGACAGTGGTCTGGCCCAGGGTGATAGCCATGGAAATGGTGAGAAGTAGTCAGCTTTTGGAGGCAGGCTGAAAATAGAGCCCCCTGGACCTGCTGATGGGGTGAGATGGAGGAAAAAGATGGAGAATCAAGAATGACTCCAAGGCGCTTGGTCTGTGTTGAAGAGAGTGTGTGTGTGTGAGTGTGTGTATGTGTGTGTGTGTGTGTGTGTGTGCATGCTCGCATGTCACAGGCAGTTTGGTGCAGCCGGGGAGGCGCATGAGCTAAGAAAGAGGAGGCCTTGGGACATGGAGTCTAGACAAGTCAGGCCACAGAGGTGAGGAGCTAAGAGCTCCTGGGGTTCGTGGCACCCCAGGAGTGGGGAAAGGGCAGTTCAGCAGGCCTCCTCCTCAATCAGAGCAATGCTGCCAGTGCCCATGCTGGACCTGCTCTGCAAGCTCCCTACCCTGCCAGCTCTCCAGGTCTCAGCAGCCAGCAGAGCCTCCAGTAACTGATGGTGACAGCAGGAATACTCAGTCTCAGCCTTGGTGGGAGTGGGCGCCATTCAGACTCCCCTCTGCAGACCTGGGCCCCAAGGCCCTCCTGCGCCTTCTAGCCCTCCTGGTGGCTCTCCTCCTCTGCCTTCCTTGGCTGGTGCCTCCCACTTCCCTGGCCCCACCAACCCATTCCAGCCGAGGAAGTCCCTAGGCTGAAGTTCCCTTCCTCTCTTTCAACTTCGGTTTAAAAGAAAATACAAAGCTGGCTCAAACCGCAGTGCCTGCTGCTCCTGAGTCTTTGAATCCACTTCTCCACCGCATGAAAGGGAGATAACAAAGGTGGCTAGAGAGGAAGTGGTGGCTGGACTGATGGGAAGACAGCTCCCCCTCCTTACCTCCCTGAACCTGCTTCGTGGGCAGCCAGAGGGCCTGGCCGGGCTGCTGGGCAGAGACACCCCCTCTCCCTACCCACAGAGCATCTCCCCACCAGCTGTCACACCGCCTGACAGCCCACGACTAGCAGATCCCTTCTTGGGTTAAGCATTGTGCTTCTGCCCTGTGAATCTCTTCCAGGAAGCAGCTAGAGCAGCATACAGAATCTCTAATGCTACCATTTCACAGAGAGAGTGTGTCAGGGGACTCTCCCCAGCAGACATTTTTACAGTGTTTACCTAATAGATACTGAGCTTGATCCTTTCTAGCACATACTTCTATTGAATCATGATCAGTTACAGGTCAGCACCCATTTTATTGAGGGAAAAATCGAGGCTCAGACTATTAAAAGCTTTGCCTAAGGATGTGGCAGAGCCAGGATTTGGGGCGGAGTCTTCCCAGTGTCTTCCACAGCTTTGCTCCACAGCCTCCCTTTTCCTGGTACTCTGCTCTCTGGGCTCAACCCCTATTGCCCCCCACCATCCCAGTAACTGAGCATGGGGAAGGAAAAGACTAGGCTAGAGACCACTCCCCTCGGAGCTGCAATTCTCAACTCCTGCCCAAGTCTCACTGGGGATATTAATCAATGAGAAAATGAATGGTTCCTACTTCACAGTGCTGGTGGGAGGATTAAATAGGATAGAAAGAACTTAGCCTAGTACTTAGTGCTCAGTTAATGATATCTATCGATATGGACTCGGTGCACTTGACTTAAGCCCTCACTCTGTGCCAGCCACTCTACAGTGCTGTTTTCAGTGAAGCTCCCCACCTATCAGATGTCTATTCTGCCATCACCCCCAACGTGTGGATGAGGAAACTAAGACTCAGGAAGGTGAAGTCATTTGTCCAAATTCCCAGCCCCAGCCAGTCTGACTGCACAGCCCGGCGTTCACCCAGCTGCCCCCGAGTCATATGTCTTTGGTGTGCCAGGCACGAAGCCAGGAGCGGCGCCAGTGATCCACCCACTCCAACTTCTTGCCCTCTCCGTGAGACAAGGACAAATTGTTATCCCCACTTTACAGACCGAGAAGTAGAGGCTCAGAAAGGAATCGCGATGGCCCCAAAGTCACAGAGCCAGTCCCTGGGGGTGTGGGGGTGGGCAGGGCTCCCATAGCCAGGGCGGAGCCTCCAGGACAATGCCCTTGGGTCTGCCCACCCCTATGCCCCCACCCCGTGCCCTTCTGCCAAAGCATCTATTTGGCTTCTCAGAAACAGGGGACCGCGGCAGGGGTCCAGTGATGGGGTCATGGTGCCCCGCCTGCTCCGGGTGCAATAAACACCAAGTGACAAGAATCAGAGGCGAAATATTTACACAAAGCCACTGAGCCTTGTGAGCACCTCAGAGGACGCTGTGCTGAGGCGCAGCCGCAGCCTGTCGGACCAGATTACCTCAAAGACTCCCCAGCCACTTAGTATGCGGGCTCCCCTCTCCCCCGAAGTTCTGAGTCATCCATTCTGCCCATGCAGACGCTCCTTCCACTGACATTATCTTTAACGTTTTGTAATCATGAAATATTAATGACCGATATTGAATTTAAAGTACAATTTGTGTCTGAATCCTTCAGTGGAAAAAAGGGCAGTTGTAAAGGGACAGTCTTCAAAGAGACAGAGGGGTGGCGGGCAGGCTGGTAAAGGCAGCGCTGGGGTAGGGAGGGCGGTGTGCCAGGGGACTGCAGCCAGCCCCCTCTCCCAGGCCCTAAACTGGTCTCTGGCTGGACAGCAAAGAGTTAACTAGATTAGCTAGAGCCTCCCCATCTGGGTCACCCCAGGCCAAGTCATGATTTCACAGGCTCCTGATTTTCTCTTTCTATCACAGAGCAAGCTTTATGATTTAGATATGCATTTGTGTGCCGACTTTGTTGATCTCTCTTCTCCTGGGAAAAAGACCTTCTGTGAAGGCAGGGTCTCTTCCGTATCTGTAGCATTCACACTGGGCCTGGTGTTTAGTAGGTGCGTACAAGTGTTAGAGTGGCCAAAAAGATCATTCAGGATTTTCCGTAGCATCATATGGAAAATCCTGAATGACCCTTTTGGCCAAGTCACTACTTCCTGAATGGACAGTAAATGGTCTTGCCCGCCCAGTTAGGAAGGCAGGGCTGCGTGATAAAGAAAAACTGCTTCTAGTGGGCTGACTCCCAGCTGAGAGTTAGGACAGTCGTTTCCCCTCTTCTTGCCTTGATTTTCTTACCTATGAAATGGCACCCTGTTGGAAGCTAGGAGGATAATAACGGTTACTGTTAACTATTAATCGTGCATGCTCAGTCGCTTCAGTTGCGTCCAGTTCTTTGCAACCCGATGGACTGTAGCCCGCCAGGCTCCTCTGCCCATAGAATTCTGCAGGCAAGAATACTGGGGTGGGTTGCCAAGCCCTCCCCCAGGGTTTCTTCCCAACCCAGAGCTCGAACCTGTCTCTCATGTGTCTCTTGCATTGCAGGCAGATTCTTTACTTGCTGAGCCACCTGAGAAGTTCATAACTATTCATCATAGTGGCTTCTGTTTATTTGATGCTCACAATATGCCGGATATTGTGCTGAAGGCTTTATATAAAGTGTCTGCTGGGGCCTCTTCTCACCCACCGGGCCTGGGCACTGGAGTCTGGGGATAGAGTCTTGGCCTCTGACCTTGGGAGGTGTGGCCCCACATGGACTTGCTCTGGACAACACAGGGTGGAGCGGATGAGACGGTGAACTCTCAGGAGGTGCAGGCAGGGGAAGAAGGCAAGAAAGCTTTCCCAGAGGAGGAGTCGTCTGAGATGGATCTCAAAGGCTAAGGAGAGTGGGGTTGGGAGCTCCCAGCAGAAAGACCCCTGTGTGCCAAAGCCTGGAGGCTTGGCTGGCAGGAAGACCGCTATACGTTCTGAGAAACAGGGTGTGGCCAGAGGCTGGGCCAGAGGGTGGCTGGAGCAGGTAAGACGAGCTGAGCACACAGAGGCTCACTGGGGGCCTCTACAGGAAGGGCCTCAGATGTCCTGTAAGCAGCCGGACATCTCCTGGAGACGACAGGGAGCCAGAGCAGGTCTTTGAGCATAAGAGGGAAATGGTCAGATGTGCAGTCCCCTGCAGTCACTTGGGTTCGTGGGGAAAGGGGGACAGAAGGGAGGCAGCCTGGAGTGGGGAACAGATGGGAGGCTGTCAGGAAGACTCAGCTGAGACATGTACTGAGGGTAGAGGGCAGGACAAGGGCAGGCAGGAGGAAGTGCTAGGGAGGCTGACTGTAGTGGTCTGGGGAAGAGGCTCGGCACAGCCCTGCATGGAAGGGGTTGCTTCATAAGGCAATGAGCTCCCCGTCACCAGAGGTGTGTAAATCAAGCCTGGGTTCCACTTGGACCAGGTAACTCCCGGGATCCTGAGCCGCCTAGGTACTTAACAGATCCCACCAGGAACAAAGATTTTTGTGAGGTCCATGAAGTCTTTGTAGGAAAGCCCAGAGTATTAGGACCAGCTCAGCCCTAGGAAAGAAAACTTCCTGCCACCCACCCCTGATTCCAGGGCCCCTATTTTACCCAGAAGTCCTCCCCTACCCTTTGGTGGATGAAACATCCCCACCTCAACAAGGTCAAACTTCCAATATCCTTGTGGAAGCCAAAAAGATAATCAAAAAGCAGAGAAGGGTGCCCTACCCTCGTGCTCCCATTGGAGGTGAGTGGGGACTGGGCAGGGAGTGCAAGGCATCCACCCCTGACAGCTCTGACACCCCTTCCCTGGAGCACCCCCGCCTGCTCACCCAGTCCCCCCCTCCCACCTTCCTGCCTGCTTGTCTTGGCCAGCTCGTAATTGGGATGATAAATCTTCCTGCCCAGCTGGCCAGCGCTAATCAGAGCCTAGTGTTTGGATGCAATTTAATTCCCTCCGGAGGTGGTTGGTGGGTGGGGAGGCAGAGCTGAGGGAACTGTGGAGCAGAGGGTCTGGGCTACCCTTGCACCACTGCAGGTGAGGGAGAAGGAGGTACCCTCCAGCAGCCCCCACCTCTGTGTTGCCTCCCTCCGCCCTCTCCCCACTTCTCACTCTCCTTGCCATGCCCACTCTTGCATCCTCACTTCTGCCTTTCTCCCTGGCTTCTCTGTTTCTCTGTGACAACCAAGGAGAACCTCGGAGTCCAGCTGCATTTTGTTTTACGGATGAGAAACCCTTGGTCCAGAGAGAGAGGCAGGAACAGAATTGGACAACTAGACTGCTCCCTCGGTGGTGTGATTCAGGAGGGGGTGCAGCCCCACAGAATTTGTCCCTCCAGAGATCTCGGTCTCTCCCTCTCACTCCACAGCAGCCCAGCATGGTTAGAGATGCCACAGACAGTGAAACCCATTCATTTGACAAATCTTTATTAAGCACCTACTGTGTGCCATGCAGAGAGGGGCTGGGGAGAGAGCAGCAGACACAAGAGACCAAAAACCTGCTCACTTTCTAGTGGGGGTGATAGACGATGCATGAGTTTAAGTGAGTAAAAATATAGACAAGAGGATGAGACAGTTAGATAGCATCGCCAACTCAATGGACATGAATTTGAGCAAACTTGGAGACAGTGAAGGACAGTGAGGCCCTGCAGGCTGCAGTCCATGGGGTTGCAAAGAGTCGGACAAAATATAGCAACTGGACAATAGCAACAAAAATACAAGGATGTTGGATAAACACTACAGAGAGAGAGCTGTATGTGGGGTATCTGGTGGAATTGCAAGGAGCAAAGTAAAATAAAGTCAGCAGGGGAAGTCTCTCTGAGAAGACATCTGGGCAAAGATCTGAAGAAGGGAAAAGAGGAAACTTGGACCAGAGGAAAAAGGAGAGTGGGGCGAGGGACAAGGCCAGGGAGGAAGATCACACAGGCCTTATGGGTATGTAGGTCTTGGATGCATAGTCTGATTTCCCAGGACTGAGGGCAGTCAAGGAAAGCTTCCTGGAGGAGGCAGAGACATTTGGGGCCTCAAGGCAAGCCGGCCTCAGGCAGCTAAAGGTGGTCAGAAAGGCCATATCATTTGATGGGTAGAAAGTCCCTGTTTTGAACCAGGCTCAAGTTCTGTTGATTGTCCCCTGTGAAACTTTGGGCAAGTTCTTTACCTCTCTGAGCCAGTTTCCTCATCAACAAAATGGCCGTAATCCAAATCCATACCTCCCACAGGGGCTGACAGGATGAAATGAGGCAGAGCAAACCCTGGCCCATGGCAGGTTCTCTGTGTGTGTTTGCTGGTGTCCCGCTGGGAGGCACACATTTCTAGGAGTTCCCTAACAGGGTCACCAGGCCATGCTCTACCCCCTCTGCTTTTCCTACTGGCCTCCAGCCCCCTAAGTCCAATTTGGTGCAGACACTATATTAGGAACAGCCAGAGGATGGGGTCTTCCTTAGAAGGAATCCAGAGTTTTACTCCCTACAGACTCCCTCCCACCCCAGGACCTTTGCACATGCTGTCCTACTGCCTGGAGAACTCTTTCTTCCCATCCCCTTCACCTGATCACTTCCTAGTTGGATCTCAGCTTAAAGGTCCCCTGCTAAGTGCTAAGTAGCTTCAGTCGTGTCTGACTCTTTGCAACCCTATGGACTTTAGCCCACCAGGCTCCTCTGTCCATGGGATTCTGCAGGCAAGAATACTGGAGTGGGTTGTCATGCCCTCCTCCGGGGCATCTTCCCATCCCAGGGATCGAACCCGCGTCTCTTACATCTCTTGCATTGGCAGGCAGGTTCTTTACCACTGGCACCACCGTCCCCTGCTTCAGGGTAAACATCCCTGTGCCCCACCAGGGTAGGAGCCCTTGCCTCCTCCTCTCACAGTCCTAAGACTTTTTTCCCCCTCAAGTCTTATCACAGTCTGGAATGCTGTCTGTCCCTACCATAGACCAAGAGGCAGGGTTGGTCTTGTTCAGTACTGTGTCCTTGGTACAAACGAGGCGCTCAAACTGTGGTAGTCAGCAAAAAGCAGAAGTTTTCGTTTCAAATTGCCCAGTCCGGTCCCCCATCTGTTATACAGAAGGGACTCTGAGACCCAGAGAAGCTAAGGGGCCTGCCGATGCCACAGACTGGCTCTCCCGCCCAAGCCTGCTCTCTTCCCAAGGCACCCACAGAATGGCCCATGCTTCTCAGCCCCTCGGCACCCCAGGGCTCCACCTGCCACCTCCCTGGATTAATGGTGAGCCAGCTCAGAGAGGAAGCACCCGGCTGAAGCACGTTTAATTTTAATTTAGGAATCGGTTAAGACTGCAGGCCTGCTCGGCTCTGGGCTGTCAATCAGCCTTCCTCAAGGCTGCATCAATTAGTTTAAAAATATTGAATGTAATTTTGCCTGACACAACATATTGCAGCTACTGCAAAATATAATTTATTTTAGAAGAAGAAATAATTAAACTAATTTGCATGTCAGTCAGCTGAACTGAGATGCCAGGGGAGGGTGGGTGGGACCCCTGGGGATCCAGCCCTGGGAGAGGGCAGCTACCGAAGAGTGTGGGGCGAGGTCAGCCTGGACCTCAGTCCGAGCAGTAGCTGCATCTGGATGGACAAATATTCAGGCAGCAGAAGGGCCCACTGGCGTTGCACCTGGACTAAGCACCGGACTGAGAGTCCGGAGGCCTCAGACCCAACACCAGTTCTGCCGCTGACTTTTCTATGGCTTTGGACAAAGTCTTACCCCTTTCTGGGCCTCAGTTTCTCCATCTACAAAATAGGTTTAGGGTATTCTCTGGCAGTTCACTGGTTAGGATTCGACACTTTTACTGCTGGGACCTCAGTTCAGTCCCTGGTCAGGGAATTAAGATCCTGCAAGCTGCATGGCACGGCCAAAAAAAAAAAAAAAAAATTTAACGGGTTTAATGAAGACCTCCTTTATGGGTTGTTTTGAAGATCCAATGAAAGATAAGAAAGTTTGTAAATTGGAAAGTTCTGCATGAAGAGGAAATTAATTGATGGATTTCTTGTTTTATACCAGTAACATTTAAGGTGGTAAAATTATGCATTATTATCAATTATTACAAATGATGCTGTGATCCATAGGGGTTTGGAGGAAGTCAATCAGAGGCAAGATGACCAGTTGGACCTCCCCCAGAACCTGCCAGTCATCCCTGGAGAGCAGTTTGCAGCCCTTGCTCTGGATACATATTATATAGATTCACTGGAGCTGTTCAAAAAAACCATCAATGAGCAAGTCTTGGGCATCAGTTCATTTTAAAGCAGGATTTAAACGAAAAAAAGTGTTGCATTTATTCGGCTGCATCGGGTCTCAGCTGCGGTCCTGGGAAGCTCGTTGCACCTCGCAATCTTTTACTGTGCCTCGTGGACTCTATAGTATGGTGCATAGCTCCCTACTTAGGCTTAGTCTCCCTGTGGCATGTTGGATCTTAGTTCCCTGACCAGCGATTGAACCTACGTCCCCTGCATTCCAAAGTGGATTCTTAACTACTGGACCACCAAGACAGTCCCTTTCCAGGTGACTCTAATGAGCCAGGCTGGAGACTGCCATGATGTCAAGAGCATGGGGGTGCTGCCTTAGGGTTGGCCCACAAGCTCTGGGGTTCCAGGCCAGCCACCAATTCAGGGGGTCTCTGAGATAAGCTATGTAGGTGGCAACTCTGATGACCTAGAGACACACCTCTTGGCGGCCCGACCTCTCAGATCTGAGACGCTCTGTCTTGCCAAAGGACGCAGGACTTTCCCAAGAAGCGACCCATAACATTTGAAAGGAGGAGCTAGGACAACAACGAAACAGTAGCTTTGTAAAGTAAGGATGTACTAACAAGTCTCCTTGTGACAAGCATTTCGCGATATCTATGTGTGTTGAATCACTTCATTTTACGTCTTAAACTTATACAGTGTTATATGTCAATTACATCGCAATAAATCAAGATAATCAAGATAGGAGTTACAGCTCTATGAAGAGATAGGAGAGGCCCAGGAGAACCCAGAGGACTGATACAATAATGGGTGTCTCACCAGCAGTGGACCCAACCCTCCGGTCTGCCCACTGAGGACCTTTTCCGACTCTGAGCACCCCTTCTGCATGGCCCCACAGGACCCTACCTCTGCCTCCAGCCCTGAACCCACCCCCCGCCATTGAAGGGGAAGGTGCCCTCTCACTCCCTACCCTCCCTCTGCCTCAGTGGGGAGAGAGGTGCCTGTTCCTGGCAATGGACCTCACCCTCCCCTCCTCCCCTCCTCCTCTCCCCACAAAGCACCCACCGGCTGGCTGTTCTTTCGCAAAGTGCTCTTAAAAATAACAGCTCACCCGGCATTCCCAGTCACGACTCCTATCTCTCACCCCCGGAAAAGCCCCCTCTAATCACCGAAGCGGCAGATCTGGGTGAGCTGAGAAGATAAGGCACCCCTGGCTAAGGGGAGCTCCAGAGAGGAGTCGGGGTTTGAGTTAACTAAGGACGCCCCACAACCCCCGCCCTTCCTTTCCCTGACCTGGTGGCCACACCTGCCTCCCAATCTCCATTTCTGTCTTTATCGACACAGGAGCAGCTGCAGTCAGCATCCGATGGGGCCCTTGAGTTCACAGAAAGGAGCAGTCGACCACCCGCCTCTTCCCCTCAAAAGACACAGGGGGTTCCTGGCTGCCCGTCCTTGATTGCACTGTTGGCTGGAACATGTCAGTAATGAACTCATGGCTAAGACAGCCAAGGACAGGGCACCCATGAGCACTCAGAGGTCTGGGGGCTGTAAAGGCCCAACGTTCAGGGTGCTTCTCAGAAAGGACTGGAGGGGATGGGGTGTCCCAGAGCCCCGAGTCACTGAATGTCATTGCTGAGAGGATCCTTCAAGGATGCCTGTTTATTTAACAAGCCATTATGTAACACTTGTTGTGTGTTATATATACAGTTTGAAGTGCTTTGCAGATATTTACTCAATCTGTCTGCCTAACCAACCCATTCCTAGCAGACTCATTTTGTTGTAGGTAAGAAAATCAAGGCACAGAGAGGTCAAGTGGCCTGGCGCGGATTGCACAGCTACTAAGTGACACCACTGAGACTGGAGCCACTTGGTTCCTGAGTGCTTGCTCTTAATCACTGTGCTGTTTTCCAGGTGTGGAAACTGATGCCAGAGAGGGAAAAGTCTTACCCAAGATCAAACACCGTGTCAGGGACAGAGCCATGCCTGAAATGCAAACCTCTTTCTGTCTAAGTGTTTCCAAGTTTCACTCATTCACTCAGCAGATCTATTAGAACCTAGCCTGTGCCGCTTGCCACCATGCTGGGGACCCTGGAACTAATACAATGGAAGCCTTGACCTCAAAGACACCGCAGATGAAGGGGTGGGGACTGCATGGTTCTGGAGGTGAAGACTCACCTCCAGTGGACTTGTCTTGCCCTCTTAGGATTGAGTCTTAAAAGAGCAAAGGTTTGGGACTTCAGCTGCCAGCTGACCGATTCTTTAAATTCTCCAGTGTTTTCATTTCTCTCCTGCAATATGGGGATAGAAATTGTGCCAAGCTACCAGATTTCTGCAAGGATACCTGAAATGATGGATGCTCCAGGAGCATTCTGTGCATGCTGAGGTGAAGGAGTAGGGTGGCGGTGTTGACTGTAGTGGGGTTGGAGATGGGAGTGGGGGGTGACTGTGCTGTGGTAGTGATGTGGGTGATGATGGCAGGGTCATGGCAGTGTTGGCGGCGCTGTGATGGAGATGGTGGATACCCTGGATGACTGGAGATGATGGTGGTGGTGATATTGGAGATTGTGGTGTCGGGGGGGTGCTGGGGTTGATAAGGGTGGTGAGTGATAGCCTTCGTGTTTGTGATGATGGTAGAGATGAGGGAGGTGGTACTAGCAGGTACAACGGTAGTGATAATTCTCATGCTGATGGTGATGACCATCTAATGGTGATGGTGACAGAGGAGGTGGGATGGCATTGATGATGGTGAGAGTGGGGAGGATGGTGATGGCGGTACCGATAGTTATGCGGGTAGAGGTGGCAATACTAGAACTAATGGCGGCAGCGCTCGTAGTGATGGTGAGGGTGAAGGTACCAGTGGCAATGGTGGGGACGGTGATGGCACTGGTGATTATGGTGATGATAATGGTGACGGTTACAATGATAATTGAATGGTGATGATAGCAGTGCTGGTACGGTGATGGTGACCCATTTAGCCAGATGTCCAGCTCGATCAACCCACATATCTCTCGATGTGACCCCACTGCCTAATGTCCTCGCAGCAGATGGGGGGCTGTCTGGATCTCACACTTGAAGCCTCCCACCCTACTGCTATGCTCTTGTTACAGACAATCATGCCCAGCTATCCCGGGCATCCCTGAGGATCCGAATCCTGGATGTGAACGACAATCCCCCAGAGCTGGCCACACCCTACGAGGCAGCTGTGTGTGAGGATGCCAAGCCAGGCCAGGTACCACCGAGAGGCTGGGGACTGGGGGTCGCTTCCACAATGGTTGCTGGGGCAACCTCTGTCCAGGCCCAGTGTGGGCTCGGCCTCGCCTCAGTGCCCTGCTCCCTCCTCACTCTTCAGCTCATCCAGACCATCAGCGTGGTGGACAGAGACGAGCCCCAGAGTGGGCATCGCTTCTATTTCCGCCTGGTGCCTGAAGCTCCCAGCAACCCCCATTTCTCCCTGCTCGACATCCAAGGTGAGTGACCTCTGAAAGACCACCAAATCCTAGGAGTGGTGGAGGGAGGAGCCTAGCCTCCCTGTCCCCTTCCCATGTTACAGAGGCCCCTAGAGGGCCATTGATGGGTCTGAGATCACACAGAACGTCTGCACCATGCTGGAGCCCTTACCAAGCCTGCCGGCCAGACAGAAAAATAAGCAAGAGGTGGGTTAGTGGAGTGCAGGGGGACAGCTCCAGGGTAACAGTGGTAGATAGAAAGACACAGAGAGGGAGCACTTGAAGAATGGGAGCGGGTGCAGCTCCAGGGTGGAAGGAGCCCCTGATCTAAGTGAAGACTGGAGTAAGCCAGGGATCCCGGGTGGCTCAGATGGTAAAGAATCTGCCTGTAGTACAGGAGACCTGGGTTCGATCTTGGGTCAGGAAGATCCCCTGGAGAAAGAATGGCACCCAACTCCAGTATTCCTGCCTGGAGAATCCAATGTATAGAGAAGCCTGGCGAGCTACAGTCCATGGGGTCACAAAGAGTCGGACACAACTGAGCAACTCACACACACACACACACACACACACACACACACAACTCCCTCCTTTTTGTTTTAAAAGTGCTTTATCCCTTGGGACTTCCCTGGTAGTCCAGTGGTTGACAATCCACCTTCCAATTAAGGGGGCACAGGTGCTGCCTCTGGTTGGATATCTAAGATCCCACATGCCGAGGGGCAACTAAGCCCATGCACGGCAACTACTGAGCCCATGGGCCACAACTAGAGAAGCCTTTGCACTGCAGCTAGAGAAAGCCAGCTGCCGCAGTGAAGACTTAGCACGGCCGGAAAAAAGTGCTTTAGCCCACTCGCGTTTCTCTTTGCATCCTCATGGTCACTTGGGAGGTGGTTTTCTTACACTAACCCCCCTCAGTTTGCAGGTGATGAAACTGAGACTTTAAGAGGACAAGGGACTCACTCAAGGTCATACAGGGAGTCAGTGTGGGGCTGGTATTCAAACCCACACGTGTCTCAGTTCCAATGTGCTTCCTTCTCGCTACCTTGAAAGCAAACGGCCCAGCCCAGCCTGAGCTGATCCCATTGTGAAACCCACCCCTGCAGGTTCCCCTTCATCAAGAAGTTGAAGTCTGAATCTTTAACGGGCAGACTGGGGGTTGGGATCAACACTGGTAGTGAGGAACCTGGGCCTCAGTTCCATCTCAGTTCATAGCTTCCTGTGCAGCCCTAAGGTCAGCCTCAGTTTCACCATCTGTAAAATGAGACTGAAAATGCCTGCCAGACAGCTAGGTGGCCCCACTGAAATGTGGCCTACTGAAGTGTATTGTCAGTACCTAGAACATGGCATCTCCTTCATTCAGCAACTATTTACTGAACATTTATTGAAAAAATGTCTATATACCAGGCACTGTTCTAGGTCCCAAAAAGGCAGCAGCACATGAGACAAAATCCCTGCCTTCATGGAGTTTACATTCTAGGGAGGGAAAACAGAAATTAAACAAATAAATAATATGATGAGGGTGGTAAGTGGCCAGCAGGCAGAAATAATGCAATCTTCACAAGAGTCTGGACTTTGTTCTATTCAGTGCTGGACCCTGGGTGCCTGGCACGTAGTAGGTATTCACGTCTGTGTGTTAGACAAAACAGAAGGAAATAAAGTAAGAGTGGAAGCTGGGCTTCCCAGGTAGCGCTAGTGGTAAAGAACCCGCCTGCCAATGCGGATCAACCCAGGTCTGATCTCTGGGCCTGGAATATCCCCTGGAGGAGGGAATGGCAACCCACTCCAGTATTCTTGCCTGGAGAATCCCCAAAGACAGAGGAGCCTGGCAGGCTATGGTCCATGGGGTCGTCAAGAGTCAGACATGACTGAAGCAACTGAGCACAGCACAGCACAAGAGTAGAAGCTACTTTAAATAAGGTGGCTTAGGAAGCCCTCTGGGAAGGAGTCAATAGTGAGGAGGGATCTAAAGGAAGTCAGGGGTGAGCCATGCAGATAACTGCACAAAGAATGATCCAAGTCCAAGAAACAGCAAGTGCAAAGGCCCTGAGGCAGGAACAAGCTTGGGATTCTCAAGACCCTCATAGTTGGGGTGAGCGGGTGACAGGACTGTAGAACATGTAGTCAGAGAGGGGTGCTAGGGTCCGATTATGTGAGTTCCTTTTGAACCTGGAACCCAAGACTTTGACATCCTTTCCCTCAGAGGTCTCTGAAGACAGACCCATTTGTATTTCCAGGAGTCCTAAATGGATTTAACAACCAGTGCAGCTCAGATAACCAATCAGGACACTGATCATAAACCTGGAGTAGGACCTGGGGCCTCTGCTGAGCCAGGCTTTAACCCATCAATGACTTGATTGTGTTAAAGTGGGGTTGTGCTGGTGGCTCAGCAGTAAAGAATCTGCCTGCCAAGGTAGGAGACATGGGTTTGCTCCTTGGTCCAGAAGGATCCCACATGCCGTGGAGCCACTGAGTCCATGAGCCACCACTATCGAACCTGTATTCTAGAGCCCAGGAACCACGACTGTGGTACCCATGAGTGGCAACTGCTGAAGCCCTGGAGCCCGTGCTCTGTGATGAGAAGCCACTGCGATGAGAAGCCTGAGCACCGCAACTAGAGAGTAGCCGCCACTCCCAGAGCCTAGAGAAAAGCCCGCAACAAAGACCCAAGCGCAGCCAAGATAAATACATAATTTTTTTAAAGAAAAGTTGGGGGTGTGCTTGAGGGAGAGGCTGAGGCAACAGGGCAGGAACTGGGGGACTCAGAGTTAGGCTATTTAAACCTTTCTGGAAGTGTTTCAATATTTTAACAACTTTCACCACTGGTACTGCCCTGCCTGCTCATCATTGCTGTGGAGTCCTGAGCGGGGCATAGGAGACACAAGGAGCCCTGGCTTGACCCCTTGACCTCCCCAGGTTCACAGATCTTTCCAACCCAAGGGGCTTGAGGTTATGCCCCAACTACCCCTCTGTGATCGAGGGGTGGGGGGCTGGGTTGGCCACCAGGGTTCCCATCCAATGTGACCCCCTGGTCCGAGCCTTGGGAGTCAGGGTGGCCGCAGCGTGCTGAGGTCAGCACAGGCAGGCAAAGGTTCCTCATCCCATCCCCCCAGCCCCTCCCCACAGTGTGCCAAGCCCCCTCCTCCTCACCGTATAAATATCCCAGTTGACAAACGGCTACCCCAACCCATCTGTTTCTTTGTACAAATTTGTAGCCAGTTTGGAAACGTGATTTATAAATATTGCTTTTGCAGCCAGGGATTGAGACTGATGGACGTCAGGCCAGATGGATGGTGCAGCGCTGGGCGCAGATCCCGCCTAGAAGGGTGGGGTCGGGGTCTGGGGTGGCCAGCGGCTTCCCCAAATGAAGCCAGCTGCTGCCAGGAGAGGAGCAAAGAGGGATGGGAAGGAGGCTCAGGGATTTCCTCTTATGGTGCGAAACAGTAGCGGGGACCAGAACTGCAGAAACATATGGCTGCCGTGGTCAAAGACAGCAGCCCCGAGAAACAAATGTCCCCTTTCTCCCCCTCTGTTCTTACTTGGGAATTTGAGGCTGAGCCAGAGCCAGCCACTCATTTCTCAAATCTGTCTACTTCTCAGTGCCTCCGCAACCACTATTATTTCACATCTAAAACATACAACGGCTTCCTAACTGGTCTTCCGCATCCACAGTTGTATCTTAGATTAGAGGCACCCTTCCTTAGAAGGTAGGCTCCGAGAAGGCAGGGACTATGTCTGTCTTATTCACTGCTCTATCCTCAGGGGCTAGACTAATCCTGACTTCTTCTCTTGTTTAGTTGCTAAGTCATGTCCAACTCTTTTGTGACCCCATGGACTGTAGCTCACCAGGATCCTCTGTCCATGGGATTTCCCAGGCAAGAATACTGGAGTGGGTTGCCATTTCCTTCTCCAAGGCATCTTCCTGTTCCAGGGATCAAACCAGCATCTCCTGCATTGGCAGGCGGATTCTTTACCACTGAGCCACCAGGGAAGGCTTATCCTGACCTATAGAGGGTGTTTAATTCTTATTTGCTGTTGAATGGAGGGTTGATAACGTCACTGGGTTGCTTCTTTGCCCACCAATCAGTGGCTTCCTGTTGCCTTAATAACGCAATTCTTTACCATGGCCTCTAAGATTTTCTATAATGAGCCTCTGCCTCCCTCTCCAGCCTCTTCTTGACTTGCTCTAATCATCACCCTATCCCTCCAGCCACAAAAGACTGCTCTCAGCTCCTTGAGTTCCTATGCCTCTTCCAACCGCAGGACCTTTGCATGGGTTATTCCCTCTCCTAGAACTCAATGTTCAGGGTTCAGCAATAATATGTCTTCACCCAAAGAGTTCTCCTTGACCTTCCAGACTGGGTCACATCCTCTGTTAAATGCTCTTCCTATACTTTTCCTCCTTAGCACTCTTCATGGTTTGCAATTGTAGACTAAATTGTGGGTTTATTTGATTAACATTTGTCTCTCACATTATCACATAAGACCAAATCCAAGACTATGATTGATTTAGGTCTTCATTATTTCCCTCCTATGACTAGCATGATGCCAAGCACACAGTAGGCACTCAATAAATATTTATTTGATGCATGGGTGGAGGGATAGATGAATGGATGGTTGAAGGATAGATGGATAGATGGATGGATGGATGGATGGAGGATGGGTGGACAGATGAATGGAAGATGGATAGTTGGATGGATGAATTGATGATGAGATGGATGGATGGAAAAGATAGCTATGCCACCAATTCACAGAATAAATTCAGACAAATCCCTTCTCTCTGATTCTCAACTTCCATGTATTTAAAATGGGAATAATGTTACAACTCTTGATGTTTGTGAGGATTAAGCATTTCCGCCCAGTCCTTGATGTGTTAAAAAAATATGCAGTCAATGCAAAGGAGAACCACGCTATTCCTTTTTCCTCTCATCTGACTCTTCACCCCTTCATCCTCAGGGGAAGGCAGATGTCACAGCTGGCTTGACCGCCCTTTGACAGGAGGCTGGAGTTCAAGCCAGAGCTTGAGGAGCTGACCCGGCCCACCAGTTACCCTAAAAGATGTGGCTCATCCAAGCATCATTCTTTCAGGCTGGCTCCCTGCCAGGGAAGAGACAGGCACACACTACCTTAACGCAGCATGACAAGTGCAGTGACAGAAGTGTGCGGAGCACCTGCATAGTCAGAGCAGGGCGGGGGAGGCCATAAATCCTTCCTTCCCAGAGAAGTGGAGAAAGGAGGCCACAGAAAGGAGGTGACATTTAGCTGGAGCATGACGGATGAGGAATTTGCCCAGGCAAGAAGGTGGAGAGGGTGTTCCAGCTAGCAGGAACTTGGTGAATAAAGTCAGGGCAGCCTCGACAGAGAGCGGGGGTGGGGCATGAAAAAATTAACAACCAGCATTCATGGAGCGTTTCTGCTTTGGGGCACTATGCTACGGGGCATGAGTGAATTATACTATTTCATCCTCACACCTGCTTGATGCTGTTTTCCTCAGTTTCAGATGAGGAAACTGAGGTCCCGAGAAGCTAAGTGAGTTTCCCAAACTAGTACATGATCGATTCAGCCTTAGTTATTAATATTTTAATGAAAATTTTCCAATATGTGTAAAGGTAGAGAGAATCACACAGCAAACTCTTACGTGGCCGTCACGTGAGCTTCAACCCATGGCTAGTCTTGTTTCAGCTGGATCTCCAGGCTACTTCACAGATGTGCCCAAGGCCACAAGTCAGCCCTTCTGAGGGCTCTTGATTCCTGCTTTCTGTCCATGATGGGGAAGGCCAGGACAGGCACGCTGAGTGGGGGCCACGGAAGAGGCTGAGTTAACTGGGGACACGAAGCTGGGGAAGGGACCCGGGCTGCCAAAATCTGAAGTCAGAGAGACCTGCCTGAAGCCTGTGAATGCTGAAAGAAGGACTCAGGAAGGAAGCAGGGCCCCTTTTGTGGGGCTGGCTGTCGAGGGTGGGGGCAACAGCCAGCAGCCAGGTGGACTCTGAGTACTTCCACCCAAATGATGGGGGGCATGGTGGAGGAGGCAGTCCATGATGGCCTGGCCCACACAGGGGAGGTGCGGAGGAGTCAGGAGGCCAGGGGAAGTGGGCACAGCTACACATTCTCCACCCGCCCCCCAAGTCCTGACTGGCGCCAGCCTGAGGCAGAATGATGAGTATGACTCATGTGAGTTCACTGTCTCCTCTAGCTGCCTGCATCCAAAGGAAAGAGATGGGTGAGGAGACCTTGGTGCCCTGGGGTGTCTTTATCAGGCCCCAAGGGCATATCCCCAGCTCTCCAGGCTCAGCTCTTAAAGAGACCCCTGACAGCAAGCTCCCTCAGCCAAAGGCAGGTGCCAGCCGGAGTTCCCAGGCTTCTCTGATGACCCAGAACTTGTCAGAGCTCAGCAGGCCACAACCCCAACACCACAGGACCCCAGGGTCAGGATGCATTAGACAGCTGGGGTAGAATCTGGAACAACAACAACAGCAACAAAAAGGCTGTTGAGACACAACAACAAAAAAAAAAAGGGCCAAAAAAAAAAAATTGACATAGCCAGGGACAGAACCTTGGCCCCGCTGGGGACAGAATCTTGAAATAGCTGAAAGCAAAACTTCAAGACAGCTGGGAAGAGAAACTTAGAACAGCTAGGGACAGAAGTGAAAGCTCCAGGGCTGGGGACAGGACCTTCAGGCAGCTGGGGGGCAGAATTGGGGGACATCCGGTATCAGAATTTGGGGAGATCAGGGAATAGGCCCTCAGGTCCACTGCGAGGCAGCAGCTGGGGGCAGAGGGAGGCAGATCCCAAGGTGGGCTCGGGAGGGGCTGCGACAAGCAAGGCTGACCCCGAGTCGCTCGCCACTCGCTTTCTCTGGAGCAGACAACACGGCCGCGGTGCACACACAGCACGTGGGCTTCAACCGGCAGGAGCAGGACGTGTTCCTCCTGCCCATCCTGGTGGTGGACAGCGGGCCGCCCACGCTGAGCAGCACCGGGACGCTGACCATCCGCGTCTGCGGCTGCGACAGCTCCGGCGCCATCCAGTCCTGCAACACCACGGCCTTCGTCATGGCCGCCTCCCTCAGCCCCGGCGCCCTCATCGCGCTGCTGGTCTGCGTCCTCATCCTGGTCGGTGAGTCCGCCGAGAGCCAGCCCCACCCCCGCGTGATTGGCCCCCCGCCTCGCCCAGATTTCCTTCCCCAGCGGCCCCGCTAGGGGTCTGACTTTCCCTGTCCGCACAAGGAAGGGCTGGCTTGATGGAGCTCCGGGTTCTTTCCAGGATCCCCAGGCTGGGAGGCTTGACGTGGGACTCAAAGCCTTCATAACAGGGGGAGAACTTCTTTGGTTCTCCAGTTTGCGGGGTGTCCGTCTGGCAAGTAGGAGATTTGATTTTATCATGACCGCGCCCCTCCTGCCGCCTGGCTGCAGTTTCTCCTTTGTCTTTGCATTTTTTTAGTGGGTTTCAGCATCCTTTGGTCGATGGTTGTTCAATAGCTAGCTGCGATCTTGGTGCTCTCGCAGGAAAGATGCGGGCGTGTCTTTCTACTCTTCCGTCTTGAACCAATTTCCTGAGCTCCAAGCTCTAATCTGCATCTCTTATAAGAAGTGTCCCAAGCACCGAGCAGCCGCTTTGCCAGCTTCAGAAGGGGTCAGCACCCAGTGGAGACTATAAGTTCAGTCGACTCTACATGGCCCGAAGACTCCCCTAGTTTTTTAAAAGCCAAGTCTATGTTTTAAAGGTCTCCCATGTCTATTGTCCTATTTTATTCTCTGTATAGGACTTTTAATAAAAAGGGCTGTCGTGAGCCTTACAACCATGCAGCCAGATGTATCAACCCCTTTTTTCAGATGACAGAACTGAGGCTTGGAGAGGTTAAGTGGCTTGTAGACGGGGACCCAACTAGTCTTCTAACTGGGTCTTCCTTGAGGCCGGGTCTTTTCAGCCTGTGTTTTCTGTTCCTTTAACTACCCCACCTGCTGGGAAATCTGGGCTTCCCAGATGGCTCAGAAGGTAAAGAATCCACCGGCAATGCAGGAGACCCGATTTGGATCCCTAGGTCGGGAGGATCCCCTGGAGAAGGGAATGGCTACTCACTCCAGTATTCTTGCCTGGAGAATTCCATCAAAAGAGGAGCCTGGCGGGCTACAGTCCAGGAGTCACAAGGAGTCAGACACGACTGAGCGACTAATACTTTCACTTTTTTCACTGCTAGGAATTTAAACTGGTGGCAAAATCTTGGGGCAGCTGGGGTAAAATCTTAAGGTGTTCGAAGAGGGGGCAAGATCTACTCTGGTATCAGTTGCACTAACACCCACTGCAACCCCCAAAGTGTCCCCGAGGAAGAGGTCCAGTTTCAGGAGCGAAACTAGACCCAGTGGCCACAGTGCCGCCTCTCACTGTCAAGGCAGAAGGGCTTCACTCAGCCCTGACCTCTGGACTTCACACAACAGCCAAAGCTGGAGGAGCTCAAGGAAGGGCCAGATGGCAGATCCCAGGTTTGCTCAGTTCCCTGGGAGATTCAGCTGCCTCCTACGCCTTGCCGCCCACCCTCGGGACCTGCAGAGGCCCTGGGCAGGCCCCTCTTAGCTAGGAGGCTCTCCCCCTACCCCGCTCTCTCCCCTCCTCAGCCCATGGCTCAGAAACCCTTTTTCCAGAGGGTGCACTTTACAGCGGTTTCATTTTCCGAGGCAGTGCAAACAAATTTCTGCCTAATTGCCCACAAACGAAGAAAGTGCACATCAGTGCTGTAAAGGTGACGGGCGGAATCGCTGATCAGGCCTGGCACATCTGTCGCCCGCCGCCCGCGCTCCCCACCATCTGCTCTCACGGGCATCGCCCTCTGCAGCTCCAGCCTCCAGCTCTGGAAGCCATCCATCCATCTTTCCCACTTCTCTCCTGACACCTTTCCTCCCTCCCGACCTGTCCCCGGGTCCCTCCCCCCCTTCCCTGTCATGGGCCATCTTGTTAGGTCGTGAGCCAGCCGCTTGCCCCATGGCCCTCGCAGCTGGTTCTGGCCCCTGGCCTAGCCCGAGATGTTTACAGCAGCAAGAAAAATCCAGTGCCTGACATGATACCCAGTGCATCTCTATCCGTTCATCTACCCACCCATCCATCTAATTCTCTGTTTGCTCATCAGTTCCCAATTTATCCATCCATGAGCCCCACCCCCATGTGCTCAATTATTCTAGGCACTTGGATTCATCAGTAAATGAAAGAGGTGAAAAGCCTCAAGTCACTGGGAAGTTGGGGTGCTGCTGCTGAGGTGGAGAGACAGAGGGTGGAAGGAGGAAAGATTATTATTTCAAATTTCAACAGGTTAAGTTTGCGATTCTTCTGGTCCCCCCTGGGACTTGTTGGGGAGGAAACTGGATGTACAATCTAGGTTTCAAGGGAGAAGTCCAGGCTGGAGGCTGCAGTATGGGAGCTGTCAGCCTCTAAATGGAGTTTAAAGCCATGAGATGAGGAAAGCACCAAGGAAGAGGATGCAGATAAAGGACCAAGGACTGAGTTCTGGGGCATCTGATGTTAAGGATCAGAGAGGGGACTTCCTGCCCCTGGTGGTCCAGTGGTTGGGACTCTGCGCTTCCAAGGCAGGGAGTGCGAGTTCAGTCACTGGCCAGGGAACTAGGATCCTGCATGCGGCATAGCCACAAAAAAGAAAACAAAATTTTTTATATAAAAGAAGTAAGAGCGTAGAGAAGAGAAGCTTGCTTAGAAGGTTAAGATGAGGTATTAGTGAGGTGGGAGGAGGAAGGGCATGCAGAGTCCTTTCTAGCAGGTGAAGAAAGCCAAGAAGGGATGGTTCATTCATTCTCTCAACCTTGCAACACCCAGGTCTCCATCAAGTTCTTCATTCGGTCATTCATGCAACAAGCATAGTTCTCATGCTTACTGCGTGCCAGGCACCCCGCCAGGGGAACATACCCCGGGTCCTCCGGGGCAGTTCAGAGTGTGGATTTGAGGTGAGATGAGACCAACATATGGCAGGGTCTGTGCTATGAAGGAGCCATGGCTTTCAGACCTGAGCTGCCTTGGCATCAGTTCGAAGCCTTACCGAAACGGACTGCTGGGTCCCACCCAGTAGATCTAGGGCACAACCTGAGGACCTGCATTTCTAACCAGTTCCCAGGAGGTGCTGATGCTGCTGATCCAGGGACCCAAGCTGGGCGATAGAGAGAAACCCTCACCAGGGAAGCTTGGAGGTGATGGTGCTGAACCCGGCCTGGAGCTCTCAGACAAGGGCTCCTGCAGGACATACCTGGATCTGAGACCCAAAGAGCTAACAGGGAGATCAGGGCCTCTGGAGTGGACAGAAAAGGACAAGGGTGAGAGAGAGGTCAGGGTCAAGGACATTTCACTCCCCGCAAACCTCATTTCCACCCACCAGGCCCCAGAGACCTCACAGGGATGTATCTTCATAGAGTCCAAGATGAAGACCTCAGAGCTTGGGTCCAGCCCTTCAACACACATGAAATCTCTTAACTCCAGCTCTCTGTCCCCACCCCTAGTGAGGGTGCAGCCTTGATTTGCACACCTCCCAAGACAGACAGCTCACTACCTCTCCAGATAGCCAGCTCTGTCCAGACCGTGAGACAGGTACTTTTGCACAGGAATCTAGGAAATCTGCATGAGCTTTCAGGCTGAATCAGCTCTGCTAGGCATCAGGAGAAGGGTGGTCCCCAGGACTGCCGTGGGTGGGGCCTGGCCCTCAGGGGCACCCGCTTCTCTCTCCTGGGCAGTGCTGGTGCTGCTGATCCTCACCCTCAGGCGCCACCACAAGAGCCACCTGAGCTCGGACGAGGACGAGGATATGCGGGACAACGTCATCAAGTACAACGACGAGGGCGGCGGCGAGCAGGACACCGAGGCCTACGACATGTCGGCGCTGCGGAGCCTCTACGACTTCGGCGAGCTCAAGGGCGGCGGCAGCGGCGGCGGCGGCGGCGAGGGTCCCGCAGGGAGCGCGGGGAGCACCCCGCAGGCGCGCCTGCCCTCGGAGCGGCACTCGCTGCCGCAGGGGCCGCCGGGCCCCGAGCCGGACTTCTCGGTGTTCAGGGACTTCATCAGCCGCAAAGTGGCGCTGGCGGACGCGGACCCGTCGGTGCCGCCCTACGACGCCTTCCAGACCTACGCCTTCGAGGGCGCGGACTCGCCGGCCGCCTCGCTCAGCTCGCTGCACAGCGGCGGCTCGTCGGGCTCCGAGCAGGACTTCGCCTATCTCAGCGGCTGGGGCCCCCGCTTCCGGCCCCTGGCCGCCCTCTACGCCGGCCACCGCCCGGACGACGAGGCCCCGGCCTCCTAGCCCGCCCTCCCTGCCACGCGCGCGGGACCCGACTGCACCCCCAGGACAAAGCACGTCCCCTGCTTCACCCCCTTTCCCAAACCTCCCACCCTCCCAGGGCGGCCAGGAGTGGGGCTGCGGGAGCTGACCCTCCGACGGCATCCCTCCCGGAGCGGGTGGGCCGCTTTCGCCCAGAGGCGTGGGAATTAGGATCAACATCAAGGAAACTGCCCTGAGAACGGGCGCCGCTTGGCTCTGGGGGTTACACAGAGAGAGGGGTGGCTGGGGCGTGGCTCCCTCCTGGCTTGAGGGAGAAGCCTGGAGGGAGAATGCTGCCGAAGTGCCCCGCCTTCCGCAGGTATCCCCTCCCCCATCAGAGTTAAGAGGAAAGAAGGGCTGTTCATTTACTAAGCGCCTACTGTGTACTGGGACTGTGCAGAGACCGTCTTCGTCGTCACAGAAACCGCGAGGTGGAGCCCTGAAGGTAACAGATGGGGAAAGCCCCTCCCCGGGCAGTGGCTGGGCCTGTCCAAGGACACCTGGCCAGTGTGCGGTGGGGCCACGGCCCTTGCTGGCTACCTGGCCTTGGGCAAGTTAGTTACCTCCCTCTCTGGGCCTCAGTTTCCTCCTGTGTCAAAGGAGGCAAATTAGCAGAACCTACCTCGAAGAGTCCTGAGGATAAAAAGGTTTCGTATGTGTCAAGTGGTTAGGGCAGCGCCTGGCACATAGTAGGTGTTCAATAAATGTTAGCCTTTGATACTATTATTCTTTTTGTCGTTATTAGAAGCCAGGCCTGTCTGCCTCCCAGGTCTGAGCTCCCTCTCCACTTTATCTGTATTTCTAAGGAAACAGAAAAGGTGCTCCTGCTCTGAATGGAGGATGTGGGGTGCATAGGGACATTCCCAGCGACTAGAATTTCAGGTGACACTGAAGTAGGGCACTGGGCAGGGGTGCCAAGAGAGGACAGGTGGGCAGCTCAGGACTTGGAGCAAGTGGAAGGTTTGCTGGCAGATGGAGGAGTTGAAAGCCACTGGGTGTGATGAGGACCTTCTTTTATTTTAGTTTTTACCTTTTGACTGCACTGCCCAGCGTGTGGGATCTTAGTTCCCTGATGAGGGTTCAAACTCACTCCCTTTCAATCATCAGCGCAGAGTCTTAACCCACTAAACTGCCAGAGAAGTCCCCGAGGACCTTTTTTATTTGGTCTGGGACCCTGCAGTTTCCCCAGCTGTGGACCCCAAGTTAAGGACCCCAGGGCTAAGTCATCTCTAAGAGCCTCCAGTTCTAAAACCATTTGATTATAAGATACAGGTAATTTGCCCTCACACCCCATCCCCAAGTGATTCATTCGTTCCACATTGATTGGCTGTGAATTCCAGCTCCTGCTGGATAAGTATCCTTCATCAAGGTCCTCAACTGCTGAAGCCTCAGTTTCCTCATCTGTAAAATGAGGCTAATGATAATCCCTTCCTTAAAAGATTGTTAAGAGACTTAAAGGAAATAATGAATGTTAAGTTCTGGTCTCAGTGCCTTCCTGCCACATTGAAAGTGCTCAATAAATGGTCACTTGCCCTCCCAGGGAGCATTCATTCATTCCCTCATTTGCTAAGGTCCACTGTGACAGATTCAGAGATAGTCATTCTGTCCTGAGTGCCCTACCTGTATTATCTCATCTAAGTTAGATACTGTCAGCCCAGTTCACAAATGAGAAAACTGAGGTTCAGAGAGTAGTAACCCATGCAAAGCCATTAATGCACAGAGCATAAGTAGTTCCTTCCTTCCAGTAACTTCCAATTGTTGGAGGGGGGGTTGCGGGGGGCCAGAAGCAGCCAGTAACAATGCATTGGGTAAGCGTTGTAGCAGAATTAACAGGAAAAAAGTTGCTGGAAACACTGAAGAAAGATTGAATAGTTCCCAGAGGAGGTGACTCCAACTGGATCTTGAAGAATGGGTCTGAGATATATGAGATAGCCGAGCAAGCAAGAGCATTCCAGGCAGAGAGGAGAAGAGCATCCTCAGAGACTGGAGGTTGGGGAGTGGCAGGAAGCATGAGGCAGCTTCAGGAGTGATGTGTGGTACCCAGGGCTGGACCACCAGGTGGAGGAATAGTGAGATGTGAGTGAGGAAGGCTGGTTGGAGGTCAGTTGGGAAAAGACCTTGAGGCCAGGCTAAGAAACAATGCTTTGATCAACTTGACCATGCCTCCTAAAGTCCACTGAGGGATATGGGGATAGTGTGGTCAGCCCAAGAAGGGGCATATTGGGACCCTCGTCCATGTAGGAGCCCTGGTAACTTGGGGACCACTGAGAAGATGTGATCCTCTTCCTCACCAATTGTGTGCCCAATTCTCACATACAGAATCCCAATAGTTCCCTGGTGGGTATTACCATCGCCATTGTAGAGAGGGTAACTGAGTTCCAAATCCAGAGAAATAAAGTGACTGGCTCAAGTTCACCCAGCTGGTGGGGACAGAGCTGAAACAACACAAGACCTCTGATTCCAAGCCTCTGTTCCTTCCACATGTGCCCCTTGCATTGACAGACTCTGTCCCTGCCGAGAAGTTTACAGACAGGCTGCCTGTCCAGAGGGACGGAGTCACAAAGACCCTTGAACATTTTGTCCAAACCCCATACGTGGAGAATGACTTTCTTGAGGTCGCACAGAGTTAAAGAGCTTGCCAGAAATAAAAAGCGTTATTCATCCAGATTCACCTTCTGAGCCTCTGGCTCTTCTGTTTTCCAGCTGTGTGACTTCGGACAAGTGTTCTACCCTCTCTGTGCCTCTATTTTCTTCTCCACAAAGTGCACGTACTAGAACACCTCCTCCACAGGGTTGCAGTGAGGATAAAATACAGCAATAACCCCTGCACTGAGCATTTCCCACACGCCAGGCGCTACTCAAAGCCCTGCATGTGAATTACCTCTTTAATCCTTCATCAGCCCAGCCAAGTAGCCCTCATTTTATTGGTCAGAGAATGAGGCACAGAGAGGTTAAGTAACTTGCCCAAGATCAAACAGCTAAGAAGTGGAGATGCCACGATTTAACAGGGGTGCTCTGACCCCCAGAACCTACACCATCTGCAGCAAACATGGTGCCCGCCCCACAGGAAGCCCTGGATATGTGGTCTGGGTGTCTCTGATCTCACTGTCTTGCCCTGGGAGAGCTTTTCCTCGGCTCACCGCCATGTTCTACAGCCTGTGGGAGTCCTCAAGCCTCCCTGTGATTTCTGCTAATCCTAGGAGTGGGGCTGGAGGGCTAAGGAATACCCCCTCGATCCTCTCTGCTTCCAGCTCCTGCACCCTCACCAGCCTACTCCACTGAGCTCTGAACCAACCCAGGAGTGAAATACGTGAGCCCAGTCCCTCCTCTGGGTTCAATAAGGTGCCCATCACATCATGTATTTTGTGAGCTATGTACCCTTCTCTGATGGTCTGGGGTCACAGACAAGGGTCTTGTGGTGGGCACAGTGTTGGCCCATCGGTCCCATTGGTTCTCACCAATTTCCCCCACAAGCTCCATTTCCCCTCCCTGTATTACACAGACAGCACAGCCACCCCAGCTCTGGGCTGTAGCTGGGCACACACAACCCTATCAAGGGGCTCAGAAAACAAACAGCCTTCCCTCTCCCATATCTGCCCCCCTCTCAAGGCACGGGGAAAAATGAAAAAGAATCCCTTTTATTGTCATCATCTCTGTCACCATCAGCAGCACGGGATAAAAGAGCATTCAGGGTCATGAGCAAGAATTGATGTATAATTGGCTAAGAATTTTAGAACCAGGGATATTAATGACAATGACAATGATGGTAAAAGATGATGACAGTGTCCTACACGGCTCAGGCCGCATGCCAGACACTGTTCTAAGCTCTGTGCGTAATTACTAGTACAGGTAAAACCCTTGGAGGGTGGACTCAATGTTTACTGTGCTTAGCACTTTATTTAAGTGGCCTTGTTTATTTTAAGCAGGTAACTCATTAGCTCCGTTTTACGGATGAGGAACCCAGTGCTCATAGTTGGGGGGCCTAGATCAGGGATGCGGAGCTTACAAGGGCCTGGACCATTTCACACATTCCCCACCATTGATTCTGCGCAGAACAAGGACAGCTCGGATTCTGAGTGGAGTTTCTGGGGCTGTGGGGAGGAGAGGGAAGCAGTTGGTGAGAAGGGAAGGCATTTCAGACGGATGGCAGAGCGGGGCAGCAAGGTGGAGGTGGGGCCGCGGCCACGGTCCAAGCCTGGGTCTGCATCTCTGGATGTCCCAACGCGTGTGCGTCTGCACGTGGATGTGGGCATGCACCAGAGAAGTGGGAAGCCAACACAGAGCGCACAGGTCAAGAACTAACCTCCCACCTCCGGCTTCAGGCAGCTCAGAGAGACGGCTGCTGCCACAGGGGGCGGCTGAGGGCCGCATCCGTCAGCCGGCCGTCATGACCGCCCGCCCCTGGGTCACAAATCAGCAGCTCCACTTACCTCCTGCCAGCCAGTGCGCTCAGGCCAGCTCTGTCACCGGCCGCTGAGCCTTTGGAGAATGTAACCCTGTCAGCCCTCACTTGGAAGCAGGAGAGGGTTCACGCTTCAGTGCATGCACAGGGGGATACGGGCATGCCCACAGACCCATGCCGGCGTGCAATGCAGGCAAGTGTGTACCTTCAGACATGCTCCTGGCTGGGTGCATGGTGCAGACACACGGATGCTCCCAGCCATGCACACGGAGCATAATTCCTGCAGGTCTGCAAATGTGGCCATGTGCCCACACACCATGCAGGTACTGAAGGCACACACTCATGTGTACGCTCACAGTTACACACACGACACGTGTGCCTTCCATAGCTGTGTTCTCTTGTTTGCATGTATGTGTGTGTGTTCACTGATACCCTTTTAGGAATCAACACATTTCCCCATTCAGGCATGCACGCCTGCATGTTCATGAACATATGTGTGTCCCCAGACACTCCCAAGCAGGTATGTGGTACACGAATGGGTGTCCCCTCAGGTGCGCCCGGGCATATCAACTCATAGGTCCATGCCCGCATTCATAATGCATGTGCATGCACAGGAAAGCATGCGTAGCCTCAGGAACTGTCAGCCCTGGCACATGGGTGCACACATGGAGCTGAATTCAACTCCATGATGCCCAGAGATGTGTGTGCCCATTCGAGCACATAGGCCTGTGTGTACATAATATACATGATCACTTACGAGCATCGGAACACTTAGAGGCATCCTCCAGTAAGCGCTCGGATCAGCACCAAGGGCACGTACACATGCAATGATATATACCCCCATATGCCTGCCTGCCTACACGTGCGCACCTCCACTTCCACACCACGTGTCCTCAGGCACCTAACCACTGCTGTCCACGTGCGCCATCAGGCTGACCTGCCACGGTTCACCCACAGCCACACCACACGTGTCTGACTCCACACCCAAGCATGCACACAGATAGACATGTGCCTCCAAAGCCCACCTCCCTCATGGGTGTGGGGTCAGAGCCCTGGCACGTGGGGGCACACACAGCCCCTCTGAGAAGCAGCCCGTCTCAGCCCCAGATTGTCAGGTGTGCTGGGGACAGCAGGAACGGTGCCCACACACAGAAATCGCCACTCACGCAGAATTGCATCTGCCGCAAACTTCTCATCTGCTGTGCAAATGATGATTAAATGTTATTGTGCAAGAGAAAACGGCAAGGAGGGATTCATTAGCTTTATTGTCAGAAAGGACTCCGTGGGCTCCAGCTCCCGTCTCCAAGGCTGGCTTAACCCCCTGTGTGCTGCGGGCCTTGCACTCCAATGTGGGCTCCTAAAGAATGAAGACCCAGGAGACAGAGAACCCAGTGCTGGGTCCACATGAGCCAGCTGGGTGCAGAGAGCACTGGGGAGGGAGTCATGAGTCCAGGCGGCCACTGAAACCTTGCCCTTCACTCCCTGGGTAGCCTTGAACTAGTCATTTCATTCATCAAATAATCTCACACCCCAACCAGGTCCCAGGAATATAGAGATGGACAGAGGCCATGGTCCCTCCCGGATGCATGGGGCTTCTCAGACAGACAAGGGCGTTCCAGGATGACAAAACAGCTCAAACAAAGGCTTGAAGCCTGGGAGACACAGTGGCAAGTGCCTGGCTTGTCCAGGAAACACTGGGCTGGGACAGGTCAGTTAGAGGACAGATTATAAAGGTATCAGTAAATCCCTCCAAAGAACTTGAGCCTTTTCTCAAAAACAATGGAGAGCCATGAAAGGTGTGTGGAAAGAGTTGACAGATAAACTGCAGGGTGTCCAGTTGTATTTGAATTTCAGATAAAGAATAAATTATTGTTTTAGCATTAGTATCTCCTAAATATTACACAGGCCACACTTATATCAAAACATGTATCATTATTTATCTGAAGTTCACATCTTTAGCTGGGAATCCTATATTTTTCTTTGTCAAATCTGGCAACTCTATGTCTGGATTTGTATTTTAGAAGGATTACCCTACCTTGCTGTGTCCAGGGTAGATTAGAGGGTGAGAAAAGAGAGAGGGAAACCAGTGAAGAGGTGAGGAACTCCCATTCTCACTTTCTTCTTTAGTTAGAAACCCCCAGTTTTTGGCTAGGCACTTGGCCCCCTAATACAGGGACCACATTTCCCAATCTCCATTACAGTTATATATCACACGGACTGAGTCCTAGTCAACAATCTAAGCAGAATTGTTAAGTGGAAGCTTCTGGAAACACTTCCTTAAAAGATTGTTGACCTATACCTTTAGTCTCTTTTTCCTGCTCCTTTCTCCTTTCTGCTGGCTGAACACAGCTGAGATGACTGGCATTCAAGCAGTCACCTTGGACCATGAAGACAAATGCCGACCCTATGGATGCCAGACAGTTGGACTGGACGGAAACTTGGTTCCTTTTAGCCTCATGGAGCCACCATACCAGCCCTGAACTGCCCAGTCCACACTTTCATTACATGAGAGAGAAATAAACTTCCAACTTGCTGAAGTTGCTGTTATTTTGGTTTTCTGTCCCAAGCAGCCAAGCTTAATTCTAAGCTGATACAAGAAGTTAATACAGGGACTTCCCTGGTGGTCCGGTGATTAAGAATCTGCCTTGCAATGCAGAGGATGTGGGTTCAATCCCTGGTCAGGGAACCAAGATCCCACATGCCATATGCCAAGGAGCAATTAAGCGCACACACAGCAACTACTGGGTCCGTGCACCATGGCTAGGGTCCAGAGATCCTGCATGCCACAACTAAGACTCGACACAGCCAAATAAATAAATATATTTTTTAATAAAAGTTAACAGGAATCTCAGAGAGAGAGAAGCTGAAGCTTAAACTGGGTCAACAACAGTGGATTTGAGGAATATTTAAAAGGAAGACCCAGTGGGAGTCAGTAGTTGACTGGATGTGGGGACGGCGGGGAGGGGAGGTCAAAGGCTTCAGGCCTGAGCAGCAAGGACAGAGAGGCTGGTAATGAGCCAGGGAACCCAGGAGACGCCTCGGATCAAGGATCACAGAAAGCCAGCTTGGCTCGGGGCATATTGAGTTTGAAGGGCCTGCGGGCCATGTGCGCAAGACACGGAAATTCTGGACTGGAGCTTGGGGAAGAGGAGGGGCTGACAGCTCTGCTGTCACCCTCATCTGCAGAATCGCTCAAGTCACAAGAGCTAGAGAGAGGGGAGCTCTCAGAGGGTCAAGGGTGAACAGTGAGGAAGCATCAGAGGTAGATGGAGGGAGAGGAGCCACTTGGACCTCAGTTTCTCCAGCTGTAAAATGGGAGCAGGGGAGAGGGATGATCTAGCTGGTACCAAAGTTCCCTCCTGATCTGATGTTCAGGAATTAAGGTGTCATCTTAGACCACTTATTTCTCCTCCCTGGGTTTGGTTTTCCCTCTGGAAAATGGGGCTAAGATAGTCCCTGTCTCATGGGGTTGTTTGGAGGGTCTGGTGACCCAGACCTGCACCTAGTTCAGCCCCAGTAAGAGCAGGATCTTCCCTGGTGGCTCAGATGGTAAAGCATCTGCCTGCAATGCATGAGAACCGGGTTCGATCCCTGGGTCAGGAAGATCCCCTGGAGAAGGAAATGGCACCCCACTCTAGTACTCTTGCCTGGAAAATTCCATGGACAGAGGAGCCTGGTGGGCTACAGTCCATGGGGTCGCAAAGAGTCGGACACGACTGAGCGACTTCACTTTCAAGAGCAGGACCTGGACGTGGGCACTTGGTCTGGGGGAAGGAGCGGCACAGAAGAGGTCTCTTTCCCAGTTCAAGCCCAGAAAGAGGCTCAAAGCCTGAGGCTGAAAGAAGCTGAGTCCTTCAGTGGGCATCTGCTGTATGCAGAACACAGAGCCAGATGGGAGGAGTGGGAAGTATGTGGAGAAAGATATACTTATGCTCAGAAAGGTGATAACGCCTAGCCTTATCCAGAGAGTTTGGAGGAAGCTGAGATCTGAGGACAGGGGAGGGGTGGGGAAAGGGGCAGAGATGGGGTTGTCTAGCCCAGGGGAGGGGCTGATGCCCTGAGACCTTGAGGGCAATGTGCTTAGCACTGGGGGAGCCTAGGGCAGAGTGAAGATGTGGGCAGCCTGTTGATCACAGCACAGGAGGCTGTGAGATGGGTCTGCAGGAAGCAGAGGAGCTCGGAGAAGCACTTTGAAGCCTTCACATCCCCAGATCAGTTTACTAGGGCTGCCGTAACAAAGCCCCAGAAGTTAGGTGGTTTAAGCAACAGAAATTTATTATCTCACAGTGCCAGAGGCCGGATGTCAGACATCCAGGTGTCCACAGAGTTGGTTCCTAGTGTGTGGTATGTGGGCCTAGGTGAGGCTTATATATGTGAGGCTTTGGGAGAGGAGGGTCTGTGACAACCAGGCCACTCTCCTTTTCTCGTAGACGGCTGTCTTCTCCCCCCAGTGCAATTCTGTCCCTGTCCAAACTCCTCCTTTCTCTCAGTCATGTTGGAGTAGGAGCCCACCTGACTCCAGGATGACCTCCTCTTAGCGAATCACATCTGCAATGACTCTTTCCCCAAATAAGGTGACGTGCTGCAGTTCTGCGGGTTAGGACTTCAACACGTGGATGCCAGGGAGACACGATTCATCCCCCAGGCCAGGCTCGGCACCAGCTGTCACCAGAGACACGGGGCTCACCGAGCTCTTTACCTGGGGGTGTGCAGGACCTCTGCCCTCGGGTGGACGCTTGTACCATCTGAGGGAGGAGACCTTGGGATCCTGACCACCAGCTGGGACAGGGTGAGGATAGGGCACAGCTTTCTTTCTTCCTCTTCCTTCTTACAGATCAATTTGCTCGGAACGTCACATTTAACCATAAACATATGCAGACGCACACACAAATGTACACACTCGGACTTCCCAGGTGTCTCAGTGGTAAAGAATCCACCTGCCAATGCAGGAGACGTGAGTTCAACCCTGGGTTTGGAAGATCCCCTGAAGGAGAAATGGCAACCCACTCCAGTATTCTGGGAGAGCCAGGTCGTTCTCCTTGGCGCATAGATAGCCGTAGTCAGAGGAGTTTGGAGAGCTATGGTTCAGGGGGTCACAAAGAGTCAGACACGACTTAGCAACTAAAACAAAAACACACGCTCAGAAACTCTACTCAGAGAAAACCCCAGAGACCCTCCCATATACCTGAAGGCACATACAAAGACAGTCGGGCAGAACCCACACACACAGAGTCACAGAAGAATATACACATGCTCAGACGCGCAGAGACCACAACTCATACACACCCCCCAGATGTGCGCTAGCAGACTCACACAGGGACTGTGAGAGCAGCACTGACGGACGCCCAGGGACACACCGATGGCCTCCAGCCCCACACAACGCGGGTCTCACAGGCCCTTGTGGCCACACATAAAGATCACAAAACACAAGGACAGCACGCACACACACAGGGCCTGTCTGCATACACAGGACGCTTTAATCCTGGCACGCACGTGCCATCCCTCTGGCCCTCATGGCTCACCATCCACTCCCTGGTAATTGGAGGCGATGGAAGCCCCCTCCTGCTCAGCCAATCACAGGCTCCACGGAGCACGCGGCCATCAAAATGCCCCGCCACGGGGGCAGCGAGGCAGAGAGCTGCTCCTGACTGCCGTTTTCCCATCCTCCTTTGTGGCTGAGATGCGATTTACTAACCTAGACACATGCCTGCGTGCGTGCACACCCCTGATGCAGTCTTGAGACTGTGTACACCACACACAGAGTCATGGATACACAGAAACACCCAGTTGCAGGCACACACTACACACGGGTGAGGGAGACAGGAAGAGCCACAGGAAGACAGATGACGCCACAGGTATTAAGGCGCTGCGAGAAGGATGGTGTCTGTATCGAGAGACGCACAGTCTCCTGGCGGGCAGTGTGAACGTGTGTGCATCGTTCCAGGAGCTCCGAACTAACGTGTGTGAACACACTGACATATGGGGATACAGATACGTCACAGCACTGCACATAGACCTCCATGGGGCTCGTGGACACCTTCCTGGGTCTGGACATGTGCACAGTGACACACAGGTACAATAAGCAGGTACACAGCACAGGGACTTGCCTGCTGGTCCAGGGGTAAAGACTCTGCGCTTCCACTGCAGGAGGCACGAGTTCAATCCCTAGTTGGGAAACTAAGATCCCACACGCTACACAGTGCAGCCAAAAAAAGAGAGAAGTACGTAGCACAGAAACACAGGAACAGGTGTACCCACTCCCGCACACACATAAAACAGGCAGGACCTCACGAGCCCACGGTGTGCCCCTCCGAGGCCCATGGTCCACGTCTGCCGGACCCAGAGATGGCCTGTTTCCCTCCCCTGCCAGGCTGACTTCCCAGGAGGTGGGGGGGCTGAGACCCCACCTGTCAACCTGCTGTTTGTCACTCCATCGCGGCCGGCGCACTGACATTCAGAGCCCAGCATGGCGATGATTGCATTTAGCTGTAATGCACCACAGATTGCACTGACATTTGGAAAATATTCCACCTCGGGACCCATTCAACTTCAAACTTTTTTCCTGGAACAGGAGAGAAATGGCAGAGAGGGGGGCAGCAAGGGCCTGCCACGCTCTGAAAGGGGCTGCTTCCCAGCCCAGAGGCCAGGCACCGACTCCCAGCCCCTCCTCCCAGAGGCCCGGGCCACTGGCTGTCCCTTCTGCATCCGCCTGTGGACAGGGGGCCCGGGAGGAGGGATGGAGGTTCCCACAGCAGAGACGCAGTTCCAGATCCCCCAGCACGTCTTCACAGAGGCTCTGCCAGGAGTCCTGCCGTCAAGAGTGACCTGGCAATACCTACCTGCCATCAGCAGAGCACCTACTAAAGCCCCAGGCCATGTTCTAAGCGCATTACATACATGACCTCTTTTGCAACCGTAACAACCTTGCGAGGTAGAAACTGTCATCTTCCCATTTGAATGATGAGGACCCGAACCTCAGAGAGGCAACGTGACTTGCCCCAGGTCACACAGCCTCCGGGGCAGGCTGGCGTGGAGACTCAAACCCCAGTCTGTCTGCCCTTTCCCTACCTCCACGTGGTGGACTTGCAAATTGTGACGTCAGGAAGCCAGTGGATCCTCTCCAGGCCCTCTCACTGCCTCTCCTTGTCTCTTCTTTCCTTTCTCCTCCCCTTCCTCTCTCACTGTTTCCTTCCTCTCCTCTCGCATCCCCTCTCTCCACCTCTCTAAGCAGAACGAGTGTCCCCAGAAGGATGGCACAGTCTCGGACGGCTTCCTGGCAGGCTGGAGGAGATCGGAGCTGCACCTGGAGACGCAGAGGAGTGGCTGGGCGGGGCTGACATCTGCAGAACTGATGAGCAAGCCTTGCTCATGGAAAAGCCTCTGGAAGTCACTGCCTTTTGGTGGCTGGAATATTTGGGTCTTTCCTGTACGACAGCTGCGTTGAGCCAGGGCTTGGATGAGGGAGACTGGCCTGGGGTAGTCCAGCCCTGTCTGAGGTTGTGCCCAGACTGGGATCCGGACAAGGCCATCTGAGTAGACGAACAGCAGCCAGAGATGTGCCTACTTCTCCCCTAAAGAGGAGCTGGCAGGAGCCCCTGCCGAAGTGACCTGGGCAGGCATGGTGAACATCCAGGCAGAGTGGTGGGCAAAAGATATTTTGAAGGAAGGGTAAAAATGACACTGTCCCAACTATCCTAAAAAGAGATAGAAAAAGTAGGAAGACTGTCTGGTTCTCTGATGAGCTGATTAATCTCCTTAAATAACTTGCAGTCCAACTTCCCAAAAGGCAAAAGAAAGTTAGGTTAATCTACTCTAAATGATCCCTGAGCTTCTCAGGGGTGGTAATCAATACACACACACACACACTCCTCTCTCTCTCTCTCCTCATAAGTAATTCTCAGTAATTGCAAGAAAGAGGTGTTTGGGGTGGAAAATGACATTCTAACCACAGAGAGAATTCCCAGCAAGGGGATCAATAGGCCACCAGTTGGGAGGCAGGTTCTGCAGATCAGGTAAGGCCAGGAGAGGGCCACCATCACATCACACTGGGAGCTGCAGGGTCATCTTGAGGTCTGTCTGCCTGCAGGAGCTTTAATTGATTGGGGAAAAGGAGACTGAACGCGGAGCGTGAGTGAGATCTCCAGGAGAAGGAAAGATCGGCTCCTCCCAGGGCCTGTCACCGATGTCTTTGAGAGCATGGGTACTGCTCAGCGCCAGTGCCCACCTTGGATGCCAAAGGAGCACCATCAGTGTCCATTACCAATATCCTCGGGAGCACGTCATCAATGCTTAGCACCAACACCCCGCAGACGCTAGCAGGGATCGCCAGTGATGACTTCGCAGCGTTATCGATGTTCACCAGCTGTACCCTTGCAGGTCCATCACCTGTATTCTCGGGAGTACCCATTAGTATCTGCTCCCGAAGCCCTTGCTGGTATTCTCATTGATCCCCTCAAGCACTGGGACTGTGTCCTTTTTGTTCATCACTGTATCTCCACTGGGCTTCCCGTGGTAAAGAATCTGCCTGCCAGTGCAGAAGGCATAAGAGGTACAGGTTCGATCCCTGGGTGGAGAAGATCCCCTGAAGGAGGGCATGGCAACCCACTCCAGTATTCTTGCCTGGAGAATCCCATGGACGGAGGAGCCTGGCGGGCTGCAGTCTACAGGGTCGCAAAGAGTTGGACACGACTGAAGCGACTTAGTAAGCATGCACGCATGTACCTCCACTAACCTCAGTACCTGGCAGATCATAGAAACTCGATAACGTCATTTGAATAGATAGAATAAGTGAGTGACTGTTCTGAGGAAGGAGAGAAACGTCTTTTTCCCTTTTCACCCCCTTACTGCCCTATCCTTAGGACCTTACCCACTGCCTAGCCAAGGAAAGAGCTCCGTAACTACCTGTTGAGGGATGACTCAGGGGGTTGATGAATGGATGGATGGATGGATGGATGGATGGGTGGGTGTGTGGGTAGATAATAGATGGATGGATGGATGGGTGCCTGTGTGGAATAAAGAAAGGGTGACCCTGGGAGCACAGTCAGTGCCATTTGTAATTCCAGACATACAGCCTCCAAGACCAAAGTTCAGCATAAAGTCATCCCAAGAGAGAAGGAATTACTGCCTGCTGCCCACTCCTGGTGGGTCTGGGCCCTCCCTGATGGTTTCACCTGATTCCCTCCTTGGCTACGGGGTTGCAGATGGTAGAGGCAGGAAGAATCTCTCAACTCCTGCCCCTCCTCTCCCCGCTTCCGCTCTCCAACCTGAATACAGTTTTCTAGACTGTCCCCAGGTCCTGGAAGGAAAGCTCATTACCTGCAATCTGCCCATAAAAACATCAGTAGCTGCCTGCCGGCCGGAGAGCAAATGACCATTTACTCAGCCTGGCGGCTGGATGGGCAGGAAGGCTGAGGTGGGAGTGTGCAGGCTTCGGTGGGCTCAGCTCAGCCTCTCTGAGCACACCGGCTTTGTGTAGACTCAGCCACGACCTCTGGTAAGGCAGACCTACCAGTACCTCCCAGAGGGCCATGCCAGGATGGGAAATGCTCAGTCCGCCTGCCATTTATTCCACATACATTCATTATAAGCCCTCAAGGGGCTGCTTGTTATTATTACGAATAACAATATCAACAACCAAGGTGAGGGCAGCCTAGGTCCCGGGTACCTCCCGGCCCACCTCCCGGCCCACCCCCCACCTTGCAGCCCCACCCACTGTCCGGCAGGACTTGGCCAAAGCTCATCTGCTGCACAAATCACTGCCACTGATTTCTTGGAAAGCAGCTTTAGGGATTTTGTGATTTTTTTTTTTTAAGTTTGATTTTAAATCCTGGTTTATTCTTGGCCCCTTAAAAGAGGAAGTGGAGAGTTGGAGGCAGGCTGGATCCTTCCTGCCACTTGGTTTTCCTGCTCTTTCACCCTACTTCACCCCAAACCCAGCCTGCCTCTTCTACATAACTTGTCTCTCCCCACAAAGGGGGCAGCACAGGGACCTCTGTCCTGCCCTGGGAATGGGAAGAAGGGATGGAGTTAAGAAGGTGACTTGGAGCTTGCTCCAGAGACTGCTCCATATCCTCCTGGTGATTCCCGCCACTCAAGCCCTGCTCAGGATCTCCCCCTCCCACCCACCCGTGCAGCCTTGGATTTGGGGCCCTGGCTCGGGAGCCCCCCCAAAACTCTGCCACTTCTAGCTGTATGGCCTTGGGCACACCACGAAAGCTCTCTAAGCCTCTGTTTCTTCCTGCAAAATGGGTGTAGAGGTGCTGTGGGAGGACCCGTGGCTTGGCTCAAGCTGTGACACTCGAGGGGTTCTCAGCGAACCACGGTCTCGCTGGGAGAAGTCTGGCTGCCCCCCGGGGGTCCCTGGGCCCAGGTGGAGTCAGACAGAGAGGCCTTCCCAGCTGGGTGTTTCAAGCTCAGGCTCTGGAAATGTCGCAGCTGCCTCTCTGCTACGACCCAGCTGGGACCCACTGACAGCATCTTAATTTCAGCCCAAGCTCTTTTCCAGACGGGCTGCTAATTAGGGCTAATGGGCAGCTCTCCCGGCTGGCTCCCGCTGCCTCCTCCTCCTCTATTAAAGCCAGCCACTGAGCAGGGTCACTGGGCTGATGCCCCAGGGGCCCATTGGTGAGTCGATCCTCTGGGTTAAGCATTGCTCTCCAACGTCTCTTGGCCGCGTGAGCTTTTTGTTGTTTTTTCACCTGACAAATGGGAGGTGGAGGAAGGGGCGATCTTCATCCAGGCAAGCAGGCAGTTCAGCGACCATGGACCTGCTTCTTGCTTTATGCCAGGCCCATGGGAGGCACTGAGGCCACACAAATAAACCAAACCCGAAGCCAGACAGTCCTGAATTCAAAAGTTAGTTTAATCTTATTCTGGCTGTGTGACCTTGGACTTAACCTCTCTGAACCCAGGTTCTGCATTTATAAGACAGTCCCTACTTTACAGGGATGTTGTAAGGCTGAGATGAGATGTAGTGAGTTGAACACAGTGGCCAGCCCCACACCGATGAAGCTGGTAGGAGTCAAGGATCCTTGATGTGCCATCTCAAGAAGTGAGAACTTTATGCCCAGAGAGCAGTAGACAAGAACCATTATTCTTACCATGTTTGTTCCTCCTCAGTGCTTATTAAGCCCCTCCAAAGTGCTAAGAATGTGAGACTAGCTAAATTGACACTGCTGCTACAGCTGCTAAGTCGCTTCAGTCGTGTCCGACTCTCTGCGACCCCATAGACAGCAGCCCACCAGGCTCCGCCGTCCCTGGGATTCTCCAGGCAAGAACACTGGATGGGTTGCCATTTCCTTCTCCAATGCATGAAAGTGAAAAGTGAAAGTGAAGTCGCTCAGTCGTGTCCGACTCTTCATGACCCCATGGACTGCAGCCCACCAGGCTCCTCCATCCATGGGATTTTCCAGGAAAGAGTACTGGAGTGGGGTGCCATTGCCTTCTCTTAAACTTACACAGCACTCACTATATGCCAGTCACTGTTCTAAGGAACTCATTTAATCCCCACAACAACCCACAAGATGGGGGTAATTATTGTCCCCACTCTACAGATATAGAAACTGAGACACAGAAAGGTCTTGCCTGCAACCACCTAGTCAATATTTAGTTCCCTGTCACTGTGTAGCAAATCAGCCCAAACTTAACAGCTGTGAACAATGAACATTTATTATCTCACAGTTTCTGTAGGTCTGGACTCCAGCACAGTTTACCTGGTGTCCCAGGCCCTCACTACTGTTGACTAGAGATGTTAGTTTCTTGCCACATGTGCCTTTCCATAGACTGCAGGGCCGTCCATGGCGTGGCAGCTGTCGTCCCTCATAGAGAATGATCAAGACAGAGTGCCCAAGATGAGAGCTTTCACCCTTTTATAAGCTGCTCTCAGAGGTGACATTCCATCACTTCTACTGTCTCGTATTAGAAGTAAGTCACTAGGTCCCGGCCCACACTCGAGAGGAAGGGGCTCCACACAGGTATATGTACCAGATGCTACCACCCTATGGGGTACCATCTTGGTGGATATCCAGCCAGTAAATCCAGCTGCTGGAGTATGAATCCAGGGAGGCTGGACCAGAATCCATGTTCTAAAACCAGAACCTGATTAACACCCTGCCCAGCTTCATGATCGTTGCCTGAAAGATGAGAAAGGAGACAGCATCCCCACCCTCCTGAAGGCCTCCATCTAGAGAGGGAGAAGCAGGAAAGCCAGAGTGAGGTGAAAGGTGCATTGGCAGGGAGGATAGCAGACTAAGCAGAAAGCCTTCCCGGAGGAGGCAATGCCTGATCTGAGACGCAGAAGACAAGATGGAGTTGGCCAAGCTAAGAGAGGTATGGAAGAGAATTTGGCAGCTGGAAACGTTTGTGCCAAGGCTCACATGCAAGAATGAGGCTTTGCATGAAGACCAGTGAGTGTATCGGAGGATAAAGAAGGAGCTGGAGAGGTAAACAGAGATTACGTTATAATGGGGCAAGTAATGGAACTTGGCTATGATTCCAAAGTACTAGGGAGCCATGGAAGGTTGTCCACCGTAAGATTTGTGTTTTAAAAAGACTCTCCTGAGTGGTGTAGAGAACAGAAGAAGGGACCTGGGGGCAAGTAGAGGAGTGAGGAGGTTTTTCCTTCCATTCAGCTCATAAATATTGAGCAAGGGCCGACTAACTACGACACCATTCCAGGCACTGGAGATGTGGCCATGGATAACACAAGGTTCTTTTCTATTGGAAGTCACATTCTAGCAGGAGGAGATAATAAAATTACAAAATTAATAAAAGCAAAAATTACCAAGGTGATAGGTGTGATGAAAAATAATAATCGTCAAGCAAAGTAGCTTAAAAACAAAAGTGGCAACATAAGTCACATTGACCTTAAGCCTGAAATTCAAGAAAGAGCTGGCCAGGAACTTCCCTGGCCGTCCAGTGGTGCAGTGGCGACCCTGTGCTTCCACTGTAGGCAGTGTGGGTTCAGTCACCAATCAGGGAACTAAGATCACACACACCATGGGGCATAACCCAAAAAAAGAAAAAAGAAACAGCTGGCCACGGGAACCCAGCATTCCGGGCAGAAAAATAGCCAGTGCAAAGGTCCTGAGGTAGAGCAGATTAGGTTGGAGGCCAGGACAGCCGAGATACACTAGGCCAAAAGGCAGAAGGACAGGAAATGAGGCTGAGAAAGTAGATACAGAAGCCAGACCAAGAGAGGAGTCCTGCTCTTCACCTGGACCCTAAGCCCTGGCAGCCGGGAAGAAAGGCAGAAATGCCAAGAGGGGATATGAACAAGGCACGATCCGCTGGCCTTGTGTAAGCGTGTCTGAGTAAAGATGCTGGCCCAGTGGACCAGGGGAGCCACAGCAAGCAAGGGAGAGAGGAGGCTGGCCCAGCCCCAGCCCGCTTCTCAAACAGGCCTCCTCCCCACGGACCCTGCTGCCAATTAACAGTCATCCCTACGGCAGACCCGGGCGAAGGCAGCGGAGAGGCAGTATTTGCATATTTGTTTAATAAAAAGTTATGGATGTACAAAGACGGATAATTAATTACCCAGCATATTTTCCCTCCGTTCCCTCGCCCCTCCTCCACGCTACCGCCATGGCCCCGATCACTTTCCTCTCCTTCTGGCTGAGTCAGCAGAATCTTTGCCTCTTCTCCGGGGGGAGAGGGCTTGGAGGGGAGGCGGGTGGGCCCAATAAATACGTCCTCATGAAGTGTGTGTTGCGGCTAGTCAGGCCTGCATAAGCAGCTATCCCGGACGGTTCTGCTTGAAGTATTTATGCCAGTACCTAGGGCCACTTTAGCTATTTATTTTCGCAAAGAAATTAAATTAGATAGTTTGATAGCTTTCAGTGTAATTATAAAAGAAATTTACATGAGATGGTTATGAGGAGGAGGGGGGTCATTAAGCACCCAAACCCCAAGGATATCCATTGGCTGGGACCCTCCAGCTTAATTCCTCCCCAGCTATTGCAAGAGGGTGGGGAGGTGCCCCTCCCAGAGAAGCCGAGGATTGGGGGGGGGTTCAAATTGCCAGAATATGAGCCCCAAGAGGGTGGGAGCAGTCTGTTTCAGCAGTGAGTGTGGAGCCTGGTAAGTGAATGCCCGGGGAATGCTCAGAGCGAGTGAACGTCACCTCCCCCAAGTACAGGGATACCTTATCTCTGAGTGTCATCTGTAATAATGCCTCACTCACCAAGCTGTTCAGAGAATTCAATAAGATGATGCAAACAAAATGCTCCCTAGCCCTAGCTGCCATTAATCGAGCACTCTTAATAGTTCAGGAACTGTCTCACACTGAATCCTCTTAACAATCATTTTTTCCTGGTGGTCTAGTGGTTTGGATTTGGCCCTCTCTCTCATAACAGTTGGGCTTCCCTGGTGGATCTGCTGCTGTTGCTAAGTCGCTTTAGTCGTGTCCGACTCTGTGTAACCCCCATAGACGGCAGCTCACTGGGCTCCCCCGTCCCTGGGGTTCTCCAGGCAAGAACATTGGAGTGGAGTGCCATCGCCTTCTCCACCTGGTGGATCAGTGGTAAAGAATTCGCCTGTCAATGCAGGAGTCACAGGTTCGATCCCTGAGTCAGGAAAATCCCCTGGAGGAAGGCATGGCAACCCACTCCAGTATTCTTGCCTGAATCCCATGGACAGAGGAGCCTGGCGGGCTAAAGTCCATGGGGTCGCATAGATTCAGATGTGACTTAATGACTGGGCACACATGATTCTAACAGTCACTGAAATCAGAGGTCAGTGCTTTAATTTTATCCCCACTTAATGGATGGGGAAAGTGAAAGCTGGTTCAATGAGTTATCCCAGCCACTCAGGAAAGGACCAGGTTATAACCCTGACAACTGGGCTGAGCCCACACCTCTGGTCAGGAGCTCTATGACCACCCTAGTTTTCTTGGAAGTGGGCAGATCTTGCATTTCAGAGTTAAAGACTTACTGGCTTCAACGATGCCCAAGTCTAGCCAGGGAAACCCAGACCCAGGAAGGAGAGCATTGTGCCAGCATCCCACTGAGCAAGCTGCGGCTGGAACACCCCAAGCACCACTTCGCTCACCTCCCCAGGGCTGAGTAATTATTCGGGGCTGATTAGCACTGATTGTGGAGCCCCCCATGGGGCAGAGGAGGGAGCCCCCCCTACCGCCGGGCATGGGGGCTGGGGGAGTGGGGGCACAGCTGTGCTGGGGGTCCCTCTCATTCACCCCATCACCCACCTGCCAGCCCAGGGGTCTACAATTTGGGCCCTAGAGAAACACCCCTGGGAACCTAGGGCTGGGGAAACACACTTAAATCCAAAACTGGGGAACTGAGGCTGGTTGAGGAAGCTATGGGGCGAGGAGGGGCAAGACTTGAATTGTATTTCTGGCTCTGCCACTTACACTAGCTGTGTGGCAGGTCAGCCTCTCTGAGCCTGAGTTTTTTCATCCATAAAATGGGAAGACAACTTTCTCTTCCTCCAGGAAGTTTCATGAGGACAAAAGAAGGTCTGAAAGGAAGTAAGCCCCCAAGAAACATACTATTATTATCATTTCCCAAATCCTGAAAGTGGGAAAAGCAGTAAACTTTTTTTTTTTCAGCTGCCCTGGCTCTTCAATGCTTCATGTGCTGGCTTCAGTAGTTGTGTGTGGGATCCGTAGTGGTGGTTTAGGGGCTCCAAGGCATGTGAGATCTTCCTGGATCGGGGCTCGAACCTGTACCCCCTGCATTGGCAGGCGATTCTTAACCACTGGACTGCCAGGGAAGTCCCTGAACTGTCTTTTTAACCAGAAACTGCGAGCTGATGGATGCAAGAGAGAGCTCTGCCCTTGGGCCATAAGGGCAGGGTAGGGGTAGCCATTCTCCCCATCCTGTGAAAGCCCCCCTCCCAAACTATCTTGGAGATGGGCTGAAGAAGGAGACACCCTGTGTTGCTGGTCTGTGTGTGCCAGGTGAATTCATTCTGGTGAGTCCCAGTCCCAGATGAGGACACAGGTGCCTTCTGCAAATCCTTTGCACAGATCCCCACCCCCCAAATCAGGTAACAGAGCCAAAATTTCAGCCTGGGTTACTCTGTCCCCGAAGCCCCTGGGGCATCTGGGGTACCAGCTTGAAGCCCTCCTCTTAGCATGGGAAGTTACCTGGGCCCTGGGCAGCCCTGCCCATCCCAGGCCCTGCCCAGGGTAGAAACTCAGCTAAAAGGAGCATAGAGGATTTAACTGAAGACACTAATCAGGGAATCCTAGTGAGGAAGCCAGTCAAGATCCAATTAAAATGCCAGCCACCGTGAGTTCCCCGTTTTAATTTTCCACAAATTAGCTTAAAAGGGAGGATGGAAATGAAGATATTAGTTGTTTTATTTATTTAATTTTAGAGCCAAGAGGGAAATCCTTTGAGGATTATATTCCTTGTTTCTCTTTAAAAAAAAAAAAAAAGCCACTCTCAGCTTTGGGCTCCATCCCTATCCCGCTTAGAGGCAATTTTCAGGGCCAGCCATTTAGAGTGCTGGCATGGTAACCCCTTTATAATATAAAGCACCATTTCCTGAACGAGCACTTAGCATGTCCCTTCCAGCCCTCACCACCCCGCAGATCAGCCTCACTGCACCTGTTTACTTGTAACTGAGGCTCAGAGGAGTGAAATGATTTGCTCCAGGTCACCCAGCTGGGAAGGGATACTGCCTGGTTCCAGCAGTCACGTGCTCCCCAGGGCTGCCAGGCTCTCCCTCTTTCAGCCCCAGATCCTGGTTCAAGCCTCAAACCCCGCTGGGTCCCACAGGAAATTGCAGAGCCGGGAGACACAGGTAAGGCTCCAGCCTGCCTTCTGCATCCTCTCGGGCCTGCCACTGGTAATGAGTCTTCCAGAGGCCCCATGGACTCTCTGGTCTTCACTCAAGATGGGGTAGTCCCAGGGAGGCAGTGATTTCTGACCCTTGACACACACACACACACGCAGGAACTGGGTCTCTGCCCTTCAGCACCTTGCCGCTGGGACCCGAGCCGTTCATCACTGTCTCTGGCAAAGGCCAGCGCCTGCCCCCGCCACCCCCACAGCGACTGGCCCTGGCAACCAGTGTCCTTGATCTCACCGTGGTGTCCTCCACTCCCATGCTCCCCCCCATCCTCCTGTCTACTGGAAATAATGTGTTTTGCCAACGTGGAAACAATACAAACTTAGGCTCCACGACAACAGCAGCCTCCCACCACCGTGCCTTCTCCAAAGGCACCCCCTGGAGCCCCACCACCTGAGGGCATGCCCAAGCTCTTCCCAGTTCTGGGCCAGGACCCTGGCAGAGACAAAATCCCCACACTTCAGGGCTGTGTGCCTTTGGACAAGTGACTTAACCTCTCTGTGCCTCTGTTTCTTTATCAAAAGAATGGATGTAATAAAAATCTAGTTAAAAAGGTTATGGTGAGGGCCTTCCCTGGTGGCTCAGTGGTAACGAATCTGCCTGCCAAGGCGGGAGACACAAGCTTGATTCCCTATCCGGGAAGACCCCACAAGCCTCAGAGCAACTAAGCCCGTGCGCCCCAACTTTTGAGTCCATGCTCTAGAGCCCGGAAGCCACAACTGATGAGCCCACGTGCTGCAAGCACTGAAGCCCGAGCGCCCTAGAGCCCATGCTCTGCCACAAGAGAAGCCTCCACATGAGGGGCCAGAGCGCTGCAACTGGAGAAAAACCCACGCAGCAACGAGGACCCAGGACAGCCAGAAATAAAAACCAAGCATTGTTTAAAAAAGAACAGCTATGGTGAGTGTCCCATGAGACGACACATGGTACACAGAAGATGCTCAATAAATGTTACCCTCTCCCTTCTGAAACCTGGAGGGGTGAGAGGCCCAGCTAGAATGGGGGATTCTGGATGGAAGAGGAGGCGACAAAGGGGTGAAAAGATAGGACAAGCCTTCCCTTCAGTGAGTCCTGAGTCCATTAAATGGGAGATTAATGAGGCATCCAGAGCTGGGTGACAGAGGGAGATATCTCGGCTGCCTTCCTGGCCCGGTAGAAAGGGCGAGGGCAGACCTGAAACTTCTCAGGGCATTGCTTCATTGGTCATCGCCAATGAACAGTTCCTCTGCCCCTGGGTGGGCCCTGGGAGAGCCCGAGCCTGCGGTGACCTCAGGCTTGGTCCGAGCTTCTGCAGGGGAGGATGCCTGAATCTGAGGGTGACCCCTCGGATTCTGGGGGCAGCCCCAGGCTGGGGATGCTCAAGCTAAGGGTTAGAGTCTAGTTCAAGAAGATGTCTGAATCTGGGGTGTGCCAGATCCATGTAGAAGTCCACCCCGGGGAATGTCAGTCTGGGAAGTTAACTCTCAGCTTGGGGTTGATCTTGGTTTAGGAGGCATGAGGTTTAAGAGGCTATAGATCTGCACTGGGTGTTAAGACTGAGCTGAATCCTAGGTCTGTCTGTGAGCCCGAGCCTAGCAGCTATCAGATTTTGAGGTGAACTCTGAATGTGGGGGTTGCTGACAGTGAACCTTAAAATCCTGGGGTATCAGCAGATGATGGCTTTTTCTCGCGATGGTCTGTGGATACCACCCTGGGCAGTGCCAGTCATGCAAATGGCTCAGCTGATGCCAGGAAAAAAAAAAAACATACTGGGGCATTTGTGAGCCCAAATTTGTGAACCCCACGTCTGAAGGACGCCGTCTGTTTTAGGAGCCCTGTGTGTAAGGGTCCACACCAGCCCTGGGGGTTTGCTGGGGAAGGAAACAGGCGTCTCAGGGCAGTAAGAAAGGAGTCTTGGGGGCATCCGTGGGCAGCGACTGAAGACGGACCTAGTTCCCCCTCCTTTGGCTCTTCCTTTACCTGCTATTACCACACACTATCCTCACATCTCTGGTCTCACCCTCCATCACCCATTCATCCCCCTTCTTCCATACCCCATCTTTGCCCTGAACTTCTCACTCTCCAGGAACCTCTTTTCTGAACTCCAAGTCTCAGTCACCTCCACATTCCTTCCCTGGGTGAGAAGGATCAAGGGGTGAGGGAGAGAGAAAACTCATCATCTCGTCCTCCACCAACAGTGTTTAAGTAAATCCTCCCCGAATCACCCTTCAGGGCCTGGGAAAGGCAGATCCAATTCTTGGGGAGCTCAGAGGCCTGCTGCCTTATCTAAGCCTCTGGAACAGGCATTTTGCATTTATTCTCCCAAATGTGATGCCGAACTGCGTTCCAGCCGGTGGCTCCCAGCCATCGGCAGGGAGAAATCCAGTTAGACCTTGTATAATAAGTTCCTGACAATCTTGCCGAGGACGCTGGGTCATAAAAGTCTCCTGGTTTTATCGCCGGTAACAGACACGGAGTGAAATTAAGTTGTCTTATCAAATTTAGATAATATATATCCCTCTAGAGTTGAAGGCTCCGCATGGGGCTTTCATGGTATGAGCCCAGGAGGGGGAGGCGTGCTCCTAGGACGGGGCGCAGGGCGGGGGCTGTGCTGGGGAGCCTTGCAGGACTGGCAGGCAGGAGGACAGAGGTACTGGCATCCCACATCTGTGTCAACCAGGCCTGAATTTGAGACCTGGCTCTGTCATTTCCCTGCTAGGCGAACTTAGACTAGCTTTACTTCTCAGCTTCTTCATCTGTAAAACGGGCATGATGGTAAGAGCACCTTCCTTCCAAGTTGACGTGAAATTTAAATGAGATGCTAGGGGTGAACCCTGGTGGTCCAGGGGTTTAGAATTCGCCTTTCAGTGCAGGGGATGTGGGATTGATCCCTGGTTAGGGAACTAACATCCCACATCCTGCGGGGCAACTAGAGAAGCTCCTACGCTCAACTACTGAGCCTTCAAAAGACTCGAGAAAGCCCGTGCACTGCAACGAAGAGCCCATGCGATACAGTGAAGACTCAGCACAGCCAAAAAATAAATAAAGCAAAACTTTAATAAATAAATGAGATGCTGCATGCAACAGGCTTAGTTGTGCTCATCCAGTGCGTGGCCTGTTCTTATTGCTCGGCCGCTCAGTCGTGTCTGACTCTCTGTGACCCCATGGTCTGCAGCACACCAGGCTTCCCTATCCTTCAGCATCTCCTGGAGTCTGCTCGATCTCATGTCCGTTGAGTCGGTGATACCATCCAACCGTTTCACCCTCTGTCGTCCCCTGCTCCTCTTGCCTTCAAACTTTCCCAGCATCAGGATCTTTTCTAATGAATCGGCTTTTTGCATCAGGTGGCCAGACTATTGGAGCTTCAGCTTCCGCATCAGTCCTTCCAATGAATATTCGGGATTGATTTCCTTTAGGACTGACTGATTTGGGCATGTAGTGAGTATTTAACATGTGTTGTCAGTGATTTGGAAATGGGAGAAGGGAAACAAGGGCTGGACACTGACGTTTATCTGGTCCACTCTCTTCCCATTTTACAGGTGGGGAAACTGAGACGGAGAGTAAGTAGACAGTGGTCACACAGCCAGGGGGTTCCCAAGTCACCCCTTCAGGGCTGAATCATCCCAGCTCTCTCCCACCCCAACTGGGGCCACTTTAGGGGCTGAAGTCTGACACCTTCCTGCCTCTGTCTGTAGCAATCCCCCGATTCAGGGCCTCACACCAGGAAATGAACATACAGGGTGGGAAGCTTGGCTGTCCCTTTGCTAATGGAGTGGGCTCCCAGTGCATTGCCCAATGTCAGGCTTCCATGCCTACCCAGCTGTTCCTGGAGAACTTTAGTATTCGATTTTTCTTCTTTCTTTCCTTTTTATTTGGCTGTACTGCACAGTTTGCAGGATCTAAGTTTCCCAACCAGGAATCAAACCCAGTCCTGGCAGTGAAAGCCCTTGAGTCCTAACCACCAGGTCGCTAGGGAATTCTCTGGTCCTGGAAAACTTATCCCACTGTCCTAGCAAGGGGCTGCCACACCCCAAACCAACGTCTGCCTGATGGAATTGAGCTGCTTTTCTCCCACACAGCTGGGATCCTTTCTGTGGCAACCTCACCCTTTCGCATACCTCCAGTGATGGAGAGCTCATGACCTCACCCGGCAATCGTTCCATTTTCCCCAGCCTGGGTGTAAGACAACCTCAACTCATCTGACTTCTAAGCTAAAACTCATTCATTCTAAAACCACACTCTGGGACTTCCCTGGTGGTCCAGTGGTTAAGAATTCACCTGCCGAGACAAGGGACACGGGTTTGATCCCTGGTCAGGGAGCTAGAGCCCACATGCCATGGGACAAATAATCCTGCACATCACAGTGAAGACCCAGTGCAGTCAAAATTAGAAAACAAATAAATAAAACTGCTCCCTGTCATCACAGCTTCTTTCAGCACATTCTGAGTGTATGTGAGCTTGTGTATTTTTACTGGGTTTCTCTGAGGGTGTGCTACACTGTGAGTTCTAAAGGGAGAGGAAACCACACTGGTGCAACTTTGTGTTCCCAAGGGACACATAATAGACTCAAAAAATAACAGTTCAGTTCAGTTCAGTCCCTCAGTCGTGTCCGACTCTTTGTGACCCCATGAACTGCAGCGCTTAGGCCTCCCTTTCCATCACCAACTCCCGGAGTCCACCCAAACTCATGTTCATTCAGTCGGTGATGCCATCAAACCATCTCAACCTCTGTCGTCCTCTTCTCCTGCCTTCAGTCTTTCCCAGCATCAGGATCTTTTCCAACGAGTCAGCCCTTCGCATCAGGTGGCCAAAGTATTGAAGTTTTAGCTTCAACATCAGTCCTTCCAATGAACACCCAGGACTGATCTCCCTTAGGATGAACTGGTTGGATCTCCTTGCAGTCCAAGGGACTCTCAAGAGTCTTCTCCAACACTGCAGTTCAAATAGCTACCCTTTATTGAGCACTTACTATGTGACAGTTGTGAGTTACATGCATTAACTCATTTAATCTTTAGTAACTCCACGATGCTGCTCCCACTGTTATTTCCAAGTTAGAGAGGAAACCTGAGACACAGAGAGGTGAGGTAAGTTGCCCGAGGTCACACAGCCGGAACAGAGGAGCGCCAAAACGGGACCACAGGCCCCATGAGTCCAGAGCAAAGATTCTTATCTCCCAGGTATTCCTAAAGATTATTTGGAATGACGGCAGGCAAAGAAAACAGGAAGGGTAGACCCAGGTACGGGTACCCATCTCTTCCAAGTGGACAGGACTCCTGGAGGGCAGGAAATATGTGTTACTCATCTCTCTCTCTCCCCCAGCATTTATGACATGCGTGCTAAGTCACTTCAGTCATGTCTGACTCTGGGCAACCCCAGGGACATGGAGCCTCCCAGGCTCCTCTGTCCATGGGATTCTCCAGGCAAGAATACTGGAGTGGGGTGCCATTCCCTTCTCCAGGGGATCTTCCTGACCCAGGGATCGACCCCATGTCTTATGTCTCCTGCGTTGGCAGCCAGGTTCTTTACCACTAGCATGATGTGGGAAACCCAGCGCTTAGCACAGTGCTTGGCAAACGTCAGGAGCTCAATAAATGTTAAATGACAGTTTATTCATCATAGGTAGATTTTTCTCCCCCACTCTCCCAAGAGCACATGGCTCAGGAACTGAATCACAGTCATCTCTATTCAGCTGTCACTAGCCCATTCTGTGTGGATTAAAAAAAATACAGGCATGATCCTCTGAACATGGGTTGGCAAGCTAATGGCTCATTGTGCAAAAAAAAATAAAGAAAAGAAAAAATCTTCTGCCACCAGGAGTCTCAGGCTGACAAATGGAGCCCCATTCTCCCTGGGCTGAACCTTCGCGCAGCGCACAACCCACAGCACTGAGCTTGGCAATCCTGATGCTGCTCTCTGGGGCCCAGCATTGAGTCTGGACCTGGGCTTGGTGTTTGTTGAATGACTATTTGCTGTATTTGCCTCTCTCCTACCCGGCTTCACCTGGAGCTAGTCTGAGCCCCAGAAGAGGGATTGGTGGAAGAGCCACCAGCTGGGTGTCATGCAGCCATGATGCTGATGGGGGAGTTTACAGACATAAGAGAAAGAGACAGGGTCAGGCATAATTGGTAAATATTTGTCTATCTAATCAGAGGGCCTTTTAATTAGCAATTTCATCCTTGCAACTGGTTTATCTTTTTTTTTTTCTTTCTGCGGGAAGTCAATTAAATGTAACAGATGGAGGAGTACATGGGGGTTTCCTTGTCACCCACCATCTGTCCCATCCCACCACCTCCACCTCCAGCTGCACTCACATCTCACTGGTGGAGCCGCCTGCCAATCACCAGAGAGGGATGGGGCTGGGGCTTGATGGGCAGTGGTGTGGTCTCTGACCTCCAGGAAGCCCTCCTTGATGCTCCCAGTCTCCCTGGCTACCTGGCACATCTAGGCTAATCCTGTCGGCAAAACCTGTGGCCCCAGGTCCGGAAACCCTTTGACAACTGGGGATCTCCCCTTCCTGCCTACTTGGGAGCTAATACCCTTGGAGGTGTGCAAGGTTTATCTCCCAACGCAAGCCTGCCAGGGGCCCCATCCAGAGGGGACTCTCGATTAGTGCAACAAATCTTTACTAAGTGTCTGCTGTCTGCCAGACAATGTGTGGGCCACTGAGGACATATATCAAGCAGTCCCTGCCCTTTAGGAATTTGTAGCCTATTGAAGGAGATAATTATTCATTCGCTTATTCTCTGGATATTTATTAAGCAGCTTGTGTGTGCCAAGCTCTGTGCTGGGTCCTGGGGACATAATGATGAATCCAGCCATTGCCTGACTTTAAATAACTGTGAAGCAGAGGAGACAGGCATGTAAATCCATGCATTTGATAAGCATTAATGGAGCATCTACATGAGCCGTTCTGGCTGTTGAGTACACAGCAGTCAACAACACAAAGTTCACGTCCTTTCTCGTAGGGGGACAGGCAATAAACAGATGGATGTATAATGCCAGGGGTGATCAGTGATTTGAAGAAAAATAAGCGTAATATTCTATGGAATTGAGCTGAGCTCTGGAATTAAAAATACAGCATGTTTGGCATGACCAGCAAGGACCCCAAGCACCGATCACCCAATCCTTTCCCCTCTAAGACCGTTTTTTGCTACTCCCCACCTCCCAGGCTACATTTCAGTCAGTCCCCTTTCTGATGCCCCCTCCAACCTGCTGTGCTCTGTCTGAGGTTTTGGCCTAGTCTGTCCCCTCAGCCTGTCATACACGTCCCTCTGTCCCTTGCCTGGCTAAACTCTGCAGCTGAAACATCCCTTCCGGATCCCTCAGGCTCTGTCAGTTTCTTCCTCTGCACCTCTGCAGCCTCAGTGCTCCCAGCATCCCAGATTATTCTTCCAGTTTGATTGTTGCCGGGTTCTCTTTCATCTCCCTCGTCCTGCCTGGGAGCCAGCCCAGGGCCCAGACCGTGTCCGTATCACCTCTCTGCACTGTATCGCCAGCACCTGGCACAGAGCCTGGCCTATACCGCGTGTGTGCATGCGTGCTAAATCGCTTCAGTCGCGTCGGACCCTTTGCGACTCTATGGACTGAAGCCCGCCAGGCTCCTCTGTCCGTGGGATTCTCCAGGCCAGAATACTGGAGCAGGTTGCCATGCCTGCCTCTGGGGGAATCTTCCTGACCCAGGGAGGGAACTCCAGTCTCCCGCATCCGTAGGCGGGTTCTGTACCGCTAGCGCCGCCTGAGAAGCCTCGGCGCCTAGCCGTCCCGCAGATATTGACCAAATCGAATTAAACCAGATAGAGAAAATGAGAGCGAGCACCCCAGTCAGGGACAAGGATTTGCAAGGACAAGGCAGCACCAAAGAGTCCTGGTTTGGAGACAGGGAGCAGCCCCATGTGACCAGATTAAAGAGAAGGGCAGCATACAAAATTGGAGTTAAGCCTTGAATGTTAAACTGTGATGTCTGGACTTTATCCTTGTAAGCCTATAAGCCAACATCTTTTTTTTTTTTTTTTTTTGGCCGAACTATGCAGCCTGTGGAATCTTAGTTCCACGACCAGGAATCAAACCTGTGCCCCAGCAGTGGAAGTGCAGAGTCCTAACCGCTGGACCACCAGGGAAGTCCCCATCAGCCAGCTTCAGATAACTCACATTCCTCTTCCATGACTGTGCCGGAGACCCATGCGTTTCTTGGCTTTTTTTCTTTCAATGACCATTTTTAAACTTTAGTTTTCAATACTGGCTTTATCGAGATATAACGCACATAACATAAAATCCACCATTTTAATGTGTACTATTCATGTTTTTAGCATATTCATAACTGCACAATCATCATTGCTATCTAATTTCAGAACATTTTCATCAACTATTTTCAGTCATTTCCAAATTTCCCTCCCCCCTCCCCTTGCCACCGCCCCAGACCTCCTGGCAACCACTAATCTATTTTCTGTTTCTATGGATTTGCCTATTCTAGACACTTCAGATGAACAAAGTCAAGCCATATGTGATGTGGCCTTTTGTGACAGGCTTTTTTCAGTTAGAAACCTGGTGTTAGGGTCCGCTCAGATGTATTGAAGCATATAGCAGTATTCCATTCCTTTTTTATTGCTGAATAGTATTCCATTGTATAGGTATACCATGTTCATCAGTTGATGGACATCTGAGTTGTTTGTTTTTTGGCTATTTTCAATAATGTCACTATTAACTCACATAGAAGTTTTTGTGTGGACATATGTTTTCATTTCTCCATGGTATACACCTAGGAGTCGCATTGCTGGATTATATGATGACTCCATATTACCTTTTGAGGAAGAAGAACTGCCAAACTGTTTCCAAAGTGGCTGTGCCATTTCACAATCCCCTCAGCAATATATGAGCATTCCAACTCCTCCACATTTTTGCTAACACTTACTATTGTCTGTCTTTTTTCATTTTTAGTCATCCTAATAGCTAAATTCCAATGGGTTTAAAATGGCATCTGATTGTGGTTTTGATTTGCATTTCCTGGTGACTCAGACAGTAAAAAAATCTGCCTGTAACGTAGGTGACTCAGGTTCAATCCCTGGGTTAGGAAGATCCCCTGAAAAAGGGAATAGTAACCCACTGCAGTATTCTTGCCTGGAGAATTCCATTGTCAGAGGAATTCGTGGGCTACAGTCCATGGGATCACTAAGAGTTGGACACGACTGAGCAACTAACACACACACACAGTAACTAATGATGTTGAGCATCTTTTCATGTACTGATGGGCCAGTTGCACATCACCTTTGGAGAAATGTCTGTTTAAATCCTTTGCCCATTTTTAACTGTGTTGTCTTTTTATTGTGGAGTTGTAAGAGTTCTTTAATATTCTGGACACAAGTCTCTTATAAGGTCTCCTTTCGCTTTATTCATTTTTTTGTTTTGTTTTGTTCTTAAAAGGAAAGTTTAAATCTCTATCTACAGTGGAAAAACACGATGATAGCCATCATAAATCAAAGGTGATTGCAATATATATATAATTTATTAATTCAAGAAAAAAATACTTAATAATTGTCTCCAATGACACAGGCACCATTCTTGGCTTTGGGGATACAGTAGTGATCATCCTGGATATTTTACTAACTCAAGCTCTTGGTTCATAATTATACACATGCGTGCATACATGCGTGTGTGCTCAGTCATGTCCAACTCTTTCCAATCCCATGGGCTGTAGCCCACCAGGCTCCTCTGTCCATGAGATTCCCCAAGCAAGAATACTGGAGTGGGTTGCCATTTCCTTCTCCAGGGGATCTTCCTGACCCAGGGATTGAACCCACGTCTCCTGCATCTCCTGCATTGCCAGGTAGATTCTTTACCACTGCACCACCAGGGAAGACATTTATAGCTATATGGGGAAAAGGAAAAAGCAAACAAAGGAAACAAGTAAAAGCGCCATGCTCTGCTGTGCCTGATGAGGCCGATTTGGTCATGTCTGGGATTGACTAGGTTATTGGGTGGTCAGGGAAGTCCCCTCTGTGGAGGTGACCCTCATGCAGACAGCGAAAGGAAGAGAAGGTACTGAGCACGCAGAAGATCAAGGGTGAGAGTGTTCCAGACAGACAGAAAAAGGTGGAACTGAGCTTCCTGGGGCCAGAACAGAGTGGACAAGGGGGTGAGTCACATGGGAATGAAGAGGGAGAAACGGACTGAAGAGGACCCCAGCTACAGCGGTCCTTATAAACCCACGCGAAGGGTTTGAATTTTTGTAAGCACAAGGAAATTCCCTTTGAAACTTTTGAGCAGCGGAGGGAGATGTCTGATCATTGTTTTTAAAAGCCTTTCTGGCTACTGCATGGTTGACTGTCGAGGTGCAGGGTGGGAACAGCAGGACCAAGGCCATCGTGACTGTAACATGCAGGTGAGGGATGAGGGTGGCTTGGGCAGGGCACATCAGCTTTAAAGAGCCAGCCCCAGAGGACAATCCTGGAGACTGGGGAGGAGCAGCCAGGGAAGAGGATACAAAGACGAAAGCGTGCAGCTGGGGAGCCAGGAGGAGAGGTGATCTGAGAAGAAGGAAATGGTCGGAACACATCAGTAATACTGAGTTCTTGCCAATAGCTCTGAGTCTGAGCCTCACCTCCTTTTGATAATGGTGTGGAGGACAAAGTACCATCAAACGGAGATGTCCTCCTTGGCATTAGTAGAGAAGTGGAAATCCCCTAAGGGACTCCAGATCCTGTAAGTGTCATGTAAGGGACTCCAAATAACATAAGGTGATCCTCCAACTCCCTGGGTTCTCCTGGCGCACTCGGGGAATCACTTAGGTGGACAAAGGGGAGTCATCCAAGGCTATGGATGAGGGGGTGATGTGGCCAAGTTAACGAGAATGGAGAATGAAACAGGGGAGGAGAAACTGGTCAGGAAAAGCAGGGAGGGAGGGAGGAGTAACAGCCTAAAAGGGGAGGTGATGTCTAGACTGAAGCAGAGCAGCCTGGGGATTTTTCAGGTTGTTACCTAAGTCCCCACCTAACCACTCAAGCCTCAGAACCAACACCTGCATTTTCTTCCACTTTACTTTCTGTTCATCTCAAATCCCTCCTCTTCCCCCAGCTCTCTCTGACCCCATCTAACACACAGTTTTAGAATATTGAGTGCTCTCAGTTCAGTTCAGTTCAGTCGCTCAGTCATGTCCGACTCTTTGTGACCCCATGGACTGCAGCACACCAGGCCTCCCTGTTCATCACCAACTCCCAGAGCTTACTCAGACTCATGTCCATTGAGTCAGTGATACCATCCAACCATCTCATCCTCTTTGCCCCTTCTCCTCCTGCCTTCAGTCTTTCCCAGCATCAGAATCTTTTCCACGTAGTCAGTTCTTCGCATCAGGTGGCCAAAGTATTGAAGCTTCAGCATCAGTCTTTCCAATGAATAATCAGGACTGACTTCCTTTAGGATGGACTGGTTGGATCTTCTTGGAGTCCAAGGGACTCTCATGAGTCTTCTCCAACACCACAGTTCAAAAGCATCAATTCTTCGATGCTCAGCTTTCTTTGTAGTCCAACTCTCACATCCATACATGACTACTGGAAAAATTCTGTCCTCTGAATTCAATCCTCAAACTCCTCTATTTCACAGATGAAAAAACTGAAACACAGAGGACTAGCCAGTTGCCCAAAGTCACACAGTGAGGAGTCCAACCCAGGGGCTCTGACTCAAGACCATACTACAGTGATGGAGGAAAATGGAACCCAACCTCCTATCACTCAAGGAAGCCCTTCATCATTGGACTGCTCCTTGCATACCTCCAGTGATGAGTGTCTCATCACCTACCAAGTCAGTCTGCTTTGATGATCAAAAAAGTGATAGTCACTCAGTTGTGTCTGGCTCTTTGGAACCCCAGGGACTTATTCCATGGAATTCTCCAGGCCACAATACTGGAGTGAGTAGCCTTTCCCTTCTCCAGGGGATCGTCCCAACCCAGGGATCAAACCCAGGTCTCCCACATTGCAGGCAGATTCTTTACCAGCTGAGCCACAAGGGAAGCCCTTGCTGGTCAGGTTGATTGGTAAATCCCTCTTTTCCTGTCCCTGCAATCTTTACCCCTATAACTTCTCCCCACTGGTGATGTAGCAGAGGGCTGGGGCCTGTCGTGAATGGTGGCATAAAGGTAAAAAGAGGACTCTGAAGTCAAGTCAACCTGGATTAGGAGCTGTGGATCTCCTCGGTGATGCGAAGAGTCAGCTCATTAGAAAAGACCCTGATGCTAGGAAAGATTGAAGGCAGGAGGAGACAAGGATGACAGAGGACGAGATGGTTGGATGGCATCACCGACTCGATGGACAATAGTTTGAGCAGGCTGCGGGAGATGGGGGAAGGACAGGGAAGCCTGAGTCCATGGGGTCACAAAGAGTCGGACGCAACTGAGGGACTGAACAACAAGAACATCCCCTTAGTGCCCTGAGCCTCTATGTCCTCATTCAGGAGCCCAAATGATGACTGAACCTGCGCTGTGAGGGCTGAGTGGCAGATGTTGCTTCCATCACAAGGCATACTGAGAACCCTGGGTAGCCAGGAGCTGCTAGGATCATGGTGACATCTGTTGTTTATAGTCCACCCCTGCCACCCCTGGTCATCAGTCCAGGCCCTGTTGTGGTTCATCCCTGGCCCATGCCCAGACTCCCCCTGCCCCGGGCTGCCCACCTGTCTGCAGCTCAGGTGAACCCAGCTGTGCCCGCTCCGTAATCAGGATGCCAGGCGCCCCCCGCCCCCTGCGGGGACCCAAGAGGCTCCTGGCTAATTCCTCTTCCTCAATCAGCCAGCGCTCTCGTGGCCTCTCTGCTGATTGGCCCTTTGTTCCCTGCCAGGCCAGTGCCACCTCCAGGGCCCAGCTCTCCCCAGACCACCCTCTGGGTGTCCTGCGCCCCCAACCCCCACTCTATTCCTTAGATGGTGTTTGGACCTGTAGGCTGCTGAGGGGGTGGGGTATGATAGCGCATGTACACACCAAACTGCCTGGAACGTGTGGTTGTACACACATGTACACACACACATACACACACAAAAGAGAAGTCTCAACACATGAGCAGGAAGCCAAGTACTCACCCAGCATCCCTCTAAGGGACATCCACATAAAGCAGGGAAACTCATACACACACTTTGGGAAAACCAAAGGCACAAATACAAAGCCCCAAGGGACCCCCACACACTCCCCAGGTGCTCCCTCCACCCCAGCCTGTTTTTCAGCTCCCACCACCCCTCTGCTTCCGGGCCCCTCCCCACTTCTTCACTCCTCAGACAGGTTAGCTAATGCCTAAGGCCCTGGGCCTGAGTAAGCACAGATAACGAAGCAAATCTCATTTCCAGAGTCGGCTGTGTCTGGCTCCCCCCACCCCACTGCCTCGGGGCTGCACTCGCACTCCAGGGCCCCCGCCCAGCTGGGAACATCACTAGGTGAGGCTGGTCTGGCTGTCTGGACTTTTACCATCCCCCAGAGTCGCCTTGCCCCTTCCCAGGGGGCAGTCCCAGGGCTAGGTCAGGGTGGGTGGGGTCAGCCAGTCCGGCCCAGTAAGCCCCCGCAGAGCCTCAACTCTCACAGTTTCCCACAGCAAAAGCTGGCCTTGCTCAGGAGGCTGGACGACCGCACCCCAGCTGGCTGGCTGCATCCACCTCCAGCTCAGTGCTCAGGGTCGGCGGGGGGGGGACCAGGGTCCCCTGAGAGCTGGCTGAAGTGGGGGTGAGGAGAGGCAGGAAGGCTCTGGCACCCTGGGTTTGGGGATCCCTGTATGCCCTTCATCCCTGGGCTCATCCCCTGACTCAGTGGCCTCAAGAACAGGGTCTTTGGGGAGGGCACCCAGACACTGCCAGCCAGAAGGGAGAGGGAGGAACCACTGGACTTTGGGGACCTGCCCCAAGACTGGCATCCAGCTGGAACACACCATCCTGCTATGAGGGAGTGAGTGTAAGTCACTTAGTCGTGTCCCACTCCGCGACCCCACAGACTGTAGCCCGCCAGGCTCCTCTGTCCATGGGATTCTCCAGGCAAGAATACTGGAGTGGGTTGCCATGCCCTTCTCCAGGGGATCTTCCCAATTCAGGGACTGAACCCAGGTCTCCTGCATTGCAGGCACCAGGGAAGCCCCCCATTCTGCTATAGGGCATGGGAAAATACTAATTACACTTGACCCTTGAAAAACACAGGTTTGAACTGCACAGATATCTATGCAGATATTTTATATAAAATATCTACAGGCAGACATTTTTCAATAAATGCCTACTATGGTGCTACACATCCGCAATTGGTTGAATCTTTGAATGCGGAATCATGAATACAGAGAGCCAACAGTAGCTACACATGGATTTTCCACTGCGTAGAGGTTGGGTGCTCCCGACCCCCATGTTGTTCAAGGGCCAGCTGTACTTCCAAACATATTAGTAACTAGGTGCTACCCCAAGCTCTCCAAGTAGCACCCTCTCAACACTGGTCTCTCCTCATTCCCAGAGACTGAAGAGTTAATACTAGGCACAGCAGGGGAGCCTCCAAGGACCCCATCCCTTTGAGACACCTTCTGATTGGTCCCTGCCCATGATGACAGATGGTCAACTAAAGGTGTGAAGCATCACCCAGGATCATGGTCCTGACCCTGTTTCTGTTGCCCCTACTCACTCATGCAAAGCCTAGCCCTTCCTCCGATCCAGGTGCCCTGTTCAGCTCACACTGCCCATCTCTCTGACTTTGGGAGTCCAGAAACACAGGTACCTCACGGCCCCATCAGAGCTGAGGTCCTACATGCAGCTTGGTGGGTTAAGAGTCTCACAGAGCTGGGGGCTTCCAAGGAAGTTGGAGGCCGAGATGGAACACAGCTGCCCCACCCCAGCCAAAAACTCTGGAAAGTGAGCAGGGTCCCCCTCTCTGGGTCTCAGCCAAGGTGGGGGTGGGTGGCAACAGCCCTCCCACCTGAGCCCCAGCTTCCTCTGCCCCTGGCACCCTTGCTCGTCCCCAACCCAGCAGCGCCTCCATCATCTGGAGATGTATTTCACAATAATTTCATGTCATCCCTGACTCCAGGAAGATGGGCCAATCAACAAGGTGATTAGGGGATCTGTGTTGGGCACATAAATTTACTGCCCTGCTGTGAAGCCCCCATGAAGTCCCTTGTACTTGGGGAGGGTGGATAGAGGGGGGTGATGCATCTCTCCCTGCCACCCTCACTGGGGGCCGAGGCTGGAGCAGCTTGTTCATGGGGACAGGGGAAACTTCCCTGCCCTAGGACTACAGAGAGGTCTCACTCCACACTCATTACAAACAAGGCTGACGGGCACTTGGCTGGCAGGGTGACCTGCCTTCCCCTGCCCCTTGCCAGCCCCCAGCATCGAGGGGAGGCTGCTTCCTGAGTGGGTACTGGAGCTGGCTTTAGGAAAAGGGGGCAAGAAGCTGGGGCTTTTGCCCTCTCCCCCTTCCTCTCATTGGTCAACAGGAGGCTTTGTGCTGGGCGGGAGTGGGAAGCTTGTGAACAGCCAGCCCCTTTCAGGAGGGAAAGGCATGCTCACACAGACCCGTCTAACAAGCATGCACACACACACACAGAATAGCAGCACGCCCACACTAACACCTGCTGGAGAAGACATCATAAACACAATAGCAGAATCAAAGCTGCGAAGAGAAAGCATGGGGTTTGGAACCCAGGGGAGCCAGGATGCTGGCTGGGCGGTGTCTCCTTGGGCTACTTACTCAACCTTTCTGATCCTCACCTTTTTCAGCTGCAAGGATAACTATACCCTCTCAAAGAGCTGTCATCTGGTGTCAGGATCAAATGAGATGCTGTGTGAGAAGTGCCTGTATAAAATGGCAGGATTACGATTATCACACACACACACACACACACACACACACACACCTTCACTCTCCTTTCTGCATCTCCCCATATCCTCACCTCTGACCTGCAGGAGTTGCCCAGAACAGAGCTCCTTGCGGCCACCTTCAGGTCTTCTTTCTTCACCTCCCTACCCAGGCCACCCCGCCCCTACCCCAGAGCAGAGACTCATAGAGAACTAAGGTCTAAACAAGTGGTTTTCAGACCTGGTGGAATGTTAGAGGGCTTCCCTGATAGCTCAGGGTAAAGAATCAGCCTGCGAATGCAGGAGACATAGGTTTGACCTCTGGATCAGGAAGATCCCCTGGAGAAGGAAATGGCAACCACTCCCGTATTCTTGCCTGGGAGATCCCATGGACAGAGGGACCTGGCGGGTTACAGTCCATGGGATTGCAGAGTGGGATGCAATTTAGAGACTAAGCAACAAACAACAACAACAGAATGTTAGAATCACCAGGAAGCTCTTAAAAAAAGAACACTGATGCCTGGACTTCTACCATCCCACCCCCACCCTGAGGACATTTTAATTTGTCAGGAGTGAAGTTTGGGTCCTTCTCAGCGGTTAAAAACTCAAGCTTGGTAGCTAAAGAGGGCTGAGCCCTGGCTCTGGCCCATGCTGGCTCTGATCTGGGATGAATCACCACATCCTTCTCCCAACCTCCAGGGTTCCTTGGCTTCGCTAAAGAGCCTGCCACCCCGGAGGGCTGCCATAAGGATTGTGGACATCATCAGTCTTTCACTCTGCCCCTGACAGCTCAGGAGCAAAGGGGACCCTCCTTGGAGCCATCTGGGTCCCGGCGGCTCCAGGTGGGACTGAGGTTTCTTGCCATCCACCCCCACCAGTCACCCCTCCAGGTGCTCCTGCCTCTCGCCTCTCTCCACCTGAAACACGAATCCCTCGTCTTCCTAGAGCCAAAGGAAAGCTCAACATTTCACGTCTCCCAACCCCCGCTCCCTTAGTGACCCTTCCCAGATCCAGGATGGGGTGGGCCTGCAATTAGCTTCACACAACGATTCCTTTCTCCTCTAGACCCCCAGTTTCCCGGCTGGGAGGGGGACGGGCCAGGCGGCTCTCGGTTCCTGATCTGATCCTGCCCTCCTGCCTAATTAGTATTCCAAAGAGGACTGGCTCTGCAGGCCCCAGGATTTGTTTGCCAGCCGTCCAGTTCCCTGTCTCCCCAGTTCAGAGTGAGTAATTCTGTCCCTCCCAGGCCCATTTAAGGGAGTGAATAATTAGTTACATTCAATTAGGCCTCTCGCTGCCACTGTGGATCCTGCCTGCCTCACTTGGGGGGACAGGCTCACTAATGAGATGGCACATGTCAGACACGGGGGAGCGGGTGTTAAATACCGGTGACCCCCACTCCTCCACAGGGGGCCCCCAAGGCTTGGAGGGGATGGAGAGGGCTTGAGGCTGGGACTGAAGGCCAGAGGAGGGGGAAAATGAAATAGGAAGTGGAGAGTTGGGTGCCGTAGAAGCAGGAAGGGACTCAAGAGGGAAAGAGAGAAGCCACCTAAATGTCCATTAATATGGAGCCCTTACCTGATTCAGGCTCCAGCCAGACAACGGAATCCTATGCGGCAATTAAAAAGCTTATTGTTGATCTATATTTATTGGCATGGAGAGATGTCTGCTGTACATAGTTAAGCAAAGAAGGCTGCTTACAAAATAGTGCATGCAATAATAGTCTGAGTTGAAAGACTATTTTTGGTACAGAAAACAAGTCTGGAAGGACCTGTAACTTGCAGTTGGTGGGGGTTTGGTGGCCGGGGGGGGGGGGCAGCTCTCACAGGTGGGCTGGTTTTCCTGTGCATTGCTTGGACCAGGTGGGGGGTGGTGAGACGCACTGGATGGAGTTAGGTGATTTGTCAAAACAAGAATACTTGTTCAAAAGAGAACGAGGGTGAGATGGGAGGGCTGGGAGGAGGGGAAGGAGGTGATGGGGAGACAGGCAGAAGGTGGGGAAGGGGAGACGCAGAGACTGCAGAGGGTGGGAGGAAATCCTGGAGGGAGGAAATCCTGGAGTGAGGAGCAGGCAGCGAACTAGCTGCGCACCGGGGCCCAGCGGGAAGTGCCTGTTGGCGGGTGGCGAGAGAGGCAGAGAGCCCCCAGGGACTGGAATAGAGAAGCAGGGGGCCCTCCATCCCCAATCCCTCCACCGCCACCCACTTTCTGTCTGGGCGAAAGCCGCGCACTGATTTTACTGATTACCGACCCCCCCCCCACCATAGCAATGTTGCATATCCCAGAGGACCCCCCACCATGAGCTTCCCCATCCCCCAGACTCCAGGACCACAGCATGGGTTTTTTTCTTTTCTTTTTTTTTTTTAACGAATTAAAACTGTATCTCCCCACCTCTGCATGTGGGTTGGTAATTTTCTGAGCTAGAATCACTCTTGGGGAGAGAAATCCTCTGGGGCAGACTCTTTAATAACTTCTGCTGCCCAAGGAATCCACTGCCAGGCCCTGAAGGCTTAAGGTAAGAGTGCATGAGCGCATGCCTGGGGGCTTAGATGGCTGTGGGAGGTGTCATAGAATCAAGAGGGCATTACAGCCAGCTCAGCCCTGGCCGCCCAGTCCTAGAATTTCAGTGTTTCAGATCCAGTTAACCAGGATTGCAGGGTGGAGCCTAAGGCCCCAGAAACTCTCTCCAGCCTCCCATCTGGGGTTCAGAGAAAAGAGACAACCTTCCTGGGACATGTGGCCTAACTTGGCTCTGGACCCTCCCAGGGCCTCAGTCTCCCCTCATAGAAAACAAAAGCAGGACTTCCCTGGAGGTCCAGTGGTTAAGACGCCACACTTCCACGGCATGGGTTTGATCCCTGGTCAGAGAACTATGCCACACAATGTGGCGGAAAAATTTTTTTAATTAAAAAAGAAAAGCTTCGGACTCAATGAAATTCCCAGTCGCTTTTAATTTCAACCTTCTGTGATATGCTGTCTTGAGCTCTCACAGTTTTAATTTGGGGGATTGGTAGCATTTAAACATTGAGAGATTTAATATAGAAATCTGGATGCCCAGCAATATATAACTCTCATTCTTAGAGGGCAACCACTGGATGGAATCCATAGATGCCACCTCCTCCCCAATCCAAGATGGACAGAGCCCTGCCATCCCAGAGGCTCTGCCATCCTGATTCCCCCCAGCCCGCCTGTCTCACTCTCCAGCTCCCATATAACCCCAGCCCTAAAGGGTACCTGCTCCTGCTGGGGGCTTTTCTTCTGCCCTGGGCAGTCACGTGGCCTTTTAACAGCCTAATAACATGTGTCTGGTTTTTCACTCACCATAGGTTTTGGATCAACCTAGATAGGCCTAAATCCAAGCTCTAATTCTTCAGACCTTAGCAAGTCATTTAGCCTCTGAGCCCCTATCTGTAAAATGGGCGTTCGAAGAGATGTGCCCTATTCCGGGTTGTCCTAGGGACTTAGACAAGCATGTGAAGTTCCCAGCCCTGTGCCTCTAAGCACAGAGCACTCTGGCCCTGCTCATTCTTAGTGCTGTCCTGCACAACCCTAGCTGGGGCAGAGGCCACACGAGGAAAGCAGGGATGCTTGGTAAATGGAGGAAGCAGTGGAGAGAGAAGCTGGAGAGTAGAAGTCGCAGGAGGCTCGGAAGGGTGACGGGAGGATGAGAGCGGGCAAAAGCCGGCTGCCAGGGTCTTCGGACATTACTTTGGCTCCACCTTCTGGCTGGTGCGAGCTTTACGCCCACCCATTCATTCTCAGGTCAGAGTGGACCCTACAGTGTGAGCTGATCCTCTGTATTTTTAGAATTGGCAAGCACCAACTCTAAACTCGTAAAGGGCTTCCCAGGTGGCTCAGTGGGTAAAGAAACAGCCTACAATGCAGGAGCCCAGAGATATGGGTTCGATTACCGGGTTGGGAAGATCTCCTGGAGGAGGGCATGGCAACCCACTCCAATATTCTTCCCTGGAGAATCCCCAAGGACAGAGGAGCCTGGTGGGCTACAGAGTTGGACACGACTGAAGTGACTGAGGACAAAACTCATCGAACCCCAGTCCTTCATCACACCTAAAGCTCAGAACCAGAGAGGAACTTTCTCAAGGTCACATAGAAAGTTCCTGGTTGAGTTCCGTTTAGAAGCCAGAACTTGCTCCAGCTGCCAAGAATAACAACCCCTTCTCTTTGTTGGGGATGCAAGATATACAAAATGGTACCTTCTCTTGCTTGGCCAATGCTGACTCTTAGAGGGGACTTCTCCAAAAGCAGACTCTGAAACAAGGAAGGCATGCAGGCAGTTTTTGGGGGAGCTGAACCCAAGAGGCACCATGAGACAGAAAAGAAAAGGAAGCCCATGCAGAGGGCATCTGTGGCTTGAGCCCTCTAGGGAACCTAGGAGACAGTACACAACACACCTCAGATTTGTCCCTCCCAAGGGCAAGGAAGCTGAGGCATTTATCCTCCAACTTTCACTTCTATTTGTTTGAGAGTGTTCAGGGCATTATGTAAGAGATGCAGGTTTGATCCCTGGGTTGGGAAGATCTCCTGGAGGAGGGCCACGGCAACCCACTGTAGTATTCTTGCCTGGAGAATCCCACGGACAGAGGAGCCTGGCGGGCTGCAGTCCATGGGGTTGCAAAGAGTCGAACACGACTCATGTGACTAAGCACGCATGCACACATTCAGGGTATTTGCTCACCCAGCTGCATCTTACCTGCCCTACACCTGCACCAAGCCTGTTTTGAAAACCAAGGAAAGCCCCAGGTGCTTGCAATAGGAAACCGACTGCTCAGCAAGAAATGTGAATGCTGAGGGTGGTCATTCTCAAAGTGTGACCCCTGACCTGCAGCATCACCTGGGAAACCTGTAGAAATGCACAGTCTTGGGCCACATCCCAAAGATACTGAATCAGAAATACGGGCAGCAGAGCCCAGCAATCTGTCTTTTATTAATGACAGGTCTTATAGGTGGTTCTGATACATGCTCAAGACTGAGAACCAGTGACTAGGAGAGATCAAAGGAGGCATCATAGCGCCTGCCCATTGTATTGTCTCCATTTTCCAGATGAGCAAACTGAGACCCTAAAAAGTGAGTGTGACCTACCCGAGGTCACACAGACAATACATGGCAGACTTGGGTCTTTAGTCTCTTTATTCCATACCGCCCTGTACAGAAGCACACTAGCTTTTAGACTCTGTTGTTGTTTTAGTCACTAAGTTGTGTCCAACTCTTTTGCATCCCCATGGAGTGTAACCCTCCAGGGTCCTCTGTCCACAAGATTTCCCTGGGCAAGAATGCATTTCCTTCTCCAGCAGATCTTCCTGAACCAGGGATCAAACCTTTGTCTCCTGCTTGGCAGGCAGATTCTTTACCACTAAGCCACCAGGGCTTCCCTGGATTCTCGGCAGGGGATAAAGGTGAGGGCTGAGGGCTCCCCTTCCCCCAGCCCACACCCCACCACCACCACCACTTTGCCCTGCTTTCTGAACCAGACGGCTCCTCCCCCCCCCACCCCCCCGTGCCTCCAAATGATTCTCTCCTGGGAAGGTTGCCAAGCCAGGTGCCCCTCTCCCGGCTCCCAGCTGCCCTCACAGCCTCCTTTGGGGACAAGCCCTCTCCACGCCCACCCTCCAGGCAGCAGGACAGGTTGGGAAATCCAAAGCAGCTTCTCATGGTGGGGGTGGAAGGTGTGGGGGGCTGAGACCCCTGGGTTAAACAAGCCCAGCCCCGTCTTCAGCAGGAGTCTTCATGCTGGGGCTTTGCAAACCCCTTCCTTCTCCTTCTTGCCCTACAACCTCCCCCCTCGCCTCCCCTCTGCTCCCACTCCATCTGCTGCTCCTCCTGGCTAGGCTCCCCCTCAGTTGGCACAGCAGGGAAAGAGAACAGGATGGTTTATTTTTATCCCCAGATACTGCTTAGGGGGAAGGGGGCACCATCTGACCGAGAAGCCATCAGAGGCTCCTATGGCATTTGGGAGGTCAAAGGAGGTGGGAAGCCCCGGAGCTCCCTGGGAAGAGGCCACAGATGTCGGCTCCAAAGAGCAGACAGGGCTGGGAGAGGCAGCCCAGGACCAGGAAGGGGCCCTCTGAGGAGCACCGCTCTGAACTGCTGTGTGACTATAAATTACCTCTCTGGGCCTCCATTTCCACCTCCGATAAAGATGTAGGGGGATGCTAGCCCTGCCTACCCCAAAGGCTATTGTCAGGAATGTGAATCACACAGGGAAACCCCTTTGCAAACATGGTGCCAAATGTGAGGGCACATGGAACCCACCCTGGAGAGGCCGTGGCCTGGGGACTTTTCTTATTTACGCTCAGAAAGCGCCCTAATTCCGAGAGCCTGACAGCATGTGAAGCAGCTCATGTCACCCAGCGTGTCCACCCCCGCTTTTCTTTTTACATGTTTGATGACTTTTTAATTACATAAGCAGTGTGTGAATTCACTCTTCTTTGGGGGGGAAGAAAACGAAGCATTATGGGAAAGTCAAATCTTTCTTTAACCAGCCCTCCCCCTGACCCTTCTTCCCTAACCAAGACAGTATAATTCTTCCATCTATGCAAGTTCCGTGTGTCCTTCCAGGACCCTCGTTTATACCTACATGTATAACACACTGTGTTTATATACGTATCTGTAGGTAATATATCATATTGTTTTGGGTTGTGTGTGCGTGCTCAGTCACGTCCCATTCTTTGCATCCCCCGTGGACTGGAGCCCACCAGGCTCCTCTGTCCATGGAATTCTCCAGGCAAGAACAGTGGAGTGAGTGGGTTGCCATTTCCTCCTTCAAGGGATCTTCCCAGGGATTGAACCCGCATCTCTTGCATCTCCTGCATTGGAAGGTGGAGGCTTTAGCACTGAGCCACCTGGTTTGGGTTACATGCTGTAAAGAAAGTCTCTGTGCCCACTATTCTGCAACCTGCCCCCCTCCCCCCCGCCACCGTGACAGTGCTTTTAAGATCTGTTGCATAAATATATTACAGTTTTATTTCACCAGTCCCCTGGTGATGGACAGCTAAGCCGTTCCCAGTTGCTCACTGTCACAAACAATACTGCGATGCATATCCATGTAAATGCCTCTGGGCTCAGAGCAGCCACCGAATGACATCTGTCAGCAATGTACCACTTGCTGGGTGGAAGGTCTGGGAGATATTATTGTATGTCCTCTCCAAAGTTTTGTTACCATCGTTAAAAGCAGGTTGGGAGATTGAACGGGCTCCAGAGCTGGGGTGAAAGGCGCCCCAAGGTGAACTGTTTCTGGGCTGCAGGGGTGCAGGCAGAGGGCGTCTGTTGTCCTCCCCCGCAGCAGCAGCCCCAGGTTCGTGTCCATGGGCCCAGGCTGCCTCACCGCGGGTACCCACAGCCTCATTCTCGCTCCTGCACGGAGATGCGGCTCTCTTTGCCATCCTCCTGGGCGACAGGCTGACACCAGCGTAAGGTCTCCTGCACCGGAGGAGGTGGGTGGGGGCCGAGAAAATCCTCCGGATCAATCGTCTCCACGGGATCCTGCCTTTCAGCCATAGGGTGCAGGGCCTGGGAAGACAAGTCTTGGGGTTGCCCCTAGCAACACTTCTGAGCGCTTCCCTGGAAGCCATCCCACCCTTCGCCCCTTTTCCCTTTCCCAAACCAGGGGTCAGTGCTGATTCCACGGGTGCGTCCTGCCCCCTGCTGGCCACAGCGAGGGTGTCACGAAGCTTCCGTAAGGGGAGCCCGCGGGTTAAGGAAATATTCTTCCATCACCCACTCCTGGACCCCACATCGGAAAATGCGGCTTTCCCAGGAAAGAAGAGTAGATGTCAGACTTTGCCAGTGGTGCTGGGACAGCTCTGGGGGAAGGTGAGCTTGGGAGAAGAGAAAAGGAGAAAAGGGGAGAAGCCCCAACCCCAGAGGAGGGGGAGGGGACTGGCTCTGCCTCAATTATGTTGCCATATAAGCAACAATATATCAGTCTTTCTTTCCCGTCTTAGACTGTTCCCCTGGGTGACCTACCTTAGCCTGCCGCTTCTTGGTCATGTTCCCTAGAGATAAAAAAAAAAGATGGGGAGTCAGCAAGGCCAGATCAGGAAACAGGTGAGCAGTCAACTGTCCCTCTTGCCCCATCACCTCCCCACCTGGGGACTCACTGATACATGCAGATACCAACAGGACAGCAAACAGGACCCCCATCGTGATGGGGATCACCACCAGGGTCCTCATCCGACTCTGGGAACCTGGAGAGAGCAGGATTTCAGCCATGGCTTCCCACCCTTTTGCCCAAAGCTGCTGTGCTTTGCTGGACTCTAAAATCCTTCCGTGTCTAAGCTCATCAATATCAGAAATTTCAAACACATGGCCCCTGGGAGAAATGTGACCAGCAGATGTCTTTAGTGTGACTGGCATTTTTTTTTAATTTATAATATTTGCCAACATTTTAAAATTGGGAAATTGCACATTTAAAATTTAGGTATCTGATTTCTCTTACAAATTTGGAAGATCCAGCCCCAGTGGGCCAGCAGCCCACCTGCCACTCATCGGCCAGAACTGAGTGGTGAAAGTTGCCGCTACCAGCTCACCACACTCCCCACCCCTCTCTACTCTTTGCCCAATACCCTGAGGCCCAGCCTCGTTGACATCTGCACCCTTGCCCTTGTTATGGAAGGATGGAGGGGAAGGGAAAGTGTTTCTTATGCCTAAGTCTCTATTCTACATGGGAAACTGGAAAAAAAAAAAGACCAGAGACATGGTAAGGACTAAAGCAAGCCCAGTGAAGCACCGCCTCAGGACAAAACTGAAGGGGACACCCAAAAGCTCAGGAATCAAGATACGTCATATTGTTTTGGCCATGCCACACACATATAGGATCTTAGTTCCCTGGCCAGGGATCGAACCTATGTCTGCTGCATAGGAAGTGCAGAGTCTTAACCAATGGACTGCCAAGGAAGTCCCAAATAAGTCAGATTTTAATGTCATGTTTTGAAAAATCATATCAGCAAACTCTGGCCCACGGGCCAGCTGCCTGTTTTTAAATAAATTTTCATTGGAACCAGAGCTGGGATTACGGTGAGGCAAGTGAGGCTGGGTTGTACAAATACGGGGTTGGAGAATGTCTTTATTTAAAATGTTGCTATTCTATTTGTTATGGAGTTTTCACAGTAATTTTTATTTTTTTTAAATATTGCCTCAAATATCTATCTTGATGACAGCAATTTTTCTGGTGCCCCCTTAAATATTGTGTGCGAGGCGAGTGCCTCCCTCACCTCACCCCAGTTCCAACCCTGCCAAGAGGAAAGTGAATTTTAAGGAAAAGCAGAGTGTCTTTTTCTTACCCCTGATCTTTTTCACTCATTAACCAGATCCTGCCTAATCCTTGTAGTTATTTGAGTCTTTGATCTGTGCTGTAAGTCACTTCCTCATTCTAAAATGAAAACTGAGGTCCCTGGTGGCCTCGAGGTTAGGATTCCGGGCTTTCACGGCTATGGCCGGGATTCAGTCCTTGGTCAGGGAACTGAGATTCTGCAAGCCATGTGGCACAGAAGGGAGACAGTGTCATGCATGCTGGTCCTCGATGTGCAGGGCGGCAGAACAGCACTGAGGGGGCACCTCCAAAATGCCTGAGCCCATGCCAAGTATTTACACTGCCCTATTAGGGGAGGTGGTATTATCCCATTTTACAGAGGAAGAAACTGAGGCTCAGAGAGAGGGAGTGACTTGCCCAGGCTCCACAGATAAGCGGCAGAGCTGGGTTGCCACAATTCCAAACTGCCTCCTCCTCTTGCTTTAACCTCCCCTCCCTCTTTCCCCACCAGTGCTTTCGGGTACCCCAGTCTCCCCCTCAGCTACCCACCTTCTTAGCCTGTTGCTGGGGCCCACTCTCCAAGACTTACCGCAGACAACGTCTGTCTTGTTCGTCCCCGCATGTTGTTCCACCAGGCCTTTTCTCTCGCAGCTGTGTACACACACAAATACACACATACATGCACACGCAGACAGACACACAAACACAGAAAGAGACATTAAGTTTCCCCAATCACGAGATTCCAACCCCAGAGGGAGACAGCCAACAAGCAACAAGTCCAGGTTCACTGAGCATATATTATGTGCACTCTCCTCTGCTGGTTGTTATGGGAACGACACAGACTCTGTTTGCACAGAACTCGTGAGTACAGAGGAAAGACGATGGTACGTCGTGAAGGAGTGAGGATAGGAAAGCCTCTGATGAGTGCCAGGTGCATGTGAACTTGGAATGGTTCAGAGTAGAGGAGACAGAATCCACAGTGGCTGGAATGCAGGATGAGAGGGCTGCTCAAATTTGGCACCACTGATGTCCGAAGAGCCACATAATTTTTTTTTCTGTGGTGGGGACTGTCCTGAATACCATAGGATATTTGGCAGCATCCCTGGCCTCTACCCACTAGAGGCCAGTAGCATCCTCCTCCCCAGTTGTGAGAACCAAAATATCTCCAGATATTGTCACATGTCCCCTGGGGGAGAAAACAAATCTTTGCCAGTTGAGAATCTCTGGTTTGAGAGTCATCCAGAAAGACTTCCCTGGAGAAGTCAGATCTCAGTGGGCCCTTGAGGGATGTAAAATTTAGAACATCAGTATATTTATGGCATGCCAGGTGGCTCAGTGGTAAAGAATCCACCTGCAATGCAAGAGGCATAGGCTCAGTCCCTGGGTGGAGAAGATCCTCTGGAGAAGGAAATGGCAACCCACTCCAGTATTCTTGTCTGGGAAATCCCATGGACAGAGGAACCTGGTGGGCTACAGGCTGTGGGGCTGCAAAGGAGTTGGACACAACTTAGCAACTGAACAACAATAACAACATATTCTCTTTAAGCAGGACAACATGATACGAAGGATTAGGTGGGTGATGCTGCTGCTGCAGCTGCTAAGTCGCTTCAGTCGTGTCCAACCCTGTGTGACCCATAGACAGCAGCCCACCAGGCTCCCCCGTCCCTGGGATTCTCCAGGCAAGAACACTGGAGTGGGTTGCCATTTCCTTCTCCAATGCATGAGAATGAAAAGTGAAAGTGAAGTCACTCAGTCGTGTCCGACTCTTTGTGACCCCATGGACTGCAGCCCACCAGGCTCCTCCGTCCATGGGAGTTTCCAGGCAAGAGTACTGGAGTAGGGTGCCATTGCCTTCTCCAGGTGGGTGATGAGCCAGATGGTATAAGGAAACTCTAGAAAACTGGGTCTTTAGAACCAGATCACTAATCAGCCATGAAGCTTTCAACTGGACTCAGCTGGTGGGTCGCATCAGCATCCAACCAGATAACTTAAGCTGCAAGAGGGTTTAATGGCCAAAGATCTCCCAGAAGGAGAAATGACAGAAAAAATGGCTTGCCAGGAGGCCATTGCCCAAGTCATACATGAGATGATGAAGACTTGGACCAAGGTGGTTCCCAGGAGGAATGAAAAGGGAGGGACAGAGAAGGACATCGCAAAGGACAAAACATCTAACACAGGAAAAAGAGAAGCTTCAAAGAAAGCACATATATGAGAAGAGTGCTTAAGAGTTTTTGAAACACATTTACATGTCTTTTCCTCGACCCTTGTGAAGTGAAGGTCATTCTTATTTTCCAAATGAGGATACCAAGGCTCAGATGAGGGTCACAGTTCCACATGGTCATACCCTTTCTAAGCTGAGTGAGTTTGGAACCCAGTGCTCTGGTTCTACCAAACCAAGGTGCCTCCCTTTCTTAGTCAACATTTATCAGTAAGGATTAATTGAGCATGTACCATGCAGCAGGCACTATTTGGAGCATAAGGGATACATCCATGGAAGAAAAAAGATCGCCTCTATAGTTCAGGAGTCTGCCACCTACTGGAGACAGGCAGACAGTAAACAAAGTATATACAGGATGCTACTATTTGTGTGAAAGATCCGTTTGCATGTGTGTGCCTTTGTTTGTGCAGAGAATCTCTGGAAGGACACACATGGTCCAGTGGCTGCAGGATGGCTGAGGGTGACAAAGGGATGTATCACTATTGGCCCTTTTGTGCCTTCTGTCCTCACGCCTGTCTTACTCATTTTTTCAAATTAAACGTAAAAAAAAACTTAATCAGGCATATGCTTAAGCGTATTCCAGGCAGAAGCGTTTAATGCAGGAGAACGAACAGTGTGTTGAGGGAATTGCAAGCAACGTAATGTCAGGAAGAGATCAAGAGATGGAGCTGGGAGGTCGGAGGCTGTGCAGAGGAGTTGGGGTTTCATCCCAAAGGCGCAGAGAGCTGTGAAGCATTTTAAACAGGGAATGCCGTGCTCCAAAGAGAACGGTGGAAAGGGATGGAGAACCAGCTGAAAGGGAGAGGATAGAGGCAGGGAGGCCAGTGAGGAGGCTGTAGCATCATCCAGACCACAGTGATGAGGTCCAAACTAAGGTGGTGACAGTGGAGATTAGAGAGAAGGAGGAAGAGTCCCAAAACATTTGGAAGGTTAGACAGACAGGACCTAGTGACTGATTCGGAGGGGGAGGGGGACCCTGCAACAGGTGCCCAGAGGCATGCTTGCGCCTGTCACAGCAGGTGAAGGGAGCAGGGAGGTGCCCGTGGCTCACCTCCAAGGAGGTGTACCCTCGGCAGGTAGATACGACAGTCTGGGACCCAGGAGACAAATCTAGACAGATAGTGATGGAGAATAAGTGAAGGGGGATAATAGCCGAAGCCAGGGATGTGGAAAAGATGGTCCAGGGGAGGTGGGCAAAGTGAGGGGAGACTGGAGCCTAGAACAAAGGCCTAGAAAACTGGTTCAGGAGGAGGAAGGAGGGGCTGAGAAGGGTACAAGGAAAGGAAGAGAGGTGTCACTGTGTCCCCTCAAGGAGGGAGAATTTCACCAAAGAACAGAGGTCAGCGGTGTCTATTACCACCAAGAGAGAGCAGGCAAGAAATGCCGAAAATGTCTGTCTGGACGGCCATGGGGTCCCTCGAGACATTCTACAGATGTGTGAGTGTGTGTGGACATGGGGAGCGGGGACCAAAGGACCGGTGGCCAGAGAGAAGGGAAGCAGGTCCCCTGCCCCTCTTGGGACAGGAAATGCAAGGGATGAGTCCTTATACCTTGTCCAAGGGTGACACTTTTCAAAAGCAGATGACACATTGGAGAAGAAGCCGACCGGGCAGGGTTCACAGATGGTATCCGAAACCCCTGTAGCTGAGGGGGAGGAGGAGGCATTAATCATCACAGCGGACCCCTATCTGGCTCTCAGGGGGACCGGTAGGCAGGCAGAACCAGAAGAGCATCCTGCTTCAAAGCATTTCTCCCCGCAGCACACACCTTCCCTTGCTGCAGGCAGCCCCTAAGAAGGCTTCTCCCATGGCCCTCCTGAGGCCGATGCCCACAGTGGGAGGCAGAAGGCAAAGGTTCCATTTCCAGCCCACTATAGTGGAGATACCAACGTAGGTTGGTCTCTTCGCCTCTGGGGTGGAGTGCTCGCTGCCCAGCCCCTCTCCTTGGGCCCTTGCCTCCTCTCTCCTGCCTCTAGAGCTGGTTCCCAGACAGGCCACTTACCGATCCGCTTGACCCCGAAGCCAGGGAGACACAAGCTGTGGGGCATGCAACTTTCACAGGCATGACTGGTACAGTGTTGGCCTTCATCACACACGCAAGTGGTGTCTGTATTCAAGGTGCCCTCACTCTGGATCCGGAGCCCTAGGTCTGTGCAGAGACAGGAAGGAAGGATGGGAACCCCTTACCAGTCGTGATCCGGGGGCCTCTGATCTTCATATTTCCTGTCCTTTTCTCTTAGACCCTCTTCCTAGCAGGGACGGCAATCAAATTAGGTAATAACCAAGATAACCCAGACTCTAACCAATCAGAACAGACCCTGGCTATAAAAAAAAAAAAAAAGCCAGGATGACTGTACTGTCAGGAATGAGCCAGAATATCAGCCTGGCTCCCAAGGGCCCCTTCCCCCATGGCCCACGCACTGGGGTTGCAGTATCTGTGCTCGTGACAGTATTTCTCTCTGTTCCAGGTGGACAGGAATTCGCCTTTACTGCAGGACTGGCATTCTGTTTCGCTGACCTCTGTGCAATCATTCACCAGTTTCTGTCCTGGAAAACATCAGGAAATGAGGGTGCTCCAGCCAACCCAATGAGTCAGATACTTAATTGAAAAGTGGTAAGGCTGGGCTTTAGGGAGGAAGGTCCAAAGGGGACAGTCCCAGACCTTTCCACCCTTCATACTCTGGTACAGGACACAGATGAGATAGGAACCCTAGTTCTGGGTCGGCAGAGAGGAAGGTCAGAACATCCTGGGGCAGGGACAGGGAATCACAGGGGTCGTTTGAGACATGAGTTTATAGTTGACACATGAGATCTGTATCTGCCAGAAGACCAAGACAGGTCCCCCATGGGGCTAGAGGGTCGGTGTCTCACCCGGCGGGCATAAATCACAGCAATGACTGTTCACTGGGTATTGCTTTTCTCCGCAAGCAGTGGCTGGTTCTGGGCAGACCTAAAAAAAGAATTGGGTGATTTGAAGGGAGCTTGAAATCTCAGATGTAGGTTCCTTGGCAGACAGGTGCAAATCAGTCAGGACAGAGGTTAGCACCAAAGTGGAAGTACAAAGCAGAAAAACGGGGCCTGTGTATTATATGTTGCATTTGTTTTTAACTAAACTGCCAACTAGTATGGTGACAAAGGTACCCAGAGAATCATTCTGATATTTTACAAAGTAATTGCACTGTTAACTCACAGTATTCATTGAACTAAACAGATCTTCCTTTTGGCTTGACGGCTGAGTCTTGCCTCTCCCCGGCGACCCAAGAGAACATGAGGACTCCAGCATCTACCCTGGAGTCCTGAAGCTGGCTGACTCCAGCTGGTCCTAGACCAAATGGGGGCCATATGTAGCATCTGGCCTCTTGCTTTTATTCTTTTGCTCCCCACCCTCTTCCCCTTTCCAAGCCTCATCATGTTTTCTCCCTCCAACCCCTCATCATCTGATCATCCAACCCCTGTCTCATGAAATACAGGATGGAGCAGCCAGAAGGATAAAATCCAACTCTTTCACGTCACACATGGTGAGACTGGGAACCAGAAAGGCTGATTCACTTGCCCAAGGTCAAGCAGTGATAGAATCCGAATGAGAACTCCGGTCTCGGTACTCTCTCTTTCCATCAATGTGGGTCTCACCTGCATTATTGTCACTACATGCAGGTACCACCCATGCTATTCATGACTTCTTGTCCATTTAAATACATTTATTTTCAAGATAAACCTCATAGCATCGCCATGAGAGAAAAACTAGTATCACTTCCCATAAATAAAAGGCAACCCTAAAAATAAATTCAGCAGAAACAAAACAATGTCATTAAACCATAGCTGATTGCTTTGCTTACTGACAGGCCTCTACCCCAGGCCTGCTCCTGACTTTTGTTTTAAAAGGAGGATTAGAAGGCATTTGAGAGGTATTAACTATATTCTAGCTCCAGCAATTTCCTTCTTGAAAAAATGAAGAGGATTTTAAACAGAACTGCAAAGTGAATCTATGTTGTTAATTCTACATCCGCATGGGGTTGCAGGAGAGTTGACATGACTTAGCTACTAAACAACAGCAACCACATGCTCTCTAAAATCATCTCACACTTTGGGAACAGCCAGTGAAAAGAACAGTTCTAAGGATCAAACAGCTTAAAGCTCCAGTCTTGACTTTGTAACACTTAACTAATTATTTTGCCTCTCTTATCCTCAGTTTCTACAACTCTAAAATGGGAGAAATAATGCCTGCCCCACAGATTAGGACTTCCTAGGTGGCCCTAGTGGTTAAGAACCCACCTCCCAGTACAGGAGACATAGGAGACATGGGTTTGATCCCTGGGTCAGGAAGATTCTCTGGAGGAGGATATGGCAGCTCACTCCAGTTTTCTTGATGGAGAATCCCAAGGACAGAGGAGCCTGGTGGGCTACAACCCATGATGTCACAAAGAGTCAACTGAAGCAATTTAGCATGCATGCATGCACAGATTAGGTAGTGAAGATGAGAAAGAATGGATGAATATGGCCTGGTACAGTGTCCAGAACATAGTAGGTGCTCATTAAACGGCACTTCTAATTATCATACATATATAAGTATCTGCTGGGTTGCCCAGCACCCTGGCTACCAGGATCCTACCTAATTGGTGGCTCTTATTCACCCTGGGGGGTCAAATTACTTACAGAAGTGTATCTTATCCCAAGCAGGGAAGGAAACAGCAAAGGTTACTGCCCCCACCATCACATCACAACACACCATCCCATGAGTGTTCTCCCCCACAAGCCCATAAACCTTCCCCCCACACTCCCAGAGCAATAAAAGTCCTCTATGCCATTTTCAAACATATGAGAAATACAGCCCCTCCTCTGAAAATGTGTCAAATCCCCGGTTCCCACTTCACAATTTTGATCCTACTGACATATGGTAGCTCAGGACCAAGGCTTGGAGGCTCTCACCATCTGAGAGGCTGGCTCAGGAATCAGGCAGATGTAGATTTATTGGCAGGTTCCACCTAGCTAAGTGGATTGGGGCAAGCCATTTTCTCTCTTTGAGCCTCAGTTTGCTCATCTGTATAATGGGGGAGTTGGAAGAAATCAGACCAAGAATACATGTAAAGTATTTTGCTCAGAGCCTGACACACAGGAAGCTCTCAATAAATAACCCAAAATATTGTTGTCACAGCCTAGTCTCCCGCTGGTGCTAAAATTGGGACTTTGCTCTTGAGAAGTCCAGACCACCCTTCACCCTATTCCCACTGGCTTTTCCTCCACTCCTGCCTCCTTTCTCCCTAAGAGCCATTGCTTAGGCTGAAAATGAAAGTGCTGGGGCCAGAGCAGCTTCCCCACAGCATCTCTTCCCTTGCTGCTGACCCCCTACATCATGGGTCATTCCTGCCCTGCCTCCATGCCAGAAAGTACAGCCCTTGAAAGTTAGGGGGAGGCCAGAGGGGTGGGATGACAGCGTCAGGTACTTGGGGGATTCCCAGCCTCCAGAATGAGGAACTACAAAAATACATTTAAACGAGACGCGAGTCAAGTGTGGAACTCTGAAAATCCCGGAGATATGCTTGGTTGGGCATATCTGAGCCCTTCTGGTACCTAGAGAAACCCCTGCTGGTCTCCCACCCTTTCATGGTCCCATGAACTGTTCAGTTCCCCCAAGAGTCCCCTATGTCATCTTAAATTCAGGAGGCAGGGACACAGCCTTGGGTATTCCTCCTATGCTGGGAATGGGGGTGGATCACCAGGAGTTGGGGCTGGGGATGGGAATGATAAAAGCTCCTTGCCTTCTCAGAGAAGTACCTACCTGGGCCTCTGCCCTCATCCCTTGCTCCCACAAGATGCCCTGGAAGAAGGCCACCCCAGCTGGCAAGGAGGTGATAACCACCCACAGAGGCTGGCATCTATCCACTATGGGAAAGCGACAGGAAACTGGCCAGACCCGCCCCTTCCCTTGGCTGGCCTCCCTTCTCGCTTCTGAAACCCCTCACCACTCTCTTTGGGGCCAGCCTTCGAGGCAGACCCAGACTCCAGATTTTTGACCAGATAAATGCTTAAGGCTGCTGAAACCTCCAACCTCATCTGCGCTGGCTAGGCGTTTCCTGCGGCGACCCCACTAGGCGCCCTCTGTGGGCCACCTGGGACCCCCCAGCCTGGGAGGAGAGTGAAACAGCCCATCTCATTCAGCCATGACCCCCGGTACCTTACCCAGCTTCCACACCCCGACCCCAAAATCAGCTCAGAAGGTCCCCTGCCCGAAGTAATGCTTCTTTCCCCATTCCCTACTCTCTAATCTCAAATTCCCGCCTCTGGTCGGAACGGAATTTCAACTTACGGCGGTCAGAAAGCAGCCCCAGAAGAGACACTGCAGTGGCAGACGAACCATGGCGAGGTGAGAGCCGGGCGGCGGGAGGAGAGCGCGCAGGGGCTCGGCCGCTTCCAGTTCCCCCGTCCCGGCCCTGGGGCCCGCCCAGGAAAGAAGCGGGGTCTTTGGGAACCAATCGCAGGCAGCCTCGCTGGCGGGGGGCGGAGCTCCCGGAGACACACCTCCCTGGGATTTCCCCCAGGACATTCCCGGGGAGTCTAATTCCCCAAGGAGTTTAGGGACGCGCTTTGGGGGAGAAAGCGGGGAGAACGGGGGACGGTCTGGTCCCAAGGAGAGCTCTTCTTGGGAACCGCCCTCTCCTGCCTTGAGACTACAAAGGCTGAGCAGGAGGGAGGCAGCCGCTTTCTGGGGATGGGGACGAGGGGGTGGGAGAGAGGCGAAAGGAGTGGAAAGAGATCCCTATGGGATCCCACCCCGCCCGCCCTGTTCTTCCCCGCCGCCAGTTTCGGCGGAACCGAAAGTGTCGAACGCCGCGGATGGAGAGGCCTAAGGAAGTTCCCAGAAAACGGGAAGGCCACAGCTGGGTAGTGGAAGGAGGGTTGGGGCTGGGAAGAGGGGCTTTCAAGGAAAAGAGTTTCCCAACTTACAGTTTCTCTCTCTTGCAAAGGAAATTCCCTCGCGTGGGCGCCGCGTCCCAGCGCACCCTCTCCCCTATTCCATCCGTCCATCCATCCGTGCAGTCCCCACCAGACTCCATTCCATTCCAGTTCCCTTCCGCCACCTGAAGACAGGCACTTAGACTAGACCAGTCTTTCGTGAGATCACAAGACCCCTTGGGAATCTTAGGAGACTGGAGACCCCCTAGTTCTGCAGAAGCACAGGTCCTTGTAGCTATTATTTCCCCAGTCAGACCCTCCAAGCCTTTCTTGAACCAGTATTAACACTCTGCTCTGCAGCAGGGAACCCTGGGTTCTGGCCTAGGCTCTGCTTCTGATGGGCTGGGTGTCCTTGAGCCTCAGTTTGCTTCAGTGAAACCCAAGGAGCTTGACCTAGAGGGTGGTTGGGGCAATGACTCTCCGAGCTCTGAGTTTCTGGGCAGGGTCAAAAGGCCAGACTGCACAGGATGGGGGAGGGCTGCTAACCCTGTTCTCCTGGCATCTGCTTCAAAGCGAATATTTGCAGACCTGTAGATTCTACCTTCAGAATCCATCCCCTCTCTTCTATCCCCTCTGCCACTACCTTAATTCAATGGCTCATCATTTTTCACCTGGGCTGTCACAACAGCCTCGCTCAATCAATTAAGTATTTGTTGAGTCTCTGCTATGTTCCAGGTAACTCTGAGTCCGACCTCCCTCTCATTGTGCACATTGTTGCAATTCTGTTTGTAGGATCTGGTCTGATGGGGGCACTTCACTGCTTAAAAACCTTTTTGCGCTGCCCTATACCCCGTTGTTGGTTATTTTTCAGTCACTAAGTCCCGTCCAACTCTCTGCAGCCCCTTGGACTGTAGCATACCAGGTTCCTCTGTCCTCCGCTATCCCCCAGAGCTTGCACAGATTCGTGTCCATTAAGTCGGTGATGCTATCTGACCATCTCGTCCTCTGTCACCCGTTTTGCCTTCAATCTTTCAGAGATCAGAGTCTTTTCCAAAGAGGCGGCTTTTCACATCAGGTGGCCAAAGTATTGAAGCTGAAGCTTCAGCATCAACCCTTCCAATGTATGTTCAGGGTTGATTTCCTTTAGTATTGACTGGTTTGATCTCCTTGCTGAACAAGGAACTCTCATCTGAGGATGGTCCAGACTCCTTCTCCTGGCGCAGCTGCGTCTCCACTTAGCCCCACCCTCACACCCTGCCATGTCCTCCCACACATGCTGGCTTCAAGCATCCTCGCCTTCTCCTCAATTTCCAAAGGCACAGTTGTTTTTTTCTTCTGTCTTGCTGTTTTCTTCCTTCCTTATCCTTCCTCGAATGAGTTTAAATTTTACCTTCTCTTTAGCTAAACCTCCACTTAACTCCCTGAGACAGAAGTACATACTGCACCCCACCTTCGACCCTGCTCCCGTGTTCCCACAGCATTAACATGCTGGATGCTCACCCCATATGCCTGGCCCCATTTGATGGTGAGCTCATTGAGGGCAGGACTGAATCTGTCCCAATCCTGGGCACCACCACATTTGCCGAATGAATAAATGAGTAGGTTTGATAACTCCTTTTTCTAAGCACAGTCTCCCTCAGAAAGGAGGTACAAAGCTATTAGTTTAAACACAGACCTCAAGTTGATACCCATAGTCCCAGAACACTTAAAATCAGAGACCAGGGAATTTCATGAAAGTCACATAAGCATGCCTGGGATAGAGAGAACATTAAAATATCTTTTCCCTTTTTAACCCACTTTGAAAAACACAAGCACCATTTTCATTCCTAGGGGGGCGGTGGAGGGGGGCATTACCATAATAACTTAAGCCATTACTTATTCTTTATTTGCTTGATTCTAAAATTGGGCCCTTCACAAAACTGCCTTGGGAAGCAAGTACACAGAATTAAACATTAATTATATTATATAAAACATATCATAGCAGCAATTAAAGCAGCTTAAATTAATGTGTGAAGGAATAAATAGTAGCCTCTGGGTGGCCCCATGGGGTGAAGACCAGATGAGATAAAGGGAAGATATTTTAGTATATGCATATCCCAAGGAGACATGGGCTGGCGGGCATGGGCCCAGAGAAGGCCTCGAATCTTCTTGGGCTGAGAAGAGTGTACTGGTGGAGGAAAGAGAAAAGATGACTTTGGGGGAGGGTGACAATATTTCAGAGTCCCATCGAAGGGTGAAACTAAGAAGCGTTCAGTGGTGGGAGTAGGGCAAAGGACATTCCAAAGAGCAGGAACCCAGGATTTTGAAATCACAAAAGAAATGGCCTTTGTAGGGAGGTAGGGACGGTTGGGGCGGGGGGGGGGGGGGGGGGGGGGGGGGGAAGGTTCCAGAGCCAGATAAATGGATGAGAAGCAGGCCTGAAGGTCAAGGCCACAACACTGCTGGAATCTGGCTCTTAGGTAGTTCTAAAATACAAACCTGATTGTGCGCCTCTCAGATGTCAGATGTGAAGCAACCCCACAGATCTCTCACTCCTACAAGCCCACAGCGCCTCAAGTCAGTGGGTTCCTGGGCTTGCATCTCTAACTGTCCTCCCTGCCTTCAACTTACCGTTCCAGACTGTGCTGTCATCGCTGCAGGGAAAGCCCTTTCCCACTGTCCTTTCACTGAACCAACTCTTTCTCTTTTTAAGAAGTATGTATTTATTTGACTGTGTGGGGTCTTCGTTGCAGCACGCAGGATCTTCATTGCATCATGCAGATTCTTTGGTTGCAGCACACAGATGCTAGCTGTGACCCTCGGGCCCTGGAGCTCGCAAGTTTCAGCAGCTGTGGCTCCTCTGTCCATGGGATTTTCCAGGCAAGAATACTGGAGTGGGTTGCCATTTCTGCTCCCTGAGTCTCCTTAAGTAATGTAAGGTTTTAAATTTTATATGTATATATATAATTTTGCTTTGTTTATTTTTAATTTTTTTTGGCTTCGCTGGGTCTTCGTTGCAGGGTGCAGGCTTTCTCTAGTTGTGGCATGGAGGCTTGGTTGCTTCGTGACATGTGGGATCTTAGTTCCCTGAGCAGGGGTCAAACCCGCATTCCCTGCATTGCAAGGAGGATTCTCAACCACTAGGCCACCAGAGAAGTCCCCAAACCAGCTCTTTCTTATCCTTCAACTCAGGTGCCCCTTATCTGGAAAGCCCTCTCCATCAGCCAGCCTGGGATGCACACCCCTACCTCCCTTTGCCCACTCAGAGCCCCGGAGGTGCTTGCCTAGGTAAGACTCCAGCCCTACCACACAGTATTTCAATTATTCTGTTTACTCACAGAACCAGTGTATTGAAGCGACTCAACTCAGTGGGATATAATAATGAAGCTTTTTTCCCCCTAATCTCTGCCTTCAGTCCTGCTGTGCTGAATCTCCATTTTCCATCCCTTAATGACATCTTGGGCAGATTGCATTACTTTCGGATCACTTTCTGTTGTTAAGCTTCCATCCTTGAAAGCTTTATTCTCATACTCAATTTAAATCTCATTTGATCTTCTCCCTTACTTCTCCAAGGATTGACTTGAGCCAGGACCCCACTTGTTTGGATAAAAAGTGGAAGTGGGTGTGTGGCCTGACTGGGAGACATACCCTGCTACCATCCCTTTATTGAAATTGGGAGGAGGGAGCGGGAACAACCTTCTGTAATATGGCTCTCTCCCTGTTGCTTGACCCTGCTTCCCTGGATAAACCAGGGAAGCAAGTTTTCATCCATGGAGCATATAAACTTCTTAGGATCTTCCTCACTGCCAGGTTCTCTGACAAGGGGCATCTTGCTCAGACTTGAGCTCTCCTACCTTGTCCCACCACCAAGGCCCCTGCCACTGGTGGGACCCTCTGCTCAGCAGTCAGTCTGCTTAAACAGAGCACCAGAAAGCCTAACTACTGGAGCATCTACCTGATACAGAGAAAATTCACACCTCCTGGTCAGCGACTTTACTCCCCCGCCCCCCCACCACCACCTTTCTCCTCCCCTGCTCAGATAAGAACAGCAGGATATCAGCAGGTCCATTGTCAAGTCCCCACCCCTACCTGGGGAACAGTATCCCAGCACCCCCTTCTTGAACTCACTCCTCAATATCCCAGTGAAAGGTGTGGGGTGGGAACTATCTTCTGCTATAGACACTACATTCCTCAATAAAACCAAAGAACACCTCCCTCCCCAGGATTATTATATGGGCAAGGAAAAGGAAAGCAAGGGATTGGCTAAGGGATATGGGACCCTTTCTGCCCCACTAGTAAACCTTGGAGAGAAAGCACTGCCTCCCATTTGGAATGCAAGTTACAAAGGGTGGGCCTGTGGCTTTTACCACCTCCTAAGTAACGGGGAACTCTCACTCATTGATCTTTGGACTGGGCCCTCACTCCTACCTGACTTGATTCCTGGAGAAGAGGATTTTTATAGCCCAAGGCCCACAAGGAGCCCAGGCACATGCTGGATGCTAAACAACTGTTGAATGAATGTTCGACCATGAAATGAGACTGAAAGGATGCATTGGAATCCACCTGCTCATCCCCACACCATCCAAAGTAACTGCCCATCTCCTCCAGATGACCGGACTCTCCAGCTGGGATTCCCAGGCCCAGCCGTGGACAAAAATCTTTCCCCCTCAGCTCGGCAGAACTGGGTGGGAATTTATCAAAGAGAAGTAAGAAACTCAGGAAAGAACCCAATCAGAAATTAAGGAAACCTAAGAGCTAACAAAAGTGACAGGTGGGCTGACAAAGAAGTTCTTTATTATTATTTTTAAATTGGAGGATAATTGTTTTACAATGTTGTGTTGCTTTCTGCCAATCACCGACATGAATCAGCCATATGTATGTCTCCCCCTCCCCTCAACAGAAAAGCTCTTTATCATGATCTGTTTAAAGCTCCTCACTGGCTTGGCTGGTCCTGATCCCTAGACAAAGACGACTTCATGTCTGGTCCACAGCCTTCTCAGGCTCTGAGATCTACTATTCAAGAGATGGCTTTGGTTGGAGGAGGGGATCTGAATTCTTTACCGTGGCCTTGAGAGCCTGTGTTATCTGGCTTCCGCTGACCCCTCCCTCTCCTGGCCTACTTGCTTGCTACACTGCAGCCAGCGAGGCCTCTGGGCTCCCCCCTCAAGAGTCTTTGTCTCTGCTGCTCACTCTAGCTCAGCTGTTGAAAATCAGCTCAGATGTCTAACGTACCTCCAGGCCTTCCCTGTGAACATTTTCTGGCAGACTGTTAATCATTATGGTTTCAGATTATATGATGTAAAAATACCTAATGCCAAGCTCAGCTATCCATTAGTTTCTTATAGTAGAGACAGCATTCAGTCCAATCTCCTACGTAGCATCTTGTTGGTACCCCACTCACATGCCCTCCATGTACATGTTTCTGTTTACTACTTCAAGCGCCTGTGGCTTCTGCCTGGGGGACCTTGGATGGCTACAAGAGCTTGTTGAGGTGTTGAGGATGTCTGGGCAGAAGTGCCAGAGTCAGTGCCCTTGGGAACAGCCATCTACAATGACAAGGATTTGATGGATGAATATCCTAGCCCCCTCATCCCTTTGTTGTTGTTCAGTCATTCAGTTGTATCCAACTCTTTGCAACCCCATGGACTTGACTGCAGCACACCAAGCTTCCCTGTCCTTCATTATCTCTCAGAGTTTGCTCAAACTCATGTTCATTGAGTCAATGATGCCATCCAACCATCTCATTCTATGTTGCCCACTTCTCCTCCTGCCCTCAATCTTTCCCAGCATCAGGGTCTTTTCCAATGAGTTGGCTCTTCACATCAGGTGGCCAAGGTATTAGAGCTTCAGCTTCGTAGTCCTTCCAATGAACATTCAGGGTTTCTTTCCTTCAGGACTGACTGGTTTGATTTCCTTGCAGTCCTCATCCCTTAGGTAGGATTACTCAGAAGCACATGTTCTACACTCTCTCCCCATCAAGATTAAGCTCCATTGCGCACAGGGTAGCCTGGTCCTTAACCAACCCTGTAATGGCTTCCTTCCCCTCCCTGTTTCACTTCTCCCAAACCCTATCTGCACTTCCTGGGGCCACCTCCTAAATAAACTAGTTGCACTTAAGTCCTTGTCCCAGTTTCTGTTTTGAGGTGAATCCAACTAAGGCACATTCATTTGTGTAGGAGGAACCGAGCAGCAGGAAGTGAGGTAGCTAGGTGGGCAGGAATGTGGCCTCTGAAGTCAGAGGCCTGAGTCCGAAGCCAGGTCCTGCTCCTGACCATGTGGCCCTGAGCACTTTCTTAACTTCTGGTTTCTTCTCTGTTAACATGGGCCTAACACAAGAGGAAGGGGATATATATATATATGTATATATGTATATGTATATGTATATATATTACACATGTATATGTGTATATATATATATATACACATGAAGCTGATTCATTATATTATACAGCAGAAACTAACACGATATTATAAAGTAACTGTATCCTAATTTAAAAAAAAAACAACTGGCCTAATAGCTCACATGATTATCATAAGAATTAATTATGTGATTTTCCTATAATATTCACTAAAATATTTATAATCATTAAATTAGAAAACTGAGTCCTAGAGAGCATATGTGTAGGTCACACAGGAGTCTGGCACTCTCATATCCCACTTCAGAAGATTCTGCTCCTGTCTTCCCATGGGCTGAGGACGATAGTCACGGGGGTCCTCGTGTCCGAGACTTTGAATTCTCCTAGGTGGAACTGGATGTTTATCGGTGCTGTCCAATAGCGCTTTCCAGGGAGACATTCTGTATCTACACCATCCAATAATGTAGCCACAAATTACATGTGCCTATCAAACCCTTGGGAGATGGTAAGTGCAACCAAGGAAGTAGATAACTCCTAATAAACGTAAATAGTGGCATATTGCTGCTTGCTAAGTCACTTCAGTGGCGTCTGACTCTTTGCGACTCTCTGGACTGTACCCCGCCAAGCTCTTCTGTCCATGGGATTCTCGAGGCAGGAATACTGGAGTGGGTTGCCATTTCCTTCTCCAGGGCATCTTCAGGATCCAGGGGCAAACCCAAGTCTCCTGTGTCTCCTGCACTGGCAGAAGGGTTCTTCACCACTAGCGCCACCTGGAAAGCCCATGTATCGCTAGTGGCTACGGTATCAGACGGCTTGGGTTTAGAGGATCGGGGTTGGGTGATGGTGGGAAGAATCCCTTCGTTTTTTTCTTCTTTCCTTATTTTCTCTTCCCTCGTGGCACCTTTCCTAGCCTCAGCAACCCAGCCCCCTCTTCACAGCACTCTCCGCCTTGCTCTCCTTTATGTTATGTTCTCTGGAAGGAAGCGATAGGGACTGTGACTGCCGTTGTATTTTCATACACCCTGCAAGGTGAAACAGACTCCTTTGTGATCCCCATGTTGAAAGACAAGACGAATACCTGCTATAAATAAAGCTGAATAAAGATCCTTTTCTAGATGGCTTCCATTGTTCCCTGTTCACTTACAGTATTCACGCTGAGATAATTTCCAGCTTCTCAGAACCTCAATAGTTATAAAACATACCATTACCTCATTTTCATTTCATTACATTTACAGGTCACAAGACTACTTTGATCTTTACCAAGTTCATCATTAACGGTTTCAAAATAATGGTTCTTCCTCTTCCAGCATGAGCCCGATACAGAACTTCCTACTTGTATATTCTTTTATCTCCTGCTTCCTGCTTTTACTGTCTAGACAATAGCAGCTAATGGAGTCTTTCAGATGCCAGTGTGTATTTCACACTCACGAAGAGGTTCCCCACAGAACTCTGTGACCCCATAGCAAAAGCAGTCAAAGTGATTTCTTTCCAAACCGTCTAATCCCAATGGATGGCTTGAAGAGGTCTGCCTGAGTCATATGTCTGATAAACCGTCAGCTCTTCAAGGCTTCACTTCTATAGTACCTTTCAGTAATTCTCCAGGACTCAGTGGGACGCACACAGGCTTTGGCACCTGACAGATATGGGTTTGAATCCTGACTCTTGTTTAGCTGTGAGGAAAAATAATTTGTCGGCTTTGACTCTCAGTTTCCTCATCTGTAAAATGGAGGAATAGGATACTTACCAATACTTTGCAGGGTACTAGAAAGACTAAGAGGATTTACATAGGAAGCAGGATATTGAAGTCACTAAAAGCACGGATTTCCTTTCTAGTATACTGTCCTATGACCTTGGGTAATTTACCTACCTCTTTGAGCCTCAAGTTTCTCATCTATAAAATGGGAATAGTAATGCCAGTGTTGCCAGGATTAAATAACGATATATATATAAAGTCCTCAGACATGACTGACTCACCTCTTAGTATACCCAGAGGGGAGTTTCTCATCTCATTCTTCCCAACCCAGGAATTGAACCTAGGTCTCCTGCATTGCAGGCACATTCTTCACCCTGAGCCACCAGGGCAGCCCAAATCAGCAACCACATTTTTTTTTTAATTGAAATAAAGTTGATGTATATGCGACAGGTATACAACATAGTGATTCACAATTTTAAAGGTTATACTTCATTTATACTTATAAAATATTGGCTGTATTCCCTGTGAAGTACAATATGTCCTTGTAGTTTATTTTATGCGGAACACTTTACTAACCCCTTACCCTTATCTTGCCCCTCCCCACTTCCCTCTCCCCACGGGCAACTACTTGTTTGTTCTCTATATCTGTGAATCTGCTTCTTTTCTGTTATATTCACTCGTTTGCCAAATCTTTTAGAATCCACACATAAGTGATATCATTAACATTTGTCTTTCTCTGATTTATTTCACCATGTTGTTGCAAATGGCAAAATTCCTTCTTTTTAATGGTTGAGTACTATTCCATTGTATATATAAGCCACATCTTGATCCATTCATCAGATGAGCAATTACGTTTCTTCCATATCTTGGCTGTTGTAAATAATGCTGCTATGAATACCGAGGTGTGTGTATCTTTTTAAATTAGTGGTGGATTTTGGGAGAGGGATATATATCCAGGAATGGAAATGCTGAATCATATGGTAGTTCTATTTTTAGGGGGTCTTTTGTTTTATGCCGTACCACTTGGCTTGTGTTCCCCAACCAGGGATTAAACCCAAGCCCTCAGCAGTGAGCAAATAGAATCCTAACCACTGGACTGCCATGGAATTTCCAATTTTTAATTTTTTCAGAAACCTGCCTCCTCTTTTCTACAGTGGATGCACCAATTTACATTCCCACCAAAAGCACAGTGTTCTCTTTTCTTCACAGCCTTGCCAACATTTGTTGCTTATGTTCTTTTTGATGATAGGCATTCCGACAGGTGTGAGGTTCTGATTTGCACTTTCCTGGTGATTGGTGATGTTGAGCATCTTCTCATGCGTCTGTTGGCTATCAGCATTTCCTCTCTAGAAAACGGTCCATTCAGGTCTTCCACCCATTTTTTAGTCAGATTGTTTGGTCTTTGAATGCTGAGCTGTATGAGCTGTTTATATATTTTGGATATTAACCCCTATTGGTCATACCATTTGTAAATATTTTCTCACACTCAGTAGGTTGTCTTTTCATTTTGTTGATGATTTCCTTTGCTGTGCAAAAACTTTCAAGTTTAATTAGGCCTCATTTATTTTTGCTTTTATTCCCTTTGCTTTAGGAGATATATTAAATATAGATACTATTTATGTCATAGAGTGATTGAATACTGTTTTTAGAACAGGATTCTTAAGTTTTTTTGTGTGTATAATGTTATGGACTTACCTGACCATCTGGAGAAACTATGGACCCTTCCAATGGGTCAACTCTTCTCATGAGGTGGCCAAAATATTGGAGTTTCAGCTTCAACATTAGTCCTTCCAATGAACACCCAGGACTGATCTTCTTTAGGATGGACTGGTTGGGATCTCCTTGCAGTCCAAGGGACTCTCAAGAGTCTTCTCCAACACCACAGTTCAAAAGCATCAATTCTTCAGTGCTCAGCTTTCTTCACTGTCCAACTCTCACATCCATACATGACTACTGGAAAAACCATAGCCTCGACTAGACAGACCTTTGTTGGCAAAGTAATGTCTCTGCTTTTTAATATGCTATCTAGGTTGGTCATAACTTTCCTTCCAAGGGATAAGCATCTTTTAATTTCATGGCTGCAATCACCATTTGTAGTGATTTTGGATCTCTGTTTTATAAAAGAGGAAACTGAGGCACAGACAGGTTAGGTATCATGCCCAAAGTCACACAGCTAGTAAATGGTAGAGCCAGGATTTGGACCCAAGTAGTCTGAATCCATAGTCTGTTCTCCAGCAGTTCAGTTCAGAAGCTCAGTAGTGTCTAGCTCTCTGTGATCCCATGGACTGCAGCACGCCAGGCCTCCCTGTCCATCACCAACTCCCAGAGCTTACTCAAACTCACATCCATTGAGTTAGTGATGCCATCCAACTATCTCATCCTCTGTCGTCCCCTTCTTCTCTCGCCTTCAATCTTTCCCAGCATCAAGGTCTTTTCCAATGAGTCAGTTCTTCTCATCAGGTGGCCAAAGTACTGGAGTTTCAGCTTCAACATCCTTCCAATGAACATCCAGGACTGATCTCCTTTAGGATGGACTGGTTGGGATCTCCTTGTAGTCCAAGGGACTCTCAAGAGTCTTCTCCAACACCACAGTTCAAAAGCATCAATTCTTTGGCACTCAGATTTCTTTATAGTCCAACTCTCACATCCATACATAACTACTGGAAAAACCATAACTTGACTAGACAGACCTTTGTTGGCAAAGTAATGTCTTTGCTTTTTAATATGCTGTCTCAGTTGGTCATAGCTTTTCTTCCAAGGAGCAAGTGTCTTTTAATTTCATGGTTGCAGTCACCATCTGCAGTGATTTTGGAGCCCCCCCAAATTAAAGGCTATCCCTATTCTAAATGGGGAAGGGGAGTGAAATTTAAATTAAAGCCCTTAGAATGAGTAGGAGTTAAAGAGGTGGCAGAGAAGGGAGCTGGGCGGGGCAGGGGATGAAGGTGTAGGAAATGGGCTGGGAGAGGGCATGGCCCAACTCTCAATGCCTCCCTCCCTGCCTCCCTCAGAGCATCTTATTGAGCAAGGATTCCCACCAAGACCAGCATAGAGGAATGAAGAATTTCTGGGCCTTTATTTCATCATGTAGATCCTTTGAGATCTGGAAATAAGAGATATAAATTCTTTTGCCTGGAAAATTGCATTTATTCACATAGTATTGTAGAGGGTTCTAGTCAAAAGAAAATTATTGGCCGAGAAGGACACAGCATCACTTCTGCATATTCCTGCCAAAAATGTATGACCTGAGTCTAATAATGAAGAAACATCAGAAAGCCTGGATGAGGGATGGTCCTTAAAATAAACGGCCTGAACTCTTCAAAAATGTCAAGGTCAGGAAAGACAAAGAAAGACTGAAGAAATGTTGCAGATTAAAGGAGATGGAAGAGACTTGAAAACTAAAAGGCAACATAAAACCCTAGACTGGATTATGGACCAGAAAAAAAATCTTTTTTGTTTCTTTTGCTCTAACTGGCATTAGTGGGACAGCTGGTGAAATTCAAATAATAGGTTTGATAATGCAAAGATAACATAGAGATACTAATAATTTAATCTAGCATAGATTTAATAATACAGAGAAACAGTTACAAATTGAATAAGGTAAAATGCTCAACATTTGGGGAATCCGGGTGAAGAACATTCAAGAATTATTTGTACTACTTTTGCAACTCTAATGTATAGCCAAAGTTATTTGAAGATTTTCAAAATAGTTCTAAAAGTATCATGAAGTCTAGAGCCAGAGGGTTTCATGATGCAGTAAATGAGAACTGCACTTAATCTGCAGCTTGTCTGACCGCTGCACATCCTCTGTGTCTACAGGAAAAGGCTGAGAAATGCTCTCACAAGACAATTAGCAGAACAGGGTGGCAAGAGATTCATCAGTTGTGGAATACAGTGCAACCCGGGAGTCAAAAATCCAAGTCACTCACCTCCAGTGCTCTATGACCTTAGCCAAGTCACATAAGCACTCGACTGGTGCCCCAACTGATTCACTTGTAAAATTGACATACTAATAGTATTTACCAAGGAGAATATTTACATGACATCATGAGAGGGAAGGAATCCTTAAACAAGACACACAACACTACAAACCATGAAGGGAAAGATGAAAAAATATGACTACTTTAAAATTTTAAACGTCTCAATGATGAGATACCATCAACAAAGTAAATCGACAAACCACAGAAAGAAGACCTAACTAACACAAGATCAGTATCGAGCCTATGTAAAGAACTCCCATGGATCAATAAGAAAAACATAAATAAAGCCAGTAGAAAAATGGTCAAGAAATATCCACAGGCAGAAACCTGGAGAGCCTGTAAGAAAAGATGCTCACTATCACTAAATTCAGGAAAATTAAAACCAAAAAAAGTACCATTTCACACATATTGTCATAAGCAAAAATAAATGAATGAAGTCAGAAAATATTGAACGTTGGCAAGTATATCTAAAAATGGTATTTATACATTGCTTGCACAAGTGTATACTAGTACTTCTTTGGAGAGCAGTCTGGCTGTGAACCTCCTAAAGTTCAAGATGTGGTAGACTACAAAGTCATCAATTCCACTCCTAAGGTGTGTATTCTAGGAAACTCTAACATCTATGGGCTTCCCTGACTACCAGTGGCTCAGTGGTCAAGAATGCCAATGCAGGAGTCTCGGGTTTGATTCCTGGGTCAGGGAGATGCCCTGGAGAAGGGCATGGCAACCCACTCCAGTATTCTTGCCTGGAGAACCCCATGACAGAGGGGCCTGGTGGGCTACAGTCCATGGGGTCACAAAGAGTCAGACACAACTGAAGCAACTTAGTACAAAATATACCTGAAAATGTATGGAGAGTGATTATCTATAGGAGAGAGGAAGGAAATGGAAGGAGAATCTTAGTACTGAGTAGAAAGATATGCATTATATTATTTTATGTAGTTTAATGTATGTTTGAGATATTAAGGAATTTTTAAAGTTTAAATTATATAGTATCAAAACAGAGAACCAGGAACAAAAATAAAAATTTTAAAGCATATAGTATCACATAGAGTTGTTGTGAAGAGTAAGAGATAATGCAAAACTTCTGGGTGGGTAAAGTAACAAGATGAAATTGAATCACAGTATCTCTGTCCTTGTATATCTAACCAAAAATAAAAATAAAAAGTTAAAGGATATCACCTCAAATTAAGAGCATTCAACCAAACAATGAAAAGAGTGCCACTTTATGGTGTAAGCACCAAAAAGCAGTAATCAAGGAAAGAAACAGAAGATTCTGAACTGAGTGAAGTGTGGTTTTTCACCTGACACAGAAAAGGATATCAGGAAAGCAAGTGAATCCACAAAACCCTGAGGCTTCTCACGGAGCGTGGGTAAACAACCTGGGATAAAGTAAAGGGGAAATTCCTGGGAGTAGAAGTCCCTATTTGCCTTCAGAACCTCTCAGCCAAGGCAGGAAAAAAACCATACAGTTTCTATTTTCCCAGATGCCATGATGAATTATGGGAAGGATCTGAAGGGCAAGCATACCTGCTCACAGGCATCAGATACACTCTGTACTATTCATAAGGAGAAAAACTAGACAATAGAGTGCACCCCTATATCTTTCCTTCAGTTATTTTTGTTTGTGCACAAGTGTGATTGTTTGCCTAATTCTATTTCTCCACTGCACTGAATCTCCAAGACAGCAGGAATGGGTCTGCATTTGCTCATGATAGCAAGTAGGTGTATAATAAATCATAAGGCCACCCTGTAGGTGTATAATAAACATTCAGTGAATAAATTAGTGAAGGAGGGACCTTATGAACTGGTGTCAAAGAAATCTGATTTCTCATAGCATTCAAATCCCACTGCCACCATTTTTATTTTGCATGCACTATTCACAAGAACTTCCCTGGTGGTTCAGACGGTAAAGAATCCGCCTGCAATGTGGGAGACCCAGGTTAGATCCTTGGGTTTGGACGATCCCCTGGAGAAGAGAATGGACAACTCCGGTATTCTTGCCTGGAGAATTCCATGGACAGAGGAGCCTGGTGGGCTACAGTCCATGCAGTTGCAAAGAGTTGGACATGACTGAGCGACTAACACACACATTCACAAGAACAAAAACTTGACCCCATGGGGTTTGCAGCACTTCCTAACTCACAAAAAGCCTACTTGATTCATATAGCCATCACTGTGATTAACAGAGTGCATTTACAATTGTGTGGGCAAATTCCATTTCCTGTGACAAATATAGTCTGCAGATTAAATGAGCAATATAACATTTTACATGCTTCATGATCAACAATTACTTTCTGGGAAATTTATTTTTGACACTGAGTGAATATTCCAGAAAGAAAGGACTCAAGATGAACCTGTGACTATATCACCAGAATCCTTTTGCCTCTTGTCAGTGAAAGTAAACAAGATACACAGCCTCTTTGCTGCTGCTAAGTCGCTTCAGTAGTGTCCGACTCTGTGCAACCCCATAGACGGCAGCCCACCAGGCTCCTCTGCCCACAGGATTCTCTAGGCAAGAATACTGGAGTGGGTTGCCGTTTCCTCCTCCACACAGTCTCTTTAAATGTAAACAAAACACTTTCTCTACCTCTCTGCTCTCTTTGCTCCTTGTGATCCGGCGGTTACATGAATATATGTATTAGTCTCCAATACACACATCTACAGGTGTTGAGTTTTATGCACGGCGAAATCAAAGTATTCCAGGATTTTAATGATCTCTTTTCACAGTTACAGAGGAAAGAAGACACTCTGAAAATCTGAAGAAAGGCGAAGCCCTTTAGGGTGGTGGCGACCAGGCCTGGGACCCATCCTCACCCGGGGACGCCGTTGCTAGGCAACCCCTCGCGTTCTCAACCGCCGCGCGAGCCACTTCCCAGCCCTCATCGCTAAGGAGATCGACACTCAACTCGGTCCTGCCGCAAACACGCGCGCTCTTGCGACATTGCCGCGCCTGCCGCTGCGTGCGCGCCCTCTGCCCCTACTCCCCGCCCCGGCCGCCATTGCCTCGTGCCCGCGCCGGTCGGTTGGTGGCGCCTTTGTCCTACGGCGGGCAGGTGGGCTGAGGCGGAGGCGGCAGCGGCGGGCCTGAGGCGGAGAAGCGGCCAGGAGCCCGCCGCGCTGGTAGCGGTGAGTGCCGGGAAGCGGTGGCCGTCCGCCGAGGCCTGGGGCCGACGGTTGCGGCGGCCCAGGGCCGGTCGGGAAGGCTGAGGCGGGAGGGCCCGCTCGACGCGCGGCCGCGGCCGCGGGCTCCCTGCGGGCGCGCGCGGGGCTGCGCATGCCCGGGGCGGGGCGCGGCCTTGTGCTGCCGTCGAGCGCAGGCCCGGCCAGCCGGGGCGGCCGGAGGTGGGCTCGGGGCCTGCGGCGCCGCGCCGCCGCCTGCGGGCTGAGCACCCCCCGCCGCTGGTAGCCTTTGTGGGGCTCCTGTGTAGGCTCGGGCCGCACATCGCACGTCTCCTTCTCGAAACGTGAGGTCGCTCGCCTCCGGCGCATCAGCTAGTCGGTGGCGCAGGCGGGATTGGACCCCGGGCCGAGGCGGCCGGCCCCCCGGGCTCTGCGGGGCGCGCGGCGCGGGGTGGCGAACCGAACGCGCTGCCCGCGGCGCCGCCGCCTCGCGGCCTCTTGACAGCATCCTCGAGGCGTCTCGTTACGTGACATTCCCCCTCCACACACCCGTTTTAATAGCGCGGCTCCGGACCCAGAGAACGGGGAGAGCGACCGAGCCCGCGGCTATCCTGGCTGCTAGCGACCGAGCCAGCCTCCCAACCGGCTGGTTCTCCGTCTATGGAACCTGGGCACCTTCTGCACCCCCACGGCTCGCCGGGAGGGCTTTTTTTTTTAGGACGGCGTTTCCCCAGTTTCAGTCTCTCGCGTTGCACTTTTACATCCGTGTACCCATCTGAACAGCTATTTACTTACCAAATGGTACTTTTTCTTCTTTAAACTGACTTTTCCCCCTCTTTTTAAAATACGTTTAAGGTGGAAGCGTAAATCACCGACCGTTTAATGGAAAGCCAATTCTTTAATGCTCATAAATAAATACTTACGTATTAAAATAAACAGTGCGTCCTGATTCCTCCTGAAATTATTCTGCGTTCCTCGCTTTGGGAAACGCTGCCCTAGGAATGTGGGGTTATTTGTGATCCTTCTGCCTTTTAGCGCTGGGCACAGAATTTTTCCCTGAGACTTAGCGGACTCCGTGAAACGCGTTAGGGTCTTCGCGGGTAGTAATTAACGTTAAAAGCTTTCTCGTTGTAAACCGTTCTCATCATTAACTTACGCGGGATAGTTTCAGAGAAACTGCGCTCAAGAGCACCCGGTGTGTCTCCTCGGTTTTCTTGTAGCATTGTGGTATGGTACCTACCAGATAGTTAAAAAAAATGTTCTGCAAACGCCGGTGGATCTGCTTTTTGACAACTCTAGATTTCATGTTTTGCGTATGAGTCAGTCTGGGTGTGAAAACTGACTGGTGTTGACTTTTCCAAAACAGTAAAGCCCAAACTTTGTTTTGTGAATATTGGAAATCACTTAGCAATATGTCGACATCAGTTCCTTCCTCCATTCTGATTTCTTTGTCTGTCCTTTAACTCGTCTGTCACCCTCCAGATATGTTTTTGAAACCTCTGACAGTCTTAACTTAAAACATAGAAACAGTGATTTTTCCTTGTAGACTGCTGGAGAAGGCCCAGAGGAAGGAATTTTTCTAGACTCAGGTTGTTGAATGGCACAGGCCTCTGAACACCACACTTTGAAGGAGGCATTGACAAATTAACTTACTCCTTAGTTAACATTGTATTCTGTTTGTAGTCTGTTCATAAGCTCTGTTTTTGTGTGTGAGAGAACAGATTTACTTTAATTCACTGAGAGAGAACTCAGAAAAGTCAGTGTAGGCCTTTCAAGGGCTTTTTTCTCATAGGCTGGTAATAAATCCTCGTTCCTTGGGATTACTTTGTGCAGGCACAATGTAGAATTTTTGAAAGGCTAAGGTAATTTTTTCACATTTCAAAGCAGCAGTCCTGTGTGGAGAAGAAATGAGAATTTTATTTTACTCCAGTCAGTTTCAGAACTTCAGTAAATGGAACCTCACCTACCAATGTTCAAAAGCTAAGAGTAAACATTTTTTGGAAAGGCTTTAGACATCTGATGAGAAAGAGCACCTGATGGTTTGAAACTTCATTTTAAGTATCCATTGCAAGCATTGGTTCTCCATCGCCTGCAGATGGCAGTGCCTTTGTACAGCTTATTGCTCTTGAGCAAATTACTGGAATTCAGTTGTGCTTTTAAGAATGGAAAACCTCAGGGTGGGATGAGTAGAGAGACCATCATTGAAACATGTATATTATCATATGTGAAGTAGATCGCCAGTCCAGGTTCAGTGCCTGAGACAGGGTGCTTAAAACTGGTGCCCTGAGATAACCCTGAGGGATGGGATGGGGAGGGAGGTGGGAGGGGGGTTCAGGATGGGGAATACATGTACACCCATGGTTGATTGATGCCAGTGTATGGCAAAAACCACTACAATATTGTAAAGCAATTAGCCTCCAATTAAATAAATAAATTTATTTTTAAAAAGAATGGAAAACCTTTGGAGAATATTTAATATTCTGTTCTGTTCCATTTACATTGTTTCTTTGTTTTTTGACTCTCCACAGGAGAAATTAAACATCTCTTCCTACACTCACTGTTACTCTTGGTGGTAATGATAAAGTGCAACAGGCAGTGCTTATGGTTCACAAAGCAGGTTTACAAATACCTACTTATTTTCTCCCTCCTGTCCTCTTGTGAGATAGACCAGTCTTATATCTTCTTTGCATATGAGGAAACAGTGGCTCAGAGAGGTCATATTCCTTGCCCAAATAACATATTAGTAGAACATGTTGAAGATAAAAGATTTTGTGACCCAGTAGATAAAAAAGATTTTGTGGTCAAGTAAAATTGAGAAGTGTTAAGGTAAAAAAGCAGTGTCCTTACTCCAGAACTTCTCAGAGGATTTAACATATTCAACATATGTAGTGTGGATGTTCAAGAGAGGAAGGTTTCATGATGCCTCTCTCTTGCTCTCCTCCCACGAACATCTTGTGGTGGTAGTGTTCCCCCAAACCGACTACTCTTTCCAGTACTCAAGATTTCCTCTCTGTACCTTGCTGTTAACTAATAACATTGCCATTTGTCTTTAAGACAAACACTTTAAAAGCTCCATCAGCCTTTTTGTGCCTGAGGCTTTGTCCTGTGAACAGCATAAACATTTGCCTAGACTATTCAGTAACTTGAAGTAAACTACTGAGAAGTTAAAAGGGCAATAAGCAATCTCTGTAATTCTCATTAATGAGAGGCATTAAGGAAAGGACCAGTGTTAGGGCACTGTCTGAGGCAGCAGCACATGAGGGAAATATGAACTATACTGACAGCTAAATATGTGATACCAGCATGCCTGCTGCTTTTTAAATGGTGGTTTTATTACCACCAAATATGAATATTTATAGGGATGGTCATTTTCATTCTTTATTTTATCACTGAAAAATGAAAGATAATAGGTCAACTGGACTAATTGCATTAATGTTGAGAAAATAATTCCACTCAAAGAATCAGAACTTTCCCAAACCATAAGGTTCTTTTTCCTTTTATTTCATGTTCAAAATATTATTGTTGACCTATGCAAATACCAACAACTTTAGGCAACGAGCAGGAGAACTTAAGTTGCATTAATGAACAGTTATAAAGCAAAATGGCTTACAACTTTAGCTCTAAAAAATATTTTGAGTGGTCTCCTGGCTTGAATCTGGAGTGATAGAATTACTGAAGGTTAGGTTGATCCTGCAGCTGGTGAGCAAGCTGTGAAGAACTTTGAATTACAAGTCATTTGGCTTTTAGGTTGCATACTTAATTATGCAGTTGGAGACTGAGATAGAGATGATACAAGAAGTTTGTTTTTAATCTCTCTTCAGAAATTATTTTTGATATCCAAAAGAAAAAAATAGGAAAAAGGTGATTTTCATTCAATTTTAAAACTAAGAGTTATAAATATATAGTTGAACTTTTTTTCAGCCTTTGGGAAGATTACATTAGGACAGCATCCAGAGTCACTAGAACAGCTTGTTGGAAATACATGCTCTGCAGTGCAGCTTCCCACCCCCACTCCCAGTTGACCAGTCTGCAGATTTTAGCGATTGTTGTGACATGTTCTTTGTAACAGTTTATGAACTATTCCCCCTTGAACACAGGAGTTTAGAGAGGTTTTTAAATGGGGGACTTAAGTATACGTCCTATATAAACTACAGGAATAAATAGAGTAGCACTGTAGTTCCCAAATACCTGCCAAGAAACTTGCTTAAGTGTGGATTGGATTCCTAGGCTTTATCTTCAGATACTGAAAGTTTGAGAAGGGGTTTGGGAATCCCATTTTTAAACATCTTCTCAGGTGGCACTTATGTATCTTCATCAATTAAATGTGACGTTGAGAATGAAAAGAAAAAATATATATGGGCAGGGAGAGGATGGGTAGTTATTTAATGGTTGTAAGAGAGTTAAATGAAAAAATTTTGGAAACCTATTGCCCAGCTGTTTGTATTTGTGAATATACATAACACTACTGAACTGTACACTTAAAGATGACACGTGTAAGATATTAGAAAGAATAAGGTTTGTGGTCTATTTGTTCCTGATCAGTGGGTGGTTGGCTATGAGATAATGATTCCTCTGGCCATCAGTTCATTTTATATCCCTTTATTGAAGGTAAAATCATAAACACTTAAATATTTCTCCTACCTCTAGTCCCGTCAATGTCAAACCAGTGATCTTCCAGGAACATTATTTTAATGGGCAATGTTTTGAATGTCATAGATTTAAATAATGCCCTATTATTGTGAATAACAGATATACAGTAAACCTTCATTAATTCGACTTCACTGAAACTCCGTTCATGGTAGTTCAGTTCATAACCTCCTAACATGCCCTCCTGCCACCAGTTTCTTCCTTTTCCATAGCAGGTTTTTTTTGGTTGTTATTTAGTCTGCTCTGGCTTGCATCTGTAATTCCTCTCTTTTCCTGCTCCTTTCATCCCATTTCCTACATTAAACTTCCTACAGTATTTCTTATTATGCCCTTCATACCATTCCTTTCCCTTTGCATGTGTTGCAGTGACTTCTCTATTTTCTGGTAAACTCATTCTTCAGGACTCAATTTAAATGTTACCTTTAGGCCTTCCAACCTCTCCCACCCATCCCTTGTCCCCTATTTCTCCCAGTGTTCTCTCTGCCCTTCCACACATGCATAGTTAAGCCTTCTTTATCTCTGCCATAATCCCATTTTAAATTATGTTGTGATTATCTATATACATGTGCCTCTCTCCTTTATTAAACAGTGAACTCCTTTAAGGCAGAGAGACTTTAGCCTTGTTATTTCCATATGTCTTAAGACCTAGTACAGACACATGGTTATGTATAGGAGCATTTGATGTCCTTATTATAAACAGTACTTTTTAAGTTTGTTAATTTAGTTCTCTAAGGATCTCTGGGCTTCCCTGGTGGTTCAGAAGGTCAAGAATCCACCTGCAATGTAGGAGACCTGGGTTCAATCCCTGGGTTGGGAAGATCCTCTGGAGGAGGGCATGGCAACCCACTCTGATATTTCTTGTATGGAGAATCCCCATAGACTGAGGAACCTGGCAGGCTACAGTCCGTGAGGTCGCAAAGAGTCAGACACAACTGAGTGACTAAGGGACATGACTGAGAGACTAAGCACAGCACAAGGATCTCTACTTGTACAGTTCAGTTGAAATTTTACCTTTTTTAAATGAACCTATATTTTGAATTTTTTGTTGCTCCAACTTTTTTAGTAGTTTAGATTAGCTCAACCTTTGTTAGTCCAAATTAGTGAGCTTTTTCTCTTAGTTGATATTCTCCTTGAATCAGTATAATAAATAAGGTAGAATATCCATTTTATCAGGTTTAGAGAAATCAAGTGACTTGACTAAATCCCCTCCCCCACATCCCAGAAAAGTAGGACTAGAACTCATATTTGCTGATTCCAGCCAAGGTTCTTTCCTCAAAAGAAGTAAAAAGGGCTAGAAACTAAATATTGATAGAGAATTTTTGTCTGAGGTGTTACAGTGACTAGAATGTCAGTAGTAAAAGCCAGAACCATTGTTGTTTGAGGTGATAGAAATCAAAGTTGTAATTGAATAAGCAGGTCCTACCCTATTGAGTGTCTGGGGCACTTAAACATTGGTGTGACCAGCATAGACTGCCTTTTCCAGATTCCATCAGCATCTGATCAGGGAGCCCTCACCAGTGTTCAAAATGGAAATCAGTCTTTCTACTCCCTGTTGGAGGCAGCATGACGTGTTTAAGCACTTTAGTGTCAGGCACACCTGGTTTTGAGTTCTAGCTCTGCCTTAGGTCTGCCTTTTGATTGTCTTGTAACCTCAGATAAGTCACCTAATTTCTCTAAACTTCAAATTTCCTCCTTCTCAAAATAAAGATCATAATATAACTATAAGAGTTGTAGAAAGGTTTGCTTGAGATAATGGACATAACATTCTTAGTACAGGCTCTGGGACAAAGTAAGTATTTTGTAAATATAAATTATATTGTTTCTACCATTCCTGTTTCTTGGAATAATATCCTAAAACCATTAAGGATATAATAATTATTTCAATTGGGAATTGAAGGAGATAACCAAATATGAGGGATTGTGTAGTTTTCAGAGTGAGCTTAAAGTGTTGATAGAAACAGCAAACCAAGCATTCTCTTATCCCTAACTCTTTATAGTATAACTCATAATATCCCTGATGGTACAATACATCATTAAAGTCATCTTCATGAATATGGTTTAAGTGAGAAGTCCTGTCCTTTCCCTAATTGGGAGTTACTGTCTCATATTCACTGTCTTGTCAGTATGGTTTCTCAAGTAGCATTATCTTTGTCATCATGTATTTCCAATTTAATAATTCCTAATTGTTGGTTGGTTTTCAGCTAGGCCTTTTGGCAAGCTTTATTTCATTTGTAATCATTTCTTGAAATTGTAGGGAATTCCCTAGCAATCCAGTGGTTAGGAGTTACTTCAACAACCAGTGGTGGTACTGTCAAATGTTACAGTTCATACTGCACTTGTTTAGAATAGTCCTGTTTTCCATTATATCGGTCTTTGAAGTATAAAAATTGATTTTAAGGTGAAAAGAATTGTTTTGTGGTGGTACAATTAAAAAACAGAGCAAACCAGTTCCTGATACTATGAATGAAACATGCGTTTTTATTTATAGCATATCTGAGGACCATTGTGTGAACTCTGTCTGGCATATTAGTCTAAAATAAAACTCCTTTGGGAGTTCTTTACCCCCACTCTTTTGGATTTAAAACAAGCTCTGCTGCTTCCTATATAACATTTTCCAGATTATTTTCCCTTTTATGTGAATCCCTTCAGTTGGTGCTGTTTTTCCTGTCTAAAACTTCTTATCAGAGAAGTGCTTTTAACTATTTTTACCCCTTAGAAATTGTGGATATTCAGGTGAAGGTTAAGCACCTTGTGGTGATGGTGACTCTGGATGGTATTCACATTGTTAATAAATTGACAAAGTGTAGATTACCAACCAAGCTGAGTTGGAAGAGACACTGAGACTGAGCTGCCCCAGATAAAAAAGCAGGAAGAAAAAGAAGCACTATTTCTTCCCTTTTTTAAGCAGAAGAGGCCATGCCACCTCTCGGAGATTCTTTTAAGTTACCACTGCCCTCTTGTTGATTAAATTCCCTCCAATTTTGATTCCCCTCTAACGTCCAGAAAGATTGCCAAATTGTCTGTTTTCCCTTCTCCTTTATGTTGATATCATTTCTATTTCTTTGGTGTAAATTATGTATCTCAGTAAGGATTTAGAAAGAAAATAATCTTATTCAGTTCATTAATACAAAAACCCCCTTTACTGGTTCCAGTATTTGCATTTCAAATTGAAACTTGTTCAAATGAACTTCCAGTTGATGGGTTTTCAAATTGTGTGACAGAAAATTGGGATGGGGCAAGGTTTTGGTTTGTTGGTTTGTTTTCTCTGCTGCTTTAAATCTTTGTTGTACCATGATCAGCTCTCTGAAGTTATTTGTACCTTTGGTGGCTTCTCTGTTCTTTCTGTATTTCTGAATTCTTAGGTTTTCCAAAAGTGCTGTGTGTACATATGTTCGAATTACCTTTGTATGTGAATTGGTGGTGATGATAGTCTTTCATAAGTCTTTCTGAAAACACCTCCACCTCTAGCCTAACCTGAGCAGTCCTCTTAGATGGCAGTGAGACTAGCAAAATGTTTCAAGTTTCATTTTGTCCGTATCTTAACTCAAAGTGGAGATTTAAGGATCTCTTTAATAGAAATGAATAAACAAACAGTTGCTATACCATACCAAAAGTTTGCTGACCCCTAAAATTAAGAAAATGGTCTTAAGAGTTCTCTTTTCTCCAAAAGAAACTTAAGCCTCACCATCCAAAAACAATTACTTCAGACTCCTCCATGAAAATGGATACTAGGAGGCAAATTACAGTCAGAATAGTTTAAAGATATAATCTTGAATTTTTAAAATAATCTTTCAAATGATTGCAAAGAATGTCACGAACTTCAAAGGAAAATATTTACCTCCTTCATTCTAACTGCAACCAGTTTTGCCCCAAAGGTATATGGTACATGAGTATTTTGGTCTCCCCTGTTCTGTATTTAATGGCCCTCGCAGAATTGGATATAATTATACAATGCAATAGTCATTTTCATATGATGAGGGCAAAATTATATAGTATTTATAGACACCAGTTATAGTAGTACCATATGTTCCATATTCTCACCTAAATGTTTGCTGAGTCAAGTCAATGTTTAGATGAGTTTTATTTACATGATTATTTAATAATACATGGAATCCTGCTGGGAAGTAGGTCCTTATTTAAAAGAAATGTGCACCCTACTAACACCACTCCCCATGTATTCCAGAGATACTTTGAAAACTGCTTAAATAATCAAAGACTTTACATTTCTCTCTGAATCATAGTCACCCTGTATTAGAAAGCAGTACAAAGTAAGTTGGCAGACTAGGTCAGTAGGCCCTTCTAAACCTGAACTGATATTCTTCACAATTACATATAGAAGAAACTAGATACTCCCTGTATGATCTATCATTATATAACATGTGTTAGTATCTCAGGACTTGAGACTTCCCTGGTGGTCTAGTGGCTAAGACTCTGGGCTCCCAATGCAGGGGGCCTAGGTTTGATCCCTGTCAGGGAACTGGATCCTGCATGCTGCAACTAAACCCCAGTGCAGCCAAATAAATATTAAAAAAAAAAAAAAAAAAGTCAGGCCTTAGTGAATTTTAAGGGTTGTAACTTGTGACATGCAATACCAAACCCATGGTCAGGTATTACTGGCCAATTTCTGTGTAGAACATATTTCCTGATTCTTTATAAAGATAGGGATTGTGTCTGCTCAGTTAGAAACCAAAGAAGCAGTTTACATAGAATATACTTCTCTGACTGTTTAGATCTGTTACCTTCAGTTTGGTCAAAAGCCATTCTCCTAAAGATAATGGACTTTTGACTTAAAATGGAGCTGACGATCATTCTCACTTGAACAGGAGCTCAATAGTTGACAGTATAGCAGGGTAAAGATATACAAGACCTCTTTAAGTTTTGTCATTATTTTGATCTCTCACATGATAAGACTGATTAGAATTTTTCACACACATAATTACTATTTTCAAAGCTATTTAAAATCACTGATTTAAATTCTAATTGTGTGATTGTTTAATACCATTTAATGTCATTATTAGATACACTGTTAATTGCTTAATATGGAACAAGGGGAATAAAATTACACTACAGCAGAAAGCAGTCTTATTTCTCCATTTACTAAAGTATGAAATTTTTAATGTGCTTATTTATTTTTTAAGGCATATAAAAATTATCAAGTGTTATCTTTGAGCATAGATTGGTACATTTCTTTAGATATTTCTTTATTTCTTACTTACATATGGTGTTTTTATTACTTGCTTCAGCTTTTGCAAAGTAGGTTTGTTTTGTTTTTAGCCAAGCGGCTTTAACTGCACAGATTGGCTTCTGTGAGTTTATGTTTCCACTGTTCTTTATCTAGTTGTAAATGCCAGGCTTCTGTAATGAAAACCTACAGTGAGTGTTTTATTACTTAACCTTACTATACCAAATGCCAGTTCTTATTCTTAGGTACTTACCTATGAGGGTTATAAATATTAACATGTCGTATGCTTTGTTTAGAAGAAAGTTAATTTCTTTCCTACGTCTCATTCTGGAAGATTCTATCCAATAGAATGCCACAAGGCAAACTAAAAGGAGGCTCTGCTTCACGGAATATTAGATGTTTTAAGACAGTAGATTCCAGCCATTACTTCCTTGTAATATAAAATGGAACTACTTGCCCTTGCTCTCTCTCTCTCTCTTTAAAGTTCTTTTTCTTTCTCCCCTCCCTTCAAAAAAGAATCATACACCTGGCTTTCCAAGAGTTTAGAAGACAACCTTTTCCCCTTTTGGAGGGGGCCGTTTTTAGATTTAGGCTTGGCAGTGTTAAAGACTTGATGTAATCAGTTTTACACAAGTTATGTGTTAGCTAGAGGACTGAGGGACATTCTCTACCGAGCCGGGACAACTGCTGTAACCTAATAAAAACCGCCCGAGCGACCGTGCGTCTGCTGAATGGGTCTTCTCACGCCATCTGGTTGTCATGGTAGTTTTTTTGTTGTTGCTTTCATTTGAAATGTGCTGATGATCTTGTTTTTATTCCGTAGCATTGAACAGATGGGTTGATTATTCTTTTCAGATATTAATAAGGCAGCGGAAAGAAGAAATATGAATACGGCTCCATCAAGACCCAGCCCCACACGAAGGTAAAGTACCCTGAAGCAGTGAGTTACCTTGGGAGAGTTGGGCTCTGGGGAGTTAAGCCCAACTTCGTACATCAAGGGTCTTTTCTTCCCCCCCAAGAAATCAGAAACGCACAAGCAAACAATAAGAACGTGAACCTGTGTGAAGGGCCTTGCTGCTTTTTTAGAACATACATCAGGAAATGCAGAGAAGCTTTGTTTTCCGTGGCAAACCCAGCAAGTTCAGCTTGCACTGTGAGTTGCAGGCGACTGGAAGAGGATAAACCTCTGTGTGTCCCCCGCTCATGTGTCAGTGGGAGCCTCCACAGCAGGAGTGCCCAAGGGCCGTTGGTGTGTGCTGCGCTGCCCTGCAGCGGGCTCGACTCTTCATTCCACATGGCTGCCGGTCCAGATGTTCACCCAGGTTTACAGAAGGTGCTGCTTGAGAGAGTGCTCCTGTGCCTGTGCTGCAGATCCCCTGTGCGCTCGCATGCTTGGGTCACCTACTGAGGGGAAATAAAAAGGGAAAAACACCCTACCTCTAGAAGTCTCCCTTTTTCTTAGTTTTCCTGGAAATAAAAGGCATCTCCCCAAATAGTCTTCCACTATTTACAAAAGAGATAGTCCTGATATGTACGCTCAAGATATGCATTAAGTTGGTCCCAAAGAAGAGCCTCATTAATGTTGCCATTACACCAAAGATGAGTATATTGTATTCAAACTGTCTGGCCTCATAAATAGCACACAAGTGGTTGCAGTGGGTTCAGTTTTGTGTGGAGTACAGACATACATATCTCATATCTGGTGTCTCCTCATGGCCCAAGTAGATACTCAGTCTGGATTTTGCCTTTGCCCCTAAGTGAAACGCCAGTTTTCCACAGTAAACTGTGTAGCTAAACTATATACCACAGGAAACTACATTTCATATGATGACTGAACACGCTGAACACAACCATTCCTGGTCTGTGCTGGTAGCCCCACAGATCACTTGGGGGTATACCCACCTAGCTGGCACTTACACGTGACATATAGCTGTCCTGCTTTGAAACAAAAACACCTATAGTTTGTTATCTACTTATAGGAAGGATTGGCTCTCTGTGTTTGTATATGCGCCCACTTGGACCTGATGGTATTTTCTAAGCTACCAGGATTAAATTACACGGGTATGTTCTGCAGAGTTCAAGCGGACCTTAGGGACAAAGTCATGCTGCTTATTTCAGTTAGATTCTTTGAGCACTCTGCCTGGAAGTTGAATCTAACACCACAATTGTAGCTGCACCACAGCTGTTAGCTGGATACCCTGGTCATCCATTGGTTTCACTGCAGAAGTGAGCATATACATTGGTATTCTGTTTGTTTTCTCTGACACCATAAGGAATGCCTGCAGCTTGCAGGTAAATACTGTATTGACTGATTTTGTGTATATGTGTGAGTGTCCTAAAGAACATAAATGAATGCCCTGGAACTTCAGCAGATCCATATAATGTCTGTTTCCGTTGTGCTGCATCTAACCACACTGCCGATGGTGGGCAGTCCCTTCAGTGTTGCTCCTTGTTGCCCCAGTAAACATGGAATACAAGTGACTGAGAGTTTGCATCTAATGGTCAGACATAAGGGGCTCCAATGGAAGCTGTAGTTGCTAAATGACATGAAAGGAGATGCTGTGTATCTCTAATTTCCAAGGAGCTCAAATGTGTATGTTTCTGAAGTAGCTTACAGGAGTGTAGAACCGGTCACTATAAAGACACTCCCCTGGTAAAATCCTCCTGCTCTCTGTATCCTCATGATGTCTGTGATGTCTGGGTAATGTTTCCACAGGCAAAAAGGAGGTGGGACTACACATTACAGAATAAAAAGTAGTTTTCAATTGTGCAATGATAAGAGTATTTTATGTCATTCCACTAAAAATATACCTAACCAGATGCTTTTAACATTTCCCATTATTGTAGGTATTCACTAAGCATTGGCAATGTTGGGGAAATAGCTTACTCCCCTGCTTGAAATCCAATATTGCCATTGCCAGAGCATTAAATTTAAAAGATTAATTTCATCCCAGCCTAAAATGCAACTCTATAACTTCATCTGTAATGGAAGAATGCTTTTTTTATACCCACCCCAAAGATAAACATACAAACAACAAGATTTATAAACCTATGTCATTGATATTTTCATTTTAATATATCATCTTCCTCTAAGATAAATTCTAAGATGAGGTCATTTAGGACGTGGATTGGGCTGTGGCTTCCCGCTTTATTTATAATCAATAGGAGGGACAGCTAGGCTAATTAAAGGTCCATTAAAAATCAGTCTTCATGGTGATCCGTTCCTAACTGGGTTCCTCAAAGTGTCGTTTAGCATGGTTAAGTTTCATATAGTCATACTCAGTAAGATTTGGGGAAGAGGGATACTCACATTTAGTTTTCAAAAAAAAATCTAAGCCCCATCTAAAAGTCTAAGCAGAGTCCCAGTTTTGTTCCATTTAAAAATAAAAATTTTCAAACCCTAAAGTCAGATAAATTGAATGTTGTATTCAAAATAGAACACTAACGTTTGATCATTGTGCTTATCGTATATTGTCTCTTACGATACTAGTCTGGAAGGGGCTAACCATTTCTCAGAGGGTGAACACTGGCTAGCTTGCACATTCTCCAGGTGCGTGCTTCCAGTCAAAACCTTGAGATAATTACAAGTGTACCAGTATGTTGACAGCAATCCAGCTGCCTTCATTTAGCAACCCTAAACCTTTTATGTGCCCTCAGCCATGGAGGAGTGCATTGTTCACAGGAAGGGGGAAAAAAAAAGGCTACCTATACCAAGCATTTCCCTTAGTTGTAACTCTGTGTCTTCAGTGTTGCTACTTTTAATAAGAAAATTATTTCTAAGCATGCTGGCAAGACCTTTGTAACACCTTATTTTGCTGGACTTTAACCTTGAGTGTCAAAACACCTTCAGTATCTTTGGGAATTTTCACAGGATTATCACCTCTTCAAATGTCTCTGTAAGCCGCAGTTCTCTGGCATTGCTCTCTGTTCAGTAATACGCCTCCCTAATGACTCCAGCTGTTAGATGTGGTTCTGACGGTACTGGCCCAGCCAAGCACAGAATTCTGCATCAGGAATCCCTGCTCTGGATCACCTCTCAGCCTGAATTCTTGTCATTTAACCCTTGGACCACTTCACTGGACTCCACTGTGCACATTGAGAGCATCGCATAGTTACCATTGCAAGTTGTCTAGTGTTGGTGCTAGGCATCAGTCCTTAACCATCGTCAAAGACTGGATCATGATTCTAGTTGTACCTCAGTTCTCAGTTTCCATCTTCAGCTCAGCACTTCAGCAGTCCAGGTCTTGGAACATATCCTTCTGCAGACATGGCCTCTAAGTAATACTCTACTTCCTAAACCTTTCTGTATGACCTGAGGAAGAGCAAATAGAGTTAACTTGTCTACATCGAGACCTCTGCAAAGAATTTCTCTATGTATTCATGAAGAATGTTAGGCCTGGTGCCTCACTGGTGAAAGTCATCAAGGATTGGTTCATCAGAAACAACCTGGCCATTGTCAGCTATATTTCAGTTTTTTAAAAAAGAAAAGAAAAAGCCTAACTGCAGACAAGTTTCCTACGTGGCCTGAGGTGATTTCTATGTATCCACAGTGTTAATTCCTTTAATAACTGCTTGCTTCTTAGGTATGAGACTGCCCTAGCTCTAGGTGGGCTTCACAATTAAAGATTCCAGGCTGTGATTACCTGTGCACTAACATTTAAAGAAGATCTGTCATTCTCAGCAAGTGCCGTCTCTCTACCAACAGAGGAGTCATTTGTGTTTGAGAAAATTATCAGTGCGCTTCCTAGGGAGAAGCATGGGCACTTAAACAAATTTGGATCTGTAAGGTGCTATAGCTTGCTGCACTCCGTTATCCTTCCTGTACCCAGTGGCAAAATTCTGTACAAGTCTGTTTGTTTCTGACAGTAGCATGGAGCTCCTGGTGGGGGATCAACATCACACAGCAGCCAGCCATTTAGAGAATGGTATTTGTGGACAGTATCTGTGACAGAACAGAAATACAAAGAACTGATGGATTTTTTTTTCAGGAGGAAAAAAGGCTGGCTTTCCAAGGAAAATATTCCAGTGAACAGAAAGAAAAAAGGAGATGCTGACAAAGAAAAGGACAGAAGTCCCTGACCTTCTGAATAGCCAAGGCCAAAGAACACCATCCTGGGCTTGAGCCTATCTCTGAAGAGAAGCTCAGAGTCCATCAGTTGTCCAAGAGCTCTCAAATGCCTAGTGCTCCTCAGGAAGAGAAGCACTTCTACCAGGAGCATATCACTTGCCATCTGAGCCATGGTCTTTTCCTTCATCCATCCCTCCTTACCTCTCAGATGTTCACAAACGGTGTGACTACCATTTCTCTCAAGGCAAAAGAGCATGTGGCTTTGCCCCCTCCTGCTGAATAGATGAGGAATTTGCAACAGAATTTTAGTGATGTTTATCAACTGCTTTCAGTTTGTGGACTCTGGTTCTGCAGTTTAACTGTTGTTCAGTTTCTTTTTAGCTTCTGGTGACCTAGTACCTGAGGGTACAGTGCATTGGTCTCCAATTAAACAGCTTTGGTACCATGGGATGATAGAGTGAACTTCATTCTCCAGAAACTTGCTTCTGACCCACTTGTTATTTGAGGCCAAGCATCTTGTTCAGCAGGCTTCATCCTTGCGGCACTCTGAATCCTGCACACTGTACCACCTTTTTGTTATCTCGTTCTTATTTTGAGAAAGATGTTGGGGCCAACGCCAAGATCCCTTCTGTTCTGGGGAGGTCTTTGTTTGGCTCCCAAAGGGTTGTTTTGTTTTTGTCTCCAGAAGAACAGCAGTCTGCCATACTGCTTGTCTTTTGGAGAAAGGAAAGAAAGCTTTCCCTTTTCATTTTAGAGCCTTGCTATCCTCTCTGTCCCTGCTTCTTCTCCTCCTTTGGTTCTTCTTTCCCTTGTGAATATCGTCTCTGCTACATTTTTACCTAGAAGGTGATTAAGGGGGAATTTGGAGTTTTGTGCATAGACTTTAGATTGACTGCTTGCCTTCTCAAACTAGAAGCACAACCTAGACTCTGGGAATCTAGGGTATTGTGGCCAACCTCCAGGAATAAACTGTCCACAGGTGAGTAAGATGTTTCAGTGGATTCAAAAGAATGAGAACCAGATGTAGCACTTGTAATCATCCTGAGGCTGTGAAAAGTGCCGTTATGTGGTGGTGGTACCCTGTTCCCACCCTCCACCCCGTTTTCTCCAGCCTATGGCTTTGTGTATGGTCTGTGGTTCTGTCAGGTTCATTATCTCTTTCAGCCTTGATTGCCAAAGAGCACTTGAAATCTGATTCCACCTCTAATGACCTTTTTCTGACTGCTCCCAAGGCAGGTTTATCTGCCAATCATTAATCCAGAAATACTTTACAGTTGTCCCTTCCCATTGGATCCTGGGTGTTTGCCCACAATATACATTATATCAGATATGTTAGAGGGATTATATGACATAATAAAAGTTGAAGTAAGAGTCTTGGTTACTCTGCACTTTATACTAGTAGGAAAAATCTTTAGCCATCCTCATTTAAATTCTCTGATCTCCCAAATGTTTGCTCCCAGAAATCAAGAGTACTTGTGAGCCGTAAAACATATGACGAGGACTTTTCATAGAAACAAAGTTGGCATTTAAATTGTTTTTGCTGTGACCATTCAGATGAAGTAAATATTAGGGTTTCTTTGAAACTGAGGGCATCATGATGAATGTCTATATGTGTAATCATGGTAGGTGACAAAAGTATAAAGAAGACATGATGCCTGCTCTTGAGAGGCTTACAGTTTAGTTGAATAATTCACTTTATTAAACGTTTACTGAACTCTGTGCTGTGTCCTGTAGATACAAAGCATTCGGGTAAGCTTACTGTTTCATAGGGAAGCCATTGCAAACAAATAACTACAGAACAGTGTGATAAGTGCAGCAATAGAAATACATGTGCAGAGCAAGACTCCTTTAACAGGTTCATGGAGCATCTGCTTTATGCCAGACAATATAAGCCTCTGTAGTGGCTTTATCATGGAGTCACACTGACAGTGCTTGTCTTCATGGACTTGCAGTCTAATAGGGCAGACAGGCATGATAACAAGTAAATTGATATGTGACATCAAATTGTGATAAATAACGTGAGTGAAAACAGTGCTATAAGAGAAGGTGGCCAGGATTTAGGGACGGAAGATAAAGTTGTAAACTAACAGAATCATGGGGTAAAGGATGCTTAAGCCTGAGACCTGGAAAAATGACTGGAGTAGTTCCTGCTGCACAAGGAGAGGCTTTGGGAAAAACCTTGACTAGTTATAGATGAATAGTCAATATGGTAAGAAAGACGCAGACTAGGAAGGGGGCGGAATAAGGTTGGAGAAGACAAGAGCTGAGGCAGGACAGACTCTTATTAGCCTCAGCAGAAATTTTGGACTGAATTCTAAATACTGTGGGAAACCAGTGAAGGGTTTTACATATTTAAAAGATGGTTCTAGAGTAATCTTGAAGAAGATTAGGAAACAGGAAAGAACAGAAATAGGGAGACTACTTTAGAAGGCTCTGCTGTGGTTTTGGGGAAAGGTGGTTTAGGGTTGGCCTTCAGTGGTACCAATGGAGGTAAAGAAACATGGGCAGAATGGATACCAGTTTCAGAGAAAGAGTGAACAGATTTTGGAAATGTCATTGGAAGAGTGGATAGGGCTTTAAAGAAAGAATGACATCCAGTTTCGTGGCTTGAGCAGCTGAGTAGGTAGATGTGCCATTTATTGAGATGGAAATGACTGGAAGAGGGGCCTATTTACTGGAAAAGATCAAGAGTTCAGGGCAGATTTTATGGAGGAGGTAATCCTTAAAGTGGGTCTTACAAGGAGACATTGTAAAAAGGTAGATCAGGTCTAGATGAGTAATAGAAATAGTAAGTGCTCTAAGAGTTTAGCAGGAGAGATCAGCAGTTACTCAAGAGATTAAAGAATATTTTTTGGAAGATATGGGACATGAACTTGCCTTTGAGCATTGGGTGATACTTGAGTTAGTGCAGGAAAATCATCCCACATTGAAAAACCATATGAACAGAATACTGAAGTCAGGTGAGTTAAATCGTAAGAACAGCTTAAGCAGAACTAAAGAAGTTGAATCAGGAAATGAGGGAGAAATAATAAATGGAAAGGGGCCATATTTGTTAGGGAAGAGTGCCCATAAGCGTGCTAGTCAAGCTGCAGTTGGTAACAGGTGGAAATCGGATGGTTTATCTGGTATTTGCTGAAAGTATTGAAATCTGGAAGATTGGATTTTGGTTTTGTATCTTAAAAATTCTTGATGGTGCCAGCATAGAATAAAGGTTTGGATTGAACTTAAAAGTCCAATGGGAATGAACAAGAAAAGCAAAGAGTATTCAAGTGACTTGATAGGGAAGAGAAATCAAAGTTAACTCTCAGGAACTTAAACCTCGGTAACTGGGAAGATGATTTTTGGCAAAAGTGAAAAGGTCTGACTGCGTCTGAGTGGGTTGAATAAGAAGTTTAATTTTAAACATGTTGAGAATGAGTTCCAGTGGGGTAGAATGTCTCATGAAGAATATTGAATCAGATCAGGCCGAACACCTGTGACTTCAAACATTGTGTTGTTTTTAAACAAAGAACACCTTGACCAGAGAAACCAGGTTCTACATAAACTTTCAACTAAGAGAGACCACTACTCATATGTTAAGAAGGTAGTGTTCCTGTACTTGACTGTGTGCTTCATATTGTCCTTCTCTTTCTTTTTTCCCCTTTATTTGATTGATCCTGCTCGATGTTTTTTTAAGTAACGTTTTCTGTACTTTTAAGGATCACTCCTTGGATCACCGTTAGGTTTATGAGATTGTGCCAACCTTGTACAAGATTGTGTCATTTGCTCATTTTTTCTTCATGAGTCTTGCCCCTTATTATGACACCCTTCCCCCCGCAACTATTCTCCCCTTTTAAAATCTTTTTCAGACAAGTTTGGTGGGAGGAAATGAATGAGGGAAGACCCTTTCACTTTGAAAACCTGTTGAGATAGAGATGATAGTTTGACATGTATACAGAATATGAATTACCCCCCAAAGTCTGCTAAACACTATGACCCCAGTCAAAACCCTTGGCTCTGGATTGTACATTTTTCCTTGAATATCCTAATCTTTGGAGAATCCAAAACCTACTAGTCTTTATTTGCTGACCAGATGGGTGACTGTCCTTAAAATTTTAATCATATTTCTCACTGACTGCCGTCTTTTAGAGAAAAATGCTTGGAGGGTGGGGGCTTTCTCCAGCAAAGAACTCAAGGTCGACTCCTTCAGTTCCTATGTCTTAGCATCTTCTTGCCCCCTCCCACAGAGATCCATATGGCTTTGGAGATAGTCGAGATACCAGACGTGATCGATCGCCCATTCGAGGAAGTCCAAGAAGAGAGCCCAGGGACGGCAGAAATGGCCGGGATGCTCGAGATGGCAGAGACATGCGAGACCCCCGAGATTTGCGGGACCACAGAGATAGCAGGGACATTCGGGATCACCGAGACAGCAGAAGTATGCGGGATGCTCGGGACATGAGGGATCTAAGAGACTTCCGTGACCTGAGAGAGACTAGGAATTTTCGAGATCACCGAGATCCCATGTACGACAGATACAGAGAGATGAGAGACTCCCGAGACCCCATGTACAGGTAACCTCTGCAGTCGTTCTGCTTGCTGGGTTGGTTGGTTTGTTTTGGGTCGCAGTCTTTTTTATGTTTGTCCTGCTGAACTAGTTGAAAACTATACAGCAGTGCCTTTCTCAGGCCCTTGTTTCCAGTGTCTGTCACCATGAGAGATGTGCTGCTTAATAAATACTTGCTGCATGTGTGATTGAAGATGGATTTTGCTTAATGAATGAATCTGGGTCTCTTCCTGTGGGCTGTGAAAGGCACCATTGTGCAAATGGAAAAAAAGATGGGAGTGCAAATTGTTTTGGCCATGCAGGACCACAGGGTAGATGTACAAATGGCCAATAAATATGTGAAAAGATACTTGACATCCTTAGTTAGCAGAGAAATGCAAATCAAAGCCACAATGAGATAGCACTTCATACCTACTAGGATGGCTTTAATAGTTTTTTTTTTAAGTGTTAGCAAGGTGTAGAGAAACTAGAACCCCCATACATTGCTGGTAGGAATGCACAGTCGTATGACTGCTGTGAGAAAGTTTGGCAGTCCCTCAAATGTAATAGAATTAATGATCCACCAGCTCCACTCTTGAATATATATACAAAAGAATTGAGAAGAGGAACTCACATAGATGGGTGTGGCTGTACATAACAACACTATTCACAGTAGCCAAAAGTTAGGCACCACTCAAATGTCCATCAATAGATGGATTAAAAAGTATGATATATCCATACAGTATATTATTCAGCCATAAAAACAAAGGTCATTTTTATACCTGCTTAGCCTTGATAGATCTTAAAAAATATGCTACATGAAGTAAATGTTATGCTACATTGTCACAAAAGACAAATACATGTTTTCACTTATATGAAATATTTAGAAAAGGCAAATTCATAGAGATAAAGTAGATTAGAAGTTACAGAGATCAGGGGTAAGTTTCTGTTCGGACTGTTCAGGATGATGAAAATTATTTTATATATGTATATTTTTTTGATTTGTTCTATTTTAAATTTACAATTTTTAAAAAGCACAAGGAAGGAGGCTTGGGGTAGGGCCTAGAATGGTTCCTCAAAACTAATATCAGTAATTACTACCAGTTATTTTGTGTTTACTTTTGGCCAGGGAGCTTACATTATGCTGAGAGCATTCTGTACATCCTCCCAGTCCTCTTGGAAGGTAGGTTAACTCAGTCCCAGCCACAGAGCTGATGAGCAGTGAGTCCCAGATACTTATTTTGTTTGCCTAATCCCAAAGTTCTGTGCCTTACTATGTCGTCCTCACAGACAGGTGGATCTTGAAGAGTTCTCTGTATTTGATTTTCACAGGATAAAGCCTTTAACTTTGTGCACGTTTCTTGACACTTTCAGGAGAGAGGGCTCTTACGACCGGTACCTGCGGATGGAGGACTACTGCAGGAGGAAGGACGAGGCTTACTTTGACCGTTACAGAGACAGCTTCGATGGGCGAGGCCCTCCCGGCCCAGAAAGTCAGTCTCGTGCAAAAGGTAAAGTAGAAAAAAACAGTTTTTTCTTATCACAGATAGAAGACTTTACAACAGAAAGAGGAAACTAATAACCAGCTGGAAAGGAGCTAATAACTTGACTAAGCAATTCACAAAAAGAAGAAATACAAATGGCCTGCTCATTTGTAGAGAGCATTCAGCTTGAAAATTGTTTTTAAAATGCAAAGTAGTACTGTCAATCTGGTTTAGTCACCTAACAAGAAGAAATAAATATAAAATACTACCAATAAGAAAAGAAATGAAGTAAAGATTGGAGCTGAAGAGGTTAAATGTTTGTTTTTTTGCTCATTGACCGAATAAATATAACTATCTGCAGTTACCTATGTAGTATGTGGGGAAGAGTTGTTTTATTTACAATTTTTACCTAAGAGCATCTGCTTCTTAGGTAAAGACATGTTTTTTTAAAGCCTTGATTTTTCTCAATATATTTAATACATCTTTAAGATTTTTAAATCGTTTTATTCCTGGTCAAGTTAAGAACCTGATTTTTAGTTTGTTACAGAACTTATACTTTACTGCCTGGTTTTGTTCAATGAGATTTTCTGTTGTTGTTTTTTTTGTTACCTGATTTATGTATTTATTTAGCAAATTACAATTACCTGTCAATAAGAGTCTTAATTGGTTGTCCCAAAAATGAAAATTAGGATAATAATGAGATACTATCTTTTGCCTGTCAATTGGCAGGAGGTTTTTTGTTTTTTTTTTTTTTTTTTTTTTTTTAATGACAAAACTCAGTGTTGACTAAGATATGGAAAAATAGCACTAGGTGATCCACTCCAAAGAAAGGATGAATTAGTAACAGCCTTTCCTAGAGGACATTCTGGGAGCATGTATCAGATTAAAGCAGCCATGCCCTGTAATTCATTCGTTCCATTTTAATAAATTTATAATAGTAAAAAAATAATTTTTTTTAGGAGGTAGTCTAGAGGATTACTTCAGAGGACATGCGTGTATTTTTGACCTTTGCCTACAAGTAGTTCAGGATTGAAAATAAGGTCTGTGACTTCTTTTTATAGAAAGGCACAGTCCATGTTTCAGTTTTCCCTGATGTCGTCCTGCAGAGCGTCTGAAACGTGAGGAACGTCGTAGAGAAGAGCTCTATCGTCAGTATTTTGAGGAAATCCAGAGACGCTTTGATGCTGAGAGGCCTGTTGATTGTTCTGTGATTGTGGTCAACAAGCAGACTAAGTAAGAACCCTTTGGATTTCTCCTGAGTGAGGAGAAGCAGAAGAGAAATTAGAAATTTAGTCCTGGCAGCTGCACACACTGCCAGGCTGTGTGCTCTGGCATTGCTGTACTGGGTTAGCCAGAGTTCTTTCTGTTGTAGATGACAGAAAACCCACTGCGAACTGGCTTGGGCCCAAAGGGAAGTTTTTAGTTTGCTTGACTGAGATGTTCAGGCACGGCTGCATTCAGGATCAGCCTCTCATAAAGACTTCGTCTTTGTGTTGCCTTCACTCTCAGACAAGCTTTCTACTTGAAAAGACAGAACAGTGCTGGCTCTTGACATTGTATCTCCTTAGCTTAGCAAACCCGTGGAAAGAGAGCTGCTTTTTCCTGTTGCTTCCACCTGAAGTCCTGGAATTGTTTCCTATCCCTGAACTATCACTTTGGCCAGGAGTGCTGGGATGCCCTGATTGGCCAGGGCTAGGTCATGTGCCCACCCATAGTGCTAAAAGTGGGATTAACCTTGTGGAGCCGGTGTAGACTGAGTGGAAAAGGGGTGTCTTCCCAAAGGAAAATCCGAGGGGAGTATATGTGGGTCAGGCAGAGCAGTAGATGTCCCCTCTGTGAGAGAACCCCGAGTCCCTAATACTTTGGAAAGCATGTCTCTACATTCGTTAGCCAAGAAACCGGCCTTCTTAGTGAAGTGCCATGGCCTTGCAGAGCTGTTAGGTGACCGTGCTAGCCAAGCCAGAGTTCACAGCACTATTTTATTCTAGCTCTATCTCACATTCTTCCCTTGAAGCAGCAGCTCAGAGGTGCAGAAGGGAGTGTGTCAGCTTGCAAGTTTGGCAGTAACTATGTTCCCCTTTCCCCAAGTGGTTAGTAAACAACTTCATGCATTTTCTAGCAGTTTGGGGTTAAAGAGCTAATTTTCAAGGCAGAGGCTGGGGAAATAGGTGTTGAGACACCAAACAGCAGGCAGAGTTCACAGGCTCTGGGCTGCCTATTGTTTAGAAATAGATGTTGCTTTAACTTGCAAATAACCTTTTAGCCTTTTTATTTTTAAATGCGTGATAATAGCTGTCATTTTCTGAGCACCTACTCTGTACTATTGCATGCTAAGCACTTTAAATTGTTTTTCTAATCTTCATAGTAATCATGTTTCACGTGTATTCATTCATCAAATTTTTTCTATGTGTGGCAGGTGCTAGGTCCTGAAGCTGTAATGCTAATGAGCAAAACACACATGGCCCCTTCCTCTTGTGGAGCTTATACCCTAGTTGGACAGATGACAAAAATAAATGTATTGGTGATGAGTCTTATGAGAAGAAATATATCAAGGATCTGATTTAGATTGGAGAGAAAGTTAAGGAAATGACATATGAGCTGAGCCATATTATTCCTGTCTGATTGGTAAAGAAACTGAGGTTTGTAAGAGGTAAAGGGATTTGCTTAAAGCTTCAACTTTGCAAGTAAATGTTAGGGCTAAGATTCAAACCTGTCTCTAGCATTTAAAACCCATGCTTTCTCCACTGTGGTGTACAGCCTCTGCCAAGACAAATGTGCTACAAGTCTTAGGCAACAGGATGGTGTTAGGAATGGCCATCAGACTAGAGAATCAAGAGAAAGGCCTGGGATACTGAGTGCTGTTCCATTGGGAACTTCTAAGCCAATATAAAGAGAAGGAATTGGTTTAGATTGCTGGATCCTGAAGAGGGTGCTAGGAAGACACTGGTAGAGCTCGGATTTGAAGTCTTCTGGCTGAGGTGCGCCTCTGTGCAGATTGGGAGTTGATCAGGGAGTGCTCAGCTGGATTCTGTTTGTTTCTGCAGAGATTATGCGGAGTCCGTGGGGCGGAAGGTCCGGGACCTAGGCATGGTAGTAGATTTGATCTTCCTCAACACGGAGGTGTCACTGTCACAAGCCTTGGAGGATGTGAGCAGGGGAGGGTCTCCCTTTGCTATTGTCATCACCCAGCAACACCAGATTCACCGCTCCTGTACAGTCAACATCATGTTTGGAACCCCTCAAGGTATGGAGGCCCCCGTGGGTTGGAGTTCCAGAAACTTCTAGATACTACTCCATTAATTTTTTTATGACTTACTCAGTAGCAGCAGGTTTTAGGCAAAGGTATTTCAGCTCAAATGTGGTAGGGCCCTTTTATAAGTGCATGGCAAAAGCTCGCATAGTCATTTATTTGTTTGATCTTCTTTTATTGGATACAGTTCTGGGCCTGCTGTGTATGACATTATATTCAGCCCTTAGGTATGTGCAGTGATGTGTTGGCAAATGTTTAACAGCCAGTTCTGGGGTGGGGACTGTGTGGTTTATAGAATTTGCTGATTTCCATGGTGTAAATACTCCCACCGTGTTCTATTTCAAGCCACCAACATGAAGTCACTTCAGGGCAGGTTGGGAAGAGAGGCGCACAGTCTGCTCGCACCAGGGAGAGCCAGCTCCAGCACAGCTCTGGCACACACTGCACTGAGCGCGGCAGAGTCCCTGCTTGCACCAGACTTTGGGATGAGGGACAGAGCATATGACAGGCAGTTAGGAGACTCTTCATTAGTGTGCTGGAGAAGTCAGTGGAGGGAATTTGAGAAGAGGGAGGCAGCCTTGACCCCCTGGAGGCCCAGGGTAGGTTCCCCAAAGTCCTTCCCTAAAGTAACTTTTAGTCCTTTGCTCCCAAATCGTTGAGACTCACATCAACTGATGCCTTGCTCATTGCTCTCACAGCTCAGACTTTTCCCTTCTCCCAGCACCCTGGGCCCTCTATTTGCCTGACCAGTTTTACCCATAGCATAGGGTGCAGAAGCCTCTCCAGCAGGTCATTTGCCTCTCTGAGGAATAGTCCTCAAGGTGTGTGAAGACATTTATATCAAGTGCCAAGACGTCTTCTCACCACCTTATAAATCTTGTTGCCCAAGGGTGAGGGGAGGAGGTTATTTAGGGTCATAATTTGATCTTAATCCATAACCTTTGAACTGATACATTAAAAAATAGCTCTGCCCTGAGGAGCATGGTGGAAAGCCAAGCTTTACAGAAGGGCTGTTCGGACCCCCATGGCCTACCCCCTGTGGTTATTCTCCACATGGTCTTTTTGAATCTGTGAGAGACTGTCATGTTTCTCTGGTCTTTACTACATGTCTGTGATCTAAGAATTCCCCACAGAACTAGCTCTCTACAAGGGTGTCTGTTTCCCACTGAAGAAACTCACTCTCTGTCTTCCCAGCTGCATCCCCTCCCCACCACCTCTCCCCATCCGCTTTCCAAGGGCTTTTGTCAGTGAAGTGCTTGTTTGAGGTCAGGAAAGGCTTGGTAGGGTTCAGCAGGTGGGCACTCAAATCTGTCATTGGAGAAAATAACTCGTGTCATCCCCTCCTACAGAGCATCGCAACATGCCCCAGGCAGATGCCATGGTGCTGGTGGCCAGAAATTACGAGCGCTATAAGAATGAGTGTCGGGAGAAGGAGCGCGAGGAGATTGCCAGACAGGCAGCCAAGATGGCTGATGGAGCCATCCTCCAGGAGAGAGAGCGAGGAGGCCCTGAGGAAGGAATGCGCGGGGGGCACCCTCCAGCCATCCAGAGCCTCATCAACCTGCTGGCAGACAATAGGTACCTCACTGCTGAAGAGACCGACAAGATCATCAACTACCTGCGAGAGAGGAAGGAGCGGCTTATGAGGAGCAGCGCCGACTCTCTGCCTGGTGAGCTACGTGGCAGGGCCGAGGTGAAGTTCTGACTCTGCATTTCTCTAATCCCCAGACTCTGTTGGGAGGGTGGCAGGCCCAGGGCTCTTTGGGGTGGGTAAGGGAAATGAGCCCAGGCCGTGGGTTTTCCCGCGTGGGCCATCCATGCTGGTGTAGTAATGGTAACTTAAGGTTTGGATACTGAATTCTGATCCCTGTAGTTAATGTGATGATGGGTGGGCTAGTACGGCTGGCTCCCTGGGAACCAAAATGGATGTCCTTTTTTTTAAAAGTACTTCTCTTGGGGAACTAAGCTGTTTACTGAAAGCAGCACATACTCTGAAGTGGTCCCTTTGGGAAATTGATGTTATAGTCTGTGTAGTGTGTGACTGATGTAATCAGTGATTGTTGTTCTTCCGTGGGCTGCTAAGCCTCCTGCCCATGGAGGGTATTTTTCAACCAGATACCTCCTCTTTCTGTCTTCTAGGCCCGATTTCCCGTCAACCACTCGGGGCGACCTCGGGTGCCTCACTGAAGACACAGCCAAGCTCTCAACCGCTCCAGAGTGGCCAAGTGCTCCCGTCTGCTACACCCACTCCAGCTGCACCCCCCACCTCCCAGCAAGAGCTTCAGGCCAAAATCCTCAGCCTCTTCAATAGTGGCACAGTTGTGGCCAATAGCAGCTCTGCATCCCCCTCAGTTGCTGCCGGAAACACCCAGAACCAGAATTTTTCCACAGCAGCGAACAGCCAGCCTCAGCAAAGATCACAGGCCTCTGGCAATCAGCCTCCAAGCATTTTGGGACAGGCAGGATCTGCTCGGAACATGGGCCCCAGGCCTGGGGCTCCTTCCCAAGGGCTCTTTGGCCAGCCTTCCACCCTCCTGGCACCTGCCAGCAACTTGGCTAGCCAGAGGCCCGTGTCTTCCACAAGTATCAACTTTGACAATCCAAGTGTACAGAAAGCTCTGGACACCCTGATCCAGAGTGGCCCTGCTCTCTCCCACCTGGTTAGCCAGACCACAGCACAGGTGGGGCAGCCCCAGGCCCCCATGGGATCGTACCAGAGGCATTACTGAGGCTAAACCTCAACTTCCCCCAGGTCCCTCTCCCCTGGCCTCCTACCTGTTGCGTTCTAAATAGAGTTACTTGGAAGATGTTCTCTGCGTGTATCCAGGTCCACATCGAATGTCATAAGTTTCTACCACCTGCTCTCTTCTGCCCAAGGCTGTTGTTACTTATTCCTTCCAGAGTCAGAGTTTGTACTGCCTTGGAGGTGTATTTTTTGTTGTTGGGGTTTTTTTGTGTTTTTTTTTTTTGATAGAAAATAAATTTCTCTGGGTTCATGGGCAGTTCAGGTGTCTGGGCTCCGTTTGTATTTCATTTGTCTCTGTCAGCTCGATGTGGGGGCAGGGGAGGAAAAAGCAGCCAAGCCCCAACTGGCTGCATTTCGGGTAGTTTTTTCATGGCGAGAGCCACTGCCTTTGTTCATTTTGAACCTCCCCAGGCTTTCTGGCCTCACACAAGCCCACCAGAGCACGAGCTCCTGCCCACGTCCCTGTGTAGGGTTGTAGAGCCCAGGCTGGGCTTGGTGGGCATGGTGCCAGTGCACCCCATCCCACATGTGTGGGCACTGCCTGAGGAGTCGTAAGCAGGCTGCTCTAGAGTTGTTGAAGAGGGGCCATGCCAGTCACTTTTCTGCCTGACCCAGAGTAGTTGGTTCTTGGTTTTTCTCTTTTTTTACTTTGTGGCTTTCATTTCAATGGAAGATTTTCCATAGACTGAACAGCACCGGTCACCAGCAGTTTTAACACAAACTGTGAATCTGGGCCCCAACCACTCTTAACCCTTTAATGTTTGTCAGGCTCTTCCTCACCAGTGGTAGTTTCATGGAGTTGGCTCTGAGAAGACAACTCTAGACTCTGGCGGTGAACACCCATTTCATCAGTGATTGCTTTGAGCTTTTGGCCCAGAAATCAGGCTCTTGTTCTGTTTTCTGAGCAGCAAGAGGTAGGGACCATTTTGATGTCAGACTTCTGGTAGCTGGACGTGTTCTTGATGCAGGCGGCTGTTCATAACTTGTGAGCCAGAGTGAAGTTACTAGAGGGAGGACATCTGCCTGCCTCTCATAGGTGGAGCCAAAGGAAGCTGCCTTCTCCCTCGGGATGGTGCTCCTTAGAGCCTTGTGGGTCAGTCTCAAGGGACCTCTGGTGGAGACACGGGAGAGCAGGGATTTCAGCTGAGTCCTTGCCAGTAGCTGAATAAACATTGGTTTCCCAAACTCAAGGTCCCCAGATGGCAGTGTTTTATGTTCTGACCTGTTTGTGTTATATAGTGTTTTTTTTCCCCCTCTTTGGAACTCCTGTGTTGTTAATAAGATGAAATGATTACTTTTTAATTAAAATGGAAAAGTGAAAGCTGAGTTGTCTCTTTTTGGGTATGAATATCCGTAGGGCCTCTTTGTGGGCATTCCTTCCCAGAGTTTGTAGGTGAGGTTCCCTGACAGCACTGACTGGTTTCAGTCTGCCATGAGTTCTGCCCCCTTTGGTCCTCAGCCTGCAGTAGGGCCTCAAAACCTCTTTTTAACCCTAGCTTCTCTCATACAGCTCACCTAGTTAGAAGCTTTAACAACAGTTTGGAGTAATTATAATGGTGTGTAAACATCCTTGTTTGTGGCAGACTTTCAGTGTGTCAGAGGCTTGTCCGCTTTTTCTAACGAAAACAGAATGGCGAGGAGGCCATTTCTGACCAAAAGGCAGTGGAGAGAAGGGTGCTCTCCTGTTCTGATTTTGTCTCAGTTGCCAGCCCATTATGCAAGGGGTTGGCAGAACCAGCGTCCCAGGTGGGAGCGCTGGAGGGCATTTCATAGCGCTCCCCACCAGGAAACCCGGGGTGGGTGTGGTGAAGTAACTGGCACAAGGCTGCCAGTCGATGAGGGATTAAGACACTGACAGCGCCCAGCCTGACCTGGAGGTGCTCACCATCTCAGATGTTTGACAGGGCTCCAGAACTATCAGTACACAGACTAGGCAGCCAGACCTGGAGGATCAACCCAGCCAACTCAAGTCAGTGCTGGTCAGTGTTTCTAAGAGTCTGGGATCCTCACAGGGGGCCCACTTTGAATACCCTTCTTCCCACCTACTAGTTCTTCCCCCTGGAGTGTCCAAACAGCACACCTCAGGCTGTGAAGGGTATAATAAAATTATTTTTATTGCATTTTGTGCAGACGGGAGTCTAAAAAATTAATACAGTAAAAGCTATAAAGCATTAAATGGGAGCATTCAACAATAAAGGAAAGAACCAACCCTCTCCTTTTCATCTTGGCACAAAGAACACAAGATCAATACTGAGGCAGAATGCGAAATACTGAAACACACTGAAAATTAAAGGCAGGCCTAATAATAGTAATAAATACTCTTGATTTGGTTTGCAACCTCTCCTATTTACAAGGGTTTTCAACTTCATTGCATTGCCCTGCACATAGATCGTCTAAAACAAAAGCAACACTAGTTACCGCTACAAGGTTATTGAAATATTGCACTCAGAATAAAAGTCACTTGAATGGACATGAAACATCTAGCTACATGATTATAAAGATAAGTTGATGAGTGACAGGTGATAACATTCATAACAAATATTGCACATGTAGCACAGAAAACTTGGGGTTTTGTTGTGGGATGTCTGTTTTCATCAATGGAAACTGCTCTTGCCAACCAGACAGGCTGGGCCCAGATAGTGCAACTTCGGTTCGCTAAGTGATGTTAATACAGCCCCCTTCCACTTCTGCCTAGCCCACCACTTCAGCCTGGGAGTGCTAGGCCCCCAGAAGGCTAGACCCAGCTGTGGTTCTCAGAGGGAGGTCTTGGAGGATGGGGGTGGGAAGTGCTGGTGTCTAATACCTCCAACTTCTGATTACTCCTCAGAAAAATCTATCCAGCCCCCTGATCAAATTTCAGAGAGGCCTTGGTCTAACCGCAGGCGTCCAGCCACACCTGACCCAGTCTAGATGGCACCAGCGCCAGCTCTGCCTTGGGCTCAAAGGAAAGGAGGTGGTGAGGTCAGGAGTACCCAGAAGCCTCAGCTCTGGGAGGTGGACGGGATGTCTAACTAGGTGCAGTCAGGGCCCTGGGGCTGGAGTTACTGTACCCAGCCCCAGAGGGCGCTGGAACGAGCATGCAGTGCATGTCCCCCTTAGTGACGTGCCCTGGGGGAAGGGAACCCGGCCACGGGTTTTCTCTAAGGGAAGAGGGCACCTCCGGCCGGGCTGGCGGAGCAGAAGCGCCAAGGACTGGTGTTGGAGAAGCCAAAGGCCTTGGGCCCTAGTTGGAGGAGGGCAGAGAGGAGCTTAAGAACTAAGCAAGTGGCGACTCCAGCCCTCCCCCAGGCCCAGGTGCCTGGGAGACGCAGCTAGAGGCCGCACCTAGGCAGCGAGGCCCGGCCCCCAGACGCGGAGAAGGCGGCTGGGTCCCCGAGGCCGGAGTTGCCGCATAGGAACAGGGTAGGAAACGTCAGGGGCAGCGCTGGGGCCACCCCGGTGGGTCCGGCCCCTAACCCAGAACCGTGCCCTCCTCCCTCACCTGTTCCAGGGAGGAAACTCCGGGGGAGAGGACGCCTTCCAACCCCCTCCCCCGATTTCAGTCTTTGGCGAAGAGCCACGGGGTAGGGGGAGCAGGCGACAAGCCGGCGGAGGAGAGACGCCTGCTCCCCCAGCGAAGGCACCGGGACGGGGCTTCCTGGGGGCGGGGGCGAGGGCCTCTCTCGGTTCCTCTGGCTCGAGGAACGCCCCTCCCCTCTCCTGGCCCCAGCTTGCATAAAGAGCCGATGAGAAGAGGCTGCGCTCGTCTCTGCAGCCACAGTGGAAGCTCACATTCGCCGGGAGGCGAATCCAGGAAAAGTTGGGACACTTGTCTCACTTCGTCTCCGAAAAGATCTAGGGGGAAGAAGGGTCGGAAGCCAAGGGCGCGCGGAAAGGGTGAGGAGGCGTCGAGGGAGTGGGTGGTCGAGGGACCACGAGTCCCGCCTGGGCCTAAAAGCACTTTTGCTCTCAAACGCTCGGACGTCAAGGAAAACCCAGCCTCCCGAGGCCTCCGCCTTCCCTGGGCGCGCCCCCAGCGGGAGAGCGCGACTGCGCCGAGAAGAGAAGTCCGTTGCGCTTCTAAGTCACAGAAATATGGGGACGTTAAAAATACACGCTATGTCTCCTGTACACTATGTATACGCTCGGCCGGCTCGCGCCCGCGGCCGCGCGACGAAGAACGCAGACGGCGGGGCGCATCCTCGCCACCCCGAGCGCTCCGGGCCGCCGGGGGAGGGGCGCAGAGTGTGGGCGGAACGGGGCGCGGGAAGAGAGGGGAGGGGCCGGGCGGACGACCCGGGGGGTCCTCGAAGCCCCAGGTCCGCTCCTCTCCGCAGCCTCCTCCGACCTTTATTGCAGCGTCTCCTACGGCGAGGCGAGGCCGGGCTTAGAAAAAGGGCGCCCGGGGCCGACGCGCCAACGGGACTCTGGTCTCCGGGCGGGGCGGTCTTCTCCGGGTCCGCCCCAGCCGACGTGGCCTCGGGGCTTCAGGTAGCGGGGAAAGAGGGCCAGGGCGCGGGCACAGGGTCTGTATGTAAACGGTGACAGCGGCGGGGGGCGCGGCGAGGGCTCCGGGGCCGCGGGCCGGACGCGCTTGGGCCCGGGTGTTTGGTCCTGGCTCTCAGGAGTAGATGGTGATGACCTCGCGGCCGCCGCCGCGGACCAGCATCACCCGGTCCAGGCGCTCGGTGAGGACCTCGAGGAATTCCATGTCTGAGCGCCCGTCAAGGAGAAAGACCGTCCCCTTTCCTCCCCCAAGGAATCAGGCTCCCGTTGGGCGCCAGCGGGACGCGGGGCTCGCGTCCCTGTCCGAGGTGCTGATTCTGAACCCCGGCTCAGCCCTTCCTTCCCAAGGCTAGGACCTAAGTCCTCTGACGTCCACCTCCCTCCTTCCTCCCAATTTTAAGCCCAGGATACAGTTTTCGTCACCGTTGCGGTTGCGGGGAGGCCCAGGCATGTTGAGCAAAACGAGCTTGGCATCCTGGGATTTCTTGACGATGACCTCGTTCAGCCGCACGGCGGTGTGCATGCGCCGCACGTTGGATTGGTTCCTGCGGGAGGAAAGCAGGGAGGAGGAGGGCACGTAAGGCTAGGAGAGAGGGGAGACTTGGATCCAGTCGCCCCTTCCAGCACCTCCCCCGCCCACAGCACTGGGCTGCTGGGATCTGCTCCTTGCAAGGCAGGGACCACCAACCCTAGACCTCTCCAAGCTGGGCTACTCAGAGACCCCAGAGGTCAGGGGCACGAGTTGAGGGTTCACGGCAGAGTGAGAAGAGTAGGGAACCTGGCCGGCCTAGGAGAGAATTTAAAAATTCTGAAGCACTTACAAGTTCTCCCACTCCCTTCAGGAAACATAAGAGAAGCAAAGAGAGGAAGAAAAAGGAGAGGGGTCAGAAAAAGCAGGAGAAGCTGAGGACTTGAGCCACCATCAACACCCTGCGTGCAGACAAGTCCTGCTCTCCCAGCCCCCCCAGCTTTCACCTTTCCACTGCCTGCACCTGCGCGTTCTGACCCTTAGCAATCAAGCCCAACCTGAGTCCTCAGACGGGGCAGCCAAGGAGAGGTCTGGGCTGTGCCTTCAGACTACCAGGCCAGGACCCCTTCCGCTCATTTGCTCTCCATGGGGAGCAAAGACCCTGGAGGCTCACCCCAGACCCCAGCCCTTAGCCCCCAGGCCCGTACGGCTTCATGCTGAAGAAGTCCTTGATGCCTTCGGAGGAGACAGGACTGGGGCCCTTGTTCTTCTCTGCCACTGACTTGTCCTTGGTCCAGGTGAGATGCACTTTTTCTGGATCTGCCTCACCCTCCACCTCTGGCTCCTCCCCCGGAGACGGTGAGCTGCTGGGGCAGCTGGGAGCACTCTGGTCATGGATCAGCTGCACCTGAGGGATTAAATAAGGGAAGGCACGTGATTACTTTGGAGGCCAAAGGTTCTGCTCCCATCTGTTGCAGCCAAACCACCCGAGCTGCATACCTCCTCTTCTGGCTTCTCCTCACTGTCACCAGCTGTCTCTTCTGGGACGTTGAGACGGAGCCGGGTGTTGGCTGGATTCTTTCTCCGGATTGAGCCACGAGACTCATCTGTGATACTCTGGATCTAGGGAGGGACACAAGTTGGGGCCATGGAAATCACTACCCATGCCCTGCAAAGAGCTACCCCCAAAGCTGATGTTCAGCCCGGATGTGCACTTTCAGGACCTGTACCAGCCGTTAAAATACTGCTATGCTTCCACACCACATAGCTATTGCCCCATGGATATGGCCACTCCAACACCTCTCCAGTACCCCTGACCTCCCCACCCTCCAGTGACCAAAGGGTGACACCTGGCCCAGCTGAGCTCTACCTCAGGGCCAGTTCAGACTGGTCGGGGCACATGCCCCTTCTTACAGGTGTCCTGTCACCCACCTCTGAGAATTCTGCCCCCAGCTCAAGGACCCCACTCACTGGGGTGGGGCTTTCATCCAAATGCCAGAAGGCTGGTGGGTGCACGTTACCCACACGGGGGAGATCATATAGCCAGCCTTACCCCATGAGAGTTCATCACCATTACCCCGGAGAACCCACCATCCACACCCTAGGAGGTTTGCCCCCAGCTCTCGTCATCAGCTGTATCCTGAAATATCCACTCATTACTCACTCTCTAAGGATCTATCACATGATTCACTGTCCCCCACATTGGCAGCCCACACCCCTGAGAAATCATCATCCATACACACTTAGCTTCCACTCTTCTCCCTGGGGCCCCAGAAGTCACATCGAGCGAGGAAGATCTGTCACCCTCACCAAAGCCCCTCTGAGTCCTGGCTGGGAAGCTAGAGAGGCAGCTACAGTGTGCACCCTTGCTGCTGGGGGAGCCAGTGCCAGGAGGTGGCAATGCCAGTGGCCAGGCATGGGCCATCCCACGCCTGGGCAGCCCCAGAGCTGGCAGCAGCTTGAGACACTCTGAGCCCAGCCAGGGCAACCTCACCTCCCGCTCCCGCTCATTCTTGGTTAAATGCATTTGTTTGAGGATCTGGGAACGCTGCTCCATCACCAAGGTCTTCTCGTAGGTGTAAGCGGAGATGTCGCTCTCATGCTGTGGGCAGGCAGGGGTGGGATGGGGGAGAGGGGCAAGGGAGGAAAGTATGAGCTCCGAGCTCAGGTGCAAGGCCAAGAAAAGGGAGGCAGGCCCCCTTCCTGATGCCAGCCTAGGGCTTCTCTGTCCAACAACCTAGTTTACAGTTGTGGGAGGGAGGAGAAAGCAGAGGGCGATGCTCTTTGAAGGCGAGGCAGCTCATTCCCTCCTCAGCCAAGCCCAGGACTGGGCAAATGAATGGGTGAATTAATGAATGAGTTGATTAATTAATTACCTGGGTGAATGGAGAGGGGGAAGAAGTTAAAACAGGAACACAGAGATGAATGAATACATACACATATGAATGAATGGGTGAGTGAATAAATACATTAATGAATATATGAATGGATTAATAAATATACCATTAGAGGGATGGGTAAATGGTGCTGAGCAGAATGGACAGACGAGAGGCTTTAGAGTGTAACTGCTAGAAGCATGGACTCCAGAGCCAGTCTGCCTGAGTTTGAATCCTGGCTCTGCCACTTGGTGTATGTTTGGGGCAAACTGCTTAACATTTCTGTGCCTCACCTTCCTAATCTGTAAAATGGAAGTACTGACACTTGGATAACTGTATCTATTTCACTGATTGCTGTGAGAAGTAATATATATATAAAGTGCATAGAACAGTGCCTCACATGTAGTCAGCATTACTAGACATGTCTGTTCTTATAAAGGAGACAAGGTGGGGTGGGTGAGTCGTTGGATGGATGGATGGATGGATGGATGGGCTCTTGGGTGAACATGTGAGAGGCCTAAAAGTGGATGGGGGTGCCCAGGTTCTATTCCTGGTCAGGAAACTAGATCCCCCATGCCACAACTAAGAGTTCACAGGCTGTAACTGAAGATGCCACCCACCACAAAAATCCATCTCAGGTTCCACAACTGGGACCCAGTGCAGCCAAAAGTGGGGTGGGGCAAAGGACTCCAGCATCACAAACTGATGGGTATTGGGGTTCCCCTGTTTGGTTCTGGGCCCAAGGGCAAAGAGGCCAGCGGGACTCCAAAACATCAGAGGCAGCTCCTGGGGACTCACCATCTCCACCACCTCGACCTCTGCGGTGATACGTAAGTGGTACAGAAATGTGGTCAAGTCTTTCTTCATCTGGATGCTATTGTCATCCATCTGGGCCACGGTGAAGATTCTCATCTTACATTTCCGCCAAACCTGGAGAGATGAAGGGGACCCAGAAAGGTCCAGTCCAGCTGCCATGCAGAGACCCAGGGCCACACCTCGTCCCTCACCCTTCCCATCCACCTTCCCACACATCCAGGTTGCCCACCAATCCTCTATCTCAGTGGCCACTCCCTACAAAAATGTCCCTGCTTAGGTGAGGGTCCCCCCACGTTGAAGCATCACTCTCTTGAGTGAAACATGGCTCTCCTCTGTAATCCAAGGACATCCTCCAGGGGAGACACAGTCAGTTCCCAGCACCTCAGAATAAAGGAGGTGACTGGAGCCCTCTCCCACGAGCTCACAAGGAGGCGGGCCGGGCCGGGAGCCCAGGAGCCCCCGCGCGCATGCGCGCGCGGCCACGAGCACGTGCCCACGGGAACGCTCCCGCGCACGCGCACGCACCTTGTGGTGTCGCAGCAGGAAGGGCAGCAGCATAAGCATGCCGCCGTCGTGCACGATCCACCAGACGTCGATGCTGCCTTCAGAGAAGCGCTCGGGGTTCCCGGGGAACATGGAGACATTCTTGGTGACCAGCAGGGCCAGGTGACCGGCCGTGGTTTCCCGGACCAGTTCTGAGGGCACCAGGAGATGGCAGGCGGTAAACGGTGACCCTGCTCCCCTCCTGGCACCCAGCACACCTCCCCATTCCGCCTCCCGCCTCGACCGTGGACTGAGGAGTCAGAAAAGCCCCGTCTGCCTGGGCCTCCTTTGAACTTGGGGGAAAAAAACAAACCTCTCTGGGCCTCAGTGTCCCCACTGGTCAAGTGGTAATAAGGACACCTGCCCTTTCTGATTAAGAAGGCGACCCTGCAGCGCTCACTTAATCCGGCCAACCACCTTCTAACTGGGATCTACTGATAAAGCAGCCTCAGGGTTTACCAGCTGCCCTGACATTTATCTCTCTGTGCCTCAGTTTCATGCCACTAAAATAGAGACAGCAATGTTTAGCCCTCACAGGCCTGCTGAGAGAATTTGAGACTTAGAGAAAGCCGCCACTTGTCTGGCGCACAGAACGCAGTCCGTAAGTGTTGGTTACTGTATGACTTCCTACGCTACTACCAAGGAATCTGATGCTCAGAGAGGGTGAGGCACTTGTGAACAGTCACACAGCAAGGAAGAGTCAGAGGTGAGATTTAGACCTGGGCCTCAGTGGTGACTTCAGAGCCATAGGTGTTCCCACTGGCCTGCACTGTCTGCCCTCCAGGGTTGTGAGCCCTGCAAGAGCCAAGTGTGTCTCTTCACACCTGAGTCCCTGGGCTCCCAGCACAGGGTCTGGCACCTGGCCAGCTTTGAACGCCATCACCTGCGTATGCTGAGTCTATAGTTGTTATGCCTGGGAAGCGGTCCCCGGGGCCCAGAGGAGAACCCACCCCCACGCAGCCCTCCACCAGTCGCAACCCAGCCAGCTTTACCAATGAAGTTCCTCCAAGTCTGATGATCTTCCTTCTGTCGCCAGTTGCGGGGCCAGCCAACGAGCACAGTGTTGTGCTGCAGCCCCCCGAGGCCCCCGGACTGAATCAGGTGGGACACGCCATCTCGCAGGTTGGAAGAAATCACTACCTGGCAGAAGCCTTTCACTTTCTCTGCCTCCATCAGGCGCCGGATGGACTGGGGTGGCAGGGATCAGAAAAGGACCAGCCTCAGACCCAGGCCTCCCTGGCCCCGCTCAGCCCCTTGCAGCCTCCCTACCTCCTATATCTCCTCTCCATCACCCCAATCTTCCTGAAGCTCAGCTCTGATCATGTCAGCCCCTGGCACCCCATCACCTATGGCCCCCATTCCCCACTACTCAAGCCAAGTTCTTCATGATCAGACCCCATGCTTCCCATCACCCTGCCATGGCTCACAGATTTCCGAGGGAAGCTCTCCCCCACCACCCAGAACCCCTCCCCTGCATTGTCCATGACACCCTGCCTGGCCCATTTCAACCATCACCTTCTTCAGACACCACCCCTCCACCCAGACCAGAATGAAACTGGGCTCCTCTGCTTAGCCGGACGATTTGGCTTTAACGATTTTTAAAAGTTAGCATAATAGTAGGCATTTAAAACACACATTCAATCTGCACAATGAAGGAAGTGTTTTTATGACTCTCAGCTTGTTGCTAACAAAATTGAGGCTCAAAGAAATCAAGACTTGCTTCAGGCCATATGGATAATGGATATTATTGTAGAGGTTCAAATCCAGGGGTCTGACTCCATCCTTCACACTCTTAACCAATCCCCTAATGTCAAACAGAAAGGGCTCCAATTTCTGCCTCTGCCCCAGTCTGTTAATTCAGCATGCAGTGGCTGAAAGTTAGAGCAGAGTAACCTTGGGCAAATCACCTCCCTCTGTGAGCCTCAGTTTTCTCATCTGTCAAATGGGCATTGTGACAGCTACCTCATTTAGGATTGAGAGAATGACGTAACACGATGTGAGTAGAACTTGGTATACAGCCTGAGAGATCATAAGCACTCAATATGCTCTATTATTCTGTAGTTATTAACTCTAAGGTAGCACCTGTCAACTTCAGATGGGTTGGAGAGCCTTCTGGGTATGTTCTGTCTCCCGCACCAGCCTGTGGCCACCTTGAGGGGTGGGGTTCGGCCCTCCGCCTCTCCACGTCCCCGGGGCCTACCCCAGTTTGGTACCCAGGACATGTGCGGCCACTGCATGTTGAGTTGAAGCGACCAGTGGAGGCCTCCAGCCCCGGGTCCTGACAGATCAGTGTGAACGGCCCAGTGAGGCAGAAACAGCCGCTGTCACAAGTGATTAGGGGTGCCCCACCCCATCTCATTTCACCTCCCTGAGGCCCCCTTTGCCCCCTCCACTTCCGACCATGGCCCTGAGGGGAGAGAGGCCTGAATCACAGCCAGAACCCGCTTCCTCTGCCACCCACCAGACACCTGGTGGGGCCACTTACTGCAGACCCCGGCTGCCCCAGCTCACACTGGCACTGCCCACTGCCCTATGAGCAGTGACCAGTAGAAAGGAACGAGAGCAGGTAATCCAGCCCCCGGGACCTGGGTTCAAGTCCTGCTATGCTTCCAGCCAGCTTTGTGACTTTCAGCAAGCTGCTTTCCCTCTCGGGGCCTCAGTCTCTTCCTTTGCTAAATTGGATACTTATCCTGTTAATCCCATGCGGTGTGGGATCTGGAAGAATCCACCAATGTGAAAACGGTTTAAAAGGTTTATGCTTTGGCAGAAGAAAGCTGGAATAGGAGTCTAGGTTTTGAGTCTCAGCTTTCTGTCCTTAAACAAATGACCTGACTTCTCCAAGCCTGTTTCCTTATCCATAAAATGGGCCCTTCTGGCCCTGATCATCTTGGGTTCTGCAGGTAGGATTCTAAGGAACTTAGTCACTGAGCCCTTGGACTCCACTTCTGAGGAGGAGGACAGAGAAGCCTGAGCCCCAGCTGATAGCAGAGGTGGTAGGAAGAAAGTGAAAAGGAGCAAGGGGCTGTCTTCCCGACTGCCACATGCTCCCCAGCAAGGCCTATACTCACCTCCTCTGCCCGCTGGGCCTGGGGATGGTTATCCAGAAAGGTGCCCTCAAGGACAGAGCCCACAATGGTCAGGCCCTTCCCTGCCTTGAGCTGGGAGGTCAACGAGAGCAGCTGTGGATGGACCACGTTCTGGTCTTGGTCCACACGTACCAGCACCAGCAGCTGTGGCCTGAAACGGGTGTAAGATCACGTGATCTATCTACCACCTCCCCAAGCACCATACCCATACACCCATACTCCACACACTAACCACCTGTCCTCCATACTCCCATCCACCTAAACATCCATCCACCCATGTCCTTGGGTGATCAACCCATCCAGTCATCTCCCACACATCTCTCAATCCACCCACCCATCCATCTCTGCATCCATCTCACTCACCCATACATTCATCCATCTACCCACCCACCCACCTACCTCACTCACCCACCCATCCATCCATCTATCCACCTACCCATCCATCTTTTTATCCTTCAGTTATCCACTCACATCCATGTTAATTTACCGCACATGCATTATTCATTCAATTACCCTCACATCCACCTACCACCATCCAGCCACACATCCATCTATTCACCCAACCACACTCCCATACATGCATACACTCAGTTATCTACCCATCTGTTTATCTATTCCTTTCCTTATTCATTTAGCCACCCCAGCCAACCGTCAGTTTGAGAGCATCCTCTAAGCACCTACTACTCTGAGCTAGATCCTGTGCTAAGCATTTGAGGATGCATAGACTTTTATGGAAAGCTCCAGTCTCTAAAAGGCCAGTTTAGTGGACATGAGGGAGGACAAGTCCACGATGTCCTCGTTCCAGAGTTCCAGACTTTACTCATAGCCAAATGAACCTGAAGGAGAAGGAGGGCTTGCAGAGCAAGCAGTTAGAAGCACCTGGGCTGAGAGGCAGGAGGGGAAGATTCGGGGTCCAGTTTTGCCTTCCACTATCCCTGAGACCTTCCCTAAGCCCTAATTTTCAAGTGAATCAAGTGAGAGATTGTTATTAATCTAGAGATTTCTAAGCAGCCCTGTAACTATCAAAGTGGATGATTCCACCTCTCCCACAGCAAATACTCTGTGATACTCCACTTCCCTGTCTGGGCACATCCCTTCTCCAGGGAACTGTGAGCTCACTACGTCCCCAGAGACTGGAAAGGGGCAGTGCAAAGATCATGCGTTCATATGTGTTTTTTTTAACAAATGACGGCATGAATGGAGGGATGGATAGATGGTTAGGAATTGGCATGGTGGGTAGGATTTTGGAGAACAAATGTGTGGAACCTCAGCTTAGCCTCGGCATTCCAGGAGGGAAGGGTTCAGATGAGGCCAAACACCACTCAGCCAGAGCAAAACAGAGCAGGCAGGGTGGGTCAGGCCCTACTCCCTTCCTCTTCCCTGGCTGAGCCTTCACTCTTGGGTCCCCATCGCTCACCTCCAGTTCTTGGTGTGCGGGGGCCCTTCTTCCAGGCGCAGCAGGGCGTAGCGAGCAGCGCTGAGAGACAGGCCTCGGATCCCATCGCCCCATTCCTTCTCTGCCCTGGGGGCCGGAACAGGAGGATCACGAGAGGCAGAAAGCCGAGGAGTGCCAGGGAGAAGCACCCACCCCACGAGGTGGAGCCAGAGCCGTCCATCTCGGGTTCAGAAGGGCAGTCACACCTGGCCACCTCCATTTCTCAAAGCCTCAGCCCCTTGCTCTGCTTCTGTCCCACCCCCTCACCCTTTCCTCTCCATTCTCCCCATCTTCTCTCCCTTTCGGCCTCAACCCCACCCCTACCCCCCAAGTACCCATCACCGCTCTCCCCTCCTCACCCCTGCCCCTGCCAGCCTCGCCCCGCCTTACCCGCGGTACTCGATATACTTGTAGATGAGCCCAGCAATGAGCATGGCCACCAGGGCGTAATACCAGGAGCAGATGAACATGAGGGCCAGGCAGAGGCTCATGCCCAGGAAGGAGAGTGTCCTGAACAGTGGGAGGGAGACCCGGCCTCTGAGCCCCCGCGGGGTTCTCACTGGTGCCCAGGCTCAGATGGCAAGAGTTAGATGGGGCAGGGAGGGCCAGACCTGGGAGGCTGCAGCCAGGGCTAGAGGAGCCCACACCATCATCTCCAGGAGCACCACGGGAACCTGGGCCCTCTGGGTGGATGAGCAGCTGTGGACAGGGCCCCACCCAGCTCCTCGGTCACCACTGCCCTGGCCCAGTGCCTCAGGCCCTGGCAGGCCACCCTGCCAGATGGGTTCTGAGGGCAGGGGTCTCTGGGGAGAGTTGGAGGCAAGATGTCCCAGGAAGAACATGGGACGAGGAGACTGATACAGCAGGAGCACTGAGGTAGGAGGGAGGCAGGCGGCCTGGGTTCTGGTCTAGGTGTGCCATAGCCTTGGGCGGGGCGGGGGGAGGGGAGGGGGTGACCTTGGGCCCATCCCTTTCCATGCCGGAGCCTCCACTTCATTTTGGTAGAATAAGCATGATCATGCCCACCCTGTCTGTCCCACCGGCCTGTTGTGAGGATCAAGAACCATCAAGCAGAATGAGCAGAAGTCTGGCCCCACACGAGGAGCAACTTCCATGCCCCAAGCACTGGAAGGGTCACAGGGGCCTGTGAGGTAGGTACGGTTATTGTCCCATTTCACAGCTGGGGAAACTGAGGCTTCCTCCTCAAGACCGGCAGGTGTTGAGCACCACGGACATGAGAGGGATTCTAGCTGGGACTGTCAATACTGTTTTCTGTTATTTCTTGTCATTGTAAGGAGACCTCCTCCCAGGACTTTTCTCATGCCACTTGGGCTACGAGAGCAGGAGTTGAGGGTCCTGAGACCTGCAGGGGATGGGCTGGGGTGAGGGGCCGGGGAAAGGGTGGTCCTGTGGGGTGGGGGGGCAAGGGAGGACAGGCACCCACCAGTGGTAATATCGAAAGCGTGGCCGCCAGTTGGGCGTCCTCAGCAGTGTCTGTACTGCGCAGGCCAGGTTCACAAACATGTAGCACATGAGGAAGAACCTAGAACCCAGAAAGGCCCCGGAGAGACAGAGATGCAGGAGAGACAGACACACAGGGAGAGAACAGGGGGAAAGGGAGGAAGAAACTGGGGAGGCGGCCGAGTCATGTTCTGATACGTAAGAAGGGGCTCAAAGGCCAGATCCCCTTACAGCATGCCCCGGTGCATGTGGGGATGAATCTCTGTACAACAAAGGACAGGTTTCTACGACAGTGGGCATGTTAAAGTGGTCCAAGTGGGCCGTCCAGAGTCCCAGCTGGAGCATCCAGGTAGAGACACGCCCCCCCCCAGAGCTGATGGGGAGGGCAGGAGGCCAGCACGCACATAGAGAGGATGGGGGCGACCTCATCCAGGGAAGCGATAAGGATGCCAATCTCGCAGATACAGGCGGTGAGGAGCAGGGCCCACGTTGGCTCTCCATTGGCTTTGCCGTGGCCGAACACCTGAGGACGCAGCAACCATCACAGGGGCCTTAGACCCTAAGGACTTCTTGTCTCTCTCCTCCAGTCATGGGGAACAGTACAGGAGAGACAGGGGGAGGGATGCTGTGCTTCTCATCCTTTAAAGGTACCCAAGGGGATACCAGGTTTTTGCTGTATCTTACCCACCCTGACATTGGCACCCGAGTGCAGGGAAGTTCAGATGATCCCTGAAGGGGAACAGGAGTGGACAGATGGAAGAAGAGCTCCAGGCAGCCAGCAAGCAGCCGTGACGGATTTCATCATATATATATATATTTTTAAAGCACCACAGAGAGCACCCTTCTCTCATTTGCCCTTTGGCTGTCTCCCTGAGTCCCTGCCCAGTCACGAGGCCCAGAGAGGACAATTTATTTTCCCCCCAGGAGCAGATAACCCTGCCAAAGGAGATGGCCCTGAGGATGGGCCAAGTCCCAACTAAAGCACACCCATTTTTCATAGTGGCATCACAGCAGTTCAAGGCTTGCTGTGGCCTCTGCTCACCAGGTGGCTCACTGGGCAGGGGCCTGGATGGCTGGTATGGGGGTGGACTATCAGCCCATGCCTTGCCCACCACTGACCTGGAGGAAGGGCACTATGCCATCGCGGGAGATGGCCTGCAGCAGGCGAGGGGCCCCCGTGAGGCTCTGCAGCCCAGCCCCGCAGGTAGAGAAGAAGGATCCGATGACGATAACCCAGGGGGATGGCCAGGCCAGGGTTCCCACCACCAGATTGCCATTCACAGCTTCACCAAACCTGGAAGGAAGCATTAGAAGATAGGAGATGCTGGGTGAGCAATGCCACCTGGATTTCCAAAGGGCTCCCCTGCCAATTGTGGGGCCAGCCTGTGTAGGGGCTGGCTGTGTAGGGGTGAAGGGACAGACAAAGCCCCTGATGACATGGGCTGTCTGTGTGGCCTTGGGCAAGACATTCAACCTCTCTGTGTCTCAGTTTCTTCAGCTGTAAAGTGAAGATCATTATAATCACCAATCTCATATGATTGGTGGGAGGAATAAGGAGACAACATGTAAAATGCTTAGCACAGTGCCTGGAACTTAGTGCTAGTGGCAACTCAGTTTTTTTTTAACTTGAGGTCTAGTTGATGTACATAAGATTATAAAGTTTCAGGTTTACAAGCATAGTGATCCATAATTTTTAAAAGTCATACCTCATTTATAGTTATTATAAAATACTGGCTGTATCCCCTGTGCTGAACAATATATCCTTGCAGCTTATTTCTTTTACACAGAGTAGTTTGTACCTTTTAACAGCCCACCCTTATCTTGCCCCTCCCTGCTAATAATGATTCTAGTATTTGGTCAGTTGTATAAGACTGTGTCATCCTGGGCAGATATCCCAAACTGTGTCTCCATCTCAAAAATGGGGATTCTGGTCTCATCACATCGTGACATGATGTGGTGTGAGAATCAAGAAGAACACTTTCTAAGCATTTTCTGTTTTTAAGACAATGCCATTTGGCCTCCTCCTAGACTCCCTGACTCAGTTCCCCCCCTGCTAAGAACCTATCCACATAAGCGGCCAGAGTGAGCCTTCAGAAACAACACTGACCGTTTGGCACTGTCTTAAAACAGAAGATGCTGCCTCAGTAGGTAGAGGGAGTCCTGGCCCTGGAGTGTGCAAGCAGAGGTGTGCCATGTGGGTTCTGTTTCCCAGAACCCGGCCCCCTGATGCCCACCCCACCCTCCCCAGAACAGGCTCCTTCCTGAGACCCTTACTTGTCCCGAAGGACGACTCCCTCGATGCAGGCCCCAAACAGGACAACGGAGCTGATGTCTGCAGCAGAGGATGAAGGAGAATCCCCAGGGCGGCATTCCCCATCCTCCCCACCCCTCAGCTTCAGAGACCCTCCATCTAGCCCTCCCCACCCACAGAGGTCCCTGCCCAGCCGTGCAGGATACAGACAGCGGAGGTGGTGGCGATGGCCAGGATGGTGCCAGTGGGGATCGACTTCTGGGCATCCCGCAGGTCCCCAGAGCGGTTAGAACCAGCCATGATCCCTGTAAACAGAGGAGCAACTAGGACAGGAGCCATGGGAGACCAGACAGAGAGAGGACACCAGCTTCCGAGTCATGAACCCAGGAGTCTAGTCTTGGCCTGTTGACTCGTGTGAGAGCTTGGGCGTCACTTGGCTACTCCGGGCTTTAATTTCCTCACCTGTCCAGTGGGAGGTGAATTGGCTCCTGCTTATGTAATGGGGCTATTGGACTAAGAAATTCCCCACATCATGATTGACTTTCTCCCTACCCATCCACTCCCAGGCAGTCTTCCCTCTCTGAGCTCCCCTTCACCTGTGACTGAGGGGAAGTAGATGCCAACCAGCAGGGTGAAGTAGGAGGTCATATCGCTGAAGACATAGGGATGGTCCATGTCGACAGGGGTACCATCTGCCAGGCCTGCCGAGGGCATCCCACGCCTTTCCACAATCACCCCCTTGGTCAGGTAGGAGCTCCATAGGTTCTCTGTTGGGGAGACATGACTCTCAGATATCAGAGTGCCAGAGCTCTGGGGCCAGGAGGCAGGGTGGACAAAAAAAGGGTCAAAATCAACCAGCTCTTATTTCCACCAACATTTCCTAAGCTCCTGCTCTGGACCAGGGGCTTTGCACATGAATCAGATCTAGTCCTTGCCCTAAGATAGTCCAAGGTACTGAAGGACATATACAACAAAGACCTATCTCAGATTGATTCAATATGTCCCAAACTGATCTCGCCACCCACTCATGGCAAATGGCTCCTTTCTTGTATCTCTTATCCTGGTAAAAGGCACCACCATCAACACAGATCAGCTTGACATTGCCCACAATTGTTCCCTTTCCCTGTCTCTGTTTCAAAACCATCTCCAACTCCTATCCATTATTCCTCCTAAATATTTCTCAAATACACCCTTTCTCACCTGTCTAGTGTTTCTCCACTCTGGTGCTATTAACTTGTAGTGATAACTATAAGAACAGGCAATTCTTTGTATGTGGGGTGGGGGCTGTCCTCTCACGTTGTAAAGTATTTAGCTGCATCCCAGCCTCTATGCACCAGATGCCAGTAATAACCCTTCAGTTGTGACAACCAAAAAATGTCTCTAGATATTACCACCTGTCTCCTAGGGGAGGGTGGGCAAAACAGGCCTGATGGAGAACCACTTTGCTGTCATCCACCACTCTCAATAAGAAAACCATCATCTCTCACCAGGACTCAGCATCAGCCTCCTCTTGGACTCCCTGACTCAATTTCCTCCCTGCTAAACCCATCCACATTAGCAGCCAGGGTGAACCTTCAGAAACAACAAACTGACCACGTCCGCCTCTTACTTAGAACCCTCTGGTGGCTCCTCATCACCCTCAGAATACTGTCCAAACTCTTCAACATGGCTTCCAGGGCTGACCACAGTCTGGCCCATGTCAGTCTCTCCAACATCATTTCTTGCCCCTCCTTCCCTTGCACTTTATGCCCCAGTCATACCAAATTACTCGTGGTTGGAAGGGCACAATATGCTCTTCTGTGTCTGCATGCTTTTAGGCAAGCTGTTTTTCTGCCTGTAATTCCCTTATTCCCCTTGTATAGCTGAAAGTCTCTTATCTGTCCTTCAAAACCCTTTTCAGATGAATCCAGGAAGCCTTGTCTTACCACCTTATACACATGACCACTCCCTCCCTTGGGAGAACTCTGTTCATTGAATGCACGTCTACACATGTCATAATTTATTTGCTATTACATCTGTCTCTGCTATTAGATTCCTTGAGGCCAAGAACTGTGACTTATTTATGCTGTGTTCCTGGTGCTCAGCACAGAGCTAGGCATTTAGCAGGTGCTTAGTGAATATTTGCCAAACTGATGGCTTTCTTTCCCACTAGATGGAAAGACATGCAAAGGTTCCCTTTCATCTCTACCTCTCTGTGATCCCGAGGACAGAATATGGCCCAGAGTAGGTGCTCAATTAAAATGGATAGAATTTAACTGAATCCCAAAGAGAGTCCCTTAATCCTAACTGATTAGTCCACAATCCCTGCAGTATTCCCTGGACACCAGACCTCTTCCCTCCCTCAGACCTTTGATGAGGCCACTGGCAGCGCCAGGAATGCCCTGGATCTCCGTGACATTGTTTTGCATGAAGTACTCATCACAGGTGGCGTTGAGGAATCTGGAGGAGCAAAAAAGGCCCCAGAGCCGTGTGGTCACTGTCTCATTTCCTTCCCACGCCAGCTTGGCACAGACATCAAAGCCATGGCGAGACAGTGTGCGGTTCCCCAGGAGGCAGATCCTAGGGAGAGAAACAAGGGAGGAAGATGGGGAGGGATGTAACCTTGCCCTGGTTTCACGGTAGAACCTCTAGGGGAGCACAAAAAAACACAGATGCCAGGGCCCCATATCCAGAGATTTTGATTTAATTGGGATGGAGCCCAGGATCAGTGTTTTTTCAAAGCTCCTAACTACTAGGGAATCTCCTCCCTCCCAAGTGACTCTAGTATGAGCCAGGGCAGAGAATCACTGCTTTCCAGCGATGCTGTTTCAGCACCATGGACAGCAGCCACCATGTGCCATCCTTCTGAGCTGTGTTATGGAGGAGAATGTGTCCTGGGAAGAGAGGCTGAACCAAGAGGGACCTGAGCCCCTAGACCCTCTGTTCTGTGTCCTGTCCTATTATAGGGAAGGTATTTAAGAGGTTGTCTCATTCCATAAGGTTGTTCCCCACCCAAGAAATCTTTCCCTAACACAGACTGGTCATCTCTTCAGAAATATTTCCATTTGACTCTTCCTAACTCCACCTGAGTGAGCATGCCCAGTCATGTCCAACTCTGTGGCCCCATGGACTGTAGCCCTCCAGGCTCTTCTGTCCATGGGATTTCCCAGGCAAGAATACTGGAGTGGGTTGCCATTTCCTACTCCAGGAGATCTTCCTGACCGAGGGGTTGAACCCATGTCTTCTGTTTGGCAGGTAAATTCTTTAACTCTGAGCCACCTGGGAAGCCCAGCTCACCAGCAAGCAGTTGACCCTCGCAAGGGAAACTGTGCCCACCTCCAAAAAAACTTACCCCACCCTAAAGAGATTTACCTGAAACCAGGAGAGGTTTTCCCTCCCAAGAGAGTTTACTCTGAATCCACAACCACTCCGATTCTGAGAGATAGGGGCAGGCAGAGGGTGGCAGAGACTAGTGTGAAGACCCTGAAACCAGCGAGGGAGGAGGGGGAGGGTGCCCGAGGCTCAGGGCAAGAGCACTTACGGGAAGTTGGGTGGGTCGAAGGCAGACTTGATGACCCCAGCATAGATGGCCAGGATGGAGAGGATGACACAACCCAGAAAGACAAGGGCGAACTTGTTGACGTACTTGACGCCCACAAACACCACAGTGGCCATGCAGGTGAGCACACAGGTGCCATACACACGCATGTTGTTCAGCATGGCTGCTGCCTCCCCACTGGCATCTTCTGCCTTAAAAATTGCCATGGCTGGGAAGAGGTAAGCCTGTGGGAAAGGGGTGAGGCAGTCAAGCAGGCAACCCAGTGGGGACCAACGAAGAACCACCCCAAGGAAATAACCTGAGGTGTAGGCAGGGCTTTGGAGAAAAAGATAACTCTTCACAGCATATTTAAAGTAATCCAAGACTGGGAAGGACATCCAATGATAGGGTCTGTCCTACAAAGACTATATATAGTCATTACAGAGTCATTAAAAGATGATACTGCAAAAATGTTAAGAGCAATTATTAATTTCTATCATTTTTGTTATCAAGTATAAGTATTAATGATTATTTATTGTCTTTATTTTTTAATTAGAAAGGCAGATATAAATTAGACATTCATCCCTAGAGGACTGGGCAAATTAATCATGGTATTTGCAAATAGATTATGTAGCTACTAAAAAGGACAACAAAGATTTATATGAACCAACTTAAAAAAGCTATCCCTGTTAGACTGGGGTAAAAACAATCTATTTTTAAAGAGAATGTGTCTTATCTCATTTTTGTAAATATATATATGTGTACTTACATGTGAATATATACACACATACGTGTGTATATATGTCTGTCTGTGTGTAGATACATCAAAATGTTAACAGTCGTTTCCCCTGAATGGTAAAAATGTAATAATCTTTATTCTTTTTGCACATCTGTATTTTCCATAATTTCTATATGAAATATTAATATATTTATATTGCTACAAAAGTTATTTTCAGTTGTTAGTGATATTTGCAAGGAGAGTTTTGAACTATTAGAGGAATCTATAGTTTTATAAAGACAAAATGCAATATCATAAAGAAAAACAAAAACTAGAAAGATACGCCAAAATGTTAATGATGATTTTCTTCAGGATACTGTTATTTCCCTTTTTACATTCTTTGATTTTTTCCAATTTACTTTTTTTAACTTTCCATTTCAATGGGTAGAATTGCTTTTATAATAATTTTTTAATTTTGTAAAAGCCATAGAGGTCTATTATTATTCTCTTAAAATTTGGCTTCTTGGGTCTTTTATTCCCCATCTGTCCTTCCTGACCCTGGACTTCTCCAATCTGTCCCCAAGCCAGAAGCTAAAACATCTGTTAGTTCTAGTTCTCTAAAGCAGTGCAGTTGGGTGGACATGCACAGGCTTCAGAGTCAGAAAGACACAGTTCATGTCCCTTCCACATGTCCCTTTAATTCTCTGAGCTTTGCTTTCCTCATCTGTAAAATGAAGACATCTAACTCATGCAAGAGTCATGAGAATAAAATAAAATGGTACATGGCCAGCCACGGGGCCTGGATAGAATAGGTGTTTGGGAAATGTCAGCCTGGCTCTCTGTATACCAAGGAACCTTCAGCTCCTACTTCCTCCTGCAGGGGCAGGAAGAACTGAGACCCAAGTCAGCAGCTATCCACTTCAGACACTGCCCAGGGCCCTGACTGCTCATCAGTCACTGCTTCTGACAGATCGTTTTCTCAGCTCCTTCTTTGCAACTCGCCAACCACCTGCTCTCTACTGTGAACATGCAGAGTACCTAGCACACTGCCCCCTGGCACGTAGTAGGCAATCATTGAGGGACATGACTGTTATCATTTCTACCATGACTGTACTCTTACCAACCCACCTCTTGCCAGTCGGTCGCCGAGTGACCTTGAGCAAGTCATTTGACCTCTCTGAGCTTCTCATTTGTAAAATGGGCATAATAATACTTAAACCTCATGAGGATTCAAGCTAATGACTGTAAAGCACTTGGAACTCTGCTGAGAGCACAGTGGGTGCCTGATGAACGACAGCTGTTCACGTTACATAATTAGTGTATCCTGTCTCCCCAACTAGACTGTGAACTCTTTAAAGACAGAACCACATCTGATATCCCTCTAGCCTTACTGAGTGACCTAGCCTACAGGAGGTGTCCAGGGAGCATCTGTGAACTGATTGACAGCTCGGGACCCACACCTCCTGCCTGGCCCCCCTTACCAGCAGGATTTCGATGGTGCCCAGGATGTACATGGCCCCAGCAAATGTAGTGCCCAGGTAGAAGCAGAGGCCCACGGCGCCCCCGAACTCTGGACCCAGAGACCTGGAAATCATGTAGTAGGAGCCGCCAGCTGTAGAAAGAACCCAGTATTGGCAAGAGGTTCCAGGAACCCTGGGCTGCTGTAGGGGGTGAGGGGGGTGATCAGAGACAGTGGTGGGAAGGGGGTTGCCCAGGGCCTCACAAGCCTTACAGGCTGTAGTGGGAGACCCAGCCAAATACTCTGAGTGGCTTTTACAACACTCATTACCATGTTGCTAATTACCCCTCTAAGGAGGTTATGGCTCAGAAAATAGGATGATGGAGAAGAGGGTCTCAAGCAAAGGGAAGAGATCTTTCATTGCCCCATTCAACACCATCAACAGCCTCCTTCCCCTCTCCTTAAAAGGGCTGCCCCCATCTACTCCACAAACATCACAGCCCAGCCCCAGACCTGCAGGATGGCCTCTCAGGGGTCCTGAGGGCGCCCAAAGCCCTGGTCACTGCCCCTCGTTCCTTCCAACAGTCCAGGTCTCCCTCCCACCCAGCCAGGCCCCTTTCCCCCCCAAAGGCCCCAGTCACGTACCAGGCACGACACCGTTGGTTGCAATCGCACTCATGGAAATGGCCGTGAGCATCGTCTGTGAGGACAGAGATCACCATCAGGGTGGCGGCTGGGGTGGGGGCTGAAGCTCCTAGCCCATAAACGCCCGCCAAACCCACAAGGCCTCTTCCACTGAGCTTCTCCTTGGTACAGTTCCAACTCGTACTCCTGCCAAGTCCTTCTTGTCCAGAAAAACCTCTTCTTCACCCAGCACATGGAAGGAACGCGAGCTCTCGCATCAGAGAGCTCTGAAAACCCCAGTTTGGCCTCTGACCAGCTGTCTGACTGGAGGAGACATGTCACTTCAGTTCTCTAAGCCTCTGTTTCTTTGTTTATTCAATAGGCAGGTGCACCAGCTTCGGCACGGCTACCGCATATGTCGAGGGGGGAATCGCAGGTCACACGTGAGAAAGCATAAACGTCACAGAAAGTAGGTGTTTAGTGAACATGTGGGGGGTTTTTTTGAGAGGATGGGAAGAATTCAGCCAGACCTGTTTGGGACCCATCATCCCGTTTTCCTGTGAGTCGAGACCTACCAAATGTTAACTGTCGTGGGGCTGTAGGTGGATCTGATATATTAATGCACACCTATCTTTTTTATCAATGAGTCTGCAGCACCCACACCCACACAAAGATCCAGGTGACACCTGGTTGATGGCCATCAGGGACGAGCCTGGGAGAGGCTGGAAGGCCCAGTCAGACCTAATTTCCTCTTCAAGATTATACGCAGTGTTTCCTATAAAAAAGCTCAGGTCTCATGCTCCCCCCACTTCCCTTCCCCTCCCACCCCCAGGTCCCTGCTCAACCCCCAGCTGTCAGGGGACGGGTGAGGGGAAGGAGTCACTCACACAGGAGCAGCAGATGAAGACCATGCAGAAGGCCTCTATGATGCCCGCGATGCCCACCACCCACGTGAGCCGCAGGAAGAGGATGACCCCAAAGATGTTCTGCAGGCACGGTAGGTACACGCCCATGAAGGTGCCCATGCGGGGGGCCTGCCAGGGAGGCTGGCATCAGTTTCTGCAGCCCCCAATCCCTACCAGCACCCCAGGCCCTCTCCTCTTCCCCAGATTTTCATCCCCCTCCCCTCCCCGCCTGCATCTCTACCCCTCATCTCCCATCCCTTCCCCTTCCTCTGCCTCCACCTCCTATCCTTCCATCTCCATCATCCATCCCTTCATCTGAATCCCTTTTTCCTCCCCTGCCTTCTCTCCCCTCCAGCCCTCCATCCTCCCACAGCCCTTCTTCCCCAAGGCCCTCACCTGCACCGGCTTCTTTTTTCCACCCTCGTTGTTTTCTGCCTCCTCATGCTCCCTGCTCCCCTGGGGCAGGTTGGTGTAGTTGGCCAGGCCACTAAGCAGGGAGGACACCATGGGGCTGGTGTCCATCTCCTCCTATGGAGGGAAGTTGTCAGTGTTGGGGCACCAGGATCTAGAGGAGGGTGAGCCAGGTGGTAGGAGGCAGAGAGAGATGGGAACCAGGAGGCAAGCCATTGAGACTGGGATGAGACAGGCAGAGAGAAAGGGGTTGGGATAAGAAGTGGGGGAGCAGGGGGAAAGGGAAAGAGAAGAAGGAATGGGGAGGTTCAAGGAAGAAGGCAGGCCTGAGAGAGAAATGAGAGGAGGAGACAGTGCCCCAAGGAAGGAGGCGGGGATCGGCTGATGAAGGTGGAGAAGAATCGTGGGGGGTAGTCCCAGGACCCCAGGTAACCCACCTCAAATAGGGCCATGTTCTTGCCGTCATACTCCTTCCCCTTCTCTGTGTCGGTGCTGTTGATGAAGGGGCTGCTCTCCTTGGGGTTGCCATCACCTGAGAAGGCAGAGGAGTGAGAGACTCGGCATCAGTTGTTTGTCACCTGTCTGCCTGGGCATCCAGCTGGGTGGCCACTTTAACTTGCTGAACCTCAGTCCGCAGGTTGAAAACACTAGCTAATGCTACCTCCCTTGCAGAATTTTAGTTCTGTATAGCAAACCAAGTGCACTCCCTGACATATGCAGGGTATTTAATGAATGTGTAAGTGCTTCTTTGCTCTGGTAGGTGGAGGGGGGTCCTACTTCATTCATCAGGGCACCAGAGTTCCCTCCTTGACTGTAACTGGCCCATCCTGGTGTTTGGGGGATGGAGGCATGCTCTTTCCTAGAGGGGAGGCAGAGACAACTGCAGCCCGAGGCCCCCAAGATACTCCACCTCTTGGAAAAGTGACCCCCTTTGGTGTATCCTGTGTCCCTGGTTCATCTTCAGTCAGTGTGTATTTACTGGATGTCTCCTGCATGCCGGTGTGGGCGTGGGGGGGGGAATAAAACACAGCCTGAGACCATCCCTGCCCTCGGGGAACCCAAAGGCAGGGGAGATAAACTCATAGCCAGCAGTTTCCAACCCAGAGTGGTGAGTTGTGGGGCAGAATATGAACAATGGACTGTGGGAACATGGGAGAAGCACTCAGCCCAGCCTGGGAGGTCACGGAAGGCTTCCCAGAGGAAGTGACGTGTTGGCTGAGAACTGAAGGATGAGTAAGAGCTAGACTGGGAGGGAGCCGGGAGGGTGTTCCAGGCAGATAGAACAGCAGAACAGTGTGTTCGATGGCCCAGAGGTAAGAGTGAGCTGGACTGGGTTAGAGGACCTGAAGATCAGGGAGAGTCTAAGGAAGGGGCATGGGGGAAGGGGCGCTGGAGGATGAAGGAGAAGCATATGAAAAAAATGAGGCTAGGAAGGTAGGTGTGGGCTGGGTCCTTGACTAGCTGACCATGTTAAGGATCTCGGATTTCATCCAGAGGACCATGGGAAATTACTGAAGAGTTTCAGGCAAAAAAGAACCGTGGACAAATTTGTGTTTTAGACCAACCACTCTGGCCTTTTGATGAAGAATAAAGAAGCTAGTTGGGGGGACTTTCCTGATGTTCCAGTGGTTAAGACACCACGCTTCCACTGCAGGGGGAATGGGTTCAATCCCTGGTTGAGGAACTAAGATCCCACATGCTACATGTGGCCAAAAAACAGGGGAAAAAATGTAGAAGCTAAGGGCTTTAAGAAATCTGGGCAAGGACTGATGATACCCCAGACCAGAGCAGTGTGGAAAAATGAGCAGACTCCTGAATTATTGGCACACATTTCTATGCCAGATGTGTGCCGATGTGGCAAGAAGGGATCTAGGATAATGCCTGGGTTTCTAGCAGAGGTAAATGGGTGGATGATGGTGCTACTTAATAAACAGAGGGAAAAGAGGGTGACTAGGGGAGGGGAAGAGGCTGAATTTGACTGATGGTGAGGGACTGTAGGACACTCCAGAGAACCTGTCCAGAAGCACTTGGATATATGGATCAGCCTGGGACCCAGGAGAGAGGCTGGGCATGAGAATCAGGGATAGTCCATGAAAAGTTGTGTAGCAAGTGTGTGAAACCATGTGCCTGGATGAGATCATGCAAGGAGGAAGTCTCTAGGGCATTAAGGAGAGGGTCCTTTCAAAGAGACATAAGCACCCACCCACCCACACACCCACACACACACACACACACACACAGGCACACGCCCTTGGTTCCAGCCATCACACTTTCTCAGTTTTCAGGACTGAATCCCAGTAGTGGACATCTCTTTGGACTCCGGGGAAACTCTCCAATGATCAAAACAGAAGTATGTATTCAAAATACATATTCTGAATTGCCTGTCCCCTCATCTCCTGACCTCTCTCTGTCTCTCTCTATCTCCATTTTGCCCAAATCCTCCCCATCCTCTCCTGGAAATCTCCCTCAGTCTCTCAGTCAGGGTCCGTCCCCAAAGCATGATCTGCTATAAATCCAGTCTCATCGTGATTCAAAACTGTGGAAGCGATGCCTCATGTCCTCAAGGAAAACCCACCGCTCACCATCTCCAGCCACCACCTCCACTTCACTCATCAAGCCAAGAACTCCTGATCCCCAGATAGGGCCTCCACCAGCTCACTCTTCTCCTCATGTACACGAGTTCTGGGACTAGCAGACCTGTCCTGCCAGTGGAAGGACACGTAATAGGTGCTCAGCAAAAAGTCTGTTGAGGTGAATTCCCCTGGGTTCCCTTCCTGACCCTTAGGGTCTCGGAAGAGTTCTTTGGGGCTAGAAAACAGAAATAAAAGTGAGGTGGGTCCCTCTTTATTTTTAAGATGCTGACAAGAGGCCTTGTGTTCTCACCACATTATAGTGCGAACAGAGCGTTGGGGATGAGATGAGAAGAAATTTCTTAATGGTTAAGAAAACAGGCTGGAGTCAAGAAGATTTAGGCTCCAGTCCCAACTTCGCTGGCTGTGTCGACCCGTTGGGCAAGTCACTTAAACTAAGCCTCGGTTTCCTACTTTGCAAAGGGATAATAATCGTGTTTAACTCAGGGCTGTGGTGGGGATTAAGTAAAATAATGCCTGTTGGGCGTGCATGTATTGGGGGCATAAGTATACTTACTGCTGTTACTATTACAGTCACGATTATTACTAATATACGTGGTACCCCACCCACCCTGGGCGCCCTATCCCACACCCCTTCCCCAACGGCAAGATTTAGGGGCCCTGTCTCCTGTGGGTTCTCGTCCCCGCAGCTCTTCGAGGTTAGGATCGTCAAGCACGAGAGTCCCCCATTCCTTTCACACCCCTCCCCTCCTCCTTCGTGGGGGCGCGGGGAGCGTACAGGGCGGGAAAGAGGGCGTCCTGGCCGGAGACCCGGCCTCGAAGCAGCCCCGCGCCGGTCTCCATGGCGACCGCGCGGGCAGAGAGCGCAGCGCTGAGCAGAGCCGGCCACGCGCCCGCAGAGGCTTATGTAACGCGGCGCGCAGCGCGGAGCCAGACTCCGGGCCGGAGCCCAGCCAGGAGGTGAGAGCAGGGGAGGGGGCAGCTCATAGGCTTGTCCTGGGTCGCGCTTTTCCACCCGCCGTCTGGAGGGGACGCCAGGCCCCCAGCCTGGTCTGCCAGGGCTGATTTTGACCCCTCCCTGGAACCCCGGTTGAGGGGGAGGGCTGAGCTTCAGGAGCCCTCAGAGGGGCAGGACCGCGAGGGGGAACCTCGCCCCCATTCCCTTAGCCGGGATCAGAAGGCTGGGAGAGCGCCGTGCGGCGCGAGCGCGAGAGGCCGGGCCAGACAGAGGCTGAGCCCTCTCCGCCCCCGCCCTCGCCCCCGCCCCCTGGGAGCTCTCAGCCCGAATCGGCTTTCAATTAAGCTGCGGCCGCCAGAGCTCCCAGGGAGGAAACAGGCTAGCGGCACGGGCTAAGCAGCCTCCCCTGGAGGCCTGAGGCCAGGCCTGGGGGAATCCCCCAGTCAGAGGAGGGGAGTAGGGGACGGCGTCAGACCCCAAGAGGAAAGGAGACCTGGGGGCCAGGGACAATATCCTTGTGTTCTTTAGTCCAGAGGACCCTTCTTACTCTGGTCATTCCCACCTCCCCGAGGTCAGCATCCAGGTCTCCTACATCTCCAAGAACCTAAGTTCAGAGATGCCGCATTTTCTCGGTTTGATGGTCTTCCCTCAAGCCCCGGGGGGACGGATCCCCCCCCCCAACACACACACCACCATCACCGACTCCAAGCACTACTGGGAGGCCTTCTTTCTCTCTCTGGGGCCAAAATGCCTGACCCAAGTCCTGGCTGCTCTAGTTTCAGGTCCTGGCCACTCAGAGAGAGATAGAGAGAAAGTCTGCAGACAGTCTGCTACACTCAGAGTCTGGAAAACTTGTGGGGAGGGGGTAGAACTGAAGGTAGTTCCTAGTTGGAGTCCTGCTGCACACTCTTTTCTAGGCCACCTGAGACCCCACAGAAATCCCATGGCCCAAGAAGGCGCCATCGTCAGGGTAGGGCAGGCAGGGCCTGGGAGACTGGACCAGACCCTGTGTCTGGGGGAGCAGAGCCCCCTCCTCAGAGTGGAGACATCTGAAGGGGGTCCCATGTGGGAATGACACTCCACACCTTCGTTCCCTAGGAGCAGCGACGGGATGCCCGGCTTTGCTGCAGACTCGACTTTGCCAAACCACCCCCTCCCGCAGCCTGAACCTTCTATGGAGGAGGACGCCTGCAGATTGACCCCAGGGTCACTGGGGAGAAGGATGAGTTAACCAGCCAGTAGTTCCTGCCCCTACTCAGTTTCAGGGAGGAAGAAAGGGTGTCAGAGGATGAAGGATCCTGGTATCCACAGCCTTCCCAAGCGACCACTTAGCTCTGACTTGGACCCAGGATTCGGAGGACTTCAAGTCCAGGCTGCCCATCCCTGAAAGACCCTGCGCTTTCAGCCTTTAGGGCCCTTGGGCCATCCCCTGGGGGAGATCTGCAGGAGTCTTGGCCCAGAGGGTCAAGCAATGCCCAGGGGAGCGTTTGAAGGCGCTGAGCGCAGACAGCCAGAGCAGGAGGCGCGCTAGTGCGCAAGGGACGCAGCGCCGCTGGCGGGTGGGGGGTGGGGGCGGCTGACAGCCGTGATGGATGGCTGAGACCGCTGGGGGGCGGCGGGGGGCCTGGGAGCCCGAGGGGGTGGCTGGCCTCGAAGACCTCAGAGCAGGGAAGCCGCGGAGGAGGGCAGGGGAGAGCGGGAGCCGCCAACAGACTCGCTCCAAGCCCCTCTGCTCCTAGCGAGTCTCCGCACCCACCGCAGCGCGTCCGCAGTGTCCGCGCCGCGGCGCCGGGGATTCTGCCGCTGGGACCCCATTCCTGAGGCCTCACTGGGGAAGATAGCAGAGCTGACTAGAGAGACTCCCCTCTGCCCCACCCTGGAAACCTCACAGCTATCCCAGGGTACCCAGAGGAAAGGGAAAGGGGAAAGAAAGGAGGGTGATCTTGCTTCCCGTCCTGAAAAGGAACCCACGGGAACGCGAGAGGGAGAAGCAGATTCCGCAAAGTAGAGCTGAAAATCCCCGGAGGAGGTTCGCTTCAGTCGGAGGTCGGACCTCAGGGAGCTTTGGGGGAGGGGGCTCGGACTGCATCAAGTGACCCCTTAAGGAGACACCGCAGCCGGACGGGGGCTGTCATATGGCTCCAACCCCCCCCCTTAGACACCTTCCCCCCACCTTTCAGCTGGAAGTCTCAAAGCGAGGGACTGCAGCAGACTGCGCCCCCTCAACCCCCGCTCTCTGCGCCAGGACGCCAGGGTCCCTTCTGGGGAAAAGGAGCCCTCCTCCCGCCCGTCGAGCTCCACGTCAGCCCATTCTAGCTCTTCCAACCCCTTCCCACCGACTCCCCCGCTTAGCTAGCCCACGTCTGCCCCCGGGCCGTGGGCAGTGGCAAGCCCTCGGCCCCCAGTCCTAGCCCCGGGCGCGGCACATTCCAGCACCTCGCACAGCGCCTGGCGCATTCCAGTGGAGCTAGGCTCCAGGCCGGCTTGGGCGCCCACCGCCGGGGTCAATCTCAACCTAGCCTCCGAAGGAGGCGGCCCCCCGCTCTGTCTCTAACCCCAGAGCTGCTTCCTCTCCTCGCCGCCCCCGATCGCTTACCAGGGTTGGCTCCCCCATCGCCGTCCTCGCAGTCCGTCAGGTTGTTTAGCATGGTGGCGGCGCGGCGCCGGGCCCGGGGATGGCTGCGCCGCCTCGCCCGCGCCCCTCTGCCTGCCTTCGCCGCTCTCTCGCTCGCTCTAGCTCTCTCTCGCTCTCCGCTCCACGGAGGAAGAAGCTGCAGTGCCCGCCCGCCCGGCGCACACACACTCGCACACGGACACACGCTCACACCCGCGCGCGCCCCCTCTCAGCGGCGGCGCGGCTCACCTCATCCCGTATGCAGGAGGCGTGAGCCACTGGCGGGGTTTTGGGGGGGGAGCGAGGGAGGGAGGAAGAAGAGGGGATGAGGGGCGGGCAGTGCGTTCCTGGAGGCCCCCTCACATGGGAACCTGGGGGCTTGCACCAGTGGGATGGAGAGGGTGCTGCGGGGGACTGGGGTCTCGCCTCCCAGGAGCAGACGCAGCTCCGCCCGCCCCCCATTCTCCGGCGCAGGCGGGGCCGGCACGTGGGCAGGTGCCATCCCGCGCCCTAAAAATAACGGCAGGGAACTAGGTCGCGGCCGCGGGGAGGCCGCCCCGCAGCGGCTGCCTGGCCGGGGTCTGGGCTGACCCCTAGAGGAAAGATGCGGGTATCTGAGGTGGCAGGGGGAGCGCGCCGTGGAATATGGGCCCCTGGAGAGCCTGCCTGCAAAACTGGGGAGGCCGGCCCTAAGGAACGGCGTAGAATCGTGCCCTCGCCCACAATCGCTGCTCAGGAGGCTGGAGCTAGGGATGTGCGGAGGCCAGAGCCTTTAACTCAAGCACCGTGCTGGCCCCCGGAGGGTCAGGGTCAGGGGCTGAACTGTCTGGCTCATCCTGGCTTAAAATGAGAGGCATGAGTCTGAGGAGTTGCAGTGAACCCTTTCTTTCTGTTTAGACCGATAGAGGTCTCAGCGTCTCACCTCAAAGGCAAATCACTGGAGTCCCAAAACATGGGACCCTGCTCCCCCCCACCCCTGCGCAAGGAACCTGGGAAGGAGAGGTGGTGAGGAGGAGAGAAAGCGGCAGTGAGGTTCTGGAGGTTCTGATTCCCCACTGGGGATGGTGCAGCCTCTGGGGAGGGCAGGCCGGTCGCAGGCAGGCCAGGAGTGGAGTGGGGGAGGGGAGAATGAGGCCGCCTGTCGGTTTGGGACCAGATTTTCTCCTGAGGCGGGAGTGTCTAATCCCCTAATCCAGGATTGCTTTCTGAGGATTCCAGAGCTGACATGCTTTCTGCGTTCCTCCCCCTCCCCTGACACCAGTACCCTAGAAGCTTGATTGTCCTGGGACCCCCCCCCCCAGCATCCCAAAACTCCAGGCTCGAGCCCGAGGGAAAAGATCTCAGGAAGCGGCATCAACATTGTGGACCCTTTGAGCCACCCCACCAGCAAGATGAAAACATCCAATGAGGAGAGCCGATCAAGGGAAAATATTTTTGAGACTCACCCAAGCTCCCAGCAGTAGCTCTCTAAGTTTCAGGAGAGTTCCAGGCCTGGAGAGGATGGTTTCAATCATCTTAGCTAATACATAGCTTTCATTTTACAGGTGAAAAAGCTAAGGCCCACTGTTGATGGGGATTGGGGGAAATGATTGCCTATGAACACAATGCCAGTGAATGGCAGAACTTGGCCTAGAATCCAGTTTCCTTTATTCCAGTTTAGGACTCTTCTCCTCAACATAACCTCTTTTGAAATGGGTCCTGCCTCCAATAGAAGAGGCAAAAATGCAGTCATATCCAAACTGCTCAGTGCCTCTGATCCTTGGGTACTAACAAAGGGACTGGGTTGGAGATGAACTCTCTCCCTTTTCTTGCACTCAGGCTTCAGAGATGCAGGGCCAGAGTGGCCTCTCAGCTTGCAGTTGGAGATGGGTGCAGAAGATCTTCAAGGGTCCTAGAAAAAATTAATCTGCCCCACTAGCAATCCAGTTCTAGGACGTGAGTTTTTCAGGACCATGGACAGAGCCTGCTGCTCAGATTCTGTTGTCACACATGTGTTGCTGACTTCAGACTGGGTCAACCACAGAGTCTTCAGCAGCTAACTGAAGTGGGACTCTGAGACATTCTCCAGTAAGATAACCCCTTCACTGGATTTTATGGACACTGGAAGGACTCTTTAGGGTGGAGAGCTAGCTATTCAGACAAGGTGTGAGAATTGGTCTTCTTGGCGTTCCCAGAGAGAACCCCCCCCCCCCCCCCCCCCCCACACCAAAAAAATGCAATGAGTTTAAATTGGTGACAGGGGTTAAAGAGGTTATAGGTGGGTAAGCCAGTGTTCAAGAATTTTTAAGCACTGCCTTCCACAAACCACCACCACCACCATTATGGTTTTCTACTACTCTGTAGAGACAAGTAATACAGTAAAACGTGTAGTATGTTTGAGAAGTGCTGAGAAATAAATGCTGAGGTTTTTCAGCAATCCTGGGTCTGGGATGTTCCCCTAGGGGTATTTCCCATTTGTGGTCCAGAGCCCTGGCCACTCAGGGAGGGACTGAGCCCACCCACAGAAAAAATCTAGACCCCAAGGGAGTCAGTGAAGGCAGGCATGATCCTCTTCCCCTGGGTGTCCCATCTGGGCACCTTCACCAGACCTCCTATCTCACAAGGCATCCAGGATTCAGGGGATAATGGTACTGTCCTGTCCTCTGCCCCAAAACTCTGCATTCCCTTGGGCAAAGCTGGATTCCTCTCAGACCATGAGTATCTCCATCTATAGAATGAAAGAGTGAGGCTGCGTAATCCCTGGGCCTTCTTCCCACCCTGAACATTCTCCATGCGCTCTCCATTTATCTCAGACTGAATCCATGGAGCTCTTCATGAGGAGCCAAGACCAACTGAGGAGACAACCACAAGGGGAGACCCCAGTCCTTTGGTTCACAGCCCCCACCTCTCAAGAAGACTGATCCCCATTCTGGCCTCAGGCCAAGCCTCTGCTTTCAGAAAAGTGAGGCTTTCAGAAAACACACTGCAGGTATCTCCTCCATTGGCAGCCTGGCCTTGGCCAGAAAGGGTGACCCTCAGCTCTGAGCCCCAAGAACATGGCTGCAAGCTCAGCACCTCATCCCCACCCAGAGCCCTCGGAGGATCTAGAGCCAGGGGCATCCTCTTATTAAATCATCATGAGGTGCAGAGCCTGGCATGGGTCTTATTTCTCAACTCTGAGTCTCTAAAATTCATCTCCCCTTCCACTTATGCTTCTCAGAGAGAGAGAGAGAGAAAGAAAAAAAAAGTCAGGGAAACTGCCTCCTAATATCAGGATTTGGACACTGGAAGAAACTTTGTAAGTTATTTTTTAACAAGCCATCATATCTGAGGAAACTGGAATGGAAAGAAAATAGAAATGGAAAGCTATGAATTCGCTTCATGGGATGAACCTGTGACAGACTAGGAACTAGAATCTGGCTCCCTGAACTCTAGCCCAGGGTCCCAGCCACTGAATCAGGACAAGGAGCTGTTTGGGAGAAACTGGAGCCACTTGACAGGGTCCTCTTTCTATGAAAGGTAGGCATAGTGTTCTTCTTTCTGGCTCAGTCCCTATCCACCCTTGTCTCTACATCATTATCCCCCCGGCCTAACCCACGCACCCCCAGCTCTGGCCTCATGGAGCTAAGGCCCTGAACTCCATTCTTCACTCTTCTCTCCCCAACTGGGAGGGCCCCTCCTCTGGAACCCAAGCCCTCACCATGAATTGATGAGTCTGGGGCAGAGCACACAACCCCCCCAGACACGGGGGCCCGCCACAGACACGTCAACCACCATCATCTCCGTGGTAACCAGGGGCTTAATTAACAGGCTGCAGCCCTGTCACCATGGCAATGGCACCCCGACAGCCCCCCATTCCTCTACAGATTCAGTCCATCTTCCCTCTTTCTCAATCAGGACCCCCTTCTCACAGTACCCACCCCCATCCCCACCCCACCTGAAGAAGCTGGTGCCCGCTGATCACTTTAGTTCATTGAGAAGAGGGGAGGGGAGGTGAGGGGGATGAGAGAGAGAGAGAGAGAGAGAGAGGGAGAGAGAGAGAGAGAGAGCAGCCCATCACCATGGCAACTACAGCCCCGTTCATAACCAGTTTGTTGCCATGGTGATTTTCAAGGCTCACCTTGGTCTGAGGTAGTGGGCAGTGAGGTTTGGAGTCCTGGCTTGAGGAGTGGGTGACCGGAGAATCCCTTGGATAGGCTGGAGATCTCCAGATCAGATATTTATACCAATAATTCAGTGTTGTTCTTCCCAATTTACAGATAGAGACTGAAACATGAGGTTTGGGTATGGGGGAGGTAGAGAACATCACCTTTCTAGATCATCAAGGAATCTAAGCATTTTTATGGCTAGAAGGACCCTCAGATAGCTTCCTGTCCAACTTCTTTATATACAGCTGGGGAAATTGAGGCCCTGAGATGGGAAACAACATGCCCAACACCACACCACAGAGCCTGGGATAGAGTGTGGATGGGCTACAATGTGGTCTTGCTCTGTTCCCCCTAGCACAAGTTGGCTCCCTCTCACTCCATGGGGATACATCTCAACCAAGCCCAGCACTCTTCCCAAGGCTCTGTCTTCCTCCATGAGAAACAGACATAGCAAGGAGCAATAGAAAGGATGGAGGAATAGCTCAGAGTTGTAACAATGGATCCCAGGTCCAGCCAAGTAATCATCTATCTTCCCATGGTACAGATGAGGCAACTGAGGCCTGTGGGCTGCAGCCCAGGATTAGCGTGAATTCAAGGATCAGCTTCTGAATTGCTTCATTCCTCCCCCATAAGTCATATCCCCTCCTATCCTTTGGCAGCAGGAAGCACCCCCAGGGACAAACTCCACTCCCTGGGTCCAGAATGAAAGACAATGCTTGTATGTAAATGAGCTACAAAACCTCTCCAACCTCCCCCACCTTCCACATGCTGCCATCTCTCTTCTAGGGCCTGGGTGAAGACAGCTGGTGGGGAGAGCATACCCCTGGGGCCAGAGCACTGGCTCAAGAACAGCTGGGGGAAAGATACCACCAGAATTTAAGTTCTCCTAGGGAGCTCTGATCTACTTCCCCACATACTGGCCTACCAAGGAGAGGTGCTGGAGGCTGTCTCAGGGCCTAAGAGGTTAAAAATCCCCAAATTAGGAGAAGGGACGGTTAGGAGTTTGGGGAAGGTCATGTACACACTGTTATGTTTAAAATGGATAACCAACAAGGACCTTAACTCTGCTGAATGTTATGTGCCAGCCTCGATGGGAGGGAGGTTTGGGGGAGAATGGACACATGTATATGTATGGCTGAGTTCCTTCCCTGTTCACCTGAAACTACCACAACCTTGTTAATTGGCTATACCCCAATACAAAATGACAAGTTTAAAGTTTGGGGGAAAAAAATCCCCAAATTACTCTCCAGATGGAAGCATGTGCATGTGCAAGCTCACACACACAGGTACCCCACAGACAGACACAGAAATACACACATCAACAAGCCAATCAGCACACTGGCATACAGTCACACACATAAGCACTGACTCACTGACTGTCCCACGGGTCAACAGAGCTAACGTGGGATGCTTCTCCCTCAAGACATGCAAAGATACACACACACCGCCTCTACCATAAGCCCACGGCATTCCAGATTCACATCCAATTTGCACACACACCTGCACACCCAACACTGGGAGCTGTATTTTACTTCAGTATGCAGGAGCTTGGAAATGGGAACAGGAATACTGAACAGTCACCTTGAGATAAGAGAGAGAGCCATCTTATTTTCAGGCCAGGGGATGGGGAATGGCAGAAGAGAAGGCAAACGTAGGGGAATTAGGAGCCTACAGCCCCTCCCCCTCTCACCTGCTGAGCAGTAAGCATGTACTAAGTGCCCAGCTGAGCGCCTGGCAGTCAGAACACAAAGGTAAAAGGATGAGGTCCCTGCCCTGGAAATGTACGAGACACAAGTAAATAACTTCCATCCACTGGGACATGTGCTATAATGGTGCACTGGGTGGGCAGAAAAGGAATGTCTGCCTCTGTTGGGAAGTAAGAGAAAGTGAAAAGGAGTTTCAGAAAAGTTTAAATGAGCTATAACTTACAGAGTGAGTAAGAGTTTCCCTGGCTAATGGAGGTGGGGAGAACAGGAACAGGTATACCAGGAGTAGATGAGGGGAGATTTTGAATGACCTACTAAAGGGTTTGCTGTTTAGCCTACAAATGATGGGGGTGTTTATAAACAGGAAACAGGCAGATCAGTGAGGAGGCTGGGGTCATGGCCACATGAGAGATGATGGATGTATGGAGCAAGGTGGTGACGTCAGAAGGAGAGATGTGGCCAGATTCAGGATAAGTTTTGAAGGAAGTGACCAAGACATGAGGACCATTCAGATGTGGTAGGAAAAGAAAAGGAGGCATTGATGGCTCCTAGAGTTCTGACTTTTAAATCTGTAAGAATGGTAAGAATATCACTGAAAATGAGAAAAGGGACAGACGTTATGGGAAAGATGAAGAAAGGAAAGAGCCCCCCATAATCCGAGTGACCACGTTCAGGATGCGGTTGGTTCACGGGACTGGAGCCCTGAGGAAATTTAGGCCTAAGTTTGGTCATTTATTCAATGCAGAGGTTCGCCAGATAAAACCCCTAAAAGGGTTTTTGGTGCTGAAGTTTGCCGGGGTCGGGGTGAGCGCACCTGCGGCTCAGCAGCGACCCCTGGTGGCCCGAGGAGGCTCCTCCTCCCCAGGTTGGGGCCACTTCAAGCGAATTCTCCACCTTCCTCCCAGACCTGAGGGGCATAAGGAGGCCCCTGACGAGAAGACTGCGTGTGCATCAGGATGCTAACTCTTCACTGAAGCCTAGAAGGATCCCGTCCCTCCTCTATCGTCTGTACCCTGCATGTAACTTCCATTATAAGACCACCGCGATGGGTCCTCCAGGAAGATGCCCCTGCTCCCGCCAGAGCTGGCTCCACTCACCGCTTGTGAAACTGGGGCAGAGGGAGCTAAGTGAATCCCCGCAGGGACAGGACTGCGCCCAGGATCTTAGCTGCCCGGGGTCCCAAACTTCTCTCTCCTGCCTTCTTCCCGGGATCCCCAAGGCGCTGTCCGCGACGCCTCTTGGGGCACTAAGGATTGGAGACCTAGCGACCCGGGCCCGTGTTTCTTCCCTCCGTCGACTCCACCCCTACACTACTGGCCCGAACCCTTTCGTCTCTGGTCCCGCCCTTTTCTGTCCACAAACCAGGATGGTCTTGCTCCTCCCATTGGCTCTGGACCCACATGACCCGCCCTCTCCCCTCTAGCCCCGCCCTCCCCTCCTCTAGCCCCGCCCCCAGCCGAGATGGCCCGGCCCTAGCCTTCGGCTCATAAGACCCGCCCCCTCGCCTCTAGCTCCACCCCATTCCGTGTGTCCCCGCCCACCTCGAATCTGGCCCCGCCCCTCATCATTGCTCCTGCAGCTCTCCCCGGTCCCCCAGCGCCCAGCTCCTCGCGCAGCTCCTCTCCCTTCTCCGGCCTTCGGAGGGGACGGGCCCTCTCCCCACCGGTCCCGGCCCCTCCCCTCCCAACCCAAGGCTCGCTCGCCGTGGCCCCGCCCCTGCCTCGCCCCGCCCACCCGTCAAGCCCCGCCCCCGCGGCCTCTACCTTTGGCGTCTTCCCCCGAGAGGCGGCGGTGGCGGTCTGCGGCCGAAGGCCGGTGGGGCCCCGGGTCAGAGGGCTCGGCGGGCCCCGCGGGGGGCAGCGACGTGACGGTGAACCTGCGGCTCATGGTGCGGAGAGGCGCCGGGCGACCGCGGAACCGGTCCGGATCGCACAAGTGGCCGCAACCCGGCTCCGGGAGGCTGAAGGAGCGGATTCCCCCTCCCCGCCGGCCGCCCCCCGCCGGCCGCGGCGTCGCGCAGGGTCCTAGTGCCCGCCGGGCTGCGTGCCTCCGTGTCTGGCCACGTGGCTCTGAGGCCTTGGGCTCTCAATTCCGCTGGAAGCGCTTGAGGGTCCAACCCGCTGCTGAGAGCCACCCCGGCACCAGGTATCCCCGTGTGTGGCTCCTAGAGCTCGGGTTCTCCTTGCGTAGGTCTCCTGAACTGGATTTCGTTCACTCGACACATCTTGATAGCGCGCCTGCGTTTGCCGCACTGGTTGGGGCACTGGGGGTATAGCATCAGATGAGATGGACTGGCTTCCTGTCCTCGTGGGACTTACATTCTAATGAGTGAGAGGAGAAAGATTACAAGTGAGCAAATGCGTAGACAAGACAATTTGAGATTGTGGTATATGTTAAGAAGAAGAGGTGGGGTCAAGGGGTAATGACTAGGGGGAAGGACTACTTTAGGGGATGGAATAAGAAGACCTCTCAGAAGATGTGATATTTGACTTGAGCCGTCACAGATGAGAAGGAGCCAGCCAAGCAAAGACCTCGGGGAAGAGCCCTCTAACAGAGAAAATAGCAAGTGCAAGGGCTCTAGGACAGTTTGGGGAGCAACAAGAGGGCCAGTGTGTCTGAGCAGAATGAGTGGAGATGGGGCAGAGATGAGGTGGGGGAGAGGAGAGCAGTTCATACTGTGACTTAAAGGCTTTGCTGAAGAGTCTGGATTCTTATCTACAAGAGAAGTCATGGGAAGTTTCTGAGTAGGGCAGCAGTGTGCTGTGACTTACATGTTAACAGGATCACTCTGGCTGCTGGCTGAGGACTCAGGGCAGGAGTGGAAGCTGGGAGTCTAATGAGGAGGCTCCTGCAACCACCAGGTAAGAGGCCATGATCGCCAGGCTGGGGTGGTGGCCAATTCCGGACACATTTTGGAAGTAGAAACCTACACAGCCTGCTGCTGGATTGTACATTGCATGTAAAGGAAAGAGGTGTCAAGGAGGGCTCCCGGACTCTCATGCACTGCTGGTGGGCGTATAGTTGGGCAAAATCACTTTGGAAAATTGTTCATTCAGCTAAAGCTGAGCTTAGACATGCCTATCTACTCAGCAGTTCCACTCCAAGGTTTGTGCCCCAAAGAAGTGACAGCTCCTGTTCACCAAAAGTCATTGACAAGATTGTTCATAGCAGCATTATTCATGCTAGCCTCAAATTGAAAGTTACTCAACTGCCCATCAACAATAAAATGAACAAGTAAGTAGTGGCACGTTCATAGGGTGAGTACCATAGTGGGAATGAACAGTCTTATAATTCACAAATAATATAGATAAACCTGACAAATATCATATGGAACAAAAGCCAGACACAAAAGAGTGTATTTGTTGTTCTTTCACTAAGTCGTGTTCAACTCTTTGCGACCCCATGGACTGCAGCACACTAGGCTTCCCTGTCCTTCACCATCTCCCAGAACCTTCTCTCAAGTCTTCTCCAACACCACAGTTCAAAAGGGGTGAGGGGGTAGTGATTAAAAAGGGGCATGAGGAAGCTTTTAGGGTGCTCAGAATATTTTATTTCTTGATTTGGATGTTAATGAGACAGTCATATTCAGTTTGTGAAAATGTATTGAAATGTACACTTATGAAGGGTCTACCTGTCTGTATGTTTGTTACATTACAGCAATATTTCTCAACTTGGGGCATTGTTGCCCACCAAGGAATAGTTGGCAATATCCAGAGACATTTTTGGTTGTCACAAAATGGAGGAGGGTGGTACTGGCATCCAGTGGGTAGAGGGTACATGACCTTGAGCCACAGATTCACCATCATGTCCCTTCACTCACCTGTATTTCAGGGCCCACAATAGAGGGGGGAAGACTGACCCTGAGTGGGTCTAGCATCTGTCCATGGATCCCATTACCTCCTAGAGGAAGACGTCAAGTCTCCCACAACGTATGGACCATCCCCCACAACAAAGAATAATTCAGTTCAAATTGTCAGTAGTGCCAAGAGTGAGAAACTGTGTGCCAGGATAAGGAGCTTAACAGGTCCCTAGGTTTTAGGGCTGATCAGTGTTACATTTGATGGAGGGCAGATGGTGTTGTCTTTTATTAACATGGTGAGTACCCATGGATGAGTGTTTGGAAGGTGGAGCCCAGGAGCTCAGTTGGATCAGGTAGGTTGAGATGCTCTTCGGCACCCAGGGATCATGTGGAGTCAGCAGTCGAACATCTGAGAGTTCAGGGGAGAGGGTAATGCTGGGGGTGTACGTTACAGAGTCTTTAGCAGAAAGATGCTATTTAAAGCCTCGGGACTAGACAAGATCACAAGGAATGAGTGTACACAGAGAAGACGTCAAGGGATTGAACACAAGGGCATGCCATCATTTAGAGGTTGGAAAGCAGGAGGTCTAGCCAGTGAGAGAGGAAGAGAACCAGAGAAAGGGGTGATCCAGAGACCAAGTGAAGAAAAATTTCATGAAGAAAAGGCATTATCCACTGAGTCCAACAAGCCAAGAGATGGTATGAAATGAGCCCAGAGAAGTACCTACTGCATCCGGCTAAGGGAGATCACAGGTGTTAAAGAGAGTGATTTCAGTGAAGGACTGGAGTAAGAACTAGGCTGTAAATGAGGCAAGAATGGGAGACAGTGAGTCTAGACTGTACTTTGGGGAAGTTTTCCTGTAGTTGGGGGTGGGGAATAGAGAAATGGAACAGAACTGAGAGAGAGAGAGAGAGGTCCAAAGAGATTTTAAACAAGTGATATTAAGGAGCATTTGTATTCCAGTGGGAGTGGATAATTTCTGAGTGAGAAATGGGTGAGTTAGGAGAGAGGGCCCCACCCACAGGAATATTAGGAGAAAGTTCTCTAAAGCCTTCCTTAAACTCCCACTTGACTCCGGGTGTGGATGATGATCCAAGCTGACCAAGGCCATGACCTCCACTCACCTGCAACAACCCTTCGGTCAAGTTCCTCTGCTTTCCTAGAAGATCAAATCCATCCTCCTCAGCCTGCCACTTCGACTTTCCCTCATCTAGCCCAGACCACCCATTCCTATCTCAACCATTCCAGAACCCTCTCTGTTCAAACCACACAGTAGAGTTCTGAGCCATTTCTAGTTGCCCCCAAATGCCCTCTTCATTGGAAGGACTGATGCTGAAGCTGAAACTCCAATACCTTGGCCCCCTTATGCAAAGAACTGACTCATTTGAAAAGACCTGATGCTGGGAAAGGTTGAAGGCAGGAGGAGAAGGGGATGACAGAGGATGAGATGGTTGGATGGCATCACCAACTCAATGGACATGAGTTTGAGCAAGCTTTGGGAGTTGGTGATGGACAGGGAAGCCTGGCGTGCTGCAGTCCATGGGGTCGCAAAGAGTCAGACATGACTGAGCAACTGAACTGAACTGAAATGCCCTCTTGCTTTTTCTCTCCTCCCAGCTTTTGCCCCAAGAGCTCACATTCCAATCCCAGGGTCATCACTTACCAGCTCAGAGAGTGCAGGTGAGCTATGTAGTTCTGTGCCAGCAGTTACCTCAAAAAGCGGGGGAGGGAGTGATGGCAATAGTAATAGTACTTCTAAGGTTAAGAGTAAGTAGTACCTTTCTCATAGAGTTGTGGGGGTTTTTTTAACCTTTTTATTTTATATTGGAGTATAGGTGATTAACAATGTTGTGATAGTTTCAGATGGACAGCAAAGAGACTCAGCTATACATGTATATGTATCCATTCTCTCCTAGGGTTGTTTTAAGGACTGGCCATGTTAACGCACGAAAGCATGTGAAACAGTGGCCGGCACATAGGCAGTGCTCTCCTAGGAGTGATTCCTATCATCATGTATGTCACCCGGATTTTCTTTATCCGCTGCCTTATATCTGCGTACTGAAGGTTGTTGCCAGTTTCTCAAGTCTCTGAGCAGTGCTGCAGTTTGCATTCATCTAGGTATTGTTTTGTGCACACGTGGGTGAGGGTTAGAGGGTAGGAACATATTTAGGCTTAATGGTTAAGACAGTCCTCCTTGCACAGGAAGAAACTCTTGCTCACCCTTCCAGATTCAGTTCAAGCTCAGATGTCCTTTTGGCTAAGAAATGTTTCCTGACTTTAACCACAGCTTGCAGAATCACACACACACACACACACACACACGGACACACACACATACACACCATTATTCCGGAATAAAGGGTCACACCTGCAAGTGTGATACCGCCCCCAGCAGCCACAGAATCATCACCCTGGTAACCAAGGTGGACTTTCTGAGGATGGAGATGGACTCTGGAGCCTGCATTTTAAGCAAGTTTTGAGGGTTCTCACGCACCTGAGAATTTGAGGGCCACTGAGAGGTCCTTGAGGAGAGAAACGTGGTTCAACTCATTTCTCTATCCCCAGGGCCCAGCACAAGACCCAGCTCCATGTAAGCACTCGATAAATGTTTGATGAATGAATATTAGGCTGGCCATTTCCTCAGCTATAAAATAGGAATAATTACATTATACCTTCCTAATAGGGAGGATTGAACGTTAATATTTATGAAGTGTTTTAGAACACCGCCTGGCACATAGTAAGGCAGTTACATGTGTTACAAGCGGTTCTCTGCTGGTTACATACATACATACAGGTGTGCATATCATACATAAATCTGCTCCTCAAGGTTAAAGAATCCACATTTATTAAAAACATTCTAACAAGAAAGGAAGGTGGGAAGAGAGGGCCCAGCCCACCTCCACTCCTCCTCATCCTTCAGAACGGATCCACCAGTTGGGATCTGGCAGACTGGCTCATTCCCTATTGGGAGGGTCCCCCAGGGGCCCCCCACTGCAGTGCTGAAGCAGGCTTGGGAGCCCTAGTCCTCAGGGCACTTCAGGAGGTCGAAGGTCACGTAGCCCACATAGTCCACCTGATTCACCTCATTCCGGGAACTCACGCGCCAGTAGAAGTGATCCTGGCAGAAGTAAGCTTTCTCTGCAAGGGAGAAAGCAGACCAAGAGGGGTGATTCCAGCTCTCCCCCACACGCGGACACAAACAGGAGTGTGGTCTTTACAATCATGCTTCCTGCCCTTTCGAAATCTTTCTAAGGTTTCCATAGGACATGTCTGTTCGCCACCCTCTGTTCCCCACCCTACCCCAGAGATGCTGGAGGGCACAGACCTCCATGTCCAAAGCACTGGTACAGGGCCTGACACACAGTCGATACTCACAGCAATTCATTCAAGAAATCCCATTCATCCATCCAACATTTATGCCAAACACTGTTAGAGGCACTGGGATACAGCAGCAGGAAAATGCAGGCATGATGTCAGTTCTTTGGGTGCTTACATGCAAGTGGATTAAGACATATGATTAACAAGCAAATGCATAGGTAAAGGAGGTTGGTTTTGACAATAGAGAAAGCACTGAAGGAAATGTAAGTGAGCAGTCAAGTGAATAGATAATGAGGGCCAGAGAAGGCCTCTCTGAAGAGGTGGTCTGAGGGCTGAGACCTGAAGGCTGAGAGGGAGGCATCCCAGTGACAATCGGGGGAAAAAACCTTCCAGGCAGAGGGACCAACTGGCACAAAGGCCCTAAGCTGGGGATGACCTTGATGTGTTCAAAGAACAGCCAGAGGCTGGTGTGAGTGGAGCAGAGCAAAGGGAATGACAGGAGTAGTGGGAGGGGATGGGGAGGGGGGAGGAGAGGGGTCAGATCAGGTTGTGTTAGTTCCTTCGACCTTGCATGCCCTCCCCCTCCTGGCCCCTCCCTACTCTCAGAAAATATATTTGAAGGTATTGGACAACCAGTGTGGCTTGGACTAGGGTGTTTGCAAAGGAGGTTGTGAATATTTTGGAGGCTGAGCCATCAGCAGATGTCCACTGATTGGGGGTGAGCAGTGGGAAAGAGAAAGAAAGAGTTAACTCCAGCTACCATACCCATTTTACAGATGGGGAAACTGAGGCTCTGTGAATAGCAGTGACTTGCCCACAGTCACAACACACATCTATGAAATGTCTTAATTATTACTGTATCCCAGTGGCAGCATGGTGCCTAGCATATTACAGTCACTTGATAAATATGGTCTAATAAAGCCTCCATGCAAACCACGTGTTCTGTGCTATAGGGGAAAGCGCTTCCAGCTGGGAGGCAGGAAATCTGGATTCTAGTTCTGGTTGTGGCCCTGTGTCCTCAAATGGTCTGGGAAGATCCCTGCCTCTGCAGGGAACTCATCAATGCGGAGCATTTGCCTCAGTCTCCACTGGCTTTTTCTTTCTGGCTCGGAATTTGACCAATCACTAAGGCAGGGGCTTCCCTGGTGGCTCAGATGGTAAAGAATCTGCCTGCAATGTGGGAGACCTGGGTTGGATCCCTGGATGGGGAAAATCCCCTGGAGAAGAGAATGGCTACCCACTCCAGTATTCTTGCCTGGAGAATCCCATGGACAGAGGAGTCTGGTAGGCTACAATCCACGGGGTCACAAATAGTCAGACACGACTGAGTGGCTAACAACACAGGGTAGGGGAACCTACCGTGGGAGGTATCTCTGGGAGGGATCCCCCCCCCGACCCTGGCTCTCAGCCCTCACCTTGGTACTGAAAGATGTCGTGCGTGCTAATGGGCACCCCGGGGAACATCTGGTCCACGGGGGTGACGCTCTGGGGATCCACCTTCTGCGTCTTCACGTCGAACCTGCAGGACGGCACCGAGGAGACAGGTGCTGAGCCGGCGGGCAGGCGGATGGCGTCCGGGCTCCCCCTGCTGGCCGTCCCCGGGAATCTCACCTCCAGAAGCTCTGCCCACTGAACAGCAGCGCCTTCCCCGCAGGGCGCGGGAGGGCCCCGGTGACCTGGGCCACCTCCGGGCCCAGGCCCAACTTGTCCAGACGCCTCGGGCCTAGCACCGACGCGCCTGTGTACACCCACACTTGGCGCCCTGCCGGAGAGAAGTTCACATCGGTCTGGGGGCAGGGAGTGGGGCACACGCCCCCCTTGAATGTCAAGAGGGAGAATGCTAGGAAGCCTTTCCGCGCCAGGCGTGCCGGCAGTCTCTGTGCCCAAGGAGCAGAGCCCCTCGGTAGGATTGTGCCAGGGTGCTGTGAGGAGGGCTGAAATTCAGCCCTGCTAATTTGTTCAGGGCTTCCCTGGCGGCTCAGACGGTAAAGAACCTGCCTGCAATGCGGGATACCCGGGTTCGATGCCTGGGTGGGGAAGATCCCCTGGAGAAAGAAATGACAACCCACTCCAGTCTTCTTGCCTGGAGAATTCCCATGGACAGAGGAGCCCGGTGGGCTACAGTCCACAGGGTCTCAAAGAGTCGGACACGACTGCGCGACCAAGCACAGCACAGGGGAGGGAAGAAGGAAACTAACCAGAGAAGAAGAAAATCTTCTTGGTGAGCGGATCCTCGAAGGCGGAGTCCAGCTTGCGGGGCAGCGCAGGCCACGTGCTCCTGACCAGGAAGGGACCCTGCACCCGGCGGCCCCCTCCCTCGGAGAGTCGCCAGTACTTCCTAGGGACGCGAAAAGGTAGGGGCGGGGCACTGAGCCTGGAACCGGGGGCCAGTGGGCGGAGAGACAGGCAGGCCCCGCCTCCAAGCCCCGCCCGCGACCGCACAGCCCCGCCCCTCACCCAGCCTTGAAGAAATGCAGGCGGTTCCCGATCTCCGCGATGGCGTCGAAGATGTCCACATTGCAGACATCCTCCGCTGGGTCCGGGGACTCCGTCGGGGCCGCAGAAGGGCCAGCCGTGGGAGGACCCGTGGGGCCAGCTGCTGGGGGCCCTGTGGGGCCAGTGGTGGGGCCCTCTGAGGGGCGGGCGGTGGGAGGCGCCGTGACGCAGACCGTAGGGGGAGCGGTGGGCTGGGGTTCGGCGGTGGTGGTGGTCGGAGGCCGTGGTTCAGGCTCAGGGCGAGGACCTGAAAAGAGATACCGCGTAAGACAACCCTGTTCCTGCATCTCTGTGCCTTTGGAGTATCTGCTTCCCAGTGCCTACCTGGAGGTCCCTGGCGCTCTCCCCACTTCAGATGTTGAGCCTTCCTTCCCCCAACCCAGGGCTGGCATCTTCCTTTCACACACTCACCCCCACCCCCAGGCTGGTGGGAGAGAAGCCTTTTTTGAACTCTCAAACTGGGTGCCAAACATTGCTGGGAGCTTTATAAACGCACATTAGTTTCTTTGATCTTCAGGGAGCGGGGGGACTATGAAGCAGATTCTTTAATATTTTCATTTTTTTGATGCGGAAACATACTAATGATAATAAGTGGTGATAATAAGAAAACTATCAAACATTTATATGGTGCTTGCTATATGCCAGGCATTATTCTAACTCACTTAAGCCTCCTAACAACCCCATGAGGCAGGTGTTAGCCCCACTTTACAGATGAGGAAGTTGAGGGGTGATAACCTATCCAAAGTCATCTAGCCACATAGTGGCTGGACCGACTTTTGAACCTATGTCCGTCTCCCTCTAGAGTCCAGGCTTTTTATCACCATCTCCAAGTACTGACCTGGCAACAGCTGTACCCACCAGCCTCAGGGACTCTCAAAGATAGATATCGGAGTCCTAACTCTCCCCTCCTCCCTATTCTCGGGGTGCTCTGAGCCGGCAGAACCTACCCCTTCCCTCTCCTCCCTCTATCCCTGCCCCACGCCCTCACCATACAGATGCTGGATGCCCTGAACATCGTCCCTATGCAGCGGGTGCTCCTCGGTGAATCTGTACATGGGGTACATGAGCGCCTCTGGCACGGAGGAGTGATCTAAGCCCAGCGCGTGGCCAAACTCATGTGCGGCCACAAGGAACAGGCTGTATCCTGGACGAAAGAAGGGAGCCTGAGATCGGAGCCCTGGGCCGAGCTCCCAGCCCCGGGCGTCCCTCCCGGTCACCACTGCCCTGGCTGAGGCCCCAGCCTCGGAACCTAGGTGCCCTGCCCACCTTGATCCGGGCAGAAGCCCCACTTCTTGTCTTTGTCGAAGTTGGAGGTGGTGGCGCACCAGAGGTGCCCATCATTGCGACCCTCTCTGGTGCAGGCCGAGTATTCTTTGCCCAGGAAGGTAAAGGGGAAGACGCACAGCTCCCCCGCCGCGTTGCCCCCGGTCACCGTCGCATCAACTGGAGAGACCAGAGCCTCGGGTGAGCCAAGTGGTAGGGGGGTGTGGGGGGGCAATGAAGAGCCAGGGGCGGGCCAATCGAGGAGCTAGAGAAACTGGGGGGCTTATTTTAAAAGCCCAGGGGGAGTTGTGGGGGCACTGCTGAGATCTGGCTAGAATGATGGGCTGGGTCTGGGGATCGCTGACATAGGAGGAGGCAGCAAGCCTTGCTGAAAGGCCAAGCCTCCGCGGATGCGGATGCGGCGGCGGCTTCTGGAAGGCGGGGGGCGGAGCCGCAGTGACTGCAGGCGGAGCCAAGGCCGTCCTGAGTACCGACAGGAGCGGGAAGACAAACGGACCGGTGGAAGGGCCGCGCTCAGGAGCCACCGCGGAATGAGGGCGCGAGGCTGAATGAGGTAGGTGGGTCAGAGGTACCTCGGGTCGGGCAGAAGCCGTAGAGCTTGTCCTGGTCGTAGTTGGCGGTGGTGGCGCACCAGCGGTAGCCGTCGGAGCGACCGTCGGAGGTACAGGCGGAGTAGGAGCGGCCCTCGAAGGTGAACGGGAAGACGCAGGGCTTGCCGTCCGCATTGCCGTCCTGGGTGTAGAGTCCTGGGAGACCCGCACGATTAACTGAAGGTGCTGCGAGTTTACTGACCCACGAGCCACCTATGTCCTCCTCCCCTTTCTCGCCTCGTCTCACAGATGAGGGAATTGGGCCCAGAGAACAGGAGAGGGCTTCGCAGGCCACTCTAAGCACCAGCGGCAGAGCTGAGATTAAGAGCCAGTGCTCTGGGCCCTCCGGACGGCGGGTACTCACTTTCGCTGGGGCAGAAGCCGAACTGGTGGTCGGCGTCGTAGTCGGCGGTGGTGCTGCACCAGAGCATGCCGTCGGAACGGCCGTCCGTGGTGCAAGCGGAGTAGGAGCGGCCCTCGAAGGTGAAGGGGAAGTGGCAGGCGGCGCCCTTCGCGTTTCCAAAGTAGGTCGGAATCACTGCAGGAAAGGGGGACTGGGGTCAGAGGGGCTGGTGATGTGCATGAGAGAAGGAAGTGAGGGCCAGGGCAGCTCGGGATCTCACCAGCGCCTTTGCCCAGAGACCACAACTCTTCATCGTCGAAGTGGGCATCTCCCTGAATGCCTGCGCCAGGAGGAAAGGCGTGTGCCAGGAGCCCGTCCTTTCCATCGAAGGGATACCCATCTCCGTGCTCTGAAGAAGAGGGTGGAGAAGAGAGTGAGCCGCGTAAGGTTGCGCAGTCTGTGCACTGCCCAAGGGCGCTGGCATAACTGCGGGCTAAACTCCGGCCTAAGAGCCTCTGTCCAGCATTTGCTGTCCCAGTGCAGTGAGGTGTCGGTCAGGAGGGGGCGCCATAAGGGCGAGCGGCCGCCAGGGCTTCGGGGACGGGCAGGAGAAATCCAGGTCCAGGGACTCCTCTCATCTCTCTTTGATCCTCCCACCTCTGTCCCCATCTCAGAGTCTCCCGGTTTTCCCCTTCTTCGCGTTCTCACCTCTAACACCAAACTGGATGACGATGTCGGCTTCGCGGCCGTACACTCGAGTGAAGGTGAGCGGCGTCACCGCGCTCCAGAGCGCGAAGGCGCGGGCAAAGGCGTCGTCGATTACGTCGCGCGGCAGGTCTTCCGAGTAGTTTTGGATCCTGGAGGGAAAAGGCAGGAGGATAAAATGGGCAAAAGTAAGAGGCCAAAGAAGAGCCGGGGCAGCAGCGCGCCCTGATGTCTCCGTGACTTCAGATATGCAGCGCTGCCTGCGCTCCACGCTTTCAGCTCGAAAGCACTTTCAGATCCATTTTTCTCTTTGGAGTCAGATGGCGAGGTCCATTTCCCCCGATGGGGGAGACGGAGGCTCCAAGGAGGAGCCACTTGCCTCAAGGCTGGCACATTCAGTGAAAGCCCTGGATTGGCCTAAGACGGGACGTGTTCGCCAACGGGCGACACGCGGAGACCTGCCTCTCGCCACCCTCTGCGCCCCGCTCCCCCGGCGGGGCCCAGCCGCGCACCAGTAGGTGATGTTGTGGTGGTGCCACTTGAGGTCCCCCTCAAAGGTCTGGAATCTGCCCAGGTCCGGGACGCCGCAGCGCGGGGCTCGCATGGCGTTCAGGGTGGTGCTGTCCAGCTCGCCAGTCTCGGGCAGGGAGAGGCGCCGCTGGAAACGCACCAGAGCTCGCCGCAGGGACTGACCGTCCTCGCTCAGCTCTGCCCCCGGAGTGTAGCCATAGCGATACAGGTATTCCTGTAGAAGGAAGGGCAGAGACGTGGCAGAGCCCTGAAGCTCTTTCTCTGCCCTACTGGGTGAGGATTCCATCCCTCCCGGCTCTCAGGGACTAGCAATGAGACACTGTATCCAGAACTCGGTACCCTGGATACCAGGGCTTGTGCCCACCCCAAGAATCTCCCCTCCTGGACATCCTCAGCTCTGTTCCACTCCAGGATGCCCCTGTCCAGTGCCTACCTCAGGGCCCCCTAGGGTTTACCCCTGTTCGCCCTCAGCCCATCGTCGCTCCAGAACCCTCCAGTGCCTTCACCACATCCCATTGCCCATCTAGGAAACCTTCATTAGCCTGTTTCCGGCAGTCCCTATCCAGATCCCCCGGTGCCTGTTCTCAGTGCTCTGTTCTCCAGAGGTGCCCATCACATCCCTCCCCGCAACAAGCCCCAGAGACCCTTCCTGGGACTCCTGGCCAGCCCTTCCCAACTCTAGATGAGGGAGTGTGCCTACCTCTGCCAGCTGCCTGTTGGTGAGGTTGGTTCGTCGTTCTCCCGGGAAGACCACAACGGTGGGCTGGCGGCGTCTGGGGGCAGCAGAGCAGCAGGCTAGCACCAGGAGCGCCAGGACCAAAGGCTGTGGGGGGCTCATGGTGAGGACAGCACTTGGTCTGGCTGCAGCTGCCCTCCTGGGGGCTTTAAAGAGGCTGTCAACTGAATCAGTGACCCCGCCCCTCTCTGACAGGCCACTGGCAAGAGCTGACTCAGGGGATGGCGTGTGTGTGTGTGTTTGTGTGTATGTGTGTGTGCTGGGCAGTCCCAGCATGAGAAGGCAAGGAAAGGGCTTACATCACCTCCCCCCTCCTCCTGTCCACAGCCCCCATTGCCGAGTCAGGCAGGACCCCAGACCCAACAGGAAACCACAGGCCCACAAGGGAAGGCTTGGGTTTTGCAAACTGCAGAGCTTGTGAGAACTGTGTGAGAGTGAGGGAGGGAGGCAGAGCTGGCTGGAGGACTACCTGAGCCCTCCATCGGAAGATCCCTGAGAGATCAGCCTAAGGGAAATGGATGGAAAGTTCCCGAGACTCCTTTCTGAGCCAGACGATCCCCGCTTCCTGGTCAGACGCCCTCCGTGGACCCTCCTCACCTTCCCAGGCTCTGCCCTCTTCTCCCTGGAAGCCTGCCTTGACTCAGCTTCCTCTCCCTGCTCCACCTGGGGGCAGAAGGAGTGGGCTCCGCTTGGCGGAAGTCCGGAAATCGGGGAATTCCTTGGAGACAATTCCTGGTCTTCAACAGGCTGGATCCTTCAGAATAGCACAGCGGTGGGGGGTTAAGGGGGGGTGGAAGGTGGGAGTGTTGTGGCATCTGGAAGCCAGCAGACATGGCCTCATTCTGTTGGTGCCTTGGGCAAATGTCTTCACCACAGCGAGTTTGTTTTCCTCAGCTGTAAAGAGGGCCCCTTTTGAACTTTACCCCTTTTCCATAGCTGACTGGGTCCTGCCATTCAGGGCCAGCAGCCCTCTGAGTGGTCTATGTCCCAGGCCCTGGGATACTTATTGTAGCTTATAAAGGCACTGAGGTTGGGATGGGAGAGGAGGGTTTGGCCAGAGACTGGAGAGGTGGGGTGGGATGGGCCAAGCCTGGCACATCCTACGGCCGGGGTCCTGTTGTTGTTTAGTCACTCAGTCGTGTCCAACTCTTTTGCGACCCCATGGACTGCAACCCACCAGGCTCCTCTGTCCATGAGATTTCCCAGGCAAGAATACTGGACTGGGTTGCCATTTCCTTCTCCAGGGGATCTTCCCTGCCCAGGGATTGAACCTGCATCTCCTGCATTGGCAGGCAGGTTCTTTACCACTAAGCCACCAAGGAAGCCCGGGGGCCCTGTAATTATGTGTAAATATCTGTACAGCGGGCTGCTGACTACAATTCTCTGTCCACTGGGTGTGCATTGATTTAGACTTCTCCACTTGGGGAGACGGCGTGAAATTGTCTGATGGTTTGTGTGGAGGAAAAGAAAAATCTGTATCCCTCACACTGCCCATCAGTGTCAACTGAATAAATGTATGTGAAGTCCGAAAAATAAATAAATAAAAAATACATTTAAAAGGGTTCTTTGTCCCTAAATTGATGTGGGGATGAGATCAAACACATAAAATACCTAGGACCGTGTATGTTGCAAATATTTAAGAGATGGCTGTGATCACTTTTCATGATTTGAGCCAAAACCAGGAATCTGACTTGGAATCAGAAGAGGGGCGTCTTGGACTCTACTCTGCTGTGTGACCGTGAAACAGAGCAGGACCCTGTGGTCCTTGTCCCTAGCCCCCATATCTTCAGCCTGCCTTTTGTCTGTGGAAAAACTTTAGGCAAAGAATAAGTTTAATAAGAAAAGTGAGAATATGCAGAAACAAAGGAAAGTGCCCAAGGAGACCAAATGATAGTAGTTTAGTCATTAAACACGTCAAGGACCTTCAGTTTTTCTCAAGGGCTATAGATAATATTCTGAGCCATATCCTGTGAGCTGTCTTACAGGTACTGAAACCTCCACCAGGTGAAGAGCTAACCACACGTTGACCAGACACAGCCATGACATCAGCTGCCACAGTTCCAAAAACTGACCTCAAGAAATGGAAACAAATCGACCCTGGAGCTGAAGATGAACTGCACCTCAAAACAATCGAGGCGATGCCGGTCAGCCCACCGATGACCAACGTCAGGATGACTGTCAGAGTTGACTATACTGCTTCTGCATAGAGCCCCCTCCCTCAGCCTGTAAAAGTTCTTTGATTGTCAGTAGAGAGAAGTTGGCACAAACTCCAGCCCCAGTTAGCACCCCTTATGCCAAATACCAGCAAACTCCTTCCCTCCCTTCTTCCCAGCCAGCCAGTGTGCGGCAAGATCTATATTTGCCTCCTTCAAAGCATTATTTGAGAAGGATAACAGCAACAATCTGACAAGCTGTATTTAAAGGACTTACTATGTGCCAGGCACTTTATATGCTTATCTCATAAATCAGCCTCTGAGATGGAGACAGTTAACTTCCTTTATAGGAAAATTGAAGCCCTGGAGTTCACAATGAATGAGCATCTGCTTTGGAGTCACCTTGTTCTGGTTTTCAGTCCCAGCTCTGCCATCTTCTGGCTGTGTGACCCTGGGCAAATCATCTCACTTCTGAACCAAAATAATAATGCAGTTTTTAGACACCTACCATGTCAAGCACTCTGTTAAATTCCCCATAAACATCTCATTTCATCCCCACCACTCTGTGAGGTAGGTTTAATGAGAACCTCTCCCATTTATAGAGGTTCAGAGTAGTTAAGGAACTTGGCTATGACCACACAGTGAGTTAACACACAAAATCGGAACTCAAGCCTAGGGCTATTTGGTTCTGAAGCTTTTCGTCTTTATTACCATTTACAGGAACTGAGACGACCAGGGGTTAGAGGGGAGTTGTGGGAGATGGGAGACAAAACCAGGACCCTTCTTCCCTAATCCTTGGCGTCCACTGAAGATCAGAGAGGAGACTCAGGTCTTTGGGGATCAGAGGTTGCAACAGGGGCCTCAGGGGAACTATATTCCAGACTTGAGAGTATGGAATCATCCAGAATATAGTTTGATTTTATTTTTATTAATTTATTTTTGGGTGCGCTAGGCCTTTGTGTCTGCTCACGGGCTTTCTCTAGTTACGAGGAGCAGGCTTCCCATTGGGTGGCTTCTCTTGTTATGGAGCACAGTCTCCAGAGCACACGGGCTTCCGTAGTTGCACTGCGTGGGCTCAGTAGTTACGGTACATGGGTTTTGTGGCTCCACAGCATATGGGATCTTCCCAGACCAGGGATCAAAGCTGCGTCCCCTGCATTGGCAGGCAGAGTCTTAACCACTGGTCACCAAGGAAGTTCAGCAGAATGACTCTAGAGTTTAGAGATTGGAGTCCCTCCAATCCAGGGGATCTTCAGCTGGGAGCAGACATAGACTTTCAGAGAATCCATGAGCCACTCCCGACTTGCCATCAGTTGTACAAACTGCCATGTCTATGTACATATGTCGCGTTTCTCAGATTTAATGGTATTGATGTTTGAGGTTAGATAATTTTTTGTTTCGAGAGGCTCTGCTATGCAGCATAGAATGTTGACTAGCACCCCCAGCTTCTACTCCATGCTGGTAGCACCTCCCCCTGCCAGTTGTGACAACCAGAAATGTTGTCAAACATTACCAAATGTCCTCTGGGTGGGTGGGAGGGGCACAGCACCCCCAGCTGAGAACTATGGATATATGTTGGTTTTTCTATGTAAAGGGTCCAGAACTTTTATCACATACTCAAGCCATTGATGATGATGATCCTCAAACCTTTAAGGACCATTTACTCAAAAAGTATTTGTTGCGTTTTTATAGGCCAGGCATCATGCTAAGACTGGGGAAGATAGCAGTGGCCAAAATAGGCTTTGTCCCCAAGCTCATGGAGCTGAAAGTCTAGTAGGGGAAAAACTGAATGAGTAATTAGTACTGGAGAGACATATATCACAAGAAGGAGGTATATTTATCTACTTCAGTATCATACAGATGAGAAAACTGAGGCCCAGAGTGGGGAATTTACTTCCCTTAGGTCACAGAGCAAGCCAGGGACAGAGTTGTGGGGGGGCAAAAAGAGTAGTAGCTAAGAGGCCTGCTCTGGAAATCAGCTGAGAAGTTCAAGTCTCTGCTCTGGCACCAATTTACTGTAAGTCACTGACATAACCTGCCGGTGCCTGGGTTTTCCAATCTATAAAATGGGGGCAATAACAGCGCTTACCTCATGGGGCTGTGAGAATCAAATGAGTTCACACAGATAAAGTGCCTGACCCATGGTAACAAGTCATTGCTGCTGTTCTAATTTTGATTCCCTCTGGGCCAGCTGGCTGTTTTTACCAACTGGGGAACAGAGAGAGGGAACCCCGCAAGGAACCCCAGAACTTGATTCCTGGAGTCAATCCAACCCTCCTTTCCTCACTCCTCCCAACTTCCTCCTTTACCTCTGGGCTCCCCAACCCCCACCAAGGGGAACTTGGGGGAGCTTGGCCTTCAACACAGCAATAGCAGGAAGTGGTTCTGTCACCACATCCCTTCTCCATTTCCCTCAGCCTCTCCTTCCCCAACACCACAACAGAATTTAGCCAAGGTCCTGGGAGAGCAGGATCCACCCCCAGGTGAGCAGCCCCCCCAAGCCTGTCTGGAGTCAGAACTTGGACTTGAAGCCCCTCAGCCAGGAGGAGGCCCCATCAGGCTGGGGACGGGGCTGATCCTGGAGCCCTGAGTCACCAGCTAGATGACACAGCCCTGCAGGCTGCTATTAATAACTCCAGGCCCCCAGACCGAGGTCACCCTCACGAGATGAGCCTTCGCTCCCCACTTCCAGGCAGGGGGAACTCCAAGCCTGTTTCTCCCAAACATGCCCAAGAGGGGAGGGGCAGCCCTGAGAGGCCCTGGCAGGATGTGAGGAAGACACTGGTGTCTGGGACCAAGCGGGAAGGTGTGTGGACTGCAAGACGCCACCTGCCCGAGGAGAGAGCATCATTCCAGTGCCTGCACCGCCCCCACAACAAACACACCTACCATTCTAGCTCCAGGGTGTTGGCAATTCCCTTGCTGACTTGAAGAGACACTAATAATAATAATACCATCGTGCTTACCACCTAGCTGTACTGAGCTCCTTCTTTAGGAAGTCAAACCTAGACAGCATATTAAAAAAGCAGAGACATCTCCTTGCCGACAAAGGTCCATCTAGTCCAGGCTATGATTTTTCCAGTAGTCACGTATGGATGTGAGAGTTGGACTATAAAGAAGGCTGAGTGCTGAAGAATGGATGCTTTCAAACTGTGGTATTGGAGAAGACTCTGAGAGTCCCTTGTACTGCAAGGAGATCAAACCAGTCAGTTCTAAAGGAAATCAACCCTGAATATTCACTGGAAGGACTGGATGCTAGAGCTGAAGCTCCAATACTTTGGCCACCTGATGTGAAGTCCCAAATCATTGGAAAAGACCCTGATTCTAGGAAAGACTGAGGGCAGGAGAAGTGGGCAATAGAGTGTGGGATGGTTGGATAGCATCACCTACTCAATGGACATGAGTTTGAGCAAGCTCAGGGAGATAGTGAAGGACAGGGAAGCCTGGTGTACTACAGGTCATGGGATTGAAACGAGTCGGACACAACTGAGCAAATGAGCAACAACAGCACAGGAAGTCAGAGTATAGACTTTGCCATCAGCCCTCCTGGACTGAAGTTCCAGCTTCTACTCCTTCAGGCTGTGCAGCCTTAAGCAAGTTACTTTGTCTCTCTCTGCCTCCATTTCCTCATCTGTAAAATGGGTAAGAGAACAGTCCTTAACTTCAAAGTGTTGTGGAGGGATTAAGCGAGATTAGACACTGCAAGTTTTCAGCACACGGTGGGAAGAATATTAGCTCTTAAGATCCTGTCACTCTAGTGCTTTCCCCTGTACAATGAGGACTCAGTTAACTTCACAAATTAGGACTCGTGAGCCCATTTTACAGGCGAAGAATCTGTGAGGCTCAAGGAGTTGCCCACACAGTTAGCAAGGAGCTGGCCTGGGACTCAGCTCACATGACCCCAGCACCCTATTCTTTCCACCTTGCTGTGCATGTGCCCCCCAGCATCCTCAGTCCGATGGTTCTGTCAATGCTGGAGTGGGGGCACTTGACAGCTTATCCAAGTGCCTCATGGCTGATCTTCTTAACATCCTGTTTGAGTTTGGGCTTACAGAATCCCTTGGCATTCATGGGAGGCAGAGATTGGAAGCTGTTTTTAAGGTGATGGACCCAAGGCCCAGAGAGGCACTTCTTGTTTCTCATTGTCACACAGCTGATGAGTGATGGAGCTCCTGCCTAGGGCTTCTGACTCCACATCTCGTGCTAAGAACCGGTCACTGGATCTAGCAAGAAGGAAGTCAATGGGGGAAGCAACCTGGGGGGTGGAAGATGCCCAGAAGTCAGGCTGAAGGAGATTAAAGCCTAGGAACCAACAGAGGGGACAGATGTGGGTTATTTGGGCTCTGTAGGAAAAAAAAAAAAAGGAGTCGGGGGTGAATAAAAGAGGGTAAAGAAAAGATCAAGTTAGCTAGAAGAGGCAGAGAAAGAGTCAAGTGGAGTTTCCTTTAAGGTGAGTTCATGACCTTGCGAAGTGATGATACTGTGGAGAGAGAGGTATGCGAATTGAGGGGGAAACAGGACACGCCTGGGACCAGTTCCTTTGGCATGGGATTATCCACTCACTGCCAAGTAACATTTTGCCTGGGGTCCCAGCAGAGCAGGTGCAGCCCCTAAATACACATTTAAAAGGTTGCTTGTATTTTTTTTTATTTTTTTTGTATTTGTTTAATTAAGACTAATTATTTTAGAGCAGAACAGGGTTCAATCCCTGGGTCGAGAATATTCCCCTGGAGGAGGAAATGGCAACCCATTACAGTATTCTTGCCTGGAGAATCCCATGGACTGAGGAGCCTGGCGGGCTACAGTCCACAGAGTCACAAAGAGGGGACATGACTGAGTGACTGAGCACAAGCAACTTCAGGTTCACAGGAAAATTGAAGGGGAAGTACCAACATTTTACTGTATACCCCTACTCTCACCCATTCACAGCCTCCCCTGTTATCAACATCCGCTACTAGCAGGGTATCTTTGTTACAATCAATGAAACTTCACTGACACATCACTATCACCCAAAGTCCATAGTTTCTGGCTCACTGTTGGTGGTGCTCATTCTATGGGTCTGGTCAAAGATGCAATGACGTGCATCTATCATTATGCTATCATACAGAGTAGTTTCACTACCCTAAAAATCCTCTGCGCTCCACTTATTCACCCCTTCCTGCCACAAAGATTGTTTTTGATATTTGAAAAAAAAAAAAAACTTAAAGTAGCCAGCATGGGAAAAGTCAGATCTTTGGTGGACTTCCTTATATAGTCATTTTAGTGTTGTTTTTCTTTGGATGACACGGGGGAGGGGAACCATACTCTCAGTGTTTGCAGCCTCGAAAGGCCTAAATCCGGTGCTGTTCATAATGTGGGGGGAGCTAGCTCTCAGGAAACCCCAGGCTAAACATTCAATGGTCACTCAGCTGTCCTGGCCAGATACCTGCAGAACCCGGGGAAGCAGAGCAGGAGAGAAAAACCCAGACAGCACACAGGGCAACTGGCAGCCTCTCTGGCCCTTTTACACGCCTGGGTTACGCCTCTACTCTTGGCCGGGCACGCTTTCTCACGCGTCTTTTAGTTCCCCGGTTCTCAAAGTAGTCATGGGACCAGTAGCATCAGCACCCCCTGGAAACTGGTCAGAAATGCAGACCCTCACCTGCCACCCCCTACCCCCAGGACTATTGAATCAGCACCTCTGGGTGGGGCCCAGCAATTTCTGTTTTAAATAATCTGCCAAGCGATTCCAAGGGGTGCTCAAGTTTGAGATCTCGGCTTTACTTGAGCTTCACCTGAAGGGGGAAGGGGACGGGCTTCCCTGGAGGCCCAGTGGTAAAGAATCTGTCTGCCAACGCAGGAGACATGAGTTCGATCCCTGATCCGGGAAGATCCCATATGCTGTAGTGCGACAAAGCCCGTGATCCACAGTTATCGAGCCTGTGCTCTAGAGCCCGGGAACTGCAGCTACTGAAGCCTGAGTGCCCTGGAGTCTGTGCTCAGCAACAAGAGAAGCCACGGCAATGAGAAGTGCTTGCACCCCAGCTAGAGAGTAGACCTGATGGCCACAACTAGAGAAAAGCCCGCACAGCAATGAAGACCCAGCACAGACAAACAATAAAGAAATAAACCAAGGGTGAGAGGGAGAGTTTTTGACCCTATTTGCAGATGAGGAAACTGAGGCTCAGAGAGATGAAGCTGCTTGCCCAAGGTCACACCCAAATTAGGTGGGAATCTAGGCCTTTATGACTGCAAAACTGATAATCCTCACTCCAGTATGTAACTAGGATTGATATTCAAATGTTTAACAACCATCACTACCACCCCGCACCAGTCAGAAGTGACTCCAGCCAAGGAACTCCAGGAGGCCCCACAGAGAGTGAGTATGTGTGTGTGACCATTATAAACCCTTTCATTCCTGGATCTGTGGCCTTGGGGTCTGGAAGAAAGGGCTAAGGGCTCTGGGCACTTAAAAGATTCCATGTAACATCTGTTACCAATGGGTAGGGAAATATTTCAATATTTTAACAACAGGTGCTTACCTGCTGAACCTCAGCCCTAACTACAGTCCCCTTCCTAGAAGGAGAGGCTCCTTCTTTACCACCAAGGCAGAGGGCCTGGAGCTAAATTTAGCCCGGAAGAAAGCACAGGTGTAACAAACGTCTCCAGAGAGTATCCATCCAGCAGTGCTTCTTAAATTTGGCTGCACTCTGGAGTCTCCCAGGATTTTCTTTTGAACAGCAATGCTTGGGTTTCACCTCCAGAGATCCTGACTTAATTGGTCTGGAGTGTGGCCTGAGCACTGGGGTTTTTTTTTAAAAAAGCCCCCCACCATTCTCATATGCAGCTAGGAATTAGAGCAACCCCTACAGAGCCCCTGAAACCTGTAAGAGACTCTGGATTAAGAGCCCGTAATTTGCATCAGTATTTCCCAAGCCTGAGGACTTAAAAAACAAACCAAAAACAGATTCTCAAGAGACTCTGATTCAGTAATCAGTGGGGCCCGGAATTGGATGTTAGCAAGCGCCCCAGGTTTCTAAATCAGTGACCCCGGAGGCTGTGGTATTCCACCCCTCCCCACCCCCGGCCCACCCCCAACATCGTTGAAGCAATGGAGAACATTTTGCCAGGAAGTATCCAGAACCCATTTCCGCAGCTCTTCCTTCCCCTGTGCTGCAGAGACGTTGCTTCAAAGAACACGCTCTGAAACGGAGCCCCAGACGTCCTTCCTCCCGGGAGAGCCGTTTTCTGGCTGCTCCGCTGCAGTGCCCTGGGCCGGCTGAGTGCCTTCCAATCCCATTAATCCTGGGACACCCTCATTTAGATGCGATCTGCATATATTTGCATATTGAGCTCCAGGCCTCCTTCCTCCTTCCCCCTGCCCCACCCTCCCGTAGCATGTTGGGGGAAAATAAAACTAATGTATTCACAAAGCCCTCTGAGATGTGTTCTAGCCTCACCCAGCCGTGGGACTTGGATACACCTGAAGCCCGGGCGCTGGGGATGCGGGAAGATGGCCCCGGCTTGGCGCGCTTGCAGCAGGAAGGCCAGCGGAGAGCAAGCGTTGGAAGCCTCCTGAGGTCTGGAACCACAGCCTAGCCCTCAGGAGAGGTGATTAGGGATTTCTCCAGCGGGAAAAGACAGGGAGCCCAGTAGACAGGGTGAGGCAGCTCCGCTTTTAGAGGGTTGGTGAGACTCCTTCCCGGCCTCAGAAGGGACCTGGCTTGGAGACCACAACCAAGACCCTTCCAGCTCCAACCGCGTGCTCCTTGAAAAGCTTGCCATGTGACAACTGGTGCAGTGGAAGGGGCTGGGATCTGACAGCCCTGGAATTGAACTGGGTGTAAATGACCTTCCCTTCCTGAGCCTCAGTTTCCTCATCTAATAGAATGGGAGTAATAAGTTCATCGGGGGCTTCCCTGGTGGCTCAGTAGTAAAGAATCTGCCTTCCAGCAAAACTGATCCAGTGTCCTTCTCTAGCATCCCTCTATGGAGACAGGAGACTTGGGTATTAGGGGAAGGAAAAAAAAAAAAAGATCTGCCTTCCAGTGCAGGAGAAGCAAGTTGGATCCTTAGGTTGGGAAGAACCCCTGGAGAAGGGAATGGCTACCCACACAGGATCCTTGCCTGGAGAATCCCATGGACAGAGGAGCCTGGTGGACTACAGTCCATGGGGTCACAAAGAGTCAGACACGACTGAGCGACTAAACAACAACAACGAGCTCATTACATGGCGATGGGAGTCATGTCTCTGTTTGGTTACCCAGTAACGGACAGTCTCTCTTAGGCCCCATCTGAGGCTGAGAAGGAATCTGCTGAGTGCAGGAGGGATTGCCAGCGGCCCTCAGAGTTCTCCACGGCTGTCCCTGCCCACAGCGGACCAGCTCCCCTTACCTCCACTCACTTTCCTACTCTGGCCTGCCATTACTGCTGGGAGGCTCCAGAAACCTTTTCGATGCCTTTCGTTTTCGCTTATGTTAGCCTGAACCAGTTTTGATTGCTCCCAACCAAGGGCCCCTATTGACACAAAGACTGTTGTCTTCCTTCGCTTCAACCCCTGAGCATCTTTGACCGCAAACACTGCCCGCCTCATTTCCAGAAGCCTCTTCTAGTGCAAATCCACTTCTCTCCAGCCCTGCTCCTCCCTGTGGGCTTCCCCTCCTGCTTCTATCCATGGCACTCTCTCCTCCTTGAGCCTCCCAATTTCTAAACCATCTGCGTGTAATCCTATAGTGCTCCCACTCCCATGTCATCCAAACAGTTGACGACCTGTGTAATCCTCTTAAATCCATTCCCTCTGTCTCAGTCTGCCAGGGCTGCCAAAACAAAGTATCACAGGTTTACATATGTTTAAGCCATATCTGGGGGGCTTAAACAACAGAGATTCATTTTCTCACAGTCCCGGAGGCTGGAAGTTCAATGTTAAGGTGTCGACAGGGTTGGTTTTTTCTGAGGCCTCTGGCTTGTAGATGGCCATCTTCTCCCTGGTCTTCCCTCTGTGCATCCACGTGTCCTCATATCTTCTTACAAGGGCACTGGTTATATTGGATTCGTATCCGCCCTAATGAACTCGTTTTAACTTAATCGCCTCTCTAAAGACCCTCTCTCCAACTATAGTCACAACTGAGGTGCTGTGGGTTAGAACTTGAAGATGCGGATGTCACCAGCTCAGCTGATGACAGTCTCTCTCCTCAGCCTGCTCACTGCTGCTGCTCCAGCTGCAGCCCTGCCACACCCCACCTGGTAGTACGATTGCTCAGCCTCTCTTGTACCAGGGCCGACACTCCAGATTCATCTGGTGGACCTCACTTAGAAAGCTTGCATAGCTCCCTCGTGTCTCAGGAATCAAGACTGAACTCCTTAGCCTGGCAGCTAATCCCCTTCAGAACCTGGCTCCAGTCTGCTCTTACAGTCATCGCTGCAGTTAAGGCCAGGAAAAAACAGCAGTTGTTGTCTTGTCATTTAGTCACTAAGTCACGTCCAACTCTGTGACCGCATGGACGGTGGCCCGCCAGACTCCTCCGTCCATGGGATTTCCCAGGCAAGAATACTGGAGTATGGGTTGGGTTGCCGTTTCCTTCTTCAGAGGTTGAACCCACCTCTTCTGCTGGGCAGGTGGATGCTTTACCACTGAGCCACCTGGGAAGCCCAGTTGTTGTCTAGCATCATGCTATTCAAAGTATAATTCATGGACCTACAGCATCTGCGTTACCTTGGAGCTTGTCAGAAATGCAGACTCTCAGGCCGGGCCCCAGACCTGCTGAGTCAGAGTCTGCATCACCCGCAAGGACCCCAGGCCATCTGTATTCACACTGAAGCTTAATAGCTTACTGACACCGAAGGTGTAGGGAGAGGGTCTCATAGGAGTGGGGGCTGCGGTCACCTTGTTGGGTCAGAAACTCGACTTTGTCCTGACAGAACCATCCTACTCACAGGAGTCTGGGGTGCACAGCAGATGACAATTGTGAACACACAAATGAACTTGACTCTGCAAGGCTATTAAGAATGCCTAACTCACAAGTATAAACAAAGGAAAAGGTGGCCGCAGATCACTCCCTGATGGGAAAGGCAAGGTTCTCATCTCTCATTTCCATTTGGCAAACATTTATGGAGGCCCTGCTGAGTGCCAGGCTGGGTGCTGGGAGTTGGGCAGATGGAATGAAAGAGGACGTGAACTTTGTTCTGAAGGAGCTCACAAACCAGGGTGGAGACCAGCCACAAAGACCTGCACTCAATAATTCAATAACCAGAGTACGCGCCACGGGCGCCCGCCCGCCCACTGTACTGCTCTGTCCCTCCAAACTCTGGCTTCTGGCCATTTGCACTTTCCAACTGCCCCCCACCTCAAACCCTTCCCACATCTCCCCTCTCTACCCTCCCCCTATTCTGGCCAACTCTTATTCACCCTTTAGATTTCAGCTGAGATGTCATTTCTTCCAGAAAAAATGCTGCTGACCACCCAGACCTGGGAAGGGGGGCTCTTCCGTGCTCCCATGATTCCCCTCAACTCACCACTTCCCTTATTGTGGTATTTTTCATAATTCAGAGTGAATTTCCTGTTTATTCATCTATCTCTCCCCACAGGCTGAGATCATTACGAGAGCAGGACACTTATCTGCTGTGTTCACTATATCCACAGGTATTTCTTAAACATTAAAAGAAGATAATAGGAATAGTGGTCAGCTTTTTATTTATTTATTTTTTTGGTCAGCTTTTTATCGAGCTCAGGTACTCTCCTAAATATTTCTACATATGAATTCATTTAATCCTATGACTATGCAATGTGATGAGTGCTATTATTATTTCCTCTTTCACAGAGGAAGAAATAGAGACACAGAAAAGTTAGGTAACTTTTCTAAGATATCACAGCAATTAGGTGGCAGAGTGGGGATTCAAAGCCAGGCGGTCTGGGTCCATAGTGTATATATTGGAAAAGGGTGTGATTAACTGTATGGGAGAGAGGACAGAGGTCAGGGAAGTCTTTAGCGGGAGCAACACCCAAACCAGGTTTTGAGGAGTGAATAGGAGTTTGCCATGTGAAAAAGGAGCAGGGTTTTGCAGCTTTGACAACCTCCAGTTTGGGCCCACCTGTCAGAGTGGCAGCCTTGGTGGAAGGCAATTGACACCTCTCTAGATACTGTACAAGGAGGCTCAGACAGAGTGTGTGCCTTACACGGCATCCAGTTTCAGCGTGAGTCACCCCTGGGTGGGCGAGGCAAGTTGCAGAAACCCTGAGGCTCCAGTTCTTCGGTCCCTGCGTGGGTGAGACGTACACACCCCTCCCCTTTTACCCTCAGATTCAAGGCTCACTTCCCAAACCGCACCCCCACGCTTTGCAGAGACTGTATCGTCATCTCAGAGGAAAGGTCCTGGCAAGCACCCCTTCCGGCAGGTGCAGCCCCAGAGCAGAGAGCCAGGGAGTTTCCCCAAAACCCTGCTCAGGCTGTCCTGAGTCTGACCTTGCAAACTCTGGGAGCCTCTTCTGGCTCAGGGGTCCCCCAACTTTTAAAGCCCCCGAACCCTTTCAAGGAACTGATTTCAAGGGCACCCCAGTCTAACCAAAGGTTAAGAGAAGTGCTGGGCAGTTCTGCATCTCTGCTGACCCTGACCTTGACCCCGAGAGGAGCCCTGAGCTCTCATCTTAGCCCAACCACCTCTTTTTCACCGCTCAGAAAACTGAGACCTGGAGGAGGGAAGAGATTTGCCAAGAATACAGAGCAAGTCAGGGCCAGCATCTGGACAGGAAGTTCGGTCTCCTGAGCTGAGCCAGCCCTTTCTCGATAAACAGCATTATCTCTCCTGTCCATCCTATCCTGGCCTCTCGGATGAAATCTGGAAGCCTCTACCCCCCACTTTCATGCATCCCGTTCATTCATTCATTCCCAAAACTGTTACTAGACACTGAGCCAAGCCAAGCCCCTGACCTCAGGAAGAGGCAAACGGGTTTGTGAGACAAACGTGTCCCCAGACATTTACCATCCATTCTGACGATCCGATTCGCCCCTGGTGGCTCAGTTGGTTAAGAGTCTGCCTGCCATTCTGAAGGCTGTCTTTTCACCTTGCTTATAGTTTCCTTTGTTGTGCAGAAGCTTTTAATTTTAATTAGGTCCCATTTGTTTATTCGTGTTTTTATTTCCAGTATTCTGGGCGGTGGGTCATGGAGGATCCCGCTTTGGTTTATGTCAGAGAGTGTTTTGCCTATGTTATCCTCTAGGAGTTTTATAGTTTCTGGTCTTATGCTTAGATCTTTGATCCATTTTGAGTTTATCTTTGTGTATGGTGTTAGAAAGTGTTCTAGTTTCATTCTTTTACAAGTGGCTGTCCAGTTTTCCCAGCACCACTTGTTAAAGAGGTTGTCTTTTCTCCATTGTATATTCTTGCCTCCTTTGTCAAAGATAAGTTGTCCATAGATGCGTGGATTTATCTCTGGGCTTTCTATTCTGTTCCATTGATCTATATTTCTGTCTTTGTGCCAGTACCATACTGTCTTAATGACTGTGGATTTGTAGTATAGCCTAAAGTCAGGTAGGTTGATTCCGCCAGTTCCATTCTTCTTTCTCAAGATTGCTTTGGCTATACGAGGTTTTTTGTATTTCCATACAAATTGGGAAATTATTTGTTCTAATTCTTTAAAGAAGACCTCTGGTAGCTTAATAGGAATTGCATTGAATCTAATAGCCAATGAAGCAACGGACAAACAATTAATCTCAAAAATATACAAACAACCTCTGCAGCTCCATTCTAGAAAAATAAACGACCCAATCAAAAAGTGGGCCAAAGAACTTAATAGACATTTCTCCAAAGAAGACATAAGAATGGCTAACAAACACATGAAAAGATGTTCAACATCACTCATTATCAGAGAAATGCAAATCAAAACCACAGTGAGGTACCACTTTACACCAGTCAGAATGGCTGTAATCCAAAAGTCTACAAGCAATAAATGCTGGAGAGGATGTGGAGAAAAGGGAACTCTCCTACACTGTTGGTGGGAATGTAAACTAGTACAGCCACTATGGAAAACAGTGTGGAGGTTCCTTAAAAAGCTGCAAATAGTCCTGCCATATGACCCAGCAATCCCACTGCTGGGCATATACACCGAGGAAACCAAAATTGAAAGAGCCACCTGTACCCCAATGTTCATCGCTGCATTGTTTACAATAGCCAGGACATGGAAGCAACCTAGATGCCCATCAACTGATGAATGGATAAGAAAGCTGTGGTACATATACACAATGGAATATTACTCAGCATTAAAAAAAAATTCATTTGAATCAATTCTACTCAGATGGACCGAACTGGAGCCCATTATCCAGAGTGAAGTAAGCCAGAAGCAAAAACAATACAGTATATTAACACATATATATGGAATTTAGAAAGACAGTAACGAGAACCCAACATGCGAGACAGCAAAAGGAACGCAGATGTATAGAATAGACTCGTGGACTCTGTGAATGAGGGAAAGGGTGGGATGATATGGGAGAATGGCATTGAAACATGTTAATTATCATATGTGTAATCAATCGCCAGCCCAGGATTGATGCTCGGGGCTGGTGCATCGAGATTTCCCGGGGGGGAGGGAGGAGGGAGGGGGGAGGGAGGGGTTTCTGGAGGGGGAGCATATGTAAACCCATGGTGATATCATGGCACTGTATGACAAAAACAATAAAAGGGAGAAAAAAAAAAGAGTCTGCCTGCCATGTGGGAGACTCAGGTTCAGTCTCTGGGTCGGGAAGATCCCCTGGAGAAGGAAATGGCTACCTACTCCAGTATTCTTGCCTGGAGAATTACAGGAACAGAGGAGCCTGGTGGGTTACAGTCCGTGGGGTCACAAAGAGTTGGACACGACTGAGTGACTAACACTTTCACTTTCTGACAAAATCACATCACAGACTGTTCAGACCTTATTCTCAGGCCTAGCATGTAGTAGGTCGTCAATAAATATGCATGGAGCACTGAGGAAGGAATGACAGGAGGATACTGGGCTGGCAAGATGGGAAGGCCACCTTAGGCCTCAGGGTCCCTCCCTCTCCCCTCCTCTCATCATTCAGCACCTCCATGGAGATGGACAAGAGAACTCAGACCCACGCTCTGCCTGAACTTTGTGCTCTAGTTGCTCTAGACCCAAGCCATCTGAACTGATGGCCGTAGGGCTCATGTGGCTGTTTTAATTAAAATTAAATAAAATTTGAAAATCCACTCCCTGGTTTCATTAGCCACATTTCTAATGCTCAGAAGCCACATGTGGCTGTTTGCAATCATACTGAACAGCACAAACTATAGATCATCACCACAAATGTTCTTTGGACTGTGCTGATGGCCAAGAGCAGGGACTCCCAGGACCAGTACTTTTCCCAAAGTATTTGGGAATTGACATAAGATTGCCAACTCTCTGTCTTGCCAGAAAATTATAAAAGCAATAACAATGATTTTAAAAACAGAACATGGACACTAAGAATGATGTGAAATTCTCGATTGGATTCTCAGTTTTAAAAAGCCCACATTAAATGGACTTTTCTGGCGGTTTAGTGGTTGGGACTCTGTGCTCCCAATCAGGGGGCCCAAATTTGATCCTGGGTGGAGGAACTAGATCCTCCATGCTGTGAGTAAGAGTTTGCAGGCCACAACCGAAGATCCTGCATACTGCAATGAAGATCAAAGACCCAGAGCAGCCAAATAAGCAAATTAAAACAAATGTTTTTTTTAAAAAAAAATCCACATTAAGAGATATTAGTGGGACAATTGGAAAAATTTGAAAATAGATTACATGTTGGATAGTTGTATGTAGGAGACTGGGCTTCCCTGGTGGCTCAAATAGTAAACAAACTGCTTGCAATGCAGGAGTCTCAGGTTCAATCCCTGGGTCAGGAAGATCCCCTGGAGAAGGGGATGGCAACCCACTCCAATATTCTTGCCTGGAGAATTCCATGGACAGAGGAGCCTGGTGGGGTGCACGGGGTCCCAAAGAATCAGATACGATTAAGCAACTAACACTTCACTTCACTTTGGGTAGGAGACTGCTCTTGGTTTTTGGAGATTAGGGAGTGGAGGATTTAAGGATAAACTATGATGATGTCTGCAACTACCTTGTGGCTCAGAAAAAAAAGTATTATATAAATATGTGCATATATAGAGAGAGGAGACAAAGGGAAAGCAAGTATGTTGACGTGTTAAGAGTTGAATGTGTGAATCTAGCCGAAGCTTAAAGGATTGTTGTACTATTCCTGTAACTTTCTGAAAGTTTGAGAATTTTTCAAAATAAAAAGTTGAGGGGAAAAGAAGTCACGATGGCGGTTTATTCCCCCTGCCAGGCAGAGATGATGGGTGTTGGGGGGCTGTGCTGATGTTCTAGTTCTTGATATGGGATGTTGGTTACATGATGGTGGAGTGTGTTGCCTTGTTTCTCATCCCCCTCCATCACCCCCACCCCCTGCCAAAGAGATGCATCCTCCCGGCCCCTGCTGGGGCTTCCCTGATAGCCCAGATGGTAAAGAATCCACCTGCAATGCAGGAGACCCCAGTTCGATTCCTGGATTGGGAAGATCCCCTGGAGAAGGGAAAGGCTACCCACTCCAGTATTCTGGCATCTGTAAATGTAACCCTATTTGGAAAGGTCTTTGCAGGTTAACTAAGTGAGGGAGTTTGAAACGAGATCATTCTGGATCAGAGTGGGCGATAAATCTGATGACTGCTGTCCTTGTGAGAGAGAGGCAGAGGGAAATGTGGGAACCCGAGACCCAGGTAGGAAGGCCACATGAAGCTAGAGGCAGAGGGATGGGAGCAATGCTGGCACAGCTGTTGACTCTCGGAACCACCAGAAGCCGGAAGAGGCAAAAGGAAGGATTCTCCTCTGGAGCCCTCAGAGCTAAGTGCTGCCTGGAAACACCTTGATCTCAGCCTTCCAGCCTCCAGAATGGAGAGGATAAATTTCTGTTGTTTTAAGCCACAGGTTTGCGGTCATATGTTACAGCAGCGCTAAGACACACACACACAGGTGTGTTTTACTTAAAGAGAATTCATCAAGCTATACACTTATGATTTGCGTGTGTTTCTCTATGTACGTCAAACTCCTTTAAAATGTACTTAAAAATAAAGAAACCGGGATGGCTCTCTACCGTGCCCCCTGCAGGGGGAGTGCAGAGACCTAACCACTGGACCGCCAGGGAATTTCCTCGGCATGCGTTTGTTTGAAAAATGTCAAAGAAACAGTTTCATTAAGACATACTCTCAAAAGAGAAGCTGGGCCCATCAAATAACATTTAACTTAATGACACGTTTTCCCTTCATTTCGCTCAGAATCTGAAAACATTTCTCATGGTAGACAAGCCCCAGCAGCAGATGGGTTGTACCCGAATCACCCAGGGAGCTTTGAAAGACAGCATCCCAGACGGAGAGGTCACTGGGACGGGAGAGGGAGGCCAGAAATAGAGCTGAAGACATGTGGGAATGTAGTATCTGCTAAAGGTGCCATTTCAAATTAGTGGAGGAAGACAGATTATTCAGTATGGTGTTGGTTCAACCGGCTAACCATTTGGGAAAAAAATAAAGGAGGTATCTCTACCTCCTTCCAATCACCAACATAAATTCCAGATGGATAAAAATTTTAATTAAAAAAAACACTCTAAAAGGACTACAAGAGAATGTGAGACATTTTCTTTTTATAATCTTGAGGTAGGAATTGCCTTTCACAAACATTTGCTGAATACTTTATTCTCTAACTTTGTGCTTGGTGCTAGAGATGGGATCCAGGGGAAACCTTTGCTCTCAGGGAACTCACCCTAAAGAGAGTGGTTCAAAACAATGGTTTCCAGGTCCTCAGATTTCACTAAACATTCACAGTAATTTTTAAATTATTTGCTTTTTAATAATCTTCTACTGGGGAAAGCATTTATTACTATGCATGAGACAAAATCACAAAGCTATTACAGAAAAACTAATAAATTTTGGGAATTCCCCGGTGGTCCAGTGGTTAGGACTCTGCCCTTCCACTACGGGGGTCAAGGATTTGATCCCTGTTTGGGGAACTAAGGTCCTGCAAGCCATATAGTATGGTCACACACACACACACAAAAAGATTAATGAATTTTAATACAGAAAAATAAATAACCAAAACTCAAAATGGCCCTAATGGGAGGGGAGAATGGAGCTAGATTGCTTAATGAATATGAGGTTTTCTTTTGCGGTGATAAAAACGTGTTTTGAAACTAGACAGATGTAGGGGTTGCACAATGTTATGAATGTATGAAATGTTACTGAATTGTAAACTTTAAAATGATTCATTTTATGTGAATTCTACTTCTGTAAAGATAAATAAGAACATAACTTTTAAAGTCAACTAAAACAAAATACAAAACCAAATGCTTGAATGGGAAAAAATTTGCAACGCAAAAGGGAAACAAAGAATTCATATACAAAGAGTACCTACAAATCAATAGGGGCATGGAGCAACAGATAACATCTTATATGAAAGCTAAAAATGTAAATAGAATGGGAACTTCTGAGAATGTAATTTGGAAATAATTTAAATGGACGTAACTTTTGACTCAGCAATTTTACTGCTAAGATTTTTTCCTTACAAGTATACTTACACATGTATACATTGTATTTTACACATGTATACATTGTATTTTCCAACTCAAGCAAATATAGGGTCAAAGATGTTTATTGCTAAACTGTTTATAATAGTAACCAAGGAACAGAAGCACCCATTAACAGGGAACTGATTATATATGGTATATTGATAAAGGGGAATCCTACCCAGTCACTAAAAACAAAAAATGATATGCCTATGTGTGCTTATGGAAAACTATCCAAGACAAGAACTACTGTGTGTGTGGGGACAGGGGAACAATGTCTACAATGAGTATTATATACACAGTGTGTGCAGATCCTTTATTTCTTAATTTTTTTTTTTCTGCACCATGCAGCATGCAGGATCTTAGTTCCCTGACCAAGGATTGAACCCATGCCTCCTGCAGTGGAAGTTTGGAGTCTTAACCACTGGACCACCAGGGAAATCCCTATGCAGATTCTTAAAACATTTCTGGATTGTACAAAAGGACGCAATGACAGCAGTTACCTCTAGGAATTCACACTGAGATAGGTTGACATGGACAGAGATTTCTACCTAAACTTCATATCTTTTTGTACTTCTCAGATATTTTTTAACAATGAACACAGATTAATTACTGAATAGGTTACTTTTTTAAGGTTAATTTTTAAATTATGAAATCATTGAGGCATAGGCAGATTATAGAAAATAATGAAAGAAATTCAGGTTCCCACCACCTAGATTAAGTAATTTAACATGATGGATGCAATTTGAAGACCTTGGTATTTTTGCCTGGAAAATCCCATGGACGGAGGAGCCTGGTAGGCTGCAGTCCATGGGGTTGCTAAGGGTTGGACACGACTGGGAGACTTCACTTTCACTTTTCACTTTCATGCAATGGAGAGGGAAATGGCAACCCACTCCAGTGTTCTTGCCTGGAGAATCCCAGGGACAGAGGAGCCTGGTGGGCTGCCATCTATGGGGTTGCACAGAGTCGGACACGACTGAAGTGACTTAGCAGCAGCAGCACTGTACCTTTCTATGATCCACTCCCCTCCTCCCACCTTAGAGATAACATGATTCTAAATTTGGTGATATCAGACATACATGTTTTTATTCCATTAAAAAATCTTTTATAACTTCCATATTTACCAATAAGCAACATCTTGTTTTGCATGCTTTTCCCTTTATATAAAAATAGTGTTAATTTATGTATGGCTCTTAGACCCAGCAAGTCCAGTCTAGGTCCCCAAGCTTTGAGGAGGGATCTCCTTCTAACCCTTCTCTGTCTGTGCTTCTTCGCATGGGGTAAGGAGTTCGAGGGCATATGCACACCTGGGGCCTGTGAGCCCCTTCAAGGTTGCACTCAGGGTACGGGGGACCCCAGAACTTCCAGCCCAACAGCAACGAGCCTGCCTCCAGCGCCCATGCGGGACTCTTTCCAAGGTCCAGCCTCCTGAGGGTGGGCCATCTACCTAAGTGGGTACCCCCAGGCCAGTGTGATCAAGAACCGACTGCTGGGGAGGGATAGGGTAGGGAGTAAATGGAGCTGAACCAGAGCTAGCGTGCCCACACACGAAAGAGGAGATGAGGTGGGATACAAACGGGGGTTAGTATTCTTGCCTTGGACTCTTCCATCTCCCTCATCAAACTGTGCCTTTGGCAACTTGCTTTGCCACTCAACATTCCATTTTTGAGCGTTATCTGTGTTAATATCTATAGCTCCAGTTTATTGATTTTCACTCTCACACAGTATTTCTTTGAAGTTTTAAAAGTTTCAGACCCCTGGTCCCTAACGGAGAAGATTCTGACGGAGGAGAGTTGCTCCAGGGGCTAAAGCATCTTTCCGAAGCTCTGGGCGTCGCCGGTTGGCAGTCCGGTTTGGGGATCAAGGGAAGGCAAGCCACTCTTGGTATGTCCCTGCCTTTACACAGGCTCACACTGTTACTTGCTGCGGCCCTTCCTTGTGGTCCCCGAGGTCGGCCTGGACCGGCTGCGGTACAAGCCACCAGCCCAAGGGCCTGGTTCTGATCTGGCAGCCGTGATGGAGGCAGCGGGCGCCCCCTGCTGGAAACAAACGCAAGCTGAGCCAATCGGTTCCCCATCCCTCCACGCCCCCCGGCACCCGCCCCTTCCCCAGCGTCTTCCCCGCAACCTCTGGCACTCATTTAAGGCCAACGCCGCTGGGATACAAATAACAGCCATGTCTTTGCTTTCCAAAAACGTTCACATATAAAACAGACATTCTAGCAGCTCCCTTTCATGGAGCCTTTATTAGCGATAAAGCAGTGCCTTTGAGAATCTGTGGGACTCAAATCCTGGTTTATCCTCTGATCTCTGTGTGACCTCTGGCAAGTCATTGGATCTCTGAATGGCTCTGAGATTCCTCATGAATAAAATGGGACAAGAATGTCATCTACCTCATAGGATTGCTCTGAGGGTTAAAGTGGTGCCTGACATACAGCAGGACGCCTTACTATTAGATGCCGACGCGAGGCTGATGGTTTCTCAAGGAGACACAGAGCTTACTTGTATCAGCAGCTGCTCTGTGTTCTTTCCATTGATTACATCCTTTAATCATCACAACTCCATGCAGTGAGTGCACTTATATTCACCTCCACTTTACAGAGAAGAAAACTGAGGCGTGGAGAAATCAAGCAACTTGCCTGAAGGCTCACAGCTTGCCGTTGGTGGAGTGTTAATTTGATCACAGGCAGCTGTAGTCTACAGCCCAGTACCTTATTGCTACATCCTCATGGCAACCGGGGGCGGGGGCGGGGGCGGGGGCGGGGGGGGGGTGCACTTCCCAGGTGGTGCTAGTGGTAAAGAACCCGCCTGCGATGCAGGAGACATAAGAGATGCAGGTTCAATACCTGGGTTGGGAAGATTCCCCTGGAGGACATGGCAACCCCACTCCAGTATTCTTTGCTGGAGAATCCCATGGACAGAGGAACCTAGTGGGCTACAGTCCAATGGGATTGCAAAGAGTCGGACATGACTGAAGCGACTTAGCACGCATGCGTGGCAATCTGGGGAGGCATGTACTATGCCCATTATACAGCTGGGGATACTGAGGCCCAGGGAGTGAAGCGACTTACCTCACATCACACAACTTATTAGCACTGGAGCCCTGGCCTGGACTTGCTCCAGTTCTGTCTCTTTGCATTGTCTTGTGTAGTTTCATGGCACCCCAGCAGGTGTGGTGACCCTGTGTGACAAATGAGGATGCTGAACTAAGAGAGCTAAGTGTTTTGCCCAAGGTCACAGAGTCAGTACGGAGCTTTTTCTGTTGGGAGGTGGGACCCAAGGGTATTCTATTCAAGGGCCCAGCACCTCTGTGGCTCCCCACTGCAGCCCTTCGTCTTTATAATCACAGTTTTTCTTCCCAGACACCCAAGTTTAGCACTTGCTTTCAGGCCAGCCTCAGCACAGCTGTCAAAGTTGTGCTCTTAAGCTGTCACTCAGCCTGAGCCTGGCCTCAGCGTTGGTTCCTGGGGCTTCCTGTAGGGCTAGGAGCTCAGATTCCATCCCCTTGCCTTCTGGGAGGCAACTGGTACTGTAGAAGGAACAGGAATTTGGAGCCAGATAGTCCAGGGTTCTAATCCCGCTGTGTCCCTTCCTTTCTGCATGACCTTGGGTGAGTTTCATCCCCTCCCTGCATTCCTATTTCATCACCTCTAAAATGGGGTAATGATCAGTACTTTGCAGACTCCTGTGAGGATGAAATGCAATAAAGTGTGTACAGCATCTGGTACACAGTAGGTGCTCCAAGACCTTTGTCCCCTATTGTTTATGTCCCCCCACCACCTTCTCTTCCAAGATGTCTGTGAGCCAGGGTTGGGCTGGTGTAGAAGCCACATCCTTTGTTTTCTGGGGCGCTGGCTCACAGACCGAATAACATTGCCATATGTAATTCAGTCACTGTTCAGTGGTCCATCAGAGATGGATTGAGCACCTACTAGGTGCCAGGTAGGGCTTCCCAGGTAGTGCTAGTGGTGAAGAACCCGCCTGCCAATGTATGAATTATAAAAGACTCAGGTTCGGGGTTCGATCCCTGGGTCGGGAAGATCCCCTGGAGGTGGGCATAGCAGCCCACTCCAGTATTCTTGCCTGGAGAATCCCATGGACAGAGGAGTCTCCGATGGCAAAGAGTTGGACATAACTGAAGCAACTTAACACACACATGTGCCAGGAACTGTTCTTTAAAAAAAAAAAAAACTTGATTTATTTGGTTGTATTGGGTCTTAGCTGCGGCATGTGGGATCTTCATTGCCTCACGCAAGGATCTTTCATTGTGGTATGAGGGCTTGTCCCACAACAGGTGGGACCTGAGTTCCCTGACCAAGGGTTGAACCTGCATACCCTGCATTGCAAGACAGAGTCTTAACCACTGGACCGCCAGGGAAGGTTCCCAGAAACTGTTCTTGGTAATGGGGCAGCAGTGGTTCACGAGACAAGAGCCCTGTTTGAAGTGTATCACTGAGAACTCACCTAGTCAGTGTTCAGCCCCCGGGGCTATGGACCAGTCCTGTTGCCTCTACGCCCACTTCCTGAGCTCTGGCATTCTTTCCCATTCACAGCTTCATGTAATTCTCAAAGATTCCACCTGATCTCTAACTTAAAAGTGAGGGAACTGAGATGTGGAAAGTTAAGTAACATAAAGAGGAGCGGGGGATATACATTGCCATATGTGAAATAGATACCCGGTGGGAATTGGCTGTATGGTACAGGGAGCTCAAACCGGTGCTCTGTGACAAAATAGAGGAGTGGGATGGGGTGGGCAGTGGGACAGAGGTTCAAGAGGGAGAGGACATATGTATACTTATGGCTGACTCATGTTGATGTACGGCAGAAACCAATACAACATTGTAAAGCAATCATCTCCCAATTAAAAATAATTTTTTAAAAAAGAGGAGCAGGAGGCTGACTGTAGACAGTCTGATCCCAGAGCCTGAGCTTCGCTGGGCTGCCGTAGAGTCTACCTCTTACTCCTTCCTCCAAGTTCCTAATGTTGTTCCCATTTTACAGATGAGGAAACTGAGACTCAGAGGGAATGAATGCTGTCCAAGGTCATACAACATTTAAATGTAGGTTCTGGGATATCTGGAGCCTAGGTTTGGCCTGACTTCAGATCCCACTTCACCCCTACAGAGAGCTGACTCATTTGACAACCATTTCCTTCCCAACAGAGAAAGAAATCAGACTCAGGTCTGGCCTTGAGAGGCTCAATCTATTGAGGAGGCCAGTGGGTAACCGACCACCTCACACTGTGATATATGTTATGCCAGTGACACATAGAGTGTGCTAGGGGAACTGACACTAGGGAGATAGTAACTATGGGAAAGGAGTCCAGGAAGGCTTCCTGGAGGCCGTGATACTTAAGCTGGAAGTGGAAAGATGAAGAACCAAGGAGAATCATTTGGAGTTGCTGAGAGGGAGGTTATCTGACAACACATACATGTTGGCCTCGTCCTAGGTATGGGACTATTGAGTCAATTTTTCTGTTTATTTCAAATTCATTCTCTGCCCTTCTCCTGTTCCACTTCATATGGCAAACCATGTTTCCTGGGCTCCCTTGCTTCTGGCTCCGTTTAGCCAATAGGAAGCTTTGGCAAAAGATCACAGAATAAGATGAAGGGAAAAGTGCTTAATAGGATGAAGGGAAAAGTGTCGAATCCCATCTCTCTCTGCCTCGAGGGAAGGGAGGGGATGACTTCAGTAGCTAGAGTCTCTCCTCCATGTTTGCAGAACCTGCTAGAAAGGCCTGCAGTCCCAGCTCTTCTCTAGGTGGCCCCCAGTTCCTGGTCTAGGTGGGGTCAGCTCCTGTCTTTATAATGCTGACTCTCTGGGAGGGCATGGCCTTTCTGTGTTGCTAATCTCAGGTTTTCAATTTCCCTTAGTCACGCCTTCAGCCCTTCTAACAACTTTGTTTCTAAATCCTCCACATTGGAGTCCCTCTTTTTAAAAATATTTATTTTTAAAAACTTATTTGACTGCACTGGGTTTGTTTTTAAAAATTTTATTTATTTATTTCTGGCTGTGCTGGTTCTTTGCTGCTGGGAGGGCTGTTCCCTAGCTGTGGCAAGCAAGGGTTACTCTCCAGCTGCAGGGCTTCTCACTGTGGTGGCTTCTCTTGGTGCAGAACATGGGCTCCAGGGCACGCAGGCTTCAGTAGTCATGGTACCTGGGCTCAGTCTGTTCGGCTCCCCGGTTCTAGAGCACAGGCTCAATAGTTGTGGCTCTCAGGTTTAGATGCGCTGAAGTGTGTGGGACCTTCCCAGATCAGGGATCGAACCCATGTCTCCTGCATTGGCAGGCGGATTCTTCACCACTGAGCCACCGGGGGAGGCCTGCACTGGGTCTTAGCTGGGTTCTTTTTGGTTGTCATATGTGAACTCTTAGTTGAGGCATGTGGGATCTAGTTTAGTTCCCCAATCATGGATTGAACCTAGGCTCCCTGCATTGGGAGCGTGAAACCCCAGCCACTGGATCACCAAGGAAGTCCCGGATTCCCTCTTTAGAATTGTCTGGCTCCCGTCTTTTTTTCCTTGCTAGACTTCTGTCTCCTTGTTTATAAAATGGAAGTTCATTCGGTCATTTCACAAATAAGTATCAAGTAGATTCCTTGTAACTACAAAACTGTGCTAAGTGTTGGGAAGCTCACAGGAAACTAGGCAGATTAAAAGACATGAAAATCCAGGCATTGCCTACCCCTCATGTCTCTGTACTGATCAGATGAGCTGTGTGCATAAACGTTACCTGCTGCCTGGGTCTCAGGAATTGCCAGCATCAGGCAAACACTTATTTGGACTAGAGCCTGTTTTCTAAATGTTCTGGGCCTGGGGATTTTTCCCACTCCCCCCACCCCGCCGCCTATGAATCCTGAATCTACACCACGGAGAGTCAATTTAAGGGACTTATTCCTGAGTGGTGGTATGGTTTTAAGCTATAAACAGATCTTTCAAGAACAAGTTTCACTAAATCCATAGATGGCGATGACACAGAAAGAGTAGGCAGAGACGTGTCCCGGGGCACTCACCTGTTGACTGCCTGCCCCTAGCTGTGCTGCCCTCCTGGGGCACCCAGCACAGTGGAAGGAACCCTGGACTGGGCTGGGAGTCAGGAGAGCAGGCTTTGACCCCCGGCTCTACTGACCATCAAGTGTGTGACCTTGGACCAGTCGCCTGACTGCTCCCAAGCCTCAGGGTCCTCCTCTGCAACCAGGGGAAGCTCAGAGTACTGAGGGTCTCTGCTTGTAATGACTGCAGGTTTAAAATGCATATGAACTACTTCGTATTTGGTAAGTGCTCAGGAAACATTTGCTAATGTGATTGTTATTTGCTGCAGGAGGTCTGGCCTAGGTTCCCAGCTCTCTCCATTAGACCTGGAAACTTACCATGTGATCCTGAGCAAGGTATTTGCTCTCTGGGCTTCGGTTTTTTCCCTCTGTAAAACAGGCAAATAGTAACTATACTGGCTGGCTCAGGAAAAGAGAGTTCAAGGATCGTCTAAGAACCAAGTAGGGAGTTCCCTGGTGGCCCACTGGTTAGAACTGCACCCTTTCACTGCAGGGTGCCTGGGTTAGACCCCAAAAGCTGTGCGGTGCTGCCAAAAAAAAAGTACAGAGGTTGGAGCCAGATTGCCTGATGCTCAACCCCAGTTCCACCCTTACTTCCATTCCTTTATCGTCCTGTGCCTGTTTTCTCATATATAAAATGGAAATAATGATGGCAACTACTTCATAGAGTAGCCGTGACGATTAAATAAAGGTAAAGTGCTTAATACAATCACTGGCACTGAGTTTCTCAAGCATTATTATTGCTAGCCGTACTTGATCAGTTCAGTTCAGTCACTCAGTCGTGTCTGACTCTTTCACACTCCATGAACTGCAGCACGCCAGGCCTCCCTGTCCTTCACCATCGCCTGGAGCTTGCTCAAACTCATGCTCATTGAGTCAGTGATGCCATCCAACCATCTCGCGTCCTCTGTCATCCCCTTCTCCTCCTGCCTTCAGTCTTTCCCAGCATCAGGGTCTTTTCAGGTGACCAAAGTTTTCGAACTTCAGCTTCAGCATCAGTCCTTCCAGTGAATATTCAGGGTTGATTTCCTTTAGGATGAACTGGTTGGATCTCCTTGCAGTTCAAGGGACTCTTAAGAGTCTTCTCCAACACCACAGTTCAAAGGCATCAATTCTTCGGTGCTCAGCCTTCTTTATGGTCCAACTCTCACATCCATACATGACTACTGGAAAAACCATCGCTTTGACTGTATGGATCTTTGTTGGCAAAGTAATGTCTCTGCTTTTTAATATGCTGTCTAGGTTTGCCATAGCTTTGTTGCTTTGTCATACCTCATACAGTACCTAAATTGCTTGGGGCTTTGGAATCAGAGACCTGCACCCATATGCCAGTTCTGTCCTCTAGGCTGTATGACCTCGGACAAGTCACTTTCCCTCTTTGAGCTTCAGCTTCCTTCTCTCTACAATGGAAGACTGGAACAACCCCAGCTTCTTTAAGGTACTGTGATGCAGCAAAGCACATGCGAATTGCCTGGCCTGAGTTAGATGCACAAGAAAAGTGCTTTCCCTCTTCTTTTCCTCTTGGCTCCTCTCCTCAGCATTTTTCTCAATGGTCTACTTGAATGTCCTGACCCAGAGCCCCATCACTGCTTCTAGAAATCGTCCCATCAAAGCTGAGGTCATAACTACACTCTGCATGTTCTGGTGAGAACTCTGGATTGGTAGTCAGAAAAACAGATTTGCTTCTTTGTCTTTGCAGTGGAAGAATTGTGATACATTGTTTCAAGGAGTCTGTTAGGAAAATTAAAATGGAGGAAGTCTTGTTCAGGCTTCACAAGTTAAGAGAGCAGGCCTCTGGACCCTGCTTGGGTTCCATGCCTGCCTGCAAGCACAGCAGGTCAGGCGGGACTTTAGATAAGAAAAGGAGTGGGTCTGTCAGTTGAGCCCCTGAATGTCTGGCCAATCACCCAGAGGTCTAACAAAATCCTATGACTCACAAGGTGAAACAAACAGCATCGTACAAAAGGTTAAAGTAAAACCAGAGTTGCATTTTTCCACACAAATGAATAATGCTATCAGTTTGCAGCCTGGGGTTATAAGTGGGAACCCCTGAAACTGCAATTTGAAGTCTCTCCCAGGGGGTGGACGCACCACCCAAGACCTTTTCCCAATTGGGACTCCAGATTGCTATTAATGAGGGACTTGCCAGCACTAAGTCTGGACGTTGGTTGGCCCAATTTGGTGATGAATGTGCTGTTGCTCTATTGTTTCTATTTCTTTTAATGACTGGATACTGAGATACTTTCTGTATCATGACATTCTGCAATCTTGTGATCTGGTGGCAAAGGCCAAGGTTAGGATGAAGACTTAGTCCAGCTGGGGATGAGAATGGACAGCATCCTCTTGAGTCCTCCCACATCCTTGAAGGAGGTGACCTGTTTGGAGGCAAGATACATCCTACTCACATGGGATGGGGTGGGGGATGGGGGTTGGAGGTGGCTCTGCAGGGCTGAGGAATCAGGTCCACCAGTTGGAAAACTGCCTAGTGGGTACAAAAACCATCCTGCTGTCATGCCCGTGTTTACCCAGCTCTCCAGGGCTGCTCTGGGAACCTAGTCCTGCTGAATGGGGGTGAAGGGGAATGAGGGGGCATAGCCAATTCAGAGTCCTCATGCTCTATTCCCCTTAACAAAACCTGCTCCTAGGAAAGAACCACGGAAACGTCCTCATACTCGGGTAAAACAGATCGTAACAGCTCAAAGCACCCTGTCTTTTTTAACTTTTTCCACGAGTTTTTTTTAGATTTCCTCCCCCTCCCCACCCCGCTGGCAAACTTGTATTTTTCAATTGACGAAAGCAACTTATGCAACGCAGGGACTTTGGGACAAACCCCGGCGCCAGGCTTCTGCGCAAAATGCTGCTGCCGTTGCTGCTGCTGCTGCTAAGTCGCTTCAGTCGTGTCCGACTCTGGCGACCCCATAGATGGCAGCCCACCAGGCTTCGCTGTCCCTGGGATTCTCCAGGCAAGAATACTGGAGTGCGTTGCCATTTCCTTCTCCAATGCATGAAAGTGAAAAGTGAAAGTGAAGTCGCTCAGTCGTGTCCGACTCTTCGCGACCCCATGGACTGTGGGGCCTACCAAGCTCCGCGGTCCATGGCATTTTCCAGGCAAGAGTACTGGAGTGGGCCCAAAATGCTAAAAAGGCTTAAACAGAGGGGCATCAGAAGGGCGATCATACCTTCCTGAAAGGTGGCAGAACTTTAAGTACATCTACACCATCTACACTGAACAGAGAATATGGAGAATGTCTTCACTTCCGGCTCCATTATATAACAAATATGTGTACAAAGCTCAGTAAGGGCTGGGCATTGACTCGTCTCCGTTTCCCCAACTCCAGCAATCACGGCTTGCATCCCAAGGCCTTCTACTTGACAAGAGGTTGGACCAACCACCTCCCATCTCGGGGCCTCAGTTTCCCCATCTGTAAAACAAGGATTATATACGTCCCTCTTCCCAGGACACGTCAAACCTAATCGGGAAGGATCTGACTGGGTTCGATGAAAAGCGTAAAGCAACCGCTTAAAAGGCAGGCGAAAAGACCGATAACATTTATTCCTCTCTCACCAGCCGAGCGCTCAGGTTCACGCTTCTCTGAGCTGTTCCGGGAAGGGCGTGGCCAGGCCACCAGAAGCCACGCCTCCGGAAGTGAGGCCAGACTCAGCCGCGCCCCGGCCTGCGGCCCAGGGAAGGGACCCAGCAGTGACGTCACGTAGCCACTCCTCTGTGTCCCTCCGCCCTGAGATAAAGTAGCCCCTAACCATAGCGGATTCTGCCACTCATACCAAGCGACATATAAAATCTCAGATCCTCTTACGACTCTATTATGATTTTCAGGCCTCGGGGCCACCTTCTAGCACACTGGGAGCCGGTCTTTCTCTGGACCGGCGTAGGAAGTAGTCCCGGCCCTCGGGAAGCCGATGGGTCCCTCCGCCGCGGGGGGAAATAGGATGGCGACCTCGTCGATGCCGGAGTCGGAGAGGAACACCGCTACGGAAGCGTCAGGTGAGCTTCGGGGAGAGTCAGGCCAACACGCCGCACCGTGCCAGGAAGCGGGGCCACACTGCGGGGAGACCGGGCGGCGCGGCCCCGGGCCGGCGGGGCTGTCCGAACAGGGCCCCGGGGTCCCCGGCCCTTTAGTCGCTCTCGCACTTGCCTGAGCGGAAACCCGCGCCGCCGCAAGATGGCGTCGGGCCTGGGGCGCAGGCAGCGCCGGGGACAGCCCCGAGTCGCCAGGCCCCGGGACCGTCCCTGTCAGCCCCCTCCGCCGGGCGCCGGGGGAGGGGGGAGCACGCCGCCGACCCAGGGGGCCTGCGGGCGGTACCACCGACCCTCCACCCGGGGGGGCTCGGGGGGCCTGAGGGCTGAACCACTGGGGCCGCACGGGGCCCGCAGAGGGGGCCGCTCTGCGGGGATCATGGAGGGGAGGAGAGAGGGGTCGAGATTCCCGCCGCTGACCACCCTCGCGAGGATGCGGGAAGGGCCGGAGGCTGGGGGGCAAGGCTTCCCGGCCCTCTTTTCCCGAAGCAGCCCCTCGCTGTACTCTAGAAAGCCCCGCCCCGTTGGCGACTCGGTGTTCGCATCTGCGAAATGGGCACATGGGCGCCGCTGAGTGGGCCGCGGGGACCGGGAATGAAGCCCACCGGTTCCAGCCCCGGTCACCTCCTCTCACAGAGTGAAGGCCCCGGACCCTGGGCCCCCTGTCAGGCAGCCCCCCGAGCCGATGGAGGAAAACGAGGTGGAGAGCAGTAGCGACGCGGCCCCTAGGCCCGGCCGGCCCGAGGAGCCCTCGGAGAGCGGGTTGGGTGTGGGCACCTCGGAAGCCGTGTCGGCCGACAGCAGCGACGCCGCGGCCGCCCCGGGGCCTGCGGAGGCCGACGATTCCCGCGTGGGGCAGAGCTCGGACCGCGGCAGCAGCTCGCTGGTAGGGACCGCGCTTGGGTGGAGGCAGCGACCGAAGGCAGCAGTGCTTGGCAGTCGGGGGAAGCAGCCAGCAGGCTTGCTTGTAGCTAATAATTGGTTTATGGTTCACCGTGACCCAGGCCCCTAGCATGGGTTTTCTCATTTAAATCTCGTACCTTGTAAGGCACATACCACTCTTTCCACATCTTACAGAGAAGCAAACGGGCACAGAGTCAGGAATCTAATCTAGGCTGTGGGCTGCGTTCTCTACTGTTACCCTGGTTCACATCTTGGGTCTTCTGCTGATTCACTGGGAGATGTCGTGGAGCCTCAGTCTTCTGTCTGTAAAATGGAGCAGAAATACCTACTCCTGAGGGTGCTGTGTAGTGAGCTGCCACTAGATATTTTCTTGGAAACACTTTATAAAATAATCTCCTGGCTCTGCCACCTCCTAGCTCTGTGGTCTTAGATAAGCTCCCCAGGCTTTAGCTGTCAGTTTTCTCATACGTAAAGTAGGAATAATAAATGTTTGCCTCAGTAAGGGTTTTTTTTTTCCTTTCTGTATTTTTTTGAAGGTTAAATGAATATATGCAAAGCAATTATCGCGGGGCTCAACACATGATAAACACTCAGTAAATATCACACCCTCACCATTGTCATTATTTGCCAGATAGTGATCATTTTCAGGACATCACATCATAGAGGTACACAACAGCCTCCACTTTGGGGCTCCAGGGGTTTCATTGGTTCAGCAGAGATGGACTTAGCATGTGCCCAGCTTGTGCTCGACTCTGGGGTTTACAGCAAGAGACAAGAGAGGTGTGGTTCCGGCCCTAATGGAAACTGACTTGGGAGCCGTAATACTGCAGAGTGAATCATCAAGTGATGGGGGGACACAGGCAACTAAAATGCTGAGGACAGAGGGGTCCTAACTTGGCCTTGAGGGCCAGGGTCAGCTTCCCACGAGAGGTACCAGCTGAGTGTCTGAGTAGGAATTAGGCATGGTGTGATGCTATGAAGCATTTCAGGCAGAGGAAACAGCTTAGTTGACAGCATGGTGATACCAGCTTCACCTGACTATTGTGTGGGGGCAGGAGACGTGGGGTCTTATACCTGATCAGAGCCAGGGACCCTGGGGCTTGTTTCAGGGGAGGCTTAGTGACTAGAGGGCTTCTCCCACTGGTTCTGTGTGGATGAGGGCATTGGGCGGCTCCACTCGCCATGTCCTTGGGCCCCTGAGGAGCCCCATCCCTGGCTCCTAAGCTTCCTCTCTCCCTGTTTGCTGACCCCCAGGAGGAGGTATCTGAGAGCGGCTCCAGCACAGACCCCCTGCCCCATGGCTACCTCCCTGACTCATCTTCTGTTTCCCGCGGGCCGGTGGCGGGGGTGACGGGCGGCCCCCCAGCCCTGGTGCACTCCAGTGCACTGCCAGACCCCAACATGCTGGTGTCCGACTGCACGGCTTCTTCCTCGGACCTGGGCTCAGCCATCGACAAGATCATCGAGTCCACCATCGGGCCTGACCTCATCCGGAGTGAGTCAGGCCATGGTGGGCAACAGTTGCCCCTCAAGGGTTTCCCTACAGAGCCAGCTGTGCAGACTCAGGCGGATAACCTTATCACTCTGAGTTTGTAACGTGGAAGCAGTAACTCCATCTCATAGTGCTAGATGACATGAGGATTTACCTGATTTGGGGGCTTTCCTGGTGGCTCAGATGGTAGAGAGTCTTCCTGCAGTGCAGGAGACCCAGGTTTGATCCCTCGGTCAGGAAGATCCCCTGGAGAAGGGCATGGCAACCCACTCCAGTATTCTTGCCTGGAGAATCCCATGGACAGAGGAGCCTGGTGGGCTGTAGTCCCTGGGGTCGCACAGGGTCAGACACAACTGAGCAATTAAGGACCAAATACCTGACTTTGCACTGGAGTCTGTTCTAAATACTCTACCTGCAGTAGTAGGTCGTTGATCCTCTTGGTAGCCCTTAAAAGTACAGCTGTTATTGTTCTCACAGTCCAGATGAAGAAGCTGGGGCACAGAGGATGTAAACCAGCATAGCTGCTGCCATCAGCAAATGTTGGGCCATAAGCTCAGTCTGACTCCAGAGTTTGTGGTCATGATTTGCCAGATGACTTTCTACTATCAGTGATCTGTGTAAGGGTTGTAGCACTTGGAAAGGCCCTGGGGTGGTCTCGAAAGCCAGTCCTAAGAAAGTGGTGCAGAAGCCGGGCCTTAACCGTGGAGAAGGTTGGAGACGAAAAGAGGGAGACTTTCCAGGTGTAGTGGTTAAAGGCGGACAGCTGTGGACTGGCTGCTGGGCCAACATGTCACACATACCAGACCTCCCAACATCCCTGCCCTGGACGGGAGGTGGGTAACGGGGCAGCTGATTTCACAGTCACATGGGTGAATCACAGTGAGTGTTGGCATGATGGTTGTCCTTACCAGCTGGGCATCCCTTCCTCTTGTCTTTGCCTAGGCTGTATCACTGTGACCAGTGCTGAGGGCAGCGGGGCTGAGGCCACACGGTACCTGATCCTGCAGGGACCAGATGATGGTAAGACCCCAGCAACAGGCCCAGGGAACCCTGCTGTGGGTGGGGGTAGGACAGGCAGGCTCCGCCACAGACTCACTGTGTGATCTTGGCAGGTTGTCCGCTGCCCCTAGCCTCTCAGTTTCCCCATGGTTACTATGGTGGGGCGTGGGTTCTATGACCCCTGGGCTTGCCTGGGAGGGGCAGCGGTAGCTCATGGCCAGCCTCCCTCTCCACTTCCCTCTGATTCCCTCACCACCACCACCACCCCACCCACCCGCACCAGGTGCCCCCATGGCATCACCGATGTCCAGTTCCACCCTGGCCCATAGCCTGGCAGCCATCGAGGCTCTGGCTGATGGCCCCACATCCACGTCCACATGCCTGGAGCCACCGGAGGAAGCGCAGGGTGGGCCCAGCTCCCTGGCGCAGCCGCCCCTGGGTTCTGGCACAGAGGAGCCGGACTTGCAGAGCCTGGAGGCCATGATGGAGGTGGTGGTGGTACAGCAGTTCAAGTGCAAGATGTGCCAGTACCGGAGCGGCACCAAGGCCACACTGTTGCGCCACATGAGGGAGCGGCACTTCCGCCCAGGTGTGTTGGTAGCAGCTGGCCTGCCCGCCTGCACACATGCAGTGCCAAGGGTCAGACTTGACAAGTTCGCTGTACCCTGCTCCCCCACCCCCAGCAGCAGCAGCTGGTAAGAAGGGGCGTCCACGCAAATGGGGCAGCTCAGCCCAGCCCCAGGAGGAAGAGGGCCCAGAGGAGGAAGACGACGATGACATCATAGATGCTGGTGCCATCGATGACCTTGAGGGTAGGCTCCCAGACCTGCTGCCCTCCCACGTCTGCATATACTGAGCTCCCTCTGGCCCCCATGAAGGGCCAGGAAAGGAACTGGCACAGGTGCAGCCAGGAGCGCCTCCAGCATAAGATAAGAGGAGTTGGGGCTTTGGGACCAGGAGCTTCATGTGCAGTTGTCCAGACCGTGCACTGAAGAACAGCACTGTGTCTAAGGGTCACGTCCCATTTGTCCAGCAGAAACAGAATGCAAGCCACGTGTGTATTTTTTTATTAGCTGTATTAGAAGTAAAAAGATGATTTTAAAGTCAATCATATATTTTATTTACCTATTATGTCTAAAATCTAATTTCAGTATGCAATCATTATAAAAATATTAGCAAATTACTTTTACTTTCTTTTATTCCAATTTTTGGAAATCTGATGTGTATTTTATACTTAATTATGCCTCAGTTTAGACTAGGTACGTTTTGAATGCTGAATAGTCACAGATGCTGAGCAGCTCCTTTAATGGGTAGCATAGTCATACTTTGTAGACTTGAATGACTAGACACTTTTTTTCTAAACAATGACTATGAAGTGTATTGAGGAAGGGGCACTTTTTTTCTGATTCACATTAAGGTACATATGAGCTAATGGTAGGTGTTAAGGATGGTCCAGAGAAAGGACTGCAGGGCCTCAAACACTAGTACTGACAGTCAGCCAAGGGGACATCAGGAGGGCTTCCTGGAGGGGGCATCACTGGTGGGTTTGGAAGGAGGAGCAGGCAGGGATGGGGAAGTGGGCCTCTTTCCAGGGAAGCTGGCAAGGGGTCAGGGCTGAAAGGTCAAGGCTGTGGCCCTCCTCTTACTTTCCCCACAGAAGACAGCGACTACAACCCTGCAGATGACGAGCCCCGGGCCCGGCAGCTGCGGCCCCAGCGCCCCACTCCCAGTACCCCGAGACCCCGCAGGAGACCTGGCCGGCCCCGGAAGCTGCCTCAGCTGGAGACCTTGGATCTCCCAGAGGGTGAGAGCGGGACCCAGGGATGGCCTCGTTCCCTGCGTGCTTCCCTGGAGCCTGGGGACGGAGTGTGCTGTGCAAAACAGCATGTCTCAGACCCACCTGGATGACCTGCTGGCCTCCTGGTGACGGGGAAAGCCCTCGCCTCCCAAGCTCGAGGGTTAAGATGCACCAGCTGTCCGAGAAGGCTTTTCGGTGGGAAGCTGTCACAGCACGGAAGTTGGAATATTTACAACTAAGCTAATTATTACTAAAACAAGAATAAGTCTGAGGTCTGAGAGGATGTCAGAGGAGCACAGACTTGGAGCATGACAGGCTCAGGACGGGGGAGACCCCGTGGACAGGATGCCAGCTCTGCCTCCTACCAGCCAGACCTGGAGCGGGTTGCTTTGCCTCTTGAATCTCCCCTTCCCTTATTGTGAATGGAGGTGATAGATAGTACCTGCCTCTTGGGATTGTCTTAAAGCCGAAATAGACATGCCAGAAATACACAGGAGTGGTTTTTGTACATGCAGTTGTGTGTGTGGAGGAGTGGTTATCTTTTTTTTTAGTGTTCTTTTTCTTTTGTTGTTTAATTTTTGACTACACTTCATGGCATGTGAGACTTTAGCTCCCCAGCCAGGGATCAAACTTACACCCCTGGAATTGGAAGCACTGTGTTTGAACTTGTGGACCACCAGGGAAATCCCTAGTCTTTTTAAAGTAGCTTTTTACTGAAGTACATGTGCAGGAAAGCACAGGTATACTAACTGCACCGGCTCAGTGAATTTTTTTTTAATTTTCCTTGTGTATTTATTTTTGGTTATACTGAGTCTTTGTTGCTTCAAGGGTTTTTCTCCAGTTGCGGTGCACAGCCTGCTCATTGCGATGGCTTCTCTTATTTCGGAGCACAGGCTCCAGGGCTCATGGGCTTCAGTACTTGCTGCATGCAGGCTCAGACATTGTGGCTCCCAGGCTCTAGAACACAGGCTTAGTAGTTGTGGTGCACGGGTTTAGTTGCTCCACAGCATGTGGAGTCTTCCAAGATCTGGGATCGAGCCTGTGTAGCTTGCATTGGCGGCCAGGTTCTTTACCCAGGTCAGTGAATTTCCACAAGTGAATACACCTGAATATCCTGTTGGAAACAAGATGTTACCAGCATTTCCTGTAACATATTTTGAATTTTTTTAACATGTTTTGAGTTTTTAAAACATCACAGTGAAATACTGTTAGTGTTTTTGAATAGGCAGTGTATTCGGATGTTTGGACGGCAGAGGCTTTGCAATTGTGTGCTGTGATGTCTCTTCCCTCCCTCCCATCTGCTCTTCAGCCTCCCAGCCTCCCTCAGGAAAACCAGTGATTAAGTGTTGCTGTTGCTCCCCAGACCTTAGAATGCCCCTGTGAGGTCTCTAGAGCAACAGTTACCTCCTTTTGACAGATGGGGGGAAAGGAGACTCAGAGAGGGGCGGGGCTTTGCCCGAAGACACACTGCAGGTTGTGACTGAGCCCAGCCTACAGGCAGGCCTTCTGGCTGGGAGGTCCTGGCTCTCCCAGTGCTGCTCCCGTTTAAGGCGTGCAGTGCTGACAGCTGCGGGAGGGGACATGTGTCCACACTGCTGTCCAATCACTGCTGCCTGCATCTGTCCTGCAACCTGCCGTGCCCATCAGTGGTCTGTGACAGTGTGTGTGGAGGTGTATCTTGGCTGGCCTCTGACACACCTGTCCACATCTGTCCTGGTGTGTCCGTGGCAGGTGTGGAAGGAGAGCCTCTAGTCAGTTCACAAAGTGGACAGAGCCCTCTGGAGCCACAAGACCCCGAGGCACCCAGCTCCTCGGGGCGTGGACGCCTGGTGGCCCTGGGCAAGGCCAACCAGGCCCCCATGGAACCCGGCGTGAGCCAGTCAGATGCGAGGAACGCAGCATCATCCTACCAGGATGAGGCTGACGCTGTGCCCCGCCGCCGTGGCCGGCCCTCCAGGCGCTTCCTCGGCAAGAAATACCGCAAGTACGGGTGCTGAGGTGAGGGCTGAGGGCGGGGGGTGGCAGCCCGGCCCCTCCAGACCTCCTCCATCATCTCCTACCTAGCAGGTACTATTACAAGTCACCCAAACCACTCCTGCGGCCCTTCCTGTGCCGCATCTGTGGCTCCCGCTTCCTGTCCCACGAGGATCTGCGCTTCCACGTCAACTCCCATGAGGCTGGCAACCCCCAGCTCTTCAAGTGCCTGCAGTGCAGCTACCGCTCCCGCCGCTGGTCCTCGCTCAAGGTGTGGCAGAGGGGCCGGGGCAGGAAGGGGCACTGGGTGGGAGACGGCCCCGAAGGGGAGTAGAGGTGACGGGCACCTTCCCGCCCCGTCTCCAGGCCGAGGGTGTCCTGTTGCGGGCAGCACACTGCAGAGTGACATCGTCTCAGACTTGCTTAACCACCAGCACACCTGGCAGGTGGCCGGAAGACTGCCTTAATCTCCTTCACTGTTAGAAAGTCTCCAGCAGGTCCTCTTCATCATCTACCCAGAGGCGCCTGTGGGCCTGCCACAGCCCAGCCTGTCTTACACCTTGTAGACGCTCTGATGTCATCCTCACGTAGCCCAGTGAGGTCATACGTGTCAAGAGTCCCTTTTTTTACTCTCATTTTTTTTTACTTTTGGCTGCTCTGGGTCTTCGTTGCTTTCTGTAGGCTCTCTCTAGTTGCGGAGAGCGGGGTCTGCGTTCACTGTGGGGCCCAGGCTCTAGGCGTCGGGCGTCACAGGTACAGTTCACAGGCTTGGTTGCTCTGTGGCGTGGAACCTTCCTGGGCCAGGCGCTGAGTGTGTGTCCCCTGCACTGGCAGGCAGATTCTTATCCCACTTCACCACCAGGACAGTCCAAGGGTCCCATTTTACTGACCTGGAAAGCTACAGCGTGGCTTGGCCGAGGGAGGCGGGACTGGCCGCCGTGGGGGCTGTGGCCAGAGCCCCACCTTGAGCTCCGATGGCCCGAGTCCCGTGCTTTCCGCGCTCCCTCCCTCAGACTGGGCCTGGAGGCTGTTCTCTGGACCTCGGCAGGAAGGGTGGGGAGTGCGGGTCGTTCTGGGCGCAGTGGGGAGGGAAGCTGTAGGCCCAGGGCCAGTGGGCAGGAAGGGCGGTGGTGCCCCAGCCCTGTCCTTCCACCTGTCTCCCAGGAGCACATGTTCAACCATGTGGGTAGTAAGCCGTACAAGTGTGACAAATGCAGCTACACCAGCGTCTACCGGAAGGACGTCATCCGGCACGCGGCTGTGCACAGCCGGGATCGGTCAGTAGGTCTGGGGAGGCAGAGGCCCAGGGTGACCCCGGTTCCCACGTACTGAGCCCCTGCTCTGGGTCAGCCCCTTCGCAGCACATGACAGACAGGGGAACGGCAGGACAATTCATCCCAGATCACTTGGCCCAGAACATGGCAGTGGGGGCACCTAGAGGTCTCTTATTCGGTCTCTTATTCAGTGTCTTTCCTGCTTCGACCTTTGTAAATTGGGGACTGTTATTGTCGAGGTGGTTAAAGGAAATCATGCACCTAAACGGGTTCAGAGAAGGATCTAAAGCCAGGTCTCGGTACACCTTTTTCTTTATTTTTTCTTTGGTGCGATTTGCGGGTTCTTAGTTCTCCGACCAGGAATTGAATCCAGGCCCCAGCAGTGAAGTGCCTAACCACTGACCCTGAGGGGATTCCCTCTTACAGATTTTTCTTTAAAAATGTAAATTAAAAGGGAAGAGTCCTTTGTCCACATGAGATTAGGGACACCAGGTTGAACAAGCACCAGGTTCGGTGGCTCTCTACTGCTGCATAATTTCTCAGAGTCTTTAAAACACAAATGTGTTTTGTGACAGAGAATGGCTTGTTCCTAAAGCTAAGTTGCAGAACTAACTTACCGCACACCTCTTCACGTTTTCTTCAGGGAGCTCCAGTGGGGGAACACTGTTCTCACAGAAGGGTGCTAGGATCAGGGCTGAGACTGGGACCGGTCAATGGGAGAGGGTCTGGAGTGGGCTGGGGCACGTGATGGTCTGATCCTGTGTCTTTCTCCCCTAGGAAGAAGAGGCCAGACCCGGTGAGTCGGGGCTCGGGTCTGGGAAGGGCGCCTGCTTGCAGGCTGCGGGTGGGGTGGAGAGGCGGGGGCGAGAGGCTCAGGCATGGGCTCACCCTCCCTGCTTGCCTTCTCTGTCCACCTGGCCCCTTCTGCCCCTTCTCAGACCCCAAAGCTGAGCTCCTTCCCCTGCCCTGTGTGTGGCCGTGTCTACCCCATGCAAAAGAGACTCACTCAGCACATGAAGACGCACAGCACCGAGAAGCCCCACATGTGTGACAAGGTGGGTGGGGCCGAGTGCAGGCCTGGGGCCTGGGGGGCCTGCTGGGGGGCGGCTCCTCATCTAACCCCGCCCCCCGCAGTGTGGAAAGTCCTTCAAGAAGCGCTACACCTTCAAGATGCACCTGCTCACGCACATCCAGGCTGTCGCTAACCGCAGGTACACCCCCAAAGAGCCTCTGGGGCTGCAGTGCCCCGCCGTTCCCCATTGCTGAGCTCTTCCTGCTCTGACCGCCTCCAGGTTCAAGTGCGAGTTCTGCGAGTTTGTTTGCGAGGACAAGAAGGCACTGCTGAACCACCAGCTGTCCCACGTCAGCGACAAGCCCTTCAAGTGTAGCTTTTGCCCCTATCGCACCTTCCGAGAGGACTTCCTGCTATCCCACGTGGCTGTCAAGCATACAGGTCTGGCCAGCCCCACCCCTCAACACAGCAGGGCCCCATGGTGCAGCTCGGCTGTCTTCTTAGCCACCTCCCCACCCCCCACCCCTGGTAGCCCCAGCTCTGCAGTGGAAGGGAACTGCCACAGCACCCCACCCAGAACTGTCGCTCACCTCAGCTCAGACCCCAGCTCAGCCAGCTCTTCCCTGTATGACCCTGGGTCACTCTTTGCCCTCTGAGCCTTAGCTGTGCAAGGAGAGAATCAGAAGTGCCAACTGTGTGATGGTTATAAAACCATTTGTTCCCTGAGCCCCGTCCGTTCTGGGCGCTGGGACTCGAGACAGGTCTTCCATAGGCCAAGCCCTCACCAGAGGAAGCCATAGAAAATGGATGGCAGAAGTTGCCTCTTCTTGGTTCCTGACCCTCTGGCTGGCACACGAGGGAAGGTTAGAGAAAGGGAGCCAAGGGTGCCCTTAGCCGGATTCCTGGCTCCCTATGGGGAGGCAAGTCAGGAGAGAGGTGTGTGGTCCTGTGACCTTGGACTGGGCGCTAGGAGTAAGGCCGGGAGTGTAGAGGGAGACCTGGCTGGCTTCTGTCCTGCCCACCAGAAAGGACAGAGCGTGCTCTCCCTGTGCTTGGGAGCGCGGTGCTGGGAGTCAGTCAGCCGGAGAAGGGTTCCCCAAGAGGCAGGCGATGCCAAGGATGCCTCCTGGTGTGCCCGCAGGGGCCAAGCCCTTTGCCTGCGAGTTCTGCCACTTCAGCACGCGGCACAAGAAGAACCTGCGGCTGCATGTGCGCTGCCGGCACGCCAGCAGCTTCGAGGAGTGGGCGCGGCGCCACCCCGAGGAGCCCCCCTCCCGCCGCCGCCCCTTCTTCTCGCTGCAGCAGATTGAGGAGCTGAAGCAGCAGCACAGCACGGCCCCCGGGCCCGCCCCCAGCTCCCCAGGACCTCCTGAGGTAAGTGCAGGCAGTGGATAGAAGGGGCGGCGGACATGGGCCACTGCCTCCCCAAGCCCTGGGTCCTTGTTTGCACGTTGGGCATGACAAAATGAGCCCTGCCTCCCTGGACGGGAGGTGAAGTGTGAAGGGTGGCTGAGGGCACAGAGATGCCATCCCTAAGCTCTGAGGAAGGGTGGGTTTTCCGGTGCTGGTAACAGAATGGAAGTATCAGTAGCCAGGTCATGGTAGTAGTTTACTATTCTGTTACACAAAAAGAGTCCAAAGGCGAGTGGCCCAGGGCTCACGCGGCAGCTCCCTGGTCGGTCATCAAGGAACAAGCTCTCAATATATCTTCCTATGCATTGATTCCCATTTTTATGGTTGCCTCATGGTCCAGGATAGCTGTAGGAGCTCTAGCCTTCCTCACCATTCCAGACAGGAAGCAGGAGGAAGGGATGGGGGAAGAGGAAAAAGGATGCTTGCCATCTATTCATCTTATCTTCCTCATGAACCAGAAGCTCCTGCTTAGCCACAAGGCCACACTTTATCCAGCTGCAAAGGAGACTGAGAAATACAGTCTCGTGGCTGAGTAGGTTGCCTGCCCCATCCTAGCCCCTAAAGAGGGACCACTACGATGTGCTGGCAGAGCATAAAGGGGCTCTGGAGTCAGCCAGCCTTGTTTTCAAGCCCCAGTTCTCCTCCTTACTAGCTGAGGGATCCTTAACCTTTGTCAGCTCGTTGTAGCGTGGAGCTGGTAAATACTTTGAAGAGAGTAAAGATTAGATGTGAAGTGTCTAACATGTAGGAGGTATTTGGTGAACACACTTGAATCTGAGCTGCCCCCTGTCACCCTTGGCCATATTCCCACCCTGCAGATCCCCCCAGAGGCTGCACCTTTCCAGTCCCCTGAGACCCCCCCACTGCTCTGTTCTGACACCTTGGGTGGCGCCACCATCATCTATCAGCCAGGTGAGTTCCGAGGGAGAGCAGGAGCAGGCACAGGGCTCATGCTGGTGGGGGCTGGAAGGTGGTGGGGAGGGGGCTTGGGTGCCAGCTTTCCAGCCCTTTCTAAGGCTCAGGTTCCACCCGACCCAGGGACTACAGAGTCGACAGCCATGGCCACACAGACAGCCTTGGACCTGCTGCTGAACATGAGCACTCAGCGGGAGCTGAGTGGCACAGCCCTGCAGGTGAGCTCCTTCCCGGCCTGGCTTCACCCTGGGTGTCAGCTCTGCGCTGGACACTGGGAGCGGAGGCAGGTCATGAAGCAGCTGTGCCCTGCCCTGAGGGAGCTCACAGGTAGTGGGAGACGGACCTACTGGACTCCAGTGGGCGGATGCAGGGGAGGGGGCCGCTGTGCCAGGAAGGCCCCAGGAGGCCAGAGAGGGCAGACGGTCTCCCACTCCACACTCTGGAGTCACCAGCGACATCCAGCGCCCTGAGCAATAAGCACCACGCTGTACTCCGGGCTCTGAACTGGCATCCCAGCTAGCCCAGGGCCCTCACTCCGTGCCACCTCCCACAGGCCAAAGGCTCCCACAGCTTTCTCCAGCTCTGCCCTCTCACGGGTTCATGTACCTTAAACCCAGCACATCCTCCCCCAAGTTCATCATCTCGCTGTACCCAGCTGCCCCCCGCACGTCTCCATGCTTCTCTAAGGCGGGGAAAGGTCTGTCAGCACCTCCTGTCTCTTAGCCTCTTGGAAGGATGGAAACTGCGTGTGTGAGACGATAGATTCCAGGAACTTGGAACAGCAACATGCTGCCAGAGGGACAGCGCCCCGGGGAGGCGGGAGCCTGTTTCGGACCTGGAAACCTTCTCAGGGCCTAGTTGGTAGCATCTGGGGGTAGGGAGAAGTTGTAGAGTTTTAGATAGTTCAGTGTTTCATACTTTTATAGTTTTTGCTTGTGGTTAGAAAAGCCTCTTCACCTCAAGATCATACAAACATTTCATTGGTATTTTCTTCTTAAGAGTCTCATTTTTTACACTTAAATCTTTACTCCACCTGGAATTTATTTTCACTGTATGCATCAAGGTCGGGGACTAACATTTTTTTCCCAAAAGTTGTCCAGTGCAGTAGATCACATCCTCTAATTTCCCTAGTCGTTTGAAACATCCCCTTTATCATGCAGTAGATTTCCCTGTGTTTCTAGACAAGGTCTTTTCTTTTGATCTGTTTGTCATTCTCATGCCAGTATCATGCATTTTGCACTGTTTTCCTGATTACAAAAATATGCTTGTGAAACCCAAAATGAGCATTAAGAAATGTTCTCTTCAGAGGGTGAAAATCTTTGTTTCCTCCCCTCCCCTTCATTTCCACTGTTAACAGGTTAATAAGCATTTCTGCAGAGTTGTGTCCAGGTGCTTGGTAACACAGAGACCTTTTGATCTTTAAAAAGTGGGGTCACGGCATCTGCGCTTATGGACAGCCTAGCTCTTCCCTCTGCAGCGTGGCTGCACACGCGTGTCCACTCCTTCCTGACGTCTCCACCTCGTTCCGTCATAGGGATATTCTGAAGCTTATCGCGTCAGTCCTTTATGTATGCATGGTTTCCAGTCTTCCATGAACTCAAGGCAGTGCTTGCATGAACATATATTTTCAGGTGTTCATAAACATGTACTTTAGTTGGGGGGTTAAAAGAAGCCTCCTAGAAACAGAATCAGTGGGTCCCACCCCAAGCATGACCCCTTCTAAAATGATGTGTTGGGACTTCCCTGGTGGTCTGGTGGCTTAGACTCCTCGCTTCCAGTGTACAGGGCCAGGTTTGATCCCTGGTGAGGGAACTGGATCCCACATGCTGCAAGTAAGACCTATGCAGCCAAATAAATAAAAATTAAAAAAAAAATGTGTCATTACATGACTGCCACTATAGTGTGCTTCCCCACTGCCTCACCAAGCTGCACATCTGTCTTTATCAGTCTCTTCCATGTCACAGACATGTATGTCAGGGTCTTAACTGATAACTTTGTGACCACAAGAGATTGAGTTTCTGTATGTTCATAAACCACTTTATTTCTTTTCTCACCTGCTTGTAAATTATTAGTCATCTTATCACTTTGCAAGGGCTCTTTGTATGTACAGGAACTCCACCTTTTATCTCTAATATGCATTGTTAAATACATCCCTCCCACCCCAAGTGTCCTTGTTTTCTAGTCTCATTTTCTGATTCGTGTTGCTGTAAGTTTTAACATCTTCTGTCACGACTAGGAAAATCTTCTCACCCCAAGGATTATAGAAATACCCATATTTTCTTCTAATCGATCTTGAGTTTTATTTCTTATGTTTCAATCTTTAATCCATTTGAAGCAGACTTTGGAGTAAGATGTGAGGTAGAGCTCTGATGTTTGTTTTTCTTACTGGTTTGTCACTCATTCTTCTACCTTAGGATTTCTTAACCATGGTGCTTTGGGCTACATAATTCCATATTGAGGGGGCTGTCCTGCTCATCATGGGATGTTTGGCAGCATCTTTGGCTTCTACCAGCCAGGGGCCATGACCCATCCCTCCAGCCTCTCCCCCCCCCACACACGCCCAATTGTGACAACCAAAACTGTCTCCAGACATTACCCATTGCCCCTGGGGGGCAGTACCGCTCTATCTCGTCCTTGCTAAGTGTCTCCAGTGCCCCTAGGGGGCAGTACTGCTCTATCCCGTCCTTGTTAAGTCTCTCCAGTGCCCCTAGGGGGCAGTACTTCTCTATCTCGTCCTTGATAAGTCTCTCCAGTGCCCCTAGGGGGCAGTACTTCTCTATCTCGTCCTTGATAAGTCTCTCCAGTGCCCCTAGGGGGCAGTACTGCTCTATCTCGTCCTTGTTAAGTCTCTCCAGTGCCCCTAGGGGGCAGTACTGCTCTATCTCTTCCTTGTTAATTCTCTCTCCAGTGCCCCTAGGGGGCAGTACTGCTCTATCTCGTCCTTGTTAAGTCTCTCCAGTGCCCCTAGGGGGCAGTACTGCTCTATCTCGTCCTTGTTAAGTCTCTTTCCAGTTGCCAGGAACACACAACTGGGCTTGTGTCCGTGAGTGGTGGCGGCACTGGGTCTGGCTGGAGCGTGGGCAAGCTTTGGGGCCTGGAGATAGAAAAGGGCCTCGAACGCCAGCTCCTGCCACCAACCCCAGCTATCATGCCGTTGCAGGTAGCCGTGGTGAAGTCAGAGGACATGGAAGCAGGGTTGGCGTCCTCTCGGGGACAGCCGTCCCCAGCAGGTGCCACTCCCCAGGTGGTCACCCTCCACATGGCCGACCCAGGAGGCAGCATGGCCGCCGAGAGCCAGCTCGGCCCCCCTGACCTGCAGCAGATCACCCTGGCGCCTGGGCCATTCGGCGGGGCTGGCTACAGCGTCATTACGGCCCCCACGGCGGAGGAGGGCACGTCGACTCCCGGCACGCCTTACAGGTGAGCCCTGCGGCCATTTAGAGGTGTGCTGAGGGGAGGGAGGGGAGCACCCCGCCCACCCAGGCCTAGTTCGCAGGAGGTAAAACTAATACACGTTAAATGATTGGGCTGTAGGGGTATGGTGTCCCTCTCGGGTTAAGGGCTACTTAAACTCCAGGCACTTGACATTCGTGGACTCACCTAACCACTCCTGTGGGATGCGTGTTCCCCTCACTTCACACGGGAGGACGGAATGCAGTAGCTCCCCGAAGGTCAGACACGCTGTGGGTCTGAGCCTGGCCTGTGGGCCACGTGCTCCTGGTTCTGGACGATCCCTGAGGTCTGGCCAGTTCTGACCTTCGTCACACGCTTGGGCTCCTCAGCGATATCAGAGGCCCCGCTGCTGCGCTTGGGTTCTTCTAGCCTGAGCGAGTCTAGGGCAGAAATGTTCGTTTTCCATGTTCGCTGAAGCCCTGGGCCATCGGAGGAAGCCCTGCATTCCAGTACCGGAAGGTTCAGCCGGGATGGGGGTCAGGAGCCCTGCCTCCCCCACTCGCCCTCTCCGGCCTCAGTTGGTCAGACTTGGGCTTGATCCCTGGAGCCCTTCCTCTCATCACTCCATGCCCACGAGGGGGTGGGGATGACCCCTGTTGAGCTGGACGGCACACTGGACACCGGGTCCCTGCCTGTGAAAGAGGCAGCAGAGGTCCCCCGGTAAAGGGAGGAGCCTGGGGCCAGGCCATGGTGGCGTGGTCGGTCCCCTGTGCGGTGGAGGGCTCTCCTGGGGAAGAGGCTCGCGTGGCCCGCCAGCCTCCTTCGGAATTCTGCTTCCCACTCCCGGCCTCTGTGCCCACAGTGAGGAGCCCCCAGGGGAGGCAGCCCAGGCCGTGGTTGTGGGTGACACCCTGAAAGAAGCTGGCACGCACTTCATCATGGCAGCCGATGGGACCCAGCTGCACCACATCCAGGTGAGGCTGGAGGGGGCCCCGCCCCGCCCCCTCTTCCCGCCGCCCCAACTCCCCTCACTGCCTCTGCCCCCGCCCCTCCGCCCCGCCCTCTCCCCTCACGCCGCCCCCCGTCTCCACAGCTGACTGCAGACGGCTCCATCTCCTTCCCAAGTCCGGACGCCTTGGCCTCTGGCGCCAAGTGGCCCCTCCTGCAGTATGGGGGGCTGCCCAGAAATGGCCCTGAGCCCCCAGCTCCAGCCAGGACCCACCGGCCAAGGGACCCTCAGGGCTCTGCGTCCCCACCTCCTGCAGCCAGCAAGCCCCTGGGCCTGGTAGTGCCCCCCTCGCCGCCGTCAGCAGCTGCCGCCTCATCAAAGAAGTTTTCCTGCAAGATCTGTGCCGAGGCCTTCAGCGGCCGAGCAGAGATGGAGAGTCACAAACGGGCCCACGCCGGGCCGGAAGCCTTCAAGTGCCCTGACTGCCCCTTCAGCGCTCGCCAGTGGCCCGAGGTCCGGGTAGGTGTAACAAGGCCTGACTGAGCACCCTCCAGGCCGGACCTTCCGCTCCCCACTGGGCTCAGAGGTGACTCAGCAAGGCCCCAGCTCTCAAGGGGCTCCGTCTGGTGGGGAGACACGCCAGGCAGGGACCAACACCTGACAGTGTCCCCAGGGTGAACTCAGCGCACACACACGGGCAGCGAGTCACGTGGACTTGGGGTGCTGGGGGGACTTCCCAGAGGTGATGGCTGAGCTGAGCCGGCAGGAGCAGAAGGGTGGTAATGTGAGGCAGCTGGCGAGACACGCGTTGTCCAGAAAACTCAGCACACAACCCCAGGAGGTTCCTGGGACTCCATCCCCTGAGAAGGACCAGTTCTCAGATCTGACTGCATGCTGAATCCTTACACAGCTCCATGAGGGGAGAGGGGCCCAGAACCCTGAGCGTTGGGGCTGGGGGCGACTTTCAGAGGCCCCTCATTGAGCCTGTACGTTTCACAGGGGTGACCTGAGGGTGAGCAGGGATGGGGCGCTCTGGGCGGCCTCATGATGGAGCTAGCGGGCTCTCCCTCAGCGGGCTCTTCCCCCAGCGGGCACAGTGGCACCAGACCGTGGTCACAGTCTGGGGTATGGGGAGCTGCCCGTCCTGAGCAGAGCCGCCCCTCCCTGCCCGCAGGCCCACATGGCCCAGCACTCGAGCCTGCGGCCCCACCAGTGCAGCCAGTGCAGCTTTGCCTCCAAGAACAAGAAGGACCTGCGGCGGCACATGCTGACCCACACCAACGAGAAGCCCTTCGAGTGCCAGCTCTGTGGGCAGCGGTGAGGCGGGGCGAGGCCCACTGGGGCTGCTGGGCCTGTGGGTGGGGGGTGGGGGCTGCCCCTGAGCCAGCATCCTCCTCCTCCAGCTTCAACCGCAACGGGCACCTCAAGTTCCACATCCAGCGGCTCCACAGCCCTGATGGGAGGAAGATGGCGGCCCCCGCTGCACAGGCCCCAGCCCAGCCCCCTACCCAGACCATCATCCTCAACAGTGAGGAGGAGGCGCTGGCCACACTGCACAGTGAGCGGAGCCCCAGGGCGGACCCGGGACTGGAGCCACCTCCCCAGAGCGCACCCTCTGGCTGGGGTGAAGCCGGGCCGTTTCAGGTTTCCCTGGAACCCCTGAGCAAATGTCCCCCCTCTGCCCAGCTGCCTTTCAGTCCGGTCACGGGGTCCTGGGTCCGGAGCGGCTCCAACAGGCACTGGGCCAGGAACACATCTTCGTGGCCCAGGAACAGACAGTGAGCAATCAGGTGAGAGCCTGAGTTTGGGGGCCCTGCTGGCAGGTTATGGATAGGGGTGGGGGCACCCAGAAATCTGAAGCTAGCGCCGGCTTGGCCATGACAGGAGGAAGCCGCCTACATCCAAGAGATCACCACAGCGGACGGCCAGATGGTCCAGCACCTGGTGACGTCTGATAACCAGGTGAGCTGCTGCTGCTGACCTCCTGGGCCGGGGTGCCCATCCTCCCCACCTCCAAACCCTGCCCCCAAGAGGGAGGACAGTCCTTTGTAAATGATCCCTCTGGGGATCCATCCTTGCAGTTGCCATTGCTGGTGGGGGGTGTCCCTGGCCGCCCTGCTCTGCCTTCCTCGTGGAGCTCCTGGGGGGCGGGCCGCCAGCACCTGCCTCTTTCCCCTTCTCAGGTACAGTACATCATTTCCCCGGATGGAGTGCAGCAGATCCTTCCCCAGGAATACGTGGTGGTGCCCGAGGGCCATCACATCCAGGTAGGCCAGGCCTGGGGCGAGGCCGGGGGAGCAGGCAGAGAGGAGCGGACACCTCCTCTCAGGATCACTCTGCGGCTTCCTCTCTCCAGGTACAGGAGGGCCAGATCACACACATCCAGTATGAGCAAGGGGCCCCATTCCTTCAGGAGTCCCAGGTAGAGCCCCTGGGGATCCAGGGGAGCAGAGGCCCGGGCAGGGGTCGTGTGGGACGCTGTCTCACTGGCTTCTGTCCTCCAGATCCAGTATGTGCCTGTGTCCCCGGGCCAGCAGCTGGTCACCCAGGCCCAGCTTGAGGCTGCGGCACACTCAGCCGTCACAGGTATGGGGCTCGACCCTGAGGGCCTTGGGGGCCTGGGAGCCAGGCCTCATTCCTGGGCCTCGGGTCACCCACCGTCCTCTCCCCTCCCCGGCAGCAGTGGCCGATGCTGCCATGGCCCAAGCCCAGGGCCTCTTTGGCACAGAGGAGGCGGTGCCCGAACACATCCAACAGCTGCAGCACCAGGGCATCGAATACGACGTCATCACCCTGAGCGATGACTGAGCCCCAGGAGCCCAGCACAGACCGTGGATGTTGATGGGGCCCACCCTGCTGGGGGTGGGGGCCCACGGGAACCCCCTCCCTGCTCCACCTAGGATCTCCAGATACTGAGCAGCCAGCATCCTGTCACTCCTGGGGAGCCAGACTGCGCTGCTGGGGTTGGGGGACAGCCATGGGCACCAGCCAGGACACGCTGGGGGCCCCAGCCTGCAGGCAGGCTTCGGGAGAGAAATTTATTTTTGTTGGTATGCACCCACTGGTCTCTCAGGCTCAATAAAGGGACCAGAGTCCAGCCTTGGCCCGCTCCCTTTGTCCATGTGCTGCTACAGTTGGAGCCAGGCAAGGCCTTAGGGAGCATGAAGAGGAGCCCATTAGAGCCCACGAGGGTGGGACTGAGGTGGGAGCTGCCCAGCCCGAGGTGCACCCGGCCCTGCCTCTGTAAGTACAGTGGCCCGGGAGGGCCGACCGGTGGGGCAGCAGCCTGGTAGAGACGGCGAGGCTGGGGAGAGCTGACAGCAACTTCAGATGCCACTTCCTCCCCAGCCCCAGGGGAGCACTGGCAGGTGCCTAGAGGACCTCAGTGCACAGCCAGGTACCTGCACAGAGGCCAGCAGAGACCGGGTGCCTCTGAGCTGCATGTCCTCCTGGCCCCCAAATGTAAAACATGCCCAGCTGCCCACTCACTGGTGGCTCCAGACATCTAGGTTTCTACCTGCCCTCTGCTCCCCAGAGGTATTAGTGAAGCTGCTGTTGGCTGTGGGAGCTCAGGGCTTGCATATCATTGACGGTGGCCTCTGGCCTCTTCACACTTCCTGGGCACAAGTAGAGGCCACCAGGGACCAGTGGTAGGGACAGCAAGATGAGAAGTTAAGATACTGGAGCCCAGGGTTGGGTGTGAAGGCGCAGAGGTCATGAGAAGATGTGCCTAGATGTGCGGTGGAGGGCTGTGGTCCTGAAAGGCTCCAGTTTCCTCAGCCTGCTCTGCCCTTAAGACCCTCACACATTCTTGGTGGGGGGGGGTGGGTCTCTGTATTTCCTTTTACAAATGAAACAAGGTGGCAACAGGATGGGGTGAGGGGAGGAAGAAGGGGAGGGAAGGATGGGCCTATTTACAGGGGGCCTGGAGTGAGTATGAGCCGGGAGTTGGGGGGACGTGGGCAGGGAGGGGGCACCCTGGCAGAGCCACGTCTTCCTATGTCATCGGCAGCCAGGGTCCTGCGGCCGCTCTAGGAGGAGGGTCCTGGGGTCCACTCCACCCCCAGAGCCCCAGCAGTCCACAGCAGCACCCAGGGGCTCCTCCTCCCTGAAGGGTGTGTTAGGTGGAGTGCAGCTCTCGGCTTGGGCCCTGCTCCCGGCCTGAGTCCCGGTCCTTGGCCTCCGAGGATGCAGAGCCACTGGAGCCGTGGCTGCGGCCTGACTGCCGGCAGGCAGCACTCAGCTCCTGTAGCCGCTCAGGCGTCGGCCCCCACTTGGCAAAGCCGGGCTCGTTCTGCAGGAAGAGCACGGCCGTGTTGTGGACGGCCTTGTAGTGCATTTCCTCCCTGTGGGCAAAGGTGGCGGCTCAAGGCAGGGCCTGGCCTGGCCGGGTGAGCCCAGCCCGGCCTGCCCACCCCGCCCACCCAGCACCCACTTCTTGCAGACGTGCTGGGAGCCGCTGCGGTACTCGTGCTCGAAGGCAGGCAGAACCAGCTGGTGGCGCTTGAAGCGGCTCTGCTCCATGCGGGTGAGCGCTGGGGTTGGGGGTTCCCGCCACTCAGGGATGAACACGATGAAGGATAGGGGCTCTGGCGAGCTCTCAAGCAGTTTCTGTGGGAGGGATCCCAGGGCGGTATCAGGGGCTTGCACTCAGGGCTTGCTGGCCAACCCCCCACACCCGGTCACACACCCACCTCGAAGTGAGAGACCATGGCATCCATGAGCTCCTCACAGAAGGGAGGGTTGGCCTCGAAGGAACCACTCAGCGGGGAGAAGTCCAAGCAGGGCCTGGGGGCAGAGGCGAGTGTGTAGGTGCCATCAGGACCCAGCCTCTCCACCAGGAACGGTGCCACCCCCACCACAAGCAGCCCTTTGGGGAGAGGGCTTTGGTCAGGCCAGGGGCCGAGGGTCACCCGTGATGTGTCCTGGGATAAGAGGTGGCCAGCTCTGCTGAGTGGATGAGGACAGAGGCTCAGGCTTGGGGGCCCAAGTCTGCAGAGCTGATCAGGGGAGGAGGTGGAGCCCAAACCCAGTGGAGACCAGGCTGCCGGGCTTGCCCTCCCGCTGGCCTAGCCGCCTCTCTGCCCGCCCACCTGCCCGCCACACCACCCATCTGCTCACTGCGGGACCATGTGCTCCGCCTCCCTACCCGGGGTAGTTTACTGAGTGCCGCCAGCGGACTGGGGCTGGCAGAGGTTCCCAGACCTTCAGCAGCGCATCCACGGCCACAGGGCTGGTGGGGAGGCAGGGACTCCACCTGAAACTGCCCAGGCCCTAAGCCCCCCAGCACTGAGAAGCAGCTGACCTAGGTGGGCTCTGCTCCGGTCCTCCCGGGCAGGAGGCCCAGCAGCCCGGGGTGCTCACCCGCGGGAGCCGAAGTACCCGTCTGTGTCGGGGAAGGCAGAGCAGTACTGGCGGAAGTAGCAGTTGAGGGGCGAGGCGAAGCACTCGAAGCTGACGCCGAAGAGTCGGTGCAGGGCCTCGAAGACATGCAGGGGCAGCGAGCCCTGCAGGCCTGTGCCCTCGTAGAGCCCCACGCCAAACATCATCTGTGGAGCAGCCGGCTCAGCCCAGGGCGGCCGCCTCCCCTGCCAGCCCAGCCCGCCCCCAGCCGCCCCGGCCAGTACCTGGTACCGGCGGAGCAGGCACCAGACTCGGGGCAGGAATCTCTCAAAGGCAGAGTCGTCGATGCAGCTGTAGCGGTAAAGGAGCCACTGTGGGGCAGAAAGCAGTGGGCTTCAACCGCAGCCCGCCCCGCCCCGCCCCGTCCCGCCCCGCCCCCGCAGCAGACTCCAGCCGAGAGAGCCGGCCCCCCACTCCCCCGTGGGCCGCCTGCCCACCGCGGCTCTTACCAGCTTGCTGAAGTAGTTGCGGCTGACCTTGACCATCTCGCCCTTGTACCGGATGCAGATCACGCTGTTCTCCACGTGCATCTCCACGCTGGGCAAGGGGGGCGCGGGCACGGCCAGCCGCACCGGGTAGCAGTACACCAGGCGGGGCTCCACCTCGGGCGCCTCCACCTCCTCTGCGGGCAGGAGCATGGGGAGGGCCCGTCACCCTCTGACAGCCCCATGGCCAGGCCTTCCCATGTGCGTCCCAGTGACCAGGGAAGGTAAGTCCCATCCCGGGGAGGAGTGAACTGCAGCTCAGGAAAGTGACATGAAGAGAAAGTCGCTCAGTCGTGTTTGACTCTTTGCGACCCCATGGACCACACAGTCCATGGAACTCTCCAGGCCACAACACTGGAGTGGGTAGCCTTTCCCTTCTCCAGGGGATCTTCCTAACCCAGGGGTCAAACCCAGGTCTCCCACACTGCAGCAGATTCTTTACCAGCTGAACTACCAGGGAAGCCCAACTGCAGCTCAGATGGTTCAGTAACTAAGGAAACAGCTAGGCAACAGGCAGGAGCAAGAAGCAGGGGTCCATATCTACATGCTCTGAACTGACTCAGGCCACCGTGCCTTGGGGCCTGGTGGGCAAGCTGTGGGTTTGCTGCCATGGAGAAGCACAAGAACTACACTGCCTGCCTTGTAACAGTCATGACACTGTGAGTGGGGATCTTCTGGGGCCCAGCACTTGGAGGTCCCCAAATCTTCACGCTCACGTAGCTAGGTGTTGGCCCTCAGTGAGGCCTGCAGAGGATGGATACAAAAGCAGGCCCACCTAACAGCCTCCCCTGTCTCTCTCTCATACCTCCAGCCCTCCTTTTGCCACCACTTCTGTTTCCTAGAGGGTGCAGAAACCCAAGAGCCAAAGGTCACAGCAGGTCCCACCCCAGGCACTGCTGGGAGAAGCGGGTCTCCCGGAACTAGCCCACGGCCTTGACACTCAGCCTTACTTGTCCTTTCTGTACCACCTGGCGCCCTACCTGGGATGTTGTTTTCCTTGAGGATGGCAAGGTGCTTCTCTCGGATCCGTTTGACGTACTCCAGGGAGATGTGGTAGATCTTGCTGCAGATGCCCTCCACCGAGTCTCTGGCTGCGGCTGAGACGTGGGGGCCGCACTGCCTCCGCAGGTGTTCCAGGCGGTCCTGGGGGAGAGACTCCTGCTCAGGCTCTGGGGGCTGGTGCGGGAGGGCTGTCAGATCCCAGCTGTCCTCGTGCGGAAACAGGCTCTGCTGCTTACTCGCTGTGTCCCTTGGACAAATCCTTTGGCATCACTGAATCTTATTCCTCAACAGTTAAGGGAACACAAAATACTTACCTAACAAGGCAGTTTGAATATTAAATGCTGTCATTCCCATTAAGGATCTGCCAAGCCCGTGGCATACAGTTACGTATCTAGTAAAAGCCAGCACTTACTGCTGGGGTTACACTAGGGCAGATCTCCTGATACCTGCTGGAGAAACAGACAAACCAGGCATAATCCCTGCTTAGAAGGCATCTGCAGTCTGGGGAGAAAGGCTGTTTAAAACAGGGGCTCTTTGGGCACTGCAGATTTGGATTTGAGCCTTCAGCGATTTGTAAGGTTAACTGTAGGCCTTTGTAATTATGCTGAATTGCACATGTCAAAGTGATGGGTGAGAATGAGTCACTCTTGCTAGTGAGATCACCTACCTTTGTCACTCTCTACGTGTCAAGTACACAGTTACTATCGTGAAGTGCGAAACCTTGTCTCTTGTGAAAAATGGTCCTGAAAAGAAAGCCCATTGCTAGTGCTGGTGGAGAGTTGAAGAGTGATGGGTTTGGGCCAGAACACAGAATTGTTTTGGACTTGTTAAAGTGGGTGGTTGAATCTAGTGGTAGCTCTGAACTGCAGTGGGGCCACACACACCAAGCAAAGGCAGTCTGTCCACCTGTTTTCCAAAAATCTAAAGGGAGGTGTTGCACATTCATTAAGTTGAAAAGGCAGCTACTTATGGTGTGTGGCCAAGCACAGGATTCCAGTAAGAACCATAATGGAAATGTTCTTTGGAAGAAAGCCAGGAGCTGAGAGGAACAGCTCCACAGACAGGAGTTGGGGGGCCGATGAGTGTCAAAGGTCAGCCGAATGCACAGGAGGCGGCTGCTGGGGGCGCTGCCCAGCCTCGGCAGGCAGAGTGGGCTTCTTGGAGGCAGTGGCCACAGAGCCTTTCCAGTGGCCGTCTGCCCAGGGCCACTCACCATGTAGTCCTCCTTGGAGGCAGAGTGGTCCTTCCGCAGCCAGCTGAAGGTGTCCTCCACATTCCACTTGACCACCTTCCTGCTGTCAGGAGACGCGCTCCTGCCAGTTGAGGGCGCATAAAGGGGCCGGCTGTTAAGCACCCGCCGCCCCCCCTCCCCTCTCCCGTCCCACTGCCACCGGCGTGTGGGCACCAACACCCAGGCTGACAGCGCGAGCCTTGCTGTCTGAGGGAGCGGGCCCCACTGCAGCCACCAGGCGTCCTGCCCGGGCCCTCCCCTGGCGCCGGCCAGAGCCCCGTCGTGCTGGGTCAGGAGACGAGAGCCAAACCTGGACTCGATGAGCCGCCTGGCTGCCTCCGCGTACTTGAAGAGCAGACGCTTGGCCTCTTCCCGGAACTTGATGCGGGATAACCTGGGTCAGAGAGCAGGAGAGCGAGCCTGCCCACCCTGGCCTGGGCGCATGCACCAAGAGGCCGGGGTCAGCTGGCCTGGCTGAGGGGCATACCTGATGGGAATGTCGTTCATGATCTCGCGAAACATGGAAGGTGACACCACCGGTTCACAGTTGCTTGGCAACAGGGGGTCGGAGCCTTTGTCCACAACCTTGCGCTCCAGCATCCAGCGGTTGAAGGATTCCCGGGGGGGCTCAATGCCTGTGGGATAGGACAGCAGATCAAAGTCTGGATTCAGTCAGCAGGCTCCACTGGGTGGCACTAGAGGCGTGGTGTGGGCGATGGAGGTGTCACAGTAAACAAGGGACAGCTCCTGCTGTGTCAGGAGCTTGGTCCCAGGCAACATCTCTGGAAGTGTGTTCTGAGAACTGCTAGTTCCATAAAAGGCACAGGGCGTAATGATGAGAGCATGGGTGGATTCTATATTTCAGCAAAGTTTAAACAGGCTTATTTATTAATAAAACCTACAGTTTACTAAGCACTTAACTCCCTGGATAACTGTGTGAGGGGTAGGTGCTCGGCTTTTTATGCCCTTTTAACAGGTCCATAAAAAGGCTGCGAACAGTGCCTGGCAGACGGCAAGTGCTGCCGCGTGTTAGTGACTGTCTTGTTCCGGCACTGCTGAGGCTGAGTGGCCACCCTGATGAGGCACTGTTACTACTGCTATCTTACACGGGAGAAAACGCAGGTGCAGAGGTTGGCCAATAAGCCCAGGGTCACAGAGCAGCAGTTCCTGGAGCTGGGACACTTCCGGAGCACACGCTCAGCTCCTGGGCTCCGTGGTGCCATTCCCCGAGCCCCGCTGGCCAGGCCCCAGCTCCTGCTGATGGTGGGTGCAAAAACAGACAGGCAGGCCCAGGAGGCAGTACCCTCTCGCTGCTGGCACAGCTCCCGGTAGTGCTGCCGGAGCTTCAGGATGAGCTGGGAGCGGAGCAGCTCCACCTCAGGGTGCGGAGGCAGCACCTCTGAAGGCCCCCGGTGCTTGATAACCGCATTGGTCTGAATGTCCAGATCCCAGTACACCCTGGGGGCACAGACAGTAATGAGGAGACGGATGCCCTGCCCACCCGCTCCCACCGACACACACACAGTGCTGGGCGGGCCGGCCATCCAGGAGGGGCAGCAGCTGGAACTCACTCTGTGGGTCGGAGGAGAGCTGCCTGCTGTTTATCTTCAGGGGATGTGCCCCAGATCTTCAGCGTTGGGGTTCCTGGGATGCTGGGGGAGCTGGGGACTGACGGGCCCGTGGGTGTCATGGGGATTTCAATCTGGAGCAAGAATCAAAGGTCTGAGGTCAGGGGAGCTGGCCCGGCTCCACCGCTGCAAGCCCTACCTCCTGACTGCCGGCTGCCTGCCCACCCTAGTCCACCCCGGCTCACCTTGGGCTTCTTCACGCCATTGCCGCTGGGCTGCTCTTCCGAGAGCTGTCGCTTTCGCGGCTTGTTCTCAGCCAGGGGGGTTTCCACCAAGCTTGAGTCTTGGGGCAGGGGGGTCGCATTCAGCCCTAAAGGGTCCGACTGGTGGAGAAAGACCAGCAGAGTTGCAACCAGGGCCGGCAGCTTAAGAGCTCCAGTACTGCGAGTCCAGCCCCCTTCCCGCCCCTACTCCTACTCCTTGGAGAAGAGCAGAGGGGCTGGGGCTGGGGCGAACACTGGGCTCCACTCCTACAATGGTGCACCCCAGGCCAGGGCCTTCCCCTCCAAGGTGGGCCCTGCTGAGCCCTACCTCGTCTCTGAAAGCGTGATTTAAGGAGTCAATGCGTGTGACCAGTTTAAAATGACACCTGGCATAAGAACCAGAGTGGGGGCATCCCTGGCAGTCCAGGGGCTATAACTCTGCTTTCAATGCCGAGGGCGAGGGTTTGATCTCCAGTCCGGGAACTAAAGATCCCGCAAGCTGAACAGCACGGCCAGAAGGAACAAACCACAACGACAGGAATAAAGGGGAAACTAAAGAAACACTTGGAACTCCTGTGGTGACACCAAGAGTATGAGTGTGATGGTGGGCAGCATGCAAGTCCTGCTCTGCCTCTTACTGGCTTGAGGTCTTGGGCCAGTCCCTTCCCCTCTCTGAGCCTCAGTGTCTTCACCTGCAAAATGGGGGTGGACTGTGCCCAGAAAAGAAAGTCTGCCCCAAGTGACAGGGACCCAGACAGAAGGCCCGTACCCACACATCCCTGTCATGTCAACACAGGCTCCCAGAGTGCTGCTCACCACTTCCCACTTTCACTCGGCTAACCCCACCTTACATGCTGGTTCTCAAGGGAGCCTTCCCCGCCCCCGCCCCTTCCCCAGACCCACTCTGCTGGGCTCTGACCCTGTTCTTCGTGCAGGTGCTACACTGTGATCCTGGGCGCCCCCAGCAGCACGGGCGGGACCGGGTCTACCCAAGCACAGTGGCCACCGTGCACCACCACCCACTCACAGAATCATCTTCCTGTGTCAATCAGTCTCTGCTGCTGGAGGACAGCTTCCAGGCGGGCAAGACTGTGTGCCTGTCTTGCTGGGCACTGTGTCCCCTGGCCCTGACACGGTGCCAAGTGAGTTAACAGCTGCTCAGGGTTCATTTAGGGAAGGCCCAGATGCCAGAAGCTGCTGAGACCCACCCCCCCGACGGCAGGCACTCACAATCACGTCGTGCTGGCCAAGCACGGGCATCTCCCACAGGGACTGGTTGGTGAATCGGTTGAAGTAGTAGGGGCGGCTCTCCCTTCGGCTCCAGCACTTCTCCCAGCCTGCATGCACCAGCTCCTCTGCAAACAAGCACGGAACCCAGCCAGGGTCATGGCTGTTCTGGGCACCCTGCAGACCCCACCGTCCCGCTCGGCCCCTCGCTGGTACCTGGGAGGTCCTGCACCAGGCGGATGGGCTTTGGAGAACAGGGCTGGCTCTGACTGGAGGTGCCAGGGGAGTGACTCAACAAGGATGCTTCCTCCCGGGGGCTTCCGTGATTCTCATTGGCCATCTCAGCACCCACACCGGACCTGCCACACAGAGGACTGAAAGGCATCAGGGCCAGCAGGGCGTGGAGGTCAATCCCCCCGCCCCCCACAACTTCACCTGAATTACAATCCACCAAGGGCCCCAGTGACAACCTACACGCACGAAGCCAATCCAGTCCCATACTGGAGGGCCAGCCTGCTGCCACAGGAGCCCTCAGGTCTAAGTTGCTGTTCCCTCAGCTGTCAAATGGGGGCGCTCCTGTTGCTCTTTTGGCTTGAAATACTCCTTCCCCATGTCTCTGCCTGGCTTAGCACTAGGTCCTCCATCCTCCAGGAACCCTTCCTTCACTTCCTTCCCCAGGCTATGCGGTCAGAGTCCCTCCCTAGGATTGTAGCGCTCAAATCCTCTGGTCCATGAACTCAGTTTGTCCCCCTCATTAGACTGTCAGAACTCCCAGGCCAGTTTGGCTCTTTCTGGCACTCAGCATGGCACCAAGGACCAGCAGGAGCTGTATTCATTCTGCAAATGTTTATAAAGCACCAAGAGTGGCAGACAAGACAAAAAAGGGTCTGCGCTTGAGAAAGCTGTTCCCATAAGCAGCAGCAGTAGTTGCTCCTCTTCCCTCTTCTACCCAGTAAAATCTAACTGGAACACTGCCCAGCCCAGGAAGGAATACGGCCTCGAATTAGATGCCTCCTTCTAACTACAGAGCAGGAAGGAATCTGTTGCTAAAAGAACCAGTAAGACTGAGAAGGAATATCGAGTTCAGGCCTTCATAATCTCCAGGTGCAAATTTACTTTAAACACCCACAGGAGGATCAGCTCCTTCTGATTAGCATTCCCTATTACCCCACCCAAAGCATACCTGCCATAACCTCAGTGGCCAAAGTGGTTCCCAACCCGGCTGTCAGACTCCTAGCGGGGCAACTGAGATCAGGCTGATGCTCCTAAAGTTGTTTCAGTGTCATAACACCCAAAAGAAATCAAACGTTTACCCACAAAAAGACCACAAAGGCATACTTAAACACTGGTTTTCTCTGCTGCTGAAATTTTATCAACTCATTGTGGTTGCATTGATTATTTCATGATGATCAGAAGCTCTGATGTTGTTGACAACAGCATAGCAATCACTGGGTGGTGGTTTTTATTGTACATTCAGTCATAGACATCGTTGTTAATTTGGAAAAGGCAAAGTGGTTACTTCGTCTGTACGGGTTGGCAGATAAAAATGCAGGGAGCAAGAAAACAACAAAAGGGGGCCAGGATAACAAAAAGGCTTGGAACCACCGACCAGGGGAAGCTGCCTTGGTTCTCTGGGGAAAAGGATGCCCTGTGCCTTAGGGCTGACCCCCAGGTCTCAAGGTTGAACAAGGTCCCTCTTTCTCTCACCCTCTGGGGTCTGCAACGCTAGCATGAGAGGGTTTTCTTCTCCGGCCAGATGGACCCCCACGTCACCAGGTCCCACAGAGGCAGTGGGGGAGGGGGGCCTGCAGGAAAGCACAGCGCAGGAGGATGGGCTGGTCAGCAGTGGAGTGGACGGGGACCCAGGGTATTCCTTGCATCAGCAACTGCAGAGCAAAGAGAAGGAGAGAGTCGCAGACCTATGAAATGCTGTAGAACAGGGACAATGGCAAGAGAGGCAAGGAGGGAGCACATTGGGAGCCCCCAGGACAGGGCAGGACACACTGTGGGAGACATGGGGATTCAGGGGATGGAAACAGCTTTTCTCAAGCTTCCCAACAACCAACAGGTTCAACTTCACGGACTTGATGCCCACACAGTCCCCCAGGGCTGAGCTGAGGAGAGCCCTGAGCCTGCTTTAATGCTCTGCTCTGATGGTTGTCCCATTTTTAATAAATATTTAACAAAGGGCCTGTGCTTTCCTTTGGACACTTGACGCCACAAATTGTAAGCGGGTCTGGCCAACCACAGTACTAAGACAAAAGTGAACAAACAGACCTATCAGAGATCGGGGTGGGCACGACCCCAGGCCACCTACAGTGAGTGAAAAAACACATTTCTTTGAACCAGGTCTTTAATTCTAAAGACAATAAAACATGCTAAACAACAGAGCGTGTTCACCTTTATTAAAATATTTTTTCCCCAAGCGATCCTATGCGATACCGGTGCACTAGGTAGGTCAACTATGCAGAGAATGAACAAGCAGTTCAGTGGCCCCACCGTTTAGTGAGGTCTAACCATGACACAGCAGTGTTTCGAAACCTGCTGTGCATCAGAATCACCAGGGAATTTGTTTCAAAAACCCTCAGATTCCTGTTCCTCACGTCACATCGTAGAGAATCGGGGAGGGGAGGTACACAAGTATCTGTATTTTTCACTCGCACTTCCAGGAGTGGAGTTGGGAAACCGGATAACTAATTTTCTCACTTTACACCACTTCCAATCTTCACCAATTTTGTTATGATTAAAAAGCTTTTTAATTCCCCAGGTGATGTGGATACAGCAGGTCGGTGGCTAAAACACCAGCTCTGGGTTTGGACAGACCCCGGTTCCACACGCTTCTGCCATTTTCCGACTTCTAACAAGAATCACTCAGCCTCTACGGTCTCCATGCGTAGAGCCTAGCACACTCACAGTAGGAAACGACTGCTATTACTAAGAACGTTTTTATTTATCCTGTGGCTTCCCGACCCCCACGCATACCGCAGTTCGACAGTGCCCAGCAGCTTTAGGATAAACAAGTGTATCTGCGCAACCAGAGCCCATCAGAAGAAAAAAGGCTTCGACTCCGGGATTGGAGGATGGGGCGGGATCATTCAGTAACACACCAATCAGAATCCTCCAACCCAGTAGGGCGGAGTCAAAGGGCTCCCGGAGTGCGCAGGCGCTGGGACGCGCGCCGCAGGGGGTGGGCCGACCCCCGCGCGCGCACACCTTCCCCCTGCCCTGCAGCGGGGGCGGGCTGTTCGGCGCGCGCGCGCCGGCCCATCTCCCGGGCTCCGCCCCCCGCCCCGCCGCGCGCTCCCGCCCCCGGGCTGAGGCGACTCAGAGTCGGAGCCCGACACAAAGGCGGTGGCGGCGGCAGCAGCGGAGGGGCCCTAGAGGCCGCTCCGCCCGCGCTCTCCGGACCCAACTCGCTCATCCAGGCCACCGGCTCGGCCGCCCACCCGTGGGCCTAAGATGGCGGCGGCGGCGGAGACGGGGCAAGCGGTAGCCCGGAGCGGAAAGCGCCGGAGGGGCCACCGCCGCCTGGCTTCGGAACCCCAGACCCTGGCGCGGCTCGCGGCGGGACCGTGGCTTCCTGGGGCTCTTACCTGCCCGCAGCGGACTCGAGGGGACGCGGTTACCCGTTCTGCCCGACCGCCCGTTTTGCCGCCTCCGCCTCGCCCTCCCCAGCGCCGCTGCCGCCATCTTGTGTCCCGGGCCGGGACTCCGCGCCGCGCATGCGCTGGGACCGCCTCCGAGGGCCCTCGCCGCGGCCGCGCCGCCATCTTGAGTGTGGCAGGGCCGGCCGGCCCCCAGACCCCGCTTGCTTCGGGCCCCCTCCCTCTCCCGCTCGTCCTTCCCTGCTGTTCCAGACGGGCTTGAAGGGCGGGAGGCAGCTTGGCAGGCCCTGGGGTGTGGACTGAGGGGCGAACCCCCAAGCACGCTCCCTGCCTCAGTTTCCCCCGCGAGCACACCCGCCTGGAGTAAGCGGGGGGAGCCCCTAGGATTTGGGTGGGCGGTGCGGCTGCAAGGTCGAGCTGAGGATGCGCACCAGGGGGCGCGGGGCGGGTTTGAAACCTGCGGGGACTCGGCTCGGACGCCCACCCGGGGGCGGAGTCCTGGTGACGTGAGTCCTGGACGCGCGGAGGACCTGGGTCCTGGCTCCGCGGCGACTCTGCCGCTTTTTGGCAGTCGCTGGTCCTCTCTGGACCTGAGTCCAGGATGTTTTCCAACCACTTCTCGTATGCAGGCTGCATGCACATCGACCTTTCTCCCTTAATGAGGCTGCACAAGTTCTAAGAACTTAATAGGAGAAATTCAAAATAGCCCTGAGGCTTAGAATAAAGATGGCTTTTGCCAAACTTGGAAAATTGTAAACTAAATGCATCAGAGGACTTTGCAGCACTTGATATCGGTGGTTGCTAGTTGCAGTGCAAAACCTCACGAGAACTCAATCCTGCCACAAAAGTTAGTTAGCCCAGCAGGAGGCTGGCAGTTGCTGGGTGCGCGAGGCCGGCTGCCTACAGGGTTCTTTGGTAGGGGCGGGCAGAAGACACTAGCTCCACCTCCCTCTGGCCTCCGGAAGGTGGTCTCCCAGTGATAGTTTAGGAAGATGGGCTTGCCGCCTGCTGTGACTTGCACTTCCCTCGTGGAGCCTCAGCGTGAGCTCGGCTGCGGGCTTGAGTCTGTGGCGCCTGGTCCCAGCAGCTCGGTGGGATTGGGGCGTGCTAAGTCGCTTCAGTCGTGTATGACTGCGACCCAATGGACTGTAACCCGCCAGGGTCCTCTGTCCAAGGGATTCTCTAGGCAAGAATACTGGAGTGGTTGCTGTCCCGTCCCTCTCCCAGGGGAATCTTCCAGACCCAGGGATCAAACGCCCATCTTTTGTGTCTTCTGCACTGGCTGGCAAGTTTTGTTTTTTTTTTTTTTAACCACTAGCGCCACTCGGGAGTGCCAACAAACCAGAGGCATTACTGTAATAAGTAAGAACTAGGCTTCCCATCAGTGTGGGTTCAAACGCCTTCTCAGCTGGGGTCCAGCCCCAGCGGGTCCGGGGGTCTTGCGGGATGAGTGGCGTCGGCGGAAGAACTGAGCTGAGTCAGTGTGTTGTGGTGATGAAGCAGTCTCTATTGCAGTTAGTTTTGTGGGGTGATGGAGAAGTCTCTCACTTTATTTTTGTTAGTTTACAGTTTTATAGCCAAAAACCATCCCCATTACATCACAAATATTCTATACAATCTTGTTTTCTGCTTACCATCAACAACTTTAAGCTCATTTTCCTTGCAAAAGGTCGGATTTCTGCATAATTAGACTTAACATATATTTACCATTTGAATGTCTCCAGCATACTTCGGATAAGTACATCAATCTAAGTAGAAAGGTTACATTTCTCTTACTAGGTGCAACTATGTAGAAGCTAGAAAGAAGGGCTTAAGCTTGAAACTTTTATTTTATTAACCTATTTTGGTTCTTACAAGGAAAAAGAAAAGAGGTTAAAGAGACAGTTTAGCAGCACTGCTTTAACAATGAAACCCTATTAACCTTACAACTACTAAAATGAATTCCTCTGTCTACATTATCCTGACGCAATCAATATCTCCAACTATGCTGGCCACAGTTATGAGCATTCCTAAGTTCCAATCCAGCCTGATTTCTTCAAGGAAGGGAGCCTCCTCCGTGGAGTGGTTGGGAGAGTGGGAGGTGGAAAGGTGACCCAAGTAGGAGCCCTCCTGGTGGTGGCCTTGCCATGACCCCCAGAGAACTCTTGGTAAACTCCCCAGTAAGGAGTATCTATTTAAATGTCCCTTTCATTCCTCCTTAGCCCCCCCCCGGGGAAGGCGATCCACCTTCCCAGATCCTCTGGTCGATAAGGTCTGGGGGGATTATCTCAGGACGAATTCTTTCCAACTGGGACTGACCTACAGAGATGAGCCAATGTTCCGAGCATGGACAGAACTTCCAAGAAAAATACCATGGGGTGCCTAGCCCGGGATGCCCCGATAAAGAAAGTCAGCTTTGCAATTGCTTTCTTAGTCTCGTGACCTTGTCATCCGAGCGTGGGGGCATCCTGATGGCTCCCAGCACTCCTCCATTCTAGATGTATGGCCTTGAAGGAGTTGCTTAACCTCCTAAGCTTTAGTTTTCTCTAATGGACCATCAGGCTGTCTACATCATCAAGATTTGGTGAGAATTAACTGGGATGGTGCCTGTGGAAGTACTCAACACAGCATATGGCACAAACTGTGCTGTGCTTAGTCGCTCAGTCGTGTCCAACTCTTCTTGATCATGGACAGTAGCCCACCAGGCTCCTCTGTCATTAGGGATTCTGCAGGCAAGAATACTGAATTGGGTTGCCATGCTCTCCTCCAGGGGCTCTTCCCAACCCAGGGATCGAACCTAGGTCTCCCGCATTGCTGGCGGATTCTTTACCAGCTGAGCTACAGGGAGACACTAACATGTTAGCTATTATCACCTCACGGGGTTTGAGGGTTGTTCCAAGTAGATCTGAGCCCTCTGGAAATAAACCAGCTTCTTGTAGGCACTGTGGATGCAGTGATTCTGCCCTCACAGTGCTACCGGTAACTTGGGAGGCTTGACAGGCAAGGGCCTCATTTCAGACACAAGGGAACCACATACCCTGCTTTGTCTTGGACAGTCTTGATTTATGTCTGTTGTCCTGGTATATTACTATGGCTTTTCTTCTCAAAAGGGCCCTGGTACGGACAATATATGGTTACTCTAGACTTACAGAATGCCCAGTGTTACAAGCTCACTAGCTAGTTCTTATTAACACTGGAATGTAAAAATCATATAGTGATGGTTACCTGCTCATCCTTTCGTGTATTCAATGTAATTTTTCATTCCTTGTTTGGAGTCTCTTAACTGATTATCAAAGCACCAAATAACCCAAGTGCCTATCTTGTTCTATCATGTAGTCCTGTGCAAGATTCTCCCAGGTGGTGCAGGGGTTAAGAATCTGCCTGTCAACGCAGGGGATGCAAGAGAGGAGGATTTGACCCCAGGGTCAGGGAGATCTGGGGTAGGAAATGGCTGCCCACTCTAGTACTCCTGCATGGAGAAGCCCATGGATAGAGAAGCCTGGCAGGCTGCAGTCCATGGGGTTGCCCTGAGAGTGGGAATTATTATATCAAATCTACACCTGAGGAAACTGAAGCTGGGGGAGCGGGGCAGGGGTTGAAGTGATTGTCTAGGTTCAAAGCCATGAAGTGAGAACTAGGATTTTAAGCTCAGGGGTCTCAACACCAAAACTCTTTAAAGTTGATTCCTTAAAGTCGTACTGCTTCTCTCTCTTGTAGAGAAGGAGATCTGAACTTGGGACAAGTGGCTTATCTGAGCTCCAACAGTGGTCCTGGACATTTCCACTTCAGTATCTTGCAGGCTTCTCCAACTCGAGAGTGTTACACACTGCTCTTCACTTTTTTTGCCTCCTCAAACTTGTTCCTCCCGATATATCCTCATCCTTTTTCTCCTTTCTCATTTCTACTACCTGCTACTGCTGCTAAGTCACTTCAGTCGTGTCCGACTCTGTGCGACCCCATAGATGGCAGCCCACCAGGCTCCCTCGTCCTTGGGGTTCTCCAGGCAAGGACACTGGAGTGGGTTGCCACTTCCTTCTCCAGTGCATGAAAGTGAAAAGTGAAAGTGAAGTCGCTCAGTCGTGTCCGACTCTTAGCGACCCCAAGGACTGCAGCCTACCAGGCTCCTGCGTCCATGGGAGTTTCCAGGCAAGAGGACTGGAGTGGGGTGCCATTGCCTTCTCCATTTCTACTACCTAAAGCACTTTTCTCTTGTTAACGGTTTAAAACCTTTTTTTCTAGTGTATTTGGCGTTTTCTAGGGGCTGCAACAAACACTTTACAAACATTCATGTTATTCACAACTTGGACCTTCAAACCTGAACCCTCGTCTCTTTCATCTCCTGCATCGACAGGCACATTCTTTACCACTGCACACCACCTGGGGAAATCTTGCAGAGGACTACATGGTAAAACAAAGAGAAATGATTTGTCACTTAGTGAACCCGGTAAATATCACTCAGGTTGAGATATTGTAAAGCACAGGATAATCACTGTTGCCACTACTTTTGTGATATTCACGTTGTTGCTTTTATAGTTTTGCCACCTAAGCACACATCCCTAAAGAATATCTTCGTTTCACCTGTTCTCCAAACTTTGTATAAATGGAATTATATGTTTCCTTCTTTTGTTTAACATTGCACTTGTAAAACTCATCTAAGTTGTGTGTACCTATAGTTAATTTTCATTGCTGTTTCCTGTTTTCCACCGTATATTTTTTTCTTCCACTTGGGGTATGTTTGGAGCTTCCCCACCCTGGACCTCTTTTCTCAGTTACGATTGGTTTGGAGATCGGTTCCCAAACTAGTCGATCATCCATCTGTCCTTCTGGTGGTACATAACCCACCAGACAGTCAGGAATCTGTTTAAGCTTGGTCATATGGCAAATTGACCAAGTTGCCCTGGCCTTAAAACCCTTGAATGTCTCCCCATTGACTGCACAATGAATTCTCAAACCCCCACCTTGGCTTCCAAGGTGATAGAATGAGAGCTACTATGGCAGAGCGTTTGCTAGGGACTGCGCCAAGCACTTCATATACATTGTTATTCACAACCTGGACCTTCAAACCAGCTGTCCTTCATTTGGTCCCATTGATCTCTGTGATTTACCTAAATGTGCCAAGTTCTCTCTTGACCCTGGGCCTTTACATATGCTGTTTGCTCTCACTTTTCCTCCTTTCTTTGCCTAATTCAGCCTTCATCTTAACTGAGATGTCACCTCCACCAGGCAGTCTCCCCTGAATTTGCTTACACCTAGACTAGGCTAGGTACCTAGGTCTTCAGTTCAGTTCAGTTCAGTTCAGTTGCTCAGTCGTATCTGACTCTTTGCAACCCCATGAACTGCAGCATGCCAGGCCTCCCTGTCCATCACCAACTCCTGGAGTCCACCCAAACCCATGTCCATGGAGTTGGTGATACCATCCAGCCATCTCATCCTCTGTCGTCCCCTTCTCCTCCTGCCCCCAATCCTTCCCAGTATCAAGGTCTTTTCCAATGAGTCAGCTATTTGCATGAGGTGGCCAAAGTATTGGAGTTTCAGCTTCAACAGCAGTCCTTCCAATGAACACCCAGGACTGATCTCCTTTAGGATGGACTTGTAGTCCTAGGTGCTCTCAAGAGTCTTCTCCAATACCATAGTTCAAAAGCATCAATTCTTCGGAGCTCAGCCTTTTTCACTGTCCAACTCTCACATCCATACATGACTACTGGAAAAACAATAGCCTTGACTAGATGAACCTTTGTTGACAAAGTAATGTCTCTGCTTTTCAATATGCTATCCAGGTTGGCCATAGCTTTCCTTCCAAGGAGTAGGCGTCTTTTGATTTCATGGCTGCAATCACCATCTGCAGTGATTTTGGAGCCCCCCAAAATAAAGTCTGACACTTTTCCCACTATTTCCCCATCTATTTCCCATGAAGTAATGGGACCAGATGCCATGATCTCAGTTTTCTTAATGTTGAGCCTTAAGCCAACTTTTTCACTCTCCTCTTTCACTTTCATCAAGAGGCTTTTTAGTTCCTCTTCACTTTCTGCCATAAAGATGGTGTCATCTGCATATCTGAGGTTATTGATATTTCTCCTGGCAATCTTGATTCCATCTTGTGCTTCTTCCAGCCCAGCGTTTCTCATGATGTATTCTGCATATAAGTTAAATAAGCAGGGTGGCAATATACAGCCTTGACGTACTCCTTTTCCTATTTGGAACCAGTCTGTTGTTCCATGTCCAGTTCTAACTGTTGCTTCCTGTCCTGCATACAGGTTTCTCAACAGGCAGGTCAGGTGGTCTGGCATTCCCACCTCTTTCAGAATTTTCCACAGTTTATTGTGATCCACACAGTCAAAGTCTTTGGCATAGTCAATAAAGCAGAAGTAGATGTTTTTCTGGAACTCTCTTGCTTTTTCGATAATCCAGCGGATGTTGGCAATTTGATCTCTGGTTCCTCTGCCTTTTCTAAAACCAGCTTGAACATCTGGAAGTTCATGGTTCATGTATTGCTGAAGCCTGGTTTGGAGAATTTTGAGAATTACTTTACTAGTGTGTGAAATGAGTGCAATTGTGCAGTAGTTTGAGCATTCTTTGGCATTGCCTTTCTTTGGGATAGGAATGTAAACTGACCTTTTCCAGTCCTGTGGCCACTGCTGAGTTTTCCAAATTTGCTGGCATATTGAGTGCAGCACTTTCACAGCATCATCTTTTAGGATTTGAAATAGCTCAACTGGAATTCCATCACCTCCACTAGCTTTATTTGTAGTGATGCTTTCTAAGGTCATTTGACTTTTAGTATCTTTTTAGGATACTAAAAGATGAACTCCCCAGGTCAGTAGGTGCCCAATATGCTACTGGAGATCAGTGGAGAAATAATTCCAGAAAGAATGAAGGGAATGGAGCCAAAGCAAAATCGATGCCCAGTTGTGGATGTGACTGGTGATAGAACCAAGGTCCGATGTTGTAAAGAGTGATATTGCATAGGAACCTGGAATGTTAGGTCCATGAATCAAGACAAATTGGAAGTGGTCAAACCGGAGATGGCAAGAGTGAATGTCGACATTCTAGGAATCAGTGAACTAAGGTGGACTGGAATGGGTGAATTTAACTCAGATGACCATTGTATCTACTACTGTGGGCAGGAATCCCTTAGAAGAAATGGAGTAGCCATCATGGTCAACAAAAGAGTCCAAAATGCAGTACTTGGATGCAATCTCAAAAATGACAGAATGATCTCTGTTCGTTTCCAAGGCAAACCTAGGTCTTAGGCACCTAAAATATGGAAGGTCACCTCTTCTGTATTCCCCTAACAGCCTGTGCCCAGGGTTTGTTTATTTTCTCCAACCACAAGGCTGTGGACTTCTGAAGGGCAGGGCCTGGGCTCTTCCCTCCTGCAGTCCCCAGGCCCAGCACTGTGCCCAAGCCTCTGAATATTTGCTGACCGCAGACAGACCACACTGGGTTAAAGTCTCAGTGACTTTTTCAGGTGTCCCCATCTCTATTCCAGGGCTCTGGTTTCTGTGGCGCCCTTGGGGACACCAAAAAGACATGAGCTGCCGGATGTGGCAGAGTCTCTGCCAGCAGCCTGGAACCCTTTACTCCCGAGATGGGGATGAGCAGGTAGAGTAAATATCCTAGGACTCTCAAGCACTCCAAAAACTTCTCTGTAGAAGCCTCGATACACAGCAGATCTGGGGTGTGAGAGACGGCTGGGGTAAGCAGAGCGCCTCCAGATATAGCCAGTCCTGGCTGAGAAACCAAGCAGAACCCTGGGTGTGGAAGCCCTTTTGAGCAGTTTCTAATCAGGGAAGGCAGGCAATGCAGGGACAAGGGAGGAGCAGTCAAAAAATATTGCAGGGACCTCCCTGGTGGTCCAGTGGTTAAGAATTCATCTTGCAATGCAGACGACGTGGATTTGATCCCTGGTTGGGGCTTCCCTGGTGGCTCAGAAGGTAAAGAGTTTGCCTGCAGTGCAGGAGACCCAGGTCCGATCCCTGGGTCGTGAAGATCCCCCCGAGAAGGGAATGACCACCCACCCCAGCATTCTTGCCTGGAGAATTCCACGGACAGAAGAGCCTGGCGGGCTCCAGTCCAGGGGATCACAAAGAGTCAGACACGACTGAGTGACTAACACTTTCACTTGACGTTACTTGGGAAACTAACATCACACAAGCTGGGGAGCAACTAAGCCATTGCCTGTGCGTCACAGCTAGAGAGTCCACGCACCTCAAGGAGAGACCCCGCATGACAGAACGAAGATCTTGCGCGTCTCATCTAAGACCTGATGCAGCCAAATAAGTCAATAAAATATTTTTCAAAAAAAGAAACAGTAGTGCAGCTGTAGGTCAGAGTCCTGGTTCCGCCTCAAGGGATACACATAATATCTTTGGAGTCTTTACATAACCGAAAGCCCCGACAAATGGAAGATGTTAGCATTCTTCATTCCAGATTAAAGGAACCAGAGAGAGGTATTAAGAGCAGACCACCTGAGGCCAAATGAAAGGCGTACAGACCCAGCAAATACCCTAATCTTTATCAGCAATCTGGCCCTTCAACCATTGCTATAAAACTCCTCAAAAAATCCTCCCCTCACTGACACACACAGTTTTGAGGGGCACCAGCTCCTTGTGTCCCCCTTTGCTTGGCAAAGCAATAAAGTTATTTATTCTTTTCTACTCCACTTGAAACTCTGTCTCTGAGATTCAATTTGGCACTGCAGCACAGAGACCGAGTATTCTGCATCAGCTAGGAGCCTGTTATCAGGGCCTCTGAGGACACCAGCCTCAAGTCAGGACAAATCCATCTACTTGTTAAAACATAAGCATACAGCCTCAGGGTGCCACATATTTTCCGTCCCTGTTCTTTGCCACTACAGCAAGAAGCTGCTAAGAGAGAACCACACATTTCAAGCCCCGAGGTCCTGGCAATTATGAAACCATGTAACTCAGATTGGGGCCTCAAACACATGGTCTTTTAACCGAGATCACACCCAGTCTTAGGACTTGATGAAACTCAGGTTCTGGATGTCTCATCACAGAAAAAATTCAGTGAGACAAAGTGATAGGTAAGAAGTGGATTTATTTGGAGAGAAACATACTTCACAGACAGTGTGGGGCCATCTCAGAAGGCAAAAGCAGCACCAAGGGGCAGGTTGTCAGTTTTTTTTTTAATATTTATTTATTCATTTATTTCGCTGCACAGGGTCTCAGCTGCAGTACAGTACAAGGGCTCTAGGGTGCGTGCGCTCATTAGTTGGAATATTCAGGCTTAGTTGCTCCATGGCTTGTGGGATCTTAGTTCCCTGACCAGGGATCGAACCTGAGTCCCCTACATTACAAGGCTGATTCATAACCACTGGACCATCAGGGAAGTCTCGAGGTTGTCAGTTTTTATAGGGGTGGATAGTTACATTATTTTGCCAACAAAGGTCCATCTAGTCAAAGATATGATTTTTCCAGTACTCATGAATGGATGTGAGAGTTGGACTATAAAGAAAACTGAGTGCCAAAAAAGAAAGAAAGAAAACTGAGTGCCAAAGAATTGATGCTTTTCAACCGTGGTGTTGGAGAAGACTCTTGAGAGTCCCTCGGACAGCAAGGAGATCCAACCAGTCAATCTTTAAGGAAATCAGTCCTGAACATTCATTGGAAGGACTGATGCTGAAGCTGAAAGTCTAGTACTTTGGCCACCTGATGCAAAGAACTGACTCCTTAGAGAAGACCCTGATGCTGGGAAAGATTGAAGGCAGGAGGAGAAGGGGATGACAGAGGATGAGATGATTGGATGGCATCACCAATTCAATGGACATGAGATTGAGCAAGCTCTGGGAGTTGGTGATGGGCAGGGAAGCCTGGTGTGTGGGAGTCCATGGGGTGTCAAAGAACTGGACACGACTGAATGACTGAACTGAACTGAATTTCATAGGCTAATGAGTGGGACGAGTGGTCCAGCTATTTTGGGGAAGGGGGTGAGGATTTCCAGGAATTGGGCCACCACCCCTCGATGACCTTTTATGGTCTGCCTTGAAACTGTCCTGGTGCCTGTGGGTGTGTCATTAGGATGCATATGTGTGACAGTGAACAAATACTCAAGGTCAGTGAGGCTCAAGGTCTAGTGAAAGTCTGGTCCCCCATCTTGGACTTAGTTGGTTGTAACCAGTTTATATCACCCGTCCTATGGCTATGTCGTTTTTCTAAAGGCTGTGTTCCGCCCTCTTCCCTCCTGTTCATATGGGGAAGGGAGGTTCCAACCCTATTCCAGGTTGCTTTTATTCCCACCACAGCCCAATCACAGCTGCCCCGAGACCCTGTTCTGCAGTAGAAGTAACAATAAGGCAGTTTCGGACTTCCCTGGTGGTCCAGTGGCTAAGACTCTGAGCTCCCAATGCAGGGGGCCTGGCTTTGCTCGCTGGCTGGGGCACTAGATCTCACACGCCGCAATGAAGATCAAAGGTACCACATGCTGCAGCTCAGACTCAGCACAGCGAAATAATTAATTAATTAAAAAATAAAAACCCCAAACACTGAGGCAGTTTCCAAGGCGAGTGGGCCTGGCCGTAGGAAAGCTGCAGACAAGGCTGCCACCCTGAGCTGTGGTTTTCCAGGGAGTGGCTCTCCAGCCATTCTGGGCCAGATGAGAGAAGCCATTTAGGCCAAGAATAGATGAGGGCAATGGGGCGTCTCCTCTGGTCTCCAGCGAGTGTCTGATGTGGTGTGAGGTGCCCTTCCATTTCTCCACTACCCGATTTGTGTTGAGGCCTGTCCCAGAAACTTGAGCAGCAGTGATAAGTAAGGCAGGCTCTTTGTCTTCAGGACCCACAGGGCAAGGAGGGGAGGTGGACATGTGAGTAAACCCTCTGCTACAGGAAGATAAGGGTTCTGTTGGGAGATCAGAGGAATGGGCTGCAAAGGAGAAGCCTTCAGAAGAGATAACAATGAGATGGATTTGGTGTGAAGAACAGGATTTTCCAGGCCTGGAGGTATGAAAAGATGTGTTATGTTTGGAGAATCAGTCCAGCTTGAGTGCTACAGGGGAATGGGTACCAGGGCCTTGGAACTCAAATCCAATCCCAGTTCTGGTTTAGGGCCCAGCATTCCCAGGTGGTGTTAGAGTCATCTCAGGATAGGGTGGGGGGCACTGGGGTGGTCTCCCCCACCATCCAACCCATCCCCTCTGATGCCCAGTTTTCTCCTTCGGGCAGCATAGCCAGGAGCCAGATGTTTACACCCTTGTGAGCTGAGTCTGCAGAATTAAACCCCAGACTTCTCCAAAAAAGAAGCCAGAGTGTCAGCTGGCAGCTTCCTGAAAGTCTGAGATCAGAGGAAACACAGACTTAGACAGAGGAGGGGGAGGACACCAAGGGACCCTGGGTGCCAGCTGAGGGGTTTCTAGAACACTTGCCTTCTCACCCAGAGCTCCCAACCCTTTACTTGGGTATAATTTACATAACATGAGATTTACTGGTTTCAAGTAGCAATTCGGTCATTTTTGGTAAATTTACACAATTGTGCAACCATCACAGTTCAGTCTTTAGAACAGTCTTTATAACATCTTTCCTCAAAAGATCCCTTGTTCCTGTTTGCAGTCAATCCCTCTTCAAATGCCCCAGTTCCGGTTACCGCTCATCTGTTTTCTGCCACTATGGACTTGCCTTCTCTGACCCTTTCATACAAATGAAATCATATAGGGGCTTCCCTGATGGTCCAGTGGTTGGAACTCTGAGCCTCCACTGCCGGGAAGCCAGGTTCCATTCCTGGCCTGAGAACTAAGATCTCCATGTGGCTGTGTATCATGGCAAAAAAAAAAAAAAAAAATCATACAAAATGTAGTCTTTAAAAAGAAAAAAAAAAATTGTAGTCTTTATGTCTTGGTTCTTTCTCTTTGCAGAATTTTTTTTTTTGGGGGGGGCTGCACTGGGTCTTTGGGCTTCCCAGGTGGTGCTGGTAGTAAAGAATGCAGGTTAGGCATAAGAGATGCTGGTTCGATCCCTGGGTCAGGAAGATCCCTGGAGAAGGAAATGGCAACCCACTCCAGTATTCTTGCCTGGGAAATCTCATGGACAGGGGAGCCTGGCAGGGGGTTGCAAAGAGTTGGGCACAACTTAGCGACTAAATAACCGCCTAATCTGTACCAGGCTCTGTTCTAGTGCTGGGAGTAAGGGGTGAACAAGATCCAGGCTCTCACAGAGACAGACAATAGGCTAATATTAAATTGGAATAAGATCTAGAAAGAAAATAAACCAGGGACTTCCCTCGCAGTCCAGGGGCTAGGACTCTGTGCTCCCAGTACAGGGAGCCCAGGTTTGATCCCTGGTCAGGGAACTGGATCCTACACGCCACAGCTGAGTTCATATGCTGCAACTAAAAAAAGGGTAAAAAGAAACAAAACAAAAGGGCTATTGCAATTGAAAGGTAACTGCTAAGTAGTCAGGGAAGGCTTCTCTGAAGAAGGGTCATTTAAGCTGAGACCAAAATGACAAGGGGCCGCAGCGTGGGAGGATCAGAGGGAAAAGCCTTCGAGGCAGAGGGAACAGCAAAGGCAGAGGACCTGAGCAAAGAAGAATTTCATTTGCATGTTCAAGGAACCAAAAAAATCAGTGACTGGGTCTCTGTTGCTCCGTGTGGACTTTCTGTAGCTGAGGGGAGCCAGAGCTACTCTGTTGGGCTACATTGGGTGCCTTCTCTGGGCATCAGGTGCCAGGGTCTAGGCACGGAGGCTTCAGCAGTTGTGGTGCACAGGTTTAGTTGCTTCTCAGCATGGGGAATCTTCCCGGACCAGGGATCAAACTCACGTCCCCTGCAGTGGTAGGCAGATTCTTAACCACTGGACCACCAGGGATGTCCTGCAGAATGTTTCTGAGATTCATCCAGGTTTTAGCATTGATCAGTAGCTCATTCTTGTTTATCCCTGAGCAGTATTCTCTTCTACAGATAGACCACATTTTGTTTATCTGTTCACCAGCCAATGGACGTTTGGATTGTTTCCACTTTTTGGCTTTTACAAATTGGCGTCTATGAACATTCACATACAATGTTGTGTGAACATATGTTTTCCTCCTTGTTGAGTGGACATCTAGAAGGGGAATTGTTGTATATAGAGTACATTTGTGTTTAACTTTCTAAGAAACTGCCGACATGTTTTCCAAAGCAACTGTACCATTTTATATTCCTAGCAGCAAAGTATGAGGGTTTTGGTTTCTCCATGTCCTTGTGATTACTTATTATTGTCCGTCTTTTATGTTATATGCTGCTGAGGGACTTTTTAAAAATACCTAAGGATGCCCAGGCTCCATCCCAAACCAGTTAAATCAGAATCTTGGGAGCGGGGGCCCAGGCATAGGTATTCAAAACATAAAGCAAAGCAGAAACGTCCCTACTTGAAAAGCCATTATTAACGTGCAGACGGGTTGAGAAACAGTGATCTAACTTTGAGCTTGAAGTTCTGTCTGACTTCACCGAGAGGGAGCTCAAGCTGGCCAGCAGCCTCTTCCCCACCAGAAGACACGTGGGCTTGGGGACAAAAAATGAGAAACTTCCCAAAAAGGTGCATGAAATCTCACAGCAAATGGGCTTGTTGGAAGGTGAGGTGAAGGGACCAAGGAGTGGACTGGGTTCAGGGGTCCTGATTTCTGCACAACCTGTTGAGATCTCAAGGTGGGGGGCACCTCCCATGACCTTAGGGATTGTTCAGGCCTCTCAAAAGATTAGGAAAGTATGACATTCCTGGCTGCAGACCAGATCCAGATAACCCTGGGGAAATGAAGGAGCTCGCTTCCAGCAGGAATGGAAGCGTAAGGGAGCTTAGGGGCTCAGGAAGGAATTAGGCCAGGGCCACACAGTCTGTGATAAGATCTCTTCCTCTTGGAGGGTCTGCAGATGACAATCACCGCCCACTTTCCATGTCCCAGACCCTGGGCATGGCAGTTACAACCATGGATAAATGTCAGACTCCTTACTCCCATGGAGCTGACAGTGTACTGGAAGAAATAGATAATAAAGAATTAAACAGAATGACAGGTAATGATGGGGAGGGGGGCCTCTCAGTGGGGGTGGCATGTGAGTAGAGATCTGAGTCAGCGAAGGAAGCCGGTTATGCAAAGATCTGTGTGTAAAGATGTTTCAGGTAGAGAGAAGAGTTTGCGGAAAGCTTGAGACTGAGTGGGTTTGGTGTGTTCCTGAGAGTGGTGAATGGTGGAGCTGGAGAGGAAGGTAGACAAGGCCTAGATCACCTAGCGTCTCCCAGGGGTCATGACCAGAGTCCAGGTTTTATGTTGGGAGCGATGGGCAGCAGGTGAAGGCGTGGGAGCAGTGTAGTAGTGTGGCAGGATTTCTCCTTTTTAAAGATCATTTTGGTTGGTGCAGGGAAACTAGACCCAAAGGGCCAAGAGTGATGCAGGGAGATGAGTCCAGTTGTCCAGATAGATGAGGAAAACGGCATGGACTGGTGTTGGTGCACATGGAGAGATGTATCTAGACATGGGTCATATTCTGGAGTGAAGGACACCAGGATTTGCTGACATGAAGTAGGAGGGGAAAAGATGGGGGGCAAGGATGATGCCTTTTTTGTTGTCATCGCTGCACTGCGTAGCTTGCAGGATTTTAGTTCCCAGCATGCGTGCATGCTAAGTAGTGTCCGACTCTTTGCCACACTATAGACTGTGGCTCGCCAGGGTCCTCTGCCCATGGGATTCTCCAGGCAAGAACACTGGAGTGGGTTGCCATGCTTTCCTCCAAGGGATCTTCCAGACCCAGGGACTGAACCCGAGTCTCCTGCAGCTCCTTCATGGCAACTGGATTCCTTTCCACTGAGCCACCAGGCGAAGCCCTCTTAGCTCCCTGACCACAAGTGAAACCCTGGCTCCTGGCAGTGGAAGTGCAGCATCCTAACCGTTGTGCTGGCCGGGAAATCCTGAGGCCTGCTTCTGACTTAAGCATCTGGGTTCAGGAAGGTGCTGTGAAATGAGATGGAGAACACTGGGAGAGGGGCAGAATTGGAACCAGAGGTGGGGATACTGAGAGAGATCTAGCTCAGTGGAAGAGAGGGGGGAGGCCAGGGACTGTGATGTCCCTGTGATTCCCAGCTGAGGGGCTGGCGGTCCTCGTCAGATCGAAGCCTGTGTATGTTGGGTCCTTGTGATGGTTTATTCACTAAGTCATATCTGACTCTTTTGTGACCCCAGGGACTCTAGCCCACTAGGCTCCTCTGTCCACTGGATTTCGCAGGCAAGAATACTGGAGTGGGTTGCCATTCATTCTCCAGGGGATCTTCCTGACCCAGGGATCGAACCTGGGTCTCCTGTACCACAGGTGGATTCTTTACCAACTGAGCCACCACGGGTGGGCTCCTGAGACTGGAATATGAGAGCGTCTGGGAAAATTTTAAGATGCTGAAATATTCAGGATCCTTCTTGCAACATTTAGGAGGTCCCTGAAGTATTAGAGACAAGCTTAGCCAAAGAGGTAGCCATCTTTATTATCAAAAGGAAGAGTCATCATCTTTTTTTGTCCCTTCAAGCACTTTTATCCCCTCCCTTCAGGTACATGTACTTCTGCTTTATTGACTATGCTAAAGCCTTTGATTGTATGGATCACAACAGACTGTTGTGGAAAATTCTCAAAGAGATGGGAGTACCAGACCACCTTACCTGCCTCCTGAGAAATCTGTATGCAGGTCAGGAAGCAACAGTTAGAACTGGACATGGAACAACATACTGGTTCCAAATCGGGAAAGGAGTACCTCAAGGCTGTATACTGTCACCCTGATTATTTAACTTATATGTAGAGTACATCATGAGAAATGCTGGGCTGGATGAAGCACAAGCTGGAATCAAGATTACCAGGGAAAATATCAATAACCTCAGATACACAGATGACACCATCCTTATGGCAGAAAGTGAAGAACTAAAGAGTCTCTTGATGAAAGTGAAAGAGGAGAGTGAAAAAGTAGGCTTAAAACTCAATATTCAGAAAACTAAGATCATAGCATCTGGTCCCATCACTTCATGGCAAATAGATGGGGAAACAGTGGAAACAGTGAAAGACTTTATTTTGGGGGGCTCCAAAATCACTGCAGATGGTGACTGCAGCCATGAAATTAAAAGATGCTTGCTCCTTGGAAGAAAAGCTGTGAACAACCTAGATAGCATATTGAAAAGCTGAGACATTACTTTGCCGCAAAGGTCCATCTAGTCAAAGCTATGGTTTTTCCAGTAGTCATGTATGGATGTGAAAGTTAAACTATAAAGAAAGCTGAGCGCCGAAGAATTGATGCTTTTGAACTATGGTGTTGGAGAAGACTCTTGAGAGTCCCTTGGACTGCAGGGAGATCAAACCAGTCAGTCCCAGAGGAAATCAACCCTAAATATTCATTGGATGGACTGATGCTGAAGCTAAAAGTCCAGTGCTTTGGCCACCTGATGTGAAGAACTGACTCATTGGAAAAGACCCTGATGCTGGGAAAGATTGAAAGTGGTAGAAGGGGATGACAGAGGATGAGATGGTTGGATGGCATCACCAACTCGATGGACATGAGTTTGAGCAAGCTCCGGGAGTTGGTGATGGACAGGGAAGCCTGGCATGCTGCAGTCCATGGGGTTGCAAAGAGTCGGACACGACTGAACAACTGAACTGGACTGAATTTCACATACTTAGAAATTTTATTACTGGCTTACGAACTCCAAGCATCTAAATAGCACTGCTGCAAACTCTCCATCCTGTCCTCAAATCACCTAGAGGCTGGAAAGCCCAGGCTAGGTGATTAGCACAAGCAAGGGCAGGAGACTTAGAGGACCGTCAGAGAGAGGCCCTGTGAGTCAGTCAGTTCACAGGCTGCAAGAGGCATAGAACCTGGAAAGGAGGGTAGAGCATGAAGAAAACAAAGAAGAAATCAGAGGGTATGAGGTCAGTGTCGGAGCTGAGCTGGAGAGGTATCAGGAGCAAAGTGAGGGCGTGGATGATGCTTATATTTATTTTGGCTGCACCACACAGCTTGCAGGATCTTAGTTCCTTGACCAGAGATCAAACCTAGGTCCTCCTGCAGAGGACCCAGGAGCCAGGGCTGCAGTATCCCGAGAGAAGCCTTAGAATCCTTGAGTTTCAAACCTGGAAGGGCCTTCGAGGACCACGTGCCCAGCTCCTTAACCCAAAAAAGGAGGAAATGGGACAGAAAAGGAGAAATCGAAAGACCAGTTCTTCCAACTTTAGAAGCCACAGAAGTAGTCAACAGCTCCACCCTGGCTGAACCCTGAAAGCCCTGGTCCGTCCTGTCTCTCTGTCCATTTGATAAGTGTCTGGCCCCCATGGGGGCAGTTCTATCCAGCTGCATTCTGGAAATAGGTGGTTTGGAGAGATGTAATCAGAGTTTCCTGATCTGACATCTGTGCCCCCCCACACCCCTCCCCTCATTCCAAATGGCCCCCATCACACGGTCCCAGGCACAGCCTCGCCGAGCAGCAGGGGCACAGAGCCTGCAGGGTTCATGAGACAGAGGCAGATGACTACCTGATGGGTCGCTTGGGTGGGCGTTGTGGGGTAGGGGAAAGGTCAGGAGGGGAGATGGGCTGACCGCAGCTTCTCCAAGCCATGCAAGGATCCAAAGAAAACACAGCTGGAGACAGGGAGAGGGAGGGGGCAGCCCGACTACCCCCCTGTTGACTTCTTGGGCAGAAGTCCAACTTGGTATCCTGTGGTCAGTGGAGCCTGTGTTTATTGACTAAGACCAGTTACTTCCTCCTGCTGTACCTCAGTATCTCAGTCTGCTAAACAGGAACATTGGCTAACTCAAGGGATGGCTGCGGGGATTAAGGGGGATCATTCAGAAAGAAAGAGGACAGCGGCTTCCCTGGTGGTCCAGGAGCTAGGACGCCAGTCTCCCAATGCAGGGGGCCCAAGGTCTGATCCCTGGTCAGGGATCTAGATCCCACAGACCACATCTAGAAGTTCTCGTGCTAAAATAAAAGAGCCTGCAGGCAGCAACTAAGACCCAGAGCAGCCAAATAAATAAATATTTAAAAAAGAAAGAAAGATGACAGACTGAAGGGGTGAAAAGCATGGGCTCTGGAGCCAGACTGACTTGAGCCAATTACTTCACCTCTCTAGACCTCCGTTTCCACATCTATTAAGGGGGTATGATGATAGCTCTTTTGTAGGATGTTTTGAGGTTCAAGTGAGTTCCTATTTGCAAAGCACTTTTTGTTTGTTAAACAACTGCTTAATACTAATAACCAGAGAGATTTATTCAGCCCTTTGGTAGGCCAAGTACTAGATTTAGCACTTGATATACTTTATGACATTAAAATTTCACTGCCACCCAGTGGGGGGAGGCAGGTACTAAATCATCCCCATTTTACAGATGTGGAAACTGAGGCTCGAGAAAAGCTTGATTTTTTTTTCTTTAAAGATCTTTTTTAATATGAACCATTTCTTAAAAGTCCATAAAATTTGTTGCAATATGGCTTCTGTTTCGTGTTTTGGGTTTTTATGGCTATGAAGCATGTGAGATCTTAGCTCCCCAACCCAGGATCAAACCCACAACCCCTGTATTGGAAGGCAAAGTCTCAACCACTGGACCACCAGGAAAGTCCCAAGAGATTTCCTTTTTAATTTTTACTCTAGAACAGGAGTAGGCAGACTATAGCCCGTGGGCCCAGTCCCACAAGCAGCCCCTTCCTTAAAGGACTGTGTACGGGTCCTCCCGTGGTACAGCAGCAGAGTGGAGCTATGACACAGATCAGAGGGCCTGCCAAGCCTGAGATATGTACTGCCTTGCCTTTTACAGGAAAGGCTTGCTGACCTCTGCTTTAGAAAGTGGCAGAAGCAGGATTTGAACCAGATTGGCCTGGGTCCAAAGCACCGGTTTTTTGCACCATCAGTGTCCTGGGTGTAAAATAAAGTCTAGAAAAGCATTTCTTTCCTGTCACTTTGAATGCTGGGAAGGCTTTCCTTATCATCTCAAAGACGGAAGTGAAAGTAAAAAGGGATTGGGGATTCTGATCGCCCCATCTCTCAAGCCAAGTGGTGAGGACTCCGGGAGGCTGCCAAAACTCCGCGTGGGGGACTTCCCTGGTGATCTAGTGGCTAAGACTCTGTGCTCCCAGGGCAGGGGCCCTGGGTTTGATCCCTGGTCAGGGAACTAGATCCCGCATGCCCCAACTAAGATACAGTGTAACCAAATAAGTTAATTAAAAAACCAAAAACCTAAAAAGAACTCCATTTGGGTTGGATGTTTGCCAACTTCATTCTGCAGTGAGAAGGTTGGGGGCACAATTTGTGGGCGAAAGGGGAAACCCATGTGACAGAGAGGGTCAGGCTGAGTAGGCAAGTCCCTGGAGTCAAGGTCAGACGTGACCATCACGGCCCCCAGCCCAGGTCGAGGCTGTGTTTAGAGTCAGTTAGACTGCGACTCACAAGGGGCAGCGCAGGTATCGGCGGCTCCCCAGGGATACTCAAGTGGTCCCAAACCAGTCCAGTTACTCAGCAAATACATACTCAGTACCTAATCTGTGGACTTCCCAGGTGACTCAGTGGTAAAAAACCCGCCTGCCAATGCAGGAGACGCTGGTTCGATTCCCTGGGTCGAGAAGATCCCCTGGAGAAGGAAATGGCAACCCACTCCAGTATTCTTGCCTGGGAAATCTCATGGACAGGGGAGCCTGGCAGGCTACAATCCATGGGGTCGCAAAGAGTTGGACACAATTTAGCGGCTAAACCACAGCCTAAGCTGTACCAGGCACTGTTCTAGTGCTGGGAGTAAGGGGTGAACAAGATCCAGGCTCTCACAGAGACAGACAGTAAGCTAATATTAAATTGGAATAAGATCTAGAAAGAAAATAAACCAGGGACTTCCCTCGCAGTCCAGGGGCTAGGACTCTGTGCTCCCAGTACAGGGAGCCCAGGTTTGATCCCTGGTCAGGGAACGGGATCCTACACGCCACAGCTGAGTTCATATGCTGCAAATTTTTAGCTGTTGTGATTAGGTCACAGACCACCAACAAACAAGGCAGAAGGGGTGTAGGAGGGGAACAGAGAAAGTGCTAAGGATATCCAGAAGAGGATGTGCCTGAACGCCTTTAAACTCTCATAACCCTGGCTCTTCCCGGAGTCTGCCTGGAGAGAAAAACCTGACGGATGTTAGCTTTTCTTTCCTCACATTTTCTTAACTGGAAACAAGGGTAAAAAGAAACAAAACAAAAGGGCTATTGCAATTGAAAGGTAACTGCTAAGTAGTCAGGGAAGCCTTCTCCAAAGAAGGGTCATTTAAGCTGAGACCAAAATGACAAGGGGCCAGCACCATGGGAAGATCAGAGGGAAAAGCCTTCGAGGCAGAGGGAACAGCAAAGGCAAAGGACATGAGCAAAGAAGAATTTCATTTGCATATTCAAGGAACTAAAAAAATCAGTGTAGCTGGAGCAGAAGGAAAAGGGTGAGGGAGGTAAGAAAGGAGACAGGGAAAGGCCCTTTCAGGTATTTAGACATCTGGGCATGGAGGCAGTTCAAGTGTGGTGGAAGGCCACTAACTGAAGGCTCTGACACTAGCAATTGTTGATGGCTAATGACCCTAATAATTGTAGGTAGTTTTTGAGCCCTTATTAAATGCCAGGTGCTTTATGCATTAACTCATTTAATCCTCACAAGCAACCCTGAGAAGGAGGTACCTTGTCCTCATTTCATAGATGAAGAAACAAAGGCCCAGAGAGATTAAACCACTGGCCCAGGGTCACACTGCTACATTTAAAGTGCACTGGGTCTGATGACTTCCCTGGTGATCCAGTGGTTAATAATCCGCCTGCCAAGGCAGGGGACACGGATTTGATCCCTGATCTGGGAAGATTCTACACGCTTCAGGGCCACACTCTGAGCCCACACTCTGCAACTATTGAAACCCACGTACTCAGAGCCCGTACCCTACAAGAGAAACCACTGCAGTGAGAAGCTTGTGCGCGGCAATGAAGACCCAGCACAGCCAAAAATAGTACATAAATAAATAATAAAAAAAGAGGAAAGTTCACTGGGGTTCTCTGGGACAGTGAATTATAGGGGCAAGACCCTGTAAAGGGCTTCCTAGATGGTGCTAGAGGTAAAGAACCCGCCTGCCAATGCAGGAGACATAAGAGACACGGGTTCAGTCCCTGGGTCAGGAAGATCCCCTGGAGGAGGGCATAGCACACCCACTCCAGTGTTCTTGCCTGGAGAATCCTCATGGACAGAGGAGCCTGGCAGGCCATAATCCCTGGGGTTGCAAAGAGTCGGACTTGACTGCAGTGATTTAGCAGGCATGCTCGACCCTGTAAAAGATAACAATGATACAAAATACATTTGCATTCCAGTTAAGAAAATGTGAGGAAAGAAAAGCTAACATCCGTCAGGTTTTTCTCTCCAGGCAGACTCCGGGAAGAGCCAGGGTTATGAGAGTTTAAAGGCGTTCAGGCACATCCTCTTCTGGATATCCTTAGCACTTTCTCTGTTCCCCTCCTACACCCCTTCTGCCTTGTTTGTTGGTGGTCTGTGACCTAATCACAATAGCTAGCATTTATTTGGCATTAATGGTGTGTCATGTACCATGCCCAGCACATGCGCTATGCCTATTTAATTTATTCTTGCAATAATCTAATTGTCTCCATTTTAGAAGCTGAGGCTAAGAGTTGCTAAAGTAAGGGGTCCAAGAACATACACCTAAGAACTGATAGCCTAGGATTTTTTTTTTTTTAAAAAAAACCTTTTATTTTGTATTGGGGTATAGCTGATTAACAAACAATGTGGTGATAGTTTCACGTGAACACAGAAGAGACTCAGCCACAGGTATTCATGTATCCTGTCTCCCCCAAACCCCCCTCCCGTCCGGGCTGCCACATAGCGTCAAGCAGAGTTTCACGTGCTATGCAGTAGAGCCTTGTAGTTTAATCCATTGAAATATAACAGCCTGTATGTGTCCATCTCAAACTCCCTAATCCTCCCTTCCCCCAGGCTTTCTTACCCCGGCAACCATAATTTCGTTTTTGAAGTCTGAGTCTGTTTCTGTTTTGTATGTAAGTTTATTTGTATCATTTCTTTTTATTTTTAAAAATATGTATTTATCTGGCTGCATTGGCTCTTCGTTTTGGCATGTGGGTTCTTTGGTCTTGGCATGCAAACTTCTTCTTTTTTTTTCCCCCCTTAAACTCTTAATTGTGGCATATGGGATCTAGTTCCCTGACCAGGGATCGAACCCAGGCCCCCTGCATTGGGAGCGCAGAGTCTTACCACTGGACCACCAGGGAAGTTCCTGTGTATCATTTCTTTTTAGATTCCTCACATAAGGGCTATCATACGCTATTTCTCCTCCTCTGACTCACTCCACTCAGTATGACACTCTAGGTCCATCCGTGTTGCTGCAAGCCTAGAATTTTAACCCTGGTCTGTTAGACACAGGATCTGGGCTGTGTCTACAACTACTGGGCTGTAGGCACTCACCTCCGATCACCCACCTTGCCATGAATAGTTTATGGGCTCCCGGAGCAGCCAAGGATTGTCTTTACCTCTGGTTTCCTGCTAAAGAGGGTTCATAATAATGCCAACCTCACAGGTTGTTAGAAGATTAAACAAGTTAATCTAGATCCAGGGTGACCTATCATTCTGGTTTCCCTCGGACTGTGGGGGGTTCCAGGCAGGGAGACTTGGAGTTTCAAAATCTGGGAAAGTTCTGGGGAAATTAGGAGGAGTTGGTTATCATGTCTAGACTAATGTTTTGTGCTTAAACACATGTTCAGTGGACATGAATCATCATTATTTTTCTTTCTCACTTTCACACATTTGACAACAAAAAGTTTGCATGCCCTGAGCCTGTCCTGGGAGCTGGGGACATCTGTAGGCAGTACACGTGCAGAGAACCTAGCTTCAGAGGCTCACCAGAAACCCACAGCCCTTGGGGAAATGCCAGCCTCCCTGAGGGTGATTCCAGCAGCTTGTGTGTGTCCTCCTGGACTGGCAGTACTTGCTTGAACCCCAGTCGGAGAGGTCTCTGGGCCCTGGAGATCCGCAGGTTAGTGACACAGAGACAGTTGGGGGTGGGTGACGGTGGGGGCTTCCCACAGTGAAGCCTGGCAAGGAGAGGTCTTGAGATGATGCTCGGATGGAAGGAAAGGGAAGTATACGCCTTGGGCATTGACTTTGAGGTTTGCCGGGGCCCAAGAGGTGGTTCCTATTATCACACACATTTTACTGGATGAGGACATTGAGGCTCAGGCACCCAAGGGAAGGGACTTGCCTAGGATCACACAGGAAGAGATGGGTAGGGGGAATTTGAACTAAGGTCCCAGCAAATCAGGGACTGCTGGAGTTGGGCGGGCTGACTTCTGCACTTCCCTCCCTCTTGCCCCGCTTGGGTCCCCCACTTGTCTTGACAAGGCCAGGCTTGTCACGGGGCTCCTACAGCCCTCTCCACCCTCCCGGTTGCCAGCGTCCCGCCCCATCCCCTCCCAATCTCCGAGGGAGGAGAGGACAGTGGAAGAGAGGAGGGGGGCTAGGGGAGGCTGGGCTTTATAAAGGCGGCTGGACCAGCGCTGCCCGCCAGACCCGGCCGCCCAGATCCCCTGAGCTGCCCGCCGACCCTCGTGACAGCGGCGACCACAGGCTCCACCGCGAGTGAGTTGGGGGCGCGCTCCCATCCGCCCTCAGACCCTCGCCTAGCCCCTGATCTACTGAACCCGGGCTGGGGAAGAGGTCCTCTGAAAGAGAGCGCTGAGATTGGGGTGGGGGGCATCAGGCAGAAGCCCGACGACAGGGATTTAGGACCTGGAGGAGCCGGGAGCCCCGCGAGCTGGAGGTCGGGTCGGCCGCTTGCTCCCTCTGCTCCTCTGACTCGCGGCCTAGGAGACCGCAAGCTACCCCCAGGAATGCGCGTGCAGCCGTTCCCACGGTAACGTGCAAGCCGCACCCGCCCTCCGCGGAGGAAAAAGGGAGGTTGTTGTGGGGGCTGGGGGGCTTGATCCCCGGGAGGTCCAGACCCGTCACGCGGTGGTTGTACGAGGGAACCGAGAAGGTGTCCTTGCTCTCCCCCGGTGCCCCAAATCCTCCGAGCATGAGAGAGCACGTTGCCTAGGCCTCAGTTTCCGCATCTGTCAAATGGAGGCAATGTTACAGGTTGCAAGTTCCCTGAAGAGCGATCTCAAGCTTAGTGAGCCGGGCCATCCCCCTCCTCTGGTTGGCTAACCCACTCCGAGAAGTGGGTTTTAGTGGCCTGGATGACTTATGCGATCCCCACCCCATCCCCAGGCCCGTTCGCCATGGCCCTCTTCGGGGCCCTGATCCTAGCGCTGCTGGCCGGCGCTCACGCCGACCTTCCCGGCTGCAAGATCCGCATCACCTCCAAGGCGCTGGAGCTGGGTAAGGCGCCAGAGTGCGGGGGTGGGGGGGCGGGGAGGAGAGGAGGGGTGTGTGTGTGTGTGTGTGTGTGTGTGTGTGTGTGTGTGTGTGTGTGTATGTGTGTGTGTGTGTGCGCGCGCGCCCGCGGGCGCGTGCAGGAGCTAAGGACCTCACTGCTGCTTCAGTGAAGCAGGAGGGGCTGCGCTTTCTGGAACAAGAGCTGGAGACCGTGACCATTCCGGACCTGCGGGGCCGAGAGGGCCACTTTTTCTACAACATCTCTGAGTAAGTGGGGGTCAAGGGGGCTCGGCTGGGCAGGGCCGGGGGCTTAGGAAATACCTACGGAGTCTCAGGAGACGGGAGGGCTGAGTGGATTGGGGGCGCGGCCCGACCTCCGAGGCTGGACTTAAGAAACGGGATGAAGCCGGAAAAGATAAAGGCCTAGCTCGCCTACCGCCTACCCAGGCGCGACCAAGCCGTTGAGCGTGGCCTATAGGCGGGACCAAGAAAAGCGAAGCCGAACCTGTGGGATTGAGGCTGGCCCTAGAGGCGGAGTCAAGAAACTTGGCCGGATGAGAGTGGGGTGTAGGGTACCCGGGTGGAGCTAATAGGAGAGGTCAGAGGAACTGGAGACAAAGGCCGTGGTCTGGGATAGTGGGGACAGGGTCTAGCGACCCCAGGGTGGGAGAGCTAAGTGCATGAGGACTTCTCTTAGATGGGGCGAAGCGCACTTATGGGGAGCAGCTAGTCTCTGAACCACTCAAGTCCAAGTTTTAGCCACCCAGGTCCAGGTTGGGCATGTGCCGGGCAATGGGAGAATTCACTCCACTCACCCCAGCTTCCCCAGACCTGGAATGGAAGAGGAGAAAATGAATTTACTACGGTTGGGTGGGATGCCCTTTTCTTGGCCCTGAATCTGACCCTGAGGCCTCCCACACAGGGTGAAGGTCACGGAGCTGCAGCTGACATTCTCCGACCTCCATTTCCAGCCAGACCAGGAGCTGGTGCTACAAATCAGCAATGCCTCCTGGGGGCTGCGCTTCCGGAGACAGCTCCTCTACTGGTTCTTGTGAGGACCTGGCACCCCTGGGGGAGTGAAGAGTGGATTGGGAAGCCTGGGGGAACTGTGGAGCTGTGGGCAATCCCTTAGCCTTTCTGAGCCTCAGTTTCTCCATCTGTACGAAAGGGGCAATCATATCCATTTCACAGTCAGGTGAACTGTGCAGAAGTACATAAGCCTTATTAAGAGGGGTCATGGTAGTGGTGGGGGTTGAGGAGGAGGACAGTAAAGACTTGGTTAAGCTCCAGGCTGGAATGACCATTAACACTCCCACCCCTGCCACAGCTATGATGGGGGCTATATCAATGCCTCCGCTGAGGGTGTATCCATCCACACTGCTCTGCAACTCTCCCGGGATCCCACTGGCCGGATCAAAGTGTCCAACGTCTCCTGCCAGGCTTCTGTCTCCAGAATGCATGCAGCCTTTGGGGGAACCTTCAAGTAAGCCCTGTCCCCGACCCTAGTATCCCCCGTTTCAACCCCATAGCCCATTTGCCAACTGAGTCCAGATCTCAGTCCCACCACTTCCTGGCTATGACCTTGAGCAAGTTGTTGAAGCTTTCTAAGATGGGGATGGTAATAGGACCTACTTTATGAGATGTCAGGCCTGTTCGTCTTAATCTATGTAAAAATACTTTATATGGGTTCACCACTTAGGTAAGAACCACTGTGAGAACCTAGTGAATACAGTGGGCATGTACTGGGTTCTCAATAATCGGTAGCTCTTACTACTAATAACAAAAATAATAACATAGTACCAGGGTTGGGGCTGAGAAGGGGAATTTGTGCTGGTTCTGAAAGAAGGTAGGGGAGAGAAAATGGTGGATTTATTATCTGGTGTTGGTACACAGTCAATTTTTTTATTCATTCAATAAACGAAGTGTATGCCAGGCCCTGAGGATTCAGAAAGGACAGAGTCTGGCCGGAGGGATGAAACATTTGTCATCAGGGCCTTGAGAGAGGGACCAAGAAAGTACTCTGGGAGGAGGAGGAGTTCAGAGAAGAATAATCTAGGAGGACTGCCTGGAAGAGAAAGCATCTGTGCCCAGATGGGAAAATACAGGGTGAGGATGCTCAGAGGTTTGAGGAACTCTGGGTGCATTCATTTGATTGGTGGGGGACAGGGTGAGAGAAGAGGTCTTGAGACCCAGTCTGGAGAAGGAATTTGAGGCCACATCTTTAATGGAAACTCCACTAAAGAGGTAGTAAATTAAGTTGAAGTAGAGGTATTTTGCCTACCCCTCCACCATCTCTGATCACTGTGATTTCTCCCAGAACTGGGTTGTGGGGAGGGCAGGGTCTGGACTCACCTGGCCTCTCCTCTCCTCACAGGAAGGTGTATGAATTCCTCTCCACATTCATCACCTCAGGGATGCGTTTCCTCCTCAACCAGCAGGTGTGGCCGGGGGGGGGGGCAGGGGGGGCGCGTGTTGGGGGACAACAGGGGGCTGGGCGTGCCCTCTCTTGCCAAGACCTTGACTCTGGCCACCACCTCCCAGATCTGCCCCGTGCTCTACCACGCAGGGACTGTGCTTCTCAACTCGCTGCTGGACACCGTGCCAGGTGAGTTGGTGCAGACAGGGTGGGGAGCTCTGGAACCCGCCCTGGTGCTGGGGTGGGGAGGAGACTCGGTGGGCAGCTGTCAGGGAGCACTTGAGGAGGCCCCTTCTCTGCCCTGTGATGGAACAGCCCTGGGTTCAAAGGTGGCCTCTGCCACTGATTCCCTGTGGTCAGTTCTCGCTTTTCTCCCTCCTCAGTTTCCTTGCTTGGCTGACGACACTTCCTCAGGGCTTGCTGTGAGGGTTGACTGAGGGCACAGCTGGATTCGTGATCCTTAATACGTGTCTGCTGTGGGGGCCTTATTTGTATTCAACACCTGGCACTGAATAGGAGCTCAGTTAACATGAATTCCCTCTTTCTAAGCTATGAGATCATCATGTCACATGCCTGGGGCACAGGATGGGAAGGAGAGGGCAGGGGAAACCAAACCAATGAGAGAAGGGAATCTCTTGCCATCTTAGAGTATTTCTTAAATTTCTCTTTATTTATTTACGTGGCTGTGCCACATCTTAATTGTGGCACACGGGATCTTTAGTTGCAGCATGTAAACTCCTAACTGTGGCATGTAGGATCTAGTTCCCTGACCAGGGATTGAATCCGGGCCCCTGCATTGGGAGCATAGAGTCTTAGCCACCGGACCACCAGGGAAGTCTCTCCCTCGCCGTATTATTTAGTGACTTGATGAAGCCTATGTAGTAGTAGTAGCAACAAGCAACACAACAATAATAATAATTGGGGAGGTGGGGAGCTCCCTGGTGGTCCAGTGGGTAGAACCCAGTGCTTTCACTGCCAAGGCCCCAGGTTCAATTCCTGGTTGCTGCTGCTGCTGTTAAGTTGCTTCAGTCGTGTCCGACTCTGTGAGACCCCACAGACGGCAGCCCACCACGTTCCCCGGTCCCTGGGAGTCTCCAGGCAAGAACACTGGAGTGGGTTGCCATTGCCTTCTCTGCAATTCCTGGTTGGGGAACCAAAATGCAGCAAGCTGAGCAGTGCAGCCAAAAACAAACCAATGGAACAACAAAACCACAATAATAATAGCTAACACTGTTGACCACTGCACACTGGGCACTAAATACTTTCCATTTATAGTCAAACTGATTTGACCTTCATAAGCACCCTGTGAGGGAAGTATTCTAGTCACCCTTCTGTGGGTGAGCAGCTGAGGCCCAGAGAGCCTAAGCGCCCAGCCCAGCATCACACAGCTTTGCGTGACTCCAGCCCCTCCCCACAGTGCGCACTGCTGTGGACGAGCTCGTTGGCATCGACTACTCCCTCCTGAAGGATCCTGTGGCCTCCGCCAGCAACCTGGACATGGAATTCCGGGTGAGCTGCCCAGCTGGTGTGGATAACCAGACCCCGTCCTTCTCTCAAGCACAGCTCTGATGTGGCCACTCCACTGGTGGAGATGCTCCTGGATCTGACACTCAGACCGGAGGCCTTGATAATCTTGTCTGGCCCCACCTTTCCAACTTCATCCTTTGCAGCTGTGTGTGTGTGTGTGCGTGCGCTAAGTCACTTCAGTTGTGTCCAAGTCTTTGCGACCCTGTGGACTGTAGCCCTCCAGGCTTCTCTGTCCATGGGATTCTCCAGGCAAGAATAATGGAGTGGGTTGCCATGCCCTCCTCCAGGGGATCTTCCCAACCCAGGGATCGAACCCACGTCTCTTACATCTCTTGCATTGCAGGCGAGTTCTTTACCACGAGCGCCACCTAGGAAACTGCTCCTCTTTCCCAAAGATGCCCTTGGCTTCCGATCTCAGGGCCTTTGCTCATGTACTGTCTCCCCTCATTTCTCCCAGAAGGAACTGAACATTCAGCTTTAATGCATGCAATCCCATTCCCTCCTCTCACAACCCTGTAAATCAGGTCCTGATGTTTTATTCATTTTAGGGAGATGGAGACTTGCTCAGGGAGGCCATGTCCCTAGTCCAAGGCCACTCAACTGGTCTCTGGCCATGGTCATTGCTTTTCCTAATGGAGTGTTGCAGAGTTTCAGAGCAGAGAGTCCAGTTAGAATGCCTGAAGTTCGGCTCTCAGCTCTGCCACTTACTAGCTGTGTGATCTTAAGCCAGTGGCTTAATGTTTCTGTGCCCGTTTCCTCAAATGTAAATGGAAAATACAGTAAGAAACGGTAATTTCACGGGATGTTATGTGGATTAAAGGAGTTGGTCTAGGTGAGCGGCACAGAAGGACTCTGTATGTGTAGGCAGCACACATTATTACCATCTAGTTTTCAAGGCCCACTCAAGGGTCACCTCCGCCTTGGGTCCTTTCCTGTGTCCCTCCTTCAGTCGGATGGGACTGTGTCCTTGGAGCACTCCATCTATCCTCCCTTCCATGCTTTTTAAGAAAATACCTGTTGAGTACCACCCCCTCCAGGGTCAACAATGAGGTCCAATCCTCCACCATGCCCTCAGGGCCTCGAGACATCTGGGTGCTGGGCCAGCCTGCCTGGCCCTGACCCCTATCCTCCAACACCAGGGGGCCTTCTATCCCCTGACTGAGGCCAACTGGAGTCTGCCCAACCGGGCAGTGGAGCCCCAGCTGCAGGAGGAAGAGCGGATGGTGTATGTGGCCTTCTCTGAGTTCTTCTTCGACTCTGCCATGGAGAGCTACTTCCGGGCAGGAGCCCTGAAGCTGTCGCTGGTGGGGGACAAGGTAAGCCGGGATGTTTGTGGGGTGGGCAAGAAGCAGGGGGCGTGCTGCAGTGGGGCTTCTGCCTTATCCCTGATTCCCTGCGCAGGTGCCTCGTGATCTGGACATGGTGCTGAGGGCCTCCTACTTCGGGAGCATCATCCTGATGGTGAGTGTGGGTGGGAGGTGGGAACCTGGCCAGGCGGGTGGGCACACCAAGTGTACACCCACGAGGCGACTGGTAACGTGAGCGGGGACCCGTGGCGGCCACGGAGTAGACAGAAGGCCTGGTCTCCTGCCAGCGGCCACAGCCTCTCACTGGGCCAGAGTCTACGAAGGTTCCCAGGTCTGCAAGGAAGGCCTTGCAATTCTTGCTTTGTCTCTTTCACGAAACCAGGATGAAGGTGGGCTGAGAACCCAAGGCAGGCCAGTGCAGGGGCTTTAATAGCAACTGAAATATTAATCTGGGCTTCCCTGCTGGCTCAGACGGTAAAGAATCTGCCTGCAATGCGGGAGACCTGGGTATTATCCTTTTTGCTTCTTTTCCCTTGTTTAATGGAGAGTTAAAATTTTTAAAGAAATACTTCAGTTCAGTCGCTCAGTCACGTCCAACTCTTTGCGACCCCATGGACTGCAGCATACCAGGCTCCCCTGTCCATCACCAACTCCCAGAGTTTACTCAAACTCATGCCCATTACTTTAGTGATCATTAAAGGATCTGTCCTTGGTTCTAGCTTATAAAATGATGGAGCTGGGATTTGAACCTGGGTATGAATCTCGGTGATTCAAGGTTACCCTACTTCTCTATACTACGCAACCTCCCAGAGTTGTCACGAGGATTGAATGCATTAATACTTGTAATTACAACACCAGCTGCTATGAATGGTACCCTTGCCATCACTGTCATCATCGTCATGGCCAGGCACTGTTACGAGCATGAACTCTGTTGCCATGACTGCCTGGGTCCCAGTCCCCGTTCTTCAACTGAGTAACACAACATGGACAGGTCACTTAACCTCCCTTTGCTGCAATTTTCCCATCTCAAAAGTGGGTATAATTTAATACCTGCTTCACACAGATACTGTGAGGTTTAAATGACCGAACACATGTGAAGTGTTTGGTGAAAAGTAAGCAGTTGGTCACTACACTGCCTATGGAAGAAATAGCTCAGCAATTTCAAGAAAACTCAGGGGGCTGAGTTTTGTTATTTTTTTTTTTTTTTTTGTCAAGTCATGTGGCTTGTGGGATCTTAGTTCTCTGACCAGGGATTGTACTCAGGCCCACAGCAGTGAAAGTACAGAGTCCTAACCACTCTAGTGGTGGTGGTTTAGTCGCTAAGTCGTGTCCGACTCTGCAATCCCGTGGACTGCAGCCCACCAGGCTCCTCTGTCCATGGGATTCTCCAGGCAAGAATACTGGAGTGGGTTGCCATTTCCTTCCCCAGGGGATCTTTCCAGCTGAGGGATCGAACCTGCGCCTCCTGCTTGGAGGCAGATCCTAACCACTGGACCACCAGGGAATTCCCCAGGACATTTAATGCAGAGACTGTTCTGGAGGAGTCTGGATTTGGTCCTGAATATTGAGAACAGGTGAAAACAGAAAGAGAAGGAAGGAAGCATTCCTGGAATGAGAGACATGCCCTTGTCTGAGCAAAGGCAGAGGCTGGACACAGTCCTGGAGGGTTCTGGAAGCCATCGCTGTCTTCCCATTTGTGTCTGTGTGCTCCCAGAGGGTAGAAACTACCCACTCCTTCCCAGGGACTCATCAGGGAGGACTTGACCGGCTCTCCCCGCTGTGTCCCCAGAGCCCGGCAGTGATCGACTCTCCGCTGAAGCTGGAGCTGCGGGTCATGGAGCCTCCTCGCTGCACCATCAAGCCCTCGGGCACCACCGTCTCTGTCACTGCCAGTGTCACCATCGCCCTGGTGCCACCCAACCAGCCCGAGGTCCAGCTGTCCCGCATGATCATGGTGCGGACACCAGAGCAGGGGATGCAGAGGGTCAGGGAGGGGCGCCGCTACCCTCTTTCGGGCAGTAACACCACCCTCCCTGCTTTCCTGCCCAGGATGCCCGACTCAGTGCCAAGATGGCCCTCCGGGGAAAGGCGCTGCGCACCCAGCTGGACCTGCGCAGGTGGGCAGGTGTCTGAGGGTCTGGGTGAGCCATAACCTCTCTGTGCATCTGTGCCTTCAGGATAACCATACCTGCCCAGCGATACTAGGGAGCTAAAATTCAGTCATAGCTATCAGCCACCTGAGAGTCAGGGTCTTGTTAGTACATCAAGTGTTTCATTACAGTGTAATTTCTCTGCATCCTCAATCCTGCAGAAGCAGGCAGAGCAGGTATGATGAGAGATGATCCAGCTGGCCCAGCAAGGTTAAATGACACACCCATTGTCACACAGCAAAGTGCGTAAGAACATAGATTTTGGCACAACTTAGCTTTGTGCTCTTGAAACAAGCCCTTTTTATCTTTCTGAGCTTCATTTTCTTCATGTATTAAATATAGAAAATAGTAGCATCCACTGTCTAAGGCTGTGCTGTTCAGTGTAGCAGGTGCTAGCCACTGGTGGCTGTACACATTTAATTATAATGAAATAGTTCCTCACTCGCTCATTTCTATAACCATGGTAGCTAGTGGCCGCCGTGTGGCTGGTGTGGAACACTTTACAGAAAGTTCTATTGGACCAGCGTTGTTCTAGGGGCTTCAGTGAGATAGCGCAGGGTAGTGCTTAAGAGCCTAGATTCTAGGGGCAGGTTCTGGAATTTGCCGGCTGTGTGACCTTGTGCAAATCACTCAGTCTCTCTGGGCCTCGTGCTGTGTCTAAAAAAGCAAATGTTTAATAGTGCCTATTTCTTAGGGTTGTATGAGGATTAAATCATGTGGCATTTAAAAATATTTCAGTGTTTAGCTTTTTAACAAGCCTGGTATCTGGCAGGAAGCAACACTGACAATTTTGCTAAATAAAAGTAAACAAGACATGAAGTGAAAGTGAAGTCGCTCAGTCGTGTCCGACTCTTGCGACCCCCTGGCCTGCAGCCCGCCAGGCTCCTCGGTCCCTGGGATTCTCCAGGCATGAATACTGGAGTGGGTTGCCATTTCCTTCTCCAGGGGATCTTCCCGACCCAGGGATCAAACCCAGGTCTCCCGCATTGTAGGCAGACGCTTTACTGTCTGAGCCACCAGGGAAGCCCCAACACATGGAAAGCCATCAGCAAAAGTCTGGCTATAGGAGGTGCTCTGCAAATAAAAAGTAGCAGACTTGAAATTCAAAACAAAACAAAAAGGTAGCAGACTTTGAGAAAGGAGAGGGAGAAATGACTCACCCAAGGACACACACCTGGAAAGTGCTAGATCCCCCTGGAAAGGTGTGTGGGTGGAACATCCAAGACAGAAGTTCCAGGGCTTCGGGTAGGTAGGCCTGGGTGGCCTGGGGAAGGGCCCCTGCCCACTGGACCCTTCTTTGTCCCCCATAGGTTTCGAATCTACTCAAATCAATCTGCACTGGAGTCACTGGCAGTGAGTTGGGAAGTGGGGGGCGGGGTGGGGGGCGCGGCACAAGGCTGGGGTCTGGGGAGGGCAGTGAAGGCCAGCCCATCCCTTCCTCACTGCCCTGACTTCCTGTCTCCCCCCTCCTAGCTGATACCACTGCAGACCCCTCTGAAGACCCTGCTGCAGATCGCAGTGATGCCCATGCTCAATGGTAGGGTCCGGGTGGGTGTGAGGAGGGTGGGGGAGAGGTCAGGGGAGGAGCTGGGTGGGTTCAGACTGAGCTGACTGTTCCTGCCACAGAGCGGACCTGGCGTGGGGTGCAGATCCCACTCCCTGAAGGAATCGACTTTGTGCGTGAGGTGGTGACAAACCATGCGGTGAGTAGGCGGCACCGTGGGGAAGGAGGGCAGAGCTCGCCCCTCCCTCTTCCTCTGCCCTCCATGACCTGATCCCCGCTTCTCCCTTAGCAATGTTATCTTTTTTTTAATTATTTTTTTTTTCCATCTGCCTTTTCTCATCTCAACCTTACATCAGAATCCCCCAGCCCTTTGCACAGGCTGCATCCTCACCTTGGAACCCTCTTCCCTGATACCATCCCCAGTGCCTACTAATCTTTCAGGTCTTAACTAAGAGCTTGCCTCCTCCAGGAAGCCCTCCTGGACCTCCACAGGCTGTGCTCCTGCAGCCTCTATTTCAGCACCCATCACAGAGAATTATAAGAACCACTCTGCTGCTCTGCCTCTCCCACTAGATTGAGGCTAGGGACTCTTGTCTGTGTCTCTAAACTCTGTTTCAGTAATGGAATAAAGAGACCCCTTTCTCTGCTCCCTCCTGCACAGGGCTTCCTCACCATCGGGGCTGACCTCCACTTTGCCAAAGGGCTGCGAGAGGTGATTGAGAAGAACCGGCCCGCTGACACCAGGGACCCCCGAACACCCAGTGCCCCGCCACCCTCCAAGGCAGCTGCCTGAGCCCTCCGCCCCTACCCTGGCAGCTGCATTCAGGACTCCACTGCCTCTCATTCCCTCCCTCACCCCATCACAGCCTCTAGTGTCCTCTATAACCCCCAGTGCCACAGAGAAGACAGGGTTTTAAGCTGTATCCAATTTAATTCCATAATCACAGTCAATCCATCAATTACAGTCCGTCCATTCTCCCTGTGGGGCTGTTCTGAGCTTCGCTGTGTCCGTGGGATGCGATCAGTGCAATGAGGGCAATTCTTTCAGCAGGGAAGGAGTTAGGCCCCACCCCAGTGAGCTTTAAAGTGCAAACTCCCCCCAGACTATCAAAGTGAGGCAATGGGGCCAGGTCTGGGATGCACAGGGTGGTAGAGGCAGGTGGGAGCCATTCTGGAAGCAGAGATCTGCCCCACAGGGGCATTCTGTATAAAGGGGGTCCTCTCTTCTGGCAGGAGAGGCTGAGAAGGGCTAGATCAGGCAGTGGGGGCTGGTCCCCGTGGTTATCAGTATGGCTGCTTATTCAGGAAGCGGGAGAACATGGTGAGGGCAGCCTGGGGCTTGTCAGTGGGGACCATGTGTCCGGCACCCTGAAGGGCAAAGCTTTGTGAGATTTCCCTCCCTGGATGACCCCTGCCCCTGGGTGCTTCCTTCATCCTCCGGGATCCCTCTAGCCCGTGACCATCCTCTGATTCCTCCCTTATCCCATTGCTGCCCAGAATTTGGTCTTCCAGGGGCCACGTGGTAACCCCGCACAAAAGGAGGTCAGAAGAAGAGGACAGGCAGGTCCTGGCGCACCCCCTTCCCCCCGCCACCCTCATCAAGGCCCTACCTTAATGGTAAGGAAGGCGATGTGGGAGAACTCCTTCACGAAGCCAGCAATCTGCTCCCCGCTCTCCCCGTAGTCCACCAACCAGGGCCGGCGCTGGACTTCCATCTGCCCCGCCAGGGAAGACTTAGCAGCCTGCAGCTGCCTCCTCGCCTTTGCTCGCAGCCACAGGCCAGGCCTCAGGGGCCGGGAACGCCTCCAGGTTTGCCCTCTCTGTCTGCCCCAGCCAGTCTGCCCTCCCCCGCACCCACCTGACCCTGGGGCTGGGACCCCTGCCTCACCTTCTGGTTGAGGGAATCCACAAACCACTCGTCTCCCATGAAATTGCAGGCCATGTCCACATCACCGTTGTACAGCAGAATCCGGTATTTCTGAAGCAGGGAAAGGGGGAAAATGAAGGATTGGAATAAGCCCAGACCCTAGCTCTCTCCCGGTTCAAGCCCTACCCCCCGGAAATTTAAGGAATCCAGCTAAACTGCATAAACCAGGAAACCTTTGTGTTTCCTGACCACTTCCTACATGGCGAGAGCCCTACTGAATGCTTTACCTATGAAGCATTTTACTACGATACCATTAGTAACCCCATTTTACAAATGGGAAAATCAAGCCTCAGCTATGTGAGAAACTTGCCCAGGGTCACCTGGCTAGTGACCCCAGAGCCCATACTTTACCCACTGTGCTCTGCAGAACTTGGTCCTGCCCTGGCTCAGCTAGTATCTCCTAAGTAACCTACCATATCTTCTAGGTGACCCTGGACAAGGTCCTCTCCCACTGTGGACCTCTGTTTGCCTTTCTGTAACAAGATCTGACTAGCTCTTCTCACCTTAAAGGCTCCTTGACTGATGGAGACCCCTCAGACTCTTCCCACAGAGCAGCATTAGGTGGGGACAGAGCCAGGTTCAAATCCTGACCCTGCTGACCACAGGCTCTCGGGCACGTGACTTCACTTTTTGGGGGAGTTTCAGCTTCCTCTGCCCCGAGTGGCTCCCTCAAGGAGCCCCCACCTTGCCACGCTGCTCCGGGGTCCTGAGGCTGCTGGCGGACCCAGCTGTGGCTGCCCCCCACTCACCTGTGCAGTGAGCAGCTTCAGGTACTGGGAATACATGCTTTGGTAGAGACGGCGGTACTGGATATTCACCAGGAAGCTGCAGGACCACGTGGGCAGGAAGGCCAGGTCCAGGGTGGGGAAGAAAAAGAGACCACAGATCAGACCTCATCCCCTACCCACTCGTGTTCCCAAGATCCAGCCCAAGAGAGACAGACAGCTGGGATCTAGCCCCTTGGGCGTGTAACCTCTCTGGGACTTACCTAGATGAGGGGATGTGGGGCTGGAATCCAGAGGACCCCAACTCACCCCCATTTAGAAATGTACAGAGATGCTTTGTTACCATGGCTGGGATGCCACTGGCATTAAGGCATAAGGGCTCATGCTCACCAATCAGAATGGACCTGACTGGCCCCTGCTGTGGTCACCTTCTTACTTGTAGGTATACAGGAGACAGCTGCAGGCAGCTGGGGTGGTACTGAAGGGAGGGGCAGGGGATGGGAGTGTCTACTAAACACCAGCGTAAGTAACTGACATTTTGACAACCAGTGTGGCCATTTAAGAGTTAGGTGGCTGAATATCAGTCAATCTGGGGGTCAGGGACCTTGAACATCCTATTGGAACAATTCACAGTCACAACCCGAATGCCCATGGTGTCCTCAATGAGAAGCCCTAGGTGCAGGATGCCTGGGGACCTCTCTGATGCCCACAAGCCCCAAGAGTCCACCACCCCCTCAGGCCATGAGCGCCCACAGAAACCCACTTGCACATGTCCCAGTGGGGCAGCTGCTCGGGGATGTGGAGTGCCTTCCGCACGTAAGGGTCATTAAGGTAGTTGGAGGCAGCTGTGGTGTTGGTGCAGGGGGGGTCCAGCTGCACCTTCTCCCCAGAACGCAGCAGCATCTAGGAGGGGGGCACAGGCACAGCAGGTCAAGACCTTGGCTTCCCTGTCCCGCCGTCCCTCCCGTCCCTGCTTGGGGGAAGCCTGGGCCCTTGCACACCTGATGCCATGCCTGCTTGAGTGGCAGGCGGGTGAAGATGTTGCCCAGCTCCTGGACCACGACAGTGTTCTTACTGTACCTGCAAGTGCAGTGGGGGGAATGGGTGCCTGGGCCCCCAAATGGAGCTGGGGTTGGCATGAGGGACGCCTAGGGGGGGCCTACCTTACATGGCTGGGCACCCCCCCAGCACATGGTGCGTAGAGGTTGTAGATGTTGAGGCCAGAGCTGGCCACGATGTGGGACACTTCCTGAAGCTGCAATGACACCCCCAGGCCGCCATGCTTTATGGAATCTTGGCCTCCCACCACCTCCCAACAATGCCCCAAGATGTTTTTTTTTTTTCTTTCTTTGGCCTGGTCATGTGGCATGTGGGATCTTAGTTCCCTGATGGACTGGGGATCTAACCTGCATGCCCATGCCATGTCTTGAGAGTAAGGAGTCTTAACCATTGGACCACCAGGGAAGTCCCACATCCCAAGATTTATTGCTCTTCTACTTGGCCTGGTTATTATCCTTCCCCTCCACCCCAGGGAAACTGAGCCTCCGTGGAAGGAATCCGCTAGTCCTGGGTCCAAATCCTTGTGCCTCTACTTCCTAGCACTGTGACTTCCACATGCTTGGCCTGTTTCCTTATCTGGAAAATGTGGATAGTATGATCTCCCTTAAAAGGGACTCTTGAAGGAGAAATTATCTGCATCGCCATCACTGAGCACAGCCATGGCACATCAGATGCTGGACGAGGGAGACGCCCTTTCCCCTCATAGGGAGGTCACAGGCAGTGGTGTGGGACTGCACCCGCACTCCAAAGCATCAGCCTGCCAGTGCAGGAGAAACGGGTTAATCCCTCAGTCTGGAAGATCCCCTGGAGACAGAAATGGCATCCCACCCCAGTATTCTTGCCGGAGAATCCCATGGACAGAGGAGCCTGGTGGGCTACAGTCCACGGGGTCACAAAGAGTCAGATACAACTGACTAAACAACACCAAGCAGGATATAAAACGGGGATGGAGGATGGGCAGGATGGGGGCTGTTGGGGGTGACGCAGGGCAGGGGCAGAACCGCACACTGGTCACGCATTCTGGCTTTTTGTTGTCGTGGAAGTTACACTTGTTTTGAGAGCAGCAGTGCGTCTGCAGGGAAGACCAGAGCCTGTATGAGATGAATGAAAATTGCTTGGTGGGCCAGAGAAGGGCAAGTACCCCACCTTCTCAACCTTCCTTCAGGGCCTGGACCCAAGGGACCTGTTTCCTGGAGAAAAGGACATTTATCACAGAGCGTGGTGTGTAGCTCCCAAACCTGGCTGCTCTGGGGCCATCCTGCTAGCCCTCCTTCATCCCTTTACATTCTCATCTTGACATGAAAGATCTTTTAATCTTTCGGCACCAAAACCCTTCTAGCAACCCCAGCCCCCTGCCCCCCAACTCCTGCTCATAAACCAGGGCAGGACCCGAGATAGCATGTGCCTGGAGGACAGCCCTGAGACCCCATGACCTGCCACGCCCCAGGGATTGCCCAGTGGTCCTCTCCCATACCTGTTCCCCAGAAGGCCATGGTAGTAGGCGAAATAGACCAGGGAGTTGTCATTCTGCTCATAGGAAGAGAGTCCATTGCCCACCGCCAGCCCCTGTGAAACACCCAGGGCGTTCAGCTCATCTGGACATGAGGCGGAAGAGCCTCCCTTGACCTCCACCCAAACCTTCCGAAGTCTGGAAGCTGACACCCAGGGTGGTTTGTGGGAGTGGTTGGGCGGGGGAGGCCACTCAGTATAAAGAATGGAGCTGGCAGCTTGATGAGTGAGCTTCCGGTCAGGGGAGGCACGCAGCCCAGAGGGGCCAGCTAGTGGCAAGGTGTGTCATGAAGGAAGAGTTGGACTGAGGAGTTGACCTGCTCATAGAACAGGGGAGGTAGGACCTGGGCTATCACATGCCTGGAGGACAGACCTGAGGTCCCAAGACCTGCCGCAGCCCAGGGATTGCCCAAGAGGGCATGGAGGAGTGGACCTGTTTGACCTTGCTAACCACAAGGCTAGGCCTCCCTCCCCTCCTGCAGCCTCCCTGCACCTGAAGGTTCATGCTGGGGTCCTGCATGACCAACACTGCCAGGGTGGGGATGTAGATGCCTGCATAGCTCTCGCCCGTCAGGAAGAGCTCATTGCCCTTGTATTCCGGGAACAGGCGGAAGAAGTCTTTAAGGGCTTCAAAATTGCTCTGGGCAACCTGGAGATGGCAAGATAGAGGGAATCAGAAAGTGGTGGTGCTTGAGCTACAAACAGTCTCAGCGATAATGACACCCACCCAATCCTGTTTGTGCAAGAGCCTGTGACCACACCACAGAGCTGGCGACAGAGCCACAAATGGACTCTAAGACTATGCTCTTTTTCTCCTTGCATCTTGCCAACCAAGGAGACTGGGACACGTGGGCAGACACTGGACTCACCTCGGTGTCGTTGGTGGTATAAAACTTGTCATCAGAGTAGGAGAAGCCCACTCCAGCTGGGGACTCAAGGTATAACACATTGGCAATCTAGAGGGGAAATGGAAATGGGCTGAGGGGGGCTGTTCCCTTCCCCATCCAACTGCCTAGACACCCACCTAGGACTCAAAGGGGCAGCGATACCAGGTTCCAGGAGTAGGGGTTGTACTCCAGGGTGACACCATCTGGCTGGATCTGTGGAGGAAAGAGACGGCTAAATTCCAAGAGTCAGCTGGGTAGGGGTGGAGAAGGCCATCCTGCTGGGTATTGCACAATCAGGCAAAACCCCTGAGAGATATGAAACTGTCAAGTCAGAGGTATGGATGAAGAAACTGAGGCTCAGGGAAGGGACACATTTTTTGGAAGATTACAAAGTCCTTTTCTCCCTCTTCCAGGGCCTTTTCCTTTGGGAACTGTCCCCTCCCTGCCCCTGACCAGGGGGTGACCCCGCTGCTCTCCACTCACCAGGAAGGGGCCGTGCTCTGTCAGGAGGCCGTCCAGGGAGCTACAACCTGGCCCTCCGTTGAGCCACAGAACCACAGGGCTGCTCTTGGGATCCTTCTGGGACTCCACAAACCTGGGGGTGAGTCAGGCAAGGGTGGGTGCTGGTGCGCGGGACTGGGTGCTGGTGCAGTTTTCCAGCCTTCCCTACTCCTGGACTCCCTCGGGGATCTTTTTTCTTTTTCTTAATCTCAGTTTGACAGCAGGGCTTGCAAGCTCTTAGATCCCCAACCAGGGATGGAAACCCGGTTCCCTCTAGCTGGAAGCACTGGAGCCTTAACCACCGGGCCCCCAGGGAAGTCCTCAGGGATCTTAAGGACACCCTCCACACCACCATCATCTCCCTCCACGGTGGGCATTGCAGTGCCCCCCTCCCAACCCCGTCCTGGGAGACAAGGCTGCAGACCAGTAGTGGAGGCGCTTGGAGCCGGAGCCTTTGAGGTAGCCGGAGTACTGGTGGAAAGAAGGCTGCTTGGCCAGCCCGGGCAGGAAGCGGATCTCGTCCTGGTCCGGGGCCGCCTCACCCCCGGGCGCGCAGACGAGCAGCAGATGCAGCAGGAAGACGGGCGGCCACAGCGCGGCTCGGAACATCTGCGGCAGGAAGCGAGTGCCGGCTGTCGACTCGCCAGCTCGCTGCTCGGCTGCCCCTGGTGGGGAGCTGGCGGTGCACCCGCCAGGGAAGCCGCTGCCCTGCCGCAGCTCCCACCCGCCCGGCCTCCTCCGTCGCGCCCCGCCCGGGGGGCTCCCGGTTCTCTTCCAGCCTCCGGGATCGCTTCCAGCCTCCAGGATTCCTTCCAGCCCCGGGATCCCTCTCACCTCCGCTCCCTCGCGTCCTTGCTCTCCTGGAGATGCCGGCCCGGCGACGGGAAGTCATGTGTACTCCGAGTCACGTGTACCCAGGCATCACGTGATGGGCCGCCTCCTGCCCCTTCTGGCCTCTACGGACCCAGGGGAGCAGGACGGGGGCGGCGGAGGTTCCACCCGGGCGAAGGTCAGCGGGTGCCGCAGGTCGCATCCCGGGCGCTGGCGGTCAGATGACCCAAGCGTGGACGGCCGGGACCCCGCGCCTCCCGGGACCCGCTTGGAGGCGGGATGGCCGAGCCAGCGGCGCTAGGACCCCTGGGCAGAGCCTCGGGGAAGGGAGTCGTTGGGTGGGGGGGGACAATACCTTACATGGTGCCCCCACCCCCGTTGCGGTCACCATCTGAGTCCGCTGCCCAAAATAGCCCCCGGCGCCCGCCGGTCTGCCCCATGGCCGGGAGATGGCCGCTGTCTCCGACCCCGTGGGGCTAGGTGCGCCGTGGGGACCGGCGCGCCCGGAGCCCCCTCCCACCCGCTTCCACCCGGTGCACGGTGCCAACATCCGCGTGGACCTCTCCGGGACGCGGGCCACGCGCGTGGAGAGCTTCGCCCATGGCGTGTGCTTCAGTCGCGAGCCGCTGGCCCCCGGCCAGGTGTTTCTGGTGGAGATCGAGGAGAAAGAGCTGGGCTGGTGCGGGCACTTGCGCCTCGGCCTGACCGCGCTGGACCCCGCCAGTCTGGCTGCCGTGCCCGAGTTTTCGCTGCCCGACCTGGTCAGCCTCGGGCACACCTGGGTCTTCGCCATCACGCGCCATCACAACCGCGTGCCCCGGGAGGGCCGCCCGGAGGCAGAGGCCCTGGCCCCGAGTCGCCCCCCAGCCCTCCTGGTGGAACCGTATCTCTGCATCGAGCAGTTTCGCATTCCCCGCGACCGCCTGGTCGGCCGCAGCCGGCCGGGTTTGTACAGCCACCTCTTGGATCAGCTCTATGAGCTGAATGTGCTGCCTCCGACCGCGCGCCGCAGCCGCCTGGGCGTTCTCTTCTGCCCGCGCCCGGATGGCACGGCTGACATGCATATCGTCATCAACGGCGAGGACATGGGCCCCAGCGCCCGGGGGCTGCCCGCCGCCCAGCCCCTCTACGCGGTGGTGGACGTCTTCGCCTCCACCAAAAGCGTGCGCTTGGTCCAGCTGGAGTATGGCTGTAGGTATCCCACCCCCTGGGCAGCGACCCCTCCTGGCCCCCAGTCGAGACAGGAACCTGCTAGGACTTCTGAACCAGCTGGCAAGGCCTTAATCTGTCCAGCGTTGCTTTAGAAGTTGGGGAACCTGGGACTTCCCTGGTGGTCCAGTGGCTAGGACTCTGCGCCCAGTGCAGGGGACTGGGGATCCATCCCTGGTCAGGTAACTGGATCCCACGTGCCACAGCTAGGAGTTTGCATGCTGCAACTAAGACCTGGCACAGCCAAATAAATACATAAATATTAAAAAAAAAAAAAAAAGGTGGAGGGGGGAATCTGACTTCAGAGTCTGTCTCTGCCTGTGGCCTTGGAAAAGTCAGTTCCCCTGGCTTTGTGCCTCAATTTACCCACCTTGGCTGTGGTCGATTAGGATGTCCTTTACAGCCCCTTTCTGGCTTTGCCAATATTTTCTGTATTGACCTAGGGCATGAATTCCAAACCAGTTTTAGATTTTGGTCCTCTGAAATTATGTCTATTAGACAAATACTCATCGATTTGAGTGTACAGAGTTTAAAGGCATTACCTCTAAACCCCAGGTGAGAGCTTCTGAATCCTGAGGTCTGGTTCATGATAGCACCACTAAGCTCTTTATTTATACATCTGAGCATGCTTGTGTGCATGCTCAGTCACTCAGTTGCCCTCCAACTCTTTGAGACCCTATGAACCACAGCCTACCAGGCTTCTCTGTCCATGGGATTTTCCAGCCAAGAATACTGGAGTGGGTTGCCATGCCCTCCTCCAGGGTCTTCCCGACCCATAGATTGAACCCACAGCTCCTGCAGCTCCTGTGTTGGCAAGTGGATTCTTTACCACTGAACCGCCTGGGAAGCCATACAGCTGAATTCACATTTTATAAATTCAGTAGACCAGAACCCTCTCTGTGCCAGGTCTCTGCTGGAGGCTGGGGTTGCGCAGGTTTATCAGACACTACTCCTGCCCCCAGAAGCTGCTAAGGGAGGGGAAGGGAGCAGCGTGATGCTATCAAGGAAACAGAGCTGCAGTGTTGGGGAAGTGTTGCAAGAGGTGCTTATCTCAACCATGTAAACAGCCCCTAGCCAGTCTGGGCATAGAGAGTGGAGGGACCAAGACACCTAGACCTGAGTCTCAGCCTTAGACTCCCCCTCCCCCCCCGGCTCCGGTTGCTTTTGCCTTAGATAGCCTTCTCTCCACAGTGCCGTCCCTGCAGACCCTGTGCCGCCTAGTGATCCAGAGGAGCGTGGTGCACCGGTTGGCCATTGATGGGCTCCACCTGCCCAAAGGACTTAAGGATTTCTGCAAGTATGAGTGAAGGCCTGCACCGCCCTGGAGCAGGGCCACTGAGAGCATCCTGGCCCCAGAGGCATGCCTGCCCTGAAGCTGGCCACACTGCTGCCAGCCAGTGAAGTCACTCAGTCGTGTCTGACTCTTTGCGACCCCATGGACTGTAGCCCACCAGGCTCCTAGGCCCATGGGATTTTCCAGGCATGGATACTAGAGTGGGTTGCCATTTCCTTCTCCAGAGGATCTTCCTGACCCAGGGATCAAACCTGGGTCTCCCACATTGTAGGCAGACGCTTTACCATCTGAGCTACCAGGGAAGCCTGCTAGGACGGAAATAAACACAGCCGATGTTGCCACCAATCCTTGGAGGGTCTCCTTGTCCCCAAAGTCTGTGAGGGGCATTTCTTTTAGAATCACTAGGGGTCAGCAGGGCAGGTGAGAGAAAGAGAGCATTTCAACATCACCTAGGCCAAAACAACTCCTAGCCTGACTTCTCATTTATCTAAGATAGATTGCCAGGGCCCTGGACCCTGTCTCCAGCGATCCTCATTTGATTTGTCAAAGAACACTGTCTTTGCAGAAGTTCCCCTCGAGATACTAAGGAAGAGCCAGGGATGAGAAGCATTTCCCTCAAGCAGGAGTCTCGACTTTGGGACATGCTGTAACCACTTGAGAAACTGAAAAATACGGCTAACTGGGTTTGACCCTGGGATTCTGATTTAGTTAACCCTGGGATAAGGCTGGGCACCAATATTTCTACAAGTTGCCAAGAGAATCTAACGTGCAGCCTGGGGTGAGAACCAATGCCCCAGACCAACTACATCATTTCACAGATGGGAACTAGAAGCCCAGAGACGGGAATGTATTTGTCCAAGGACACATAACAAATGAATGAATACAGGGTGTTTCCTCCACTCACACTACAGGGCACAAAGCACCCAAATCCTTTATTTGTATCTCTGATCATTTCTTCCATATAGATGATCTCATCTGATCTTCATAACTTCTGGTGAAATAGTAGACAGTCATTTTCCCCATCTTACAGATAAGGATGTCCAGGAACAGAAATGTCCAGGTGACTTGCCCAAGGTAAAAGCAAGAAACTAGAATGCCCAGTTCCTGGCCCAGCACTCTTTTAGCCCCATCCATTGTCACGTGCAGGTTCTAGAATGAACAGGTCAATCCTGTGAGGTGGGTTCCAGGTGTAAAAGGGAAGGACTATGAGGTGACATTCTAAAAGGGTGGAGAAGGTAGGACAGGAGGCAGATGACTGTTCCCTCACAAATAGGGGCTTTGGGGCAGCCATGTCCTATTTCATGTCTCCACAGACTCAGCTAGGTCTTCCGTCTTCTGGCCAAGGTGAGGGGGCTCCCGGGACTGGAGGGTGTACAACTTCCTGAGAACCTGAGTCCTGGCTCTGGGGAGGTGGCGGTTCTGCTGGGCATTTTTGGGCTTGTCCTGGAATCAGTTCTCTTTGAAGAAAGCCATTCCCAAAGTCCTTGCCAAGAGCCACCCACTTGTTCGTTCATTCATTCAACAAACACGGCTCCGTCACCTACCTGCATTAGGGACTGATTTGGGGTGTGGATGAGTAAAACCCAGTTTCCAACCACCAGACTGCCCTCTTGGGCTGGTCTTAATTGCCCGTGCTCTGCTCCTATGCCCTGCCCCACAGGGCCTCCTCCTCTAAGACCAAGAATAACACTCCATCCCATTCCTGTCTCTGCAGGTGGGGCCGCTTCTCCGGGCTCATCTCTTGGCCTCTACAGTCCTACAGAGCCAGGGGTGGTGGCCTCTGGCGGACAAGGCCCACTGAGCCAGGTGACACCTGTAGCCCAGGCCTGGGGCCTGGCCCCTGGGGGCGCTGGCTGGGAGCCGCCAAGGCAGGAGTACAACTGGTACCGCCACAAATTCCCTGCCGCGAGGCGGCCGGAGAGCCTGGGCCGGGAGGATGGCTGTTCCAAAAGCAGAGCCCCCCAGCTGGGAGGCCCCAGCAGGCCTGCGCCCCTGCTGCTGTGTGGGCTGTCACCTGGGGCTCCGCCAAGGCCCGCCGAGGCAGGGGGGAAGGAGGCCAGCTCCCAGCCAGACATCTGCATCCTGACCTTGGCCATGATGATTGCTGGCATCCCCACCGTGCCCATCCCGGGCCTGCGGGAGGAGGACCTGATCCGAGCAGCTCAAGCTTTCATGATGGCCCATCCAGAGCCGGAGGGGGCTGTGGAGGCAGCCCGGTGGGCACAGGCGCAGACCCACACAGCCTCTGGGCCGATGGCCTTAGCGAGATCCCGGAGGGGCCAGCCTCTTGGCTCCTACTTATAGCTGGATGAAATAGCACCAGACACACAGGGTGGCTTCTCCGTATGGTTTTTGGGCAGGCAGGGTTGGTGGTGCCTATGGCAGGGATGGGAATAAGGTGGTGGTCTGAGCCACTCTGACAAACGCAGGCCCATTTAGGGCCCAGACCCCAGGAAGTTTCCAGAAACCATTAAGCAGGGAGATGGGTCTTTGATCAGAGCAGTTACAATGAGAGTTACTGAGGCAGACCGCCCTGCTTGGAGAGTGGAGGCTTCTTTTGTATCGTTTTGGTACTCCCATCAGAATTCTTGCACAAAGCCCTAGGCAACATGCACTTTTCTCCTGCCTTTTGTTTCTCACTCTGCTGAGGGCAGGCATTGAGACCACAGGCAAGGAAGGAACATTAACTCTTATTTGAGCACCCACTGGGCATCAGCCCACCGCATGCCCAATCTCCTCTCATCCTACCAGTGCTCTGGGAAGGCTCCATTTTTACAAGCGAATGAACTGAGGCTTGGAGAGGCGACTTGTCTCAAGTCCCAGAGCAAGTAAAAGGCGGCACCAGGCCTCAGAAAGTAGACAGGGAAGAAACCAGGATTTGCCATGTAATGTCAGACTCTATAGCGTCAGTTGTTCTACAGTGTTGGGGTGGCCAAAAAGGTCATTTGGGTTTTTCCAAACATCTCACAGAAAAATCTGAACGTTCTGGCCAACGCAGTATTTCCTAAACTTCTTTGTATGAGACAAAAAGCTAGACAAGCACTAAAACAGACAACATTCACTTTAATGACCTCAGGATGGGGGAGCGTGGGGGGCCTTTTCTTCGTGGGTAAGGTGTCATCTCATGATTCTGGAAGCTCTTACCAAGTCCCAACTTTGATCTTCACTCAGGGTCTTAGCTCTTATCCTAGAGCAGGGATTATCTGTTAAGGCCCTGGAGCTAAGAATGGATTTTACTTTTTGAAAAGGTTGTTAGGGGGGAAAAAACCAACACACACAACAAAGACAAAGAACCAGGAATATAGAGCAGGCTGTAAGTGCCCGGCAAAGTCCAGGATATCAACTATCGGGCCCTTTACGGGCCAGCTTTGCTGCCTCCTGTTTTAGGAAACAAGACACGTGGGTAGCAGGCTGCAGAAGAGAAGACCCTTGTGCTTCGTCCCTGGAAGGAGGGTCCGAGGAAGTACAGCAGTGTGAGTGTTGGGGGGAGGGTGTGGGGCGGGATGTGAGTGACACAGGAGGATGAGCATCACGGGTAATCAGAGCTGGACCTGCTCATAAGGGCCGATCCAGCTGTCGGCCAGCTCCCGCAGGGTGCTGTATCGCCGTCCAAACTCCTCCTGGCTGCAATGCTGCAGGAGCTGACTCACCTCTTCTGTGAGGAGAGCCACGGCCAAGCGCTTCTCCAGGGTCTCGCTCCACGTGCTGCCCAGGATGTCACCGAGGTTGGGGGCACAGCTTGCCGTCCACTCAGCAGGCAGCATGTTGGGCTGGAGCTCCTGGCGGTGGGCGCTGAGCATGGCCAGGATGTGGCGGCAGGGCAGGCGGAAGGCCTGGTTGAAGTAGCAGCTGCAGCTGGCCGGGGGCTGGGGCTGCACCCTGTGGGTGTCCTCCAGGATCTGTATGTTCACCTTTTCGGAACCCGAGCCAATGAGGTGCATGGATTTCTGGACCACAGCAAGCTCGCCCAGGCAGAGCTGGGCGGCCGGCCTCGTGCAGATGGCATTAAGTGAGTGCTGGATGCGGGCTTCCACCAACTGCTCCACTTTGGGGCTTTCAGGGCTGCCTTCCGAGGGGGTGTAACGGTTCAGGGGACTCGGGCCCAGGTTGAAAATCACCTTGTCTCCCGAGTTCTGCTGCAGGTACTGGAGCAGGGCACTCATGCCTTTTTCCACCACTGGGGTGGTGCCAAAGAACTGGCTGAGGAGGCGGGTGGTAACCTCCAGGCCCTGAAAATAGCGGCTGCTCTCCGCTCGGCTTCTCCAGCGGTGGGCCAGCCAGATGCGGTCGTTGAACAGCCAGTATGAGTGCAGCGTGGGCAGCTGGGCCGGTGGGATGCAGGTGCTCAGCAGCGCGTACAGTTTCCGCAGGTTCCCGGCCGTTGCCGAGCACATGGTGCTCCGCAGGGCGGTCAGGAGCAGCCTCTCCACTGGCTGCTTGAGGGCCAGTTGACAGATCGTGCCCTGGAGGAACTTACAGATGTGGAAGGCTGAAAGCAGGACCTCAGCTGCGGGGAACTCCATAGCGAGGGTGGGCAGCAGGAGGAAGTAGGGATCTACCAGAATGGTACAGACTCTCTCCCATGCTGGGTTAAACTTCTTAAACACCTGGCACATCTGGACCAAGCCTTCAGCATCTTCCTTGGCAAGAATGGTGAAGTAGACTGCCCGGGAAAGATGACCCTCCAGCGGCACCCGGGGTCCATCTACCAGGAAGGTGTATAACACCTTGCCCCTTGGGTTATAGGTCCGGTGGATAAATAAGATCTCGGGAAAATGGGTAAAGACCCTCTGCATAAAACAGCTCTGATAGTTGAGGGTCTCTAACTGGGAAGTCTTATTAAACTGGTAGAGCAGCAGAGGTGGGCTTGGGTCCTCAGTCAGGGGCTCATTCAGCACTGTCAGTGCCATGGGGGAGATGGGAAATGTCTTGATGCCAAGGTCAAAATATTTGCTCCGTGCAGCTGCCAAACAGAAGGCTCCCACTCTTTCAAGTTCCAACTAAGTCAAGGCTGGAGGCTGGGCTGTAGACCCCAGATCTTAATCCAAAGATGAGCCTATGGAGAAGAAAAGAGGTTTAAGGAGGCAGTAGGGGCTTGGCTCTTCAATTATTCATCCAGACAGTATTTTATTCCTTAACTATGTATCAGCACTGTTCTGAGGGATACATAATAAACATGTAAACAAACAAGGATGTATCAGATAATGAATTTTATAAAGACCCTAAAACGGGGTAAGGGTAGGCTGGAGGAGGGAGGGATGCCTTAGCCAAGGTGGCCAAGGAAGCCCTCTCTGGGTGGTGGGAGGATGACTTGGAGCTGAGACCTAATTGATAAGAAGTCAGCATGGAAGGATTTGGTGAAGGGTGGAGTTGCCTTTTTTAGCTGAGACCTAATTGACAAGAAGGGTGGAGCTGCCTTTTTTTTCTCCTTAAATATTTAAAATATTTGTACAGTACTTTGTATTTACTTGGCCTCCATTCTTTCATTGGTCCTGATATATACAAGAGAACTGCAATTGCCCCAGACTTACTGTGTGATCTTGGGCCAGTCAGTGATCCCTCTGAGCCTCAATCTCTTCAACCGAAAACAGGATTAACACTTGTTCATAACACTTGTTTCCTACAGTAAATTCTCCCTCTACTAACTTTTCTCCATAAATCCCTCTATTTACTCATCTTTGTTCAAATGTTTCCTCTATTTAGCCCCTCAAACCGGGATACTGTTCCCATTTTACAGATGAGAAACTGAGACTCAAATTAGTTAAGTGACTTGTCTACCATCACTCAGTAAGTAGCTGGAAGCTGAGTCTTTGGCTCGGGATTCTGAAAGCTTGCCACAGTAAAAAACCAGAGACAGAGAGGGCATGAGGCCTCTGACTTCTCACCTCTAACCCAGGTGGCAGGAGGTGGACGTCTGACGTTCGCATTCGGGGTCTTGCCAGAGCCAGAAGAGAAGTCAACCCCTCACCCCTTTGGGGGCTGTGTCCTGGTGACTGCGGTCACCAGCTGCCTCACACCTCCACCCCTTCAGGAATTACTCACCCACAGCTTGGCTCCGCCGCCATTTCTCCCTATTTGACCCTGCCTCTGACTCTGACTGACCTCTAGGCTCACCAACCGCGGCGCCAGCTTCCCGTGACTCGAGCCAATGGCCTGAGGAGTTCGCTTTCGGACTTTGGGGCAACGACCAATCACAGCCCGGCGACTTGTGGGCGGGCGCTGTTACCAGGGCTACGAGGGGCTCGGCTGGAGGCAACCAATGAAAGCCTGAAGACACTAGCATCCTTTGGCGCCTGAGCTGAAACTGCGAAACCACAAGTCTGGGAAGCGAGGGCTGGAGGGGCGGGTTACTATGGAAACTCCCTCGGAGGCCAAAAAGCCAAAAGAAAATAAATTGCAATGTTTCGAGATTTTTTTTTTCTTTCTTTTCTGGTCAAATTCCAAAGCCCCAGGAGGGTAGGAAGCGGTGCCTGTGTAATTGTACTGTCTTCCGTCTCATGGAGAAGTTGAGGCCCGGGTCTCAGATTTTGCCTCTCCAACAAGGGTCGAGGGACCCAACTTTCGGAATTGAGGAGATCGAGATCTCCTTGAGAGAGCTGAACTTGGGTGTTGCTCAGCCCAACCCTTCCAGCATTTTACAAGCAAGATGCAGAATAGTGTTGTGACTTAAGGTCACGGTGAACTAGTGTAAGAAGCGGGACTGACCACCATCTTTTGACTTCTCTTCCATTGAAGATGGTTCTTGGAAAGCTGGGTGGCTACCAGGCTTTAGGTGACTAAGATTAGAAACTAGCAACAACAACAAAAATCTGTGTTGGTGCTTAAACCTTCACTGAATCTAGAAGGGAAACTGAAATTAGAAAAGGCCAATGGATTAGTTTTTGCAGATGAGGAAACTGGGGTCAAAAATATTAAGGACTTGCCCACAGTCCCTCAGCAAGTAGAGGGCAGTCAAGTCTTGGACCCAGGTTTCTTTCCTTCCCATCTCTTTGGCTTCTTTGGACTAGAATATGAGGCAGCCTGAAGTCAATGTTGAAGACTTGGTTGCAGGAAGAGGATGAAGCAAGGGGCAGATCCCTAATCATTGAATTTTAGGCATCGGACTCTATTTGGCTGCACAACCCCCATCAGATTCCTTCCCTGCTCAGGCAGAACACATTTCTGTTGCTTATTTGCTTTTATTTAAAAAACAGAAACAAAACAAAACTTTAATATGAATAAAAATAGGTACAAACAAATTCTTTGTAAAGAGCAGCAACAGCCAAGTATCACCCTCCTTCCCTTTAGTCCTTGAAACCAGGTCGTTTTATCTCCCCCTATCCTAGGGCTGGGTTTCATCTCTGTAAAGTGAGTAAGATCTAATCTCAGGGATTGAGGGAGAAAGAGGAATGACCTTTCTGCAAGGAGAGAACTTTGGCCTGGAACAATGAATGAGGCTTCCAAGAAAAACCAAAGGCAGGGGAGATTCAAAGGACTGTCACACAGTAGGGCTCTTCTTTCTCTTGGAAACATTTTCCTAACCCTACCTAGGAAGACGGTTAAAACGCTGACCCCGAGCATGTCCTGCCCACTTTCAGCTCTCAGACAGCTAGGGAGAGGGGCTGGCGGCCTAGTGTGCCAGTGAAAGGGCTTCAACTGTGAATGGTGGCTCCAGGAAGAGCCAGTCCCTCGCCTTCCTCCTGCTTTCCCCAGAGGAAAGGGAGGCGGCCCACATCCCTGAAGTCCCCGGGCCGGTGACTGGGCTGAGGAGGCTGGCGGGGGGCCGCCCAGATGTCCACAATCTTGCGCAGCGTGGAGCAGCGCTCCTCCAGCTCTGGTCCCTCACTCTGCATTAGCAGGTTTGAGAGCTCCCTGCTTAGGTCCTGAATCATGTCATTCCGTCCTGGCTCCCCTGGCTGGCTGGCATCCGCTGGGATCAGAACGGGGTCCTGGAGCTCCCCGCTGGGCCCGAGGAGGTGCTGGTACCTCTTCTGCCAGCGGCGGCACACCATGGCTTCGCTCACGGGCCTCTGGTTGGTGTGCAGCAGTGCCAGGATGTGCCGGCATGGCAGGTGGTACCGCTGTTGAAAGGAGCAGCTGCAGCTGCAGCCGTCTTTGCTCACCTGGTGGGAGTCCTCGAGCAGCTGCACGTCCACGGCACAGCCAGCCGTGTCCACCAGGTGCGTGGAGCTCTGCACCACCACCCACTCGTTGTGGCACAGCTTGTAGGCCAGGTCGGGGCCGCTCTGGTGTAAGCAGTCCAGCATGCCGCCCTGCGAGGGCTGCCCCTGGGGAGGCTGCTGCTGCGGCCGCCGCACCTGTTCTGGCTTGGCCTCTCGCATGGGGGGCCTGCTGAGGCTCCCTCCACAGATGCCGAAAGGCTTCTTGGACTTGGGGGCTATGCTTGCTGACCGGGCTCTCTTTAACTTGGAGGGAGCTGTGGGTAAGTTCTTCACACCTTTGGTGTTAAAGAAGTCTATGTAATCCACGAAGCAGAGGATGCAGTCCAGCAGAGACTGCTGCTCCCGGAAGAGGCTCGACACCTTGCTGGTGACGACGTCCAGGCTATCCATGTAGGTGCTACAGGCGTGCAGGCCCTTCCTGACATGCATGTACCACAGTAGTTCACAGGAGAACCAGTGGGCTTGCAGGAAGCTGAAGAGCTGCTCGTCGAGCAGGGCCTGGGACATCTGGCAGAGATTTTGCAGACTGGTCTCTGAGGTGACAAACACGGCCTCCCGCAGGGCTTCCTTCATGAGCCGTTTAAAGGACGGATCTGCGGAACTACGATGCAACTTCTTCTCCAAGAGTCGGGTCGTGTGATAGATGGAGAGGAGGGTGCGGGCACCAGGGAAGACCTCCTGCAGGATGGCTCGGTGAGGGAAGGACGGGTCCACGAAGACCACCTTGACCTTGGGCCAATCTGAGTTGAACTCCGTAAAGACACTCAGCATCTTGGCCACGGAGGCGGCTGTCTCGGCCTTGAGCACCGCGAAGTGCACCACTCGGCCCTCTCGTTCCTTGCTCTCCACCAGGAAAGCATAGAGGATGTGGCCCTGGGCGTTCTCCACCCGGTGTAGCAAGAGATTCTCCGGGAAGCGGACAAACAGATCGCTCATCTTGCTGCTCTGGAAACTGAGCCGGTCCAGGTCTTGGCTGCTGCCCACACTGAAGGAGGCCATGGAACCCATGTCCGCCTTAAGAAAGTTCTTCATCATTTTGGCTATCTTGGCCAGGTCAGAAGGAGTGATGCCCTCCTGCTCTGGCTTGGAGGGTATTTGGACCTTGTCTAAGCAACACGATGGTTCAGTCGGGGACTTCGCAGCTGTGCTGAGGTCTTTGTTGATCGTGGGCTGTGCAGGCTGGAGTTTCTTCTGAGATTTGCCAGTGGCGTCTCCTCTAGGACCCATGGTTTTGGAATCAATGTGTATATGCTTTGTGTTGAGTTCACTGATGAATAGTCTATCCAGTTTCTCATTGTACCGCAGGAGCAAGTATGCTGGGCACATGTCTGCTTCTGCCGTTCTCTTCCTCTTTGACTGGGTCCGAATACAGACAAATTTCACCTGCACATATCTAGGGAAGGCAGAAGTAACAGTGAAACAGGTGCTGACCACCCATTTTTCTCTTACAAGTCAAGGCCCTGTAGGGACTTGCAGTGCCTGATACATTTCCTGGAGACCACAGTGTGGTATAGGATATGAGAGAGAAAGATTTACGTTCATTCTCCAGTCCCAAAGTATTCAGGTCTTTCTTCAAGACCCCATCCAATTAAAACACCCTTCATCTGCATCTACAGAAGTTCTAAGCTCCAACTCCTTTTATTTACTCTCATTCTCCCATCTGTAGTTGTCAATCTGAGGCAAAGATATAAGGGGAAATAGATAAGTGGCAACAGCAGAACTGGTTACCTGCTGTCTAAAGTGTCCTTTCATTCCTGCCTTCAGGGAGCCACTATCTTCTCTGCCTCCTCCTCCAGGCAGCAAAAATAAAAGAGGTCTTAGCGGTTAGGGTGGATCTGGGCTTCCTCTTTAAGAGGAAAGATCTGGGTTAGTCTTTGTCTACATCCTGAGAGTGAGAACTCTGAGGCTAGATGAACCCTGGGATTCTGCTAGCTTTGCCATTCTAGGCTGAAAGTGCCTACTCAAAGGAGAATGGTAATTAAACTGAATATCTGTTTTCTCCCTCATTTCTATCTTTGAGGCTCAAATCAGGTCCTCCCTTCTCCAGGAAACCCTTATGGATGCCCTCAAGCCACAGTAATTGCTTCTTACTTAAGATTCACAACACTTACTTGAAACAAAGGGCTTAGCAGACTTTCTGGGTAGTAGTACTGGTTACACTGTGGGGAGGCTGGAGGCTGACTCTCTGGAGTTGAATCCAGGCTCTACCACTCAGAAGCTGTCTGACCTTGGGCAAGTTACTTCACCTCTGTATGTAGTTTCCTTAACATCATAAAATAAAACTAAATAGGGTTGTTACGAGATTGAAATAAGCCACAGACATAATTATTTAGCCCAGAGCCTGGTTCAGCCTTTTATTTATTCTAAATAGGGGTCATCTACTATTATTACAGCTCCTAAGCCTTGTGACCTATTGGGTGTTTATGCAGTACTTTTCCAATTGGATGGGGCTGTTTTCAAGTGGCAAGAGTAAATCAGTCCTCAGCATATTCTAAGCACCTAGCACAAATGCTATTCTTTCAACAGATGCTTGTCAAAGACGGGCTGGATGGATGACTCAGGGACCACAGGTGGGTGGGACAGGTAACACCCCTGCCTCCTCAGAGAGGTCCCAACCCAAAGATTAGTGAAGGAGAAAAAAATCTCAGCCCCTGGCATGGCATGACATGACACAACCTTGGCATTTCAATAACCGTTTCCAAACACTCTAATCCAGCTGGTCCTGTTTGCTCACCCTGTGGGGCAAGCTTAGAGAAATAGGATGTCTGGCCTGAAATAATAGGGCGGAGGGGCCTTAGGCTGAAAACCGCACCTGCTGTGTGCGCAGCAGTGGGGTAGCCACGTCATCCCTGGCTCAGGGAGCCACCCAGCGGTATGGCACGGCCAGAAAGGTGTGACCGTGCGACAGCCTCCGCCTGACTCTCCCACCTGTTTTCCACTGCCCCCACCATCTTGTTTTATTGTCCCCTAGAAAGACCAACTGCTTCCAGGATTCCCTACACTGTGTCTTACTGCTGTGCCTTTGCTCATGTTGTCTCTCTGGAATGCCCTACCCACCTGTCTTCATCTCAGAGCTTATTTATCCCTCAGGACTACATGCAACTACCTTCTTTCCTAGGATGCCTCCCTCAAGCCCTCAGGATGGGCCCTACCCTTCCGCTGGCTCAACATCTTGGCATAGATCTTAGCTTATCACATTGTATTGACTCTATGTGCTCATAATCCATGCTTGTTAACCTAGTCAAAAAAAAAAAAAAAAGATACTTGTGAGTGCCAACCATAAAGCGCCTTCCCCCTTTCCTGGTTCATTAACTGTACCTCCCAGGGTGGAGACATCAGCATTCTTAATTCCTCCTTCTCCAGGTCTATATCCAATATGTTAAGTCTTTTAAATTCATTTCTCCCACTTTTGCATATATTAAGGATTACTATATACCAGGCTCCATGTAAACCCCTTACATGCATCATTTCATACTAATAAAAGGGTTCTACCAACCACGTTTTACAGACTGGGACAACAGCCTTAAAGAGGTTCGTGAGCATGAGAATCTGGGATTTAATCCTCTGGCAATAACTGGAGGATCTGGGATTTGAACTAAGCCTGCTTGGCTTCAGTTTACGTAGTTAACCATTATGTTGCCTGTCTTCTTCCAAAATATTTCTCCCTCTGAATTCTCATTTTTACCTTCCTCAACTTGACCCTCAATACTTTGTTCAGGTTCAATAATGTCCTTAAAGATCTCTAAACATATTGTACTTGTTGGCATCAAGCACTTCAAACTTCAGGGGCACTAGGTTAAAGACTCTGTCATTTTTTCCTGCTGCTCTTGATCTTTGGTATTGAGCTGTAACTTACAAAAAATGAAATACACAAGTCTTTTGGGAAGAATTCTTGGAGCACTGTAGTAAATTTAATCTGTATTTATTTCTATCTCCCAACTGAAGACACAGACACTCTTCAAGACAGGGATTGGGTTTTATACTTCTGAATCCCCCTTAGTGCTTCTATCCCAGCACGCTCAGTCAGGACCTGAAGGAAGGAAGTTAGCCAATCTACTCTGTAGGTGTTTATTTTTCTCTAACCGGACTGTGCCCCCAGTGTACTCCCAGTGCCGGTACTGCACCTAGCACAGACTAGGTGCTCAGATCACACACATTAAATGAGTGATTGCATGACAGAAAATTCTTCTTACAGTATGAGTAGCACATTAGGAAGATCACCAGGAGAGTTCTGTCAGGTGACTTGGGTTCTATCCTGGCACTGTTATTAACTATAACTTTGGACAAGTCCTTTGTTTAATTTCAAACATTTACTAAGTCTATTATGTACCAAACACTATACTAGTTGCTCAGAAGGTGACGGAGGTAAGTTAGGCTCTACTGTCAAAGTCTGTTGAGCAGGGAGATTAGTACATAGATGACCAGTAAAGTCAGAACTAAGTGAAAGGTTAAACAGAGGTACAAGCAATACACTTATAACTGAATAAAGAGTAATTCCCCCTGACTATGGGGATTGGAACAGAGCTAAAGCTTTTGATTAATTTCACATGGGATTTGTGTCCTTGCTGCGGGTAAACTCGACCAATGAACAGAATTTTTACAGGTGAAGTCAAGCCATTTTAGACAACATAATCTGAGTTAGGAACAAGACTCAGAAGGTCTGAGTTTAATTTCCAGCTTTACCACTTAGCTGTGTGAAAGTGAACAAGTCACTTCATTTCTTCTCAGCCTCCAACTCTTATCTATAAATACTGAAATAACCAGAGCACTGGTCTCTGAATATTCAGTACCTGATCCAAGAATAATCACTATGACTAAAGGTGAATTCAGGCTTCCCAGTGGTGCTAGTTGTAAAGAACCCACCTGCCAAAGCACTCCTGCTTTGAAACTGTCAGAAACTCAAGTTTGATCCCTGGGTTGGGAAGATCCCCTGGAGGAGGGCATGGCAACCCACTCCAGTATTCTTGCCTGGAGAATCCCATGGACAGAGGAGCCTGGTGGCCTATACAGTCTATAGGGTCGCACAGAGTCAGACACGACTGAAGTGACTTAGCATGCACAAAAGTGAATTTGTTTAAAAGGTTGTGGCAGAGAAAGATAATTTACAATATGATATCACGTATATGGGGGATCTAAAAAATGTAACAAACTAGAGAATATAACAAAAAAGAAGTGGACTTCACAGATATAGGGAACAAGCTAATGGTTAACAGTGGTTAGAGGCAAGGCGGGGGCAGGATAGGGGTAAGGGGAGTAAGAGGTACAAACTATAAGGTATAAAATAAGCTATAAGGATATGCTGTACAACATGGGGAATATAGCCAATATTTTATAATAAAAATGGGGTAAAATCTTTGAAAATTGTGAATCACTATACTGTACACCTATAACTTATGTAATATTGTACAGTGACTATTCTTTTCTTTCTTTATTTTTTGGCCATGTCTCGAGGCTCATGGGATCTTAGTTCTCTGACTAGGGATCAAACATAGTAATGAAAGCCCATGTCCTAACCATCTTAGCCACTGGACCACCAGGGAGTTCCCTCAACTATTCTTCAATTTTTTTTAAAAAAAGGCCACGGCAGGATTGGTTGGTAATTAATCCAACATCCCCCATCCCCCTCCTTCCTTCCTTAAAATCATCTCTCCTGACCACCAGTAGTATGTCTATCTGGTTGCAGGAAACACTGCTCTGCTAAATTACTCCCTGAAAACATTTCCCCCATCTGCCCTCCAGTCCCACAAGAGAAGTGCTCATCCCATACATCCATACATCACTCAAAAAGCCCAACTCAGTGCACTAGGGCACAGAGCCAGTATTCAACACAAGCTCCAAGAACACCCTTTACAATACCCCCAACAAGCAGTCACTCCGTCTCTGCTGAAGGCCTGAGCTGCTCAGAATTCACTTCCTCCCAAACTAGCTCTGGCATATGATTATCCTCAAAGGTAGAGACCACAATTCACTCAATCTTTTTACCCTAGCTCAAGCCTGGAGGGGTAAACCCTTTTACCTCTCACTAGAAGTCTGTTGAATCAATACCAGGATGCTGTTACAACCCTGTGATTGAGGAGGGAACTTCGAGCTCTGGAAATAAACAGGATGGGTCTGATCTTCAGTTGTAATACTTTGATGCTTTCTTACAACTTCTGAAAATCTTCTGACTTCTCTGGCAATCCAGTAGTTAAGGCTCTGCACTTCCAAGGCAGGGGTCACAGGTTCAACTCCTGGTTGGGGAACTAAGATCCCACATGTTTCAGAGTGCAGCCAAAAAAGAAAAAAGAAAGAAATCTTACCCTACTTCCTGCTCCAACTTGCTCACTCCTTTCTGCATTCTCATTTTCCTTGACTGTAACTGTACCCCAAATTCAGACTTCCCTGGCTCCCACCAGGTGATTTAGGGGCTGGGGGTGGTTTTTGTTACAGGTTCTCTTATTTTCCTCTTCGAAGTCTTGACTACCTGGGCCTCTGCTCCTTGTTCGCCTTGACTGTATCTACCTTCTCTCCTCCCTTTTGCTCAAGAACAGAGGAGCTAGAGGGTAACAGCCTTCAAAGATTTGCATAATGAAACTAGGAGCCTTAATGTAAAGCAGAGATAGAACTTTTAGTCCTCTTAACATTCAATTTCTCCTGGCCATTTCCTCCATCTGCTCAACAACATTATTATGAAGGCAATAATATTTATGGAATATTTTCTGTGTAATGGGCCTTGTGGTAAACACTTTACATGTATTAACTCACTTAATGGGAATGAAACCTACTTCTGACAGGAGATTCAGAGGGCCAAGGCAGGTAAGGAGGGGAATGTGCTTTGTAGACTTATCTCCACAAAATATCAAGGATGGCTGGTTTTTCCTCCCCAAGAGCTTGCACTGGTACCAGGTGTCAGCTAACACCCACACTCTACGTGCAAGATTAAGTTCCTTGTCATTCCCCACCTGGCACCCTAGACTTTTCCTTTGGCTCTTACTACTAGTCTTTCCTAGACTCTTACTACTATTTTATTGACTGACTGACTGATTGGCTTTGAGGCTGACCAGAGATGGAACCTGGCCCCTTGGCAGTAAAATTGCAGAGTCCTAACCACTGGACTGCCAGGGAATTCCCTCTTACTACTATTTTAAGGAAATCATTATTTCTGTGATTAGAGTTTAATATTTGTCTCTCTAACTGGAGGGCAAGCTCTATGAAGGCAGGAACTCAACTTGTTTTTCAACACTGTTTCCAGACACTAGCATGGAGTAAGTTTTCATCACCAAAATCAATGAATTAAATAGCTCATACGATGGAGTGATGTGGAGTAATCTCCAAAATACATTGATAAGTGAGCAAAGCAAGGTGCAGAATGATATGAAAAAGTAGTATGCAAGGGACTTCCCCAATGGTCCAGCGGTTAAGACTCCAATGCAGGGGGCTCAAGTTCGATCCCTGGTTAGGGAACTAAGGTTCCACATGTGGTGTGTTGCTGCCAAAAAAATAAATAAACAAAAAGAGTCAGTCACCTGTGTTTTTTTTTTTTTTTAAAGGTGAATATGTACACACAAGATATATTTTTTCAAGCTCAGAGTATGTCAGGAAGATAACAGTGGTTGTCTCTAGATAACATACTGGAAGGGACACTGCCTTTTGCAAACTTTGATGTAATTTGAAATTTTTTAAAAATTAAATGACTATATTGACCACTCGAAAACAAATTCATTTTAAAAACTGTTCAACCCACAAAAAATAAATAAAACCAATCTACACCTCTGTTAGCTAAGTCCCTGCCATTCTTTTTGGTATTGCTCCAGCATAAATCTTCCTTCTAGTCAAGTATGTCTCCTCACTGCCTTCTAAGGACAGCATGTTAACAGATGCACCAGCTCACACACCACTTCTCCCTCCAAGATGTGCAAATGGGCCCCTGAAGATGCCAACTGCCTCATCTCTAAAATTTGTCAATACATGGCAAAGGGGAATTAAGATTGCAGATGGGATCAAGGTTACTAACTACCTGAGTTTTGAAAGGGAAATTATCCTAGATTATCTGGGTGGGCCTAAAATAATCACAGGATCCTAAAAAATGCAAGACGGAGGCAGATGGGGCACCAGAAAGGAGATGGAACAAAGCAGGGTCAGAGTGATATGATGCGAGGACTACACCAGCCATGGCTGGTTTGAAGAAGGAGGAAGGGGACCATGAGTCAAGGAATGTGGATAGCTTCTAGAAGCTGGAAGGCTTGAAAATGGACTCTCTTACAGGGACTCCAGGGGCTCCCCCAGTGGCTCAGAGGTAAAGAAGCCACCTGCAATGCAGGAGCCTCTGGAGACTTGGGTTAGATCCCTGGGTCAGGGAGATCCCCTGGAGGACATGACAACCCACTCCAGTATTCTTGCCTGGAGAATCCGATGGACAGAGGAGCCTGGAGGGATACAGTCCATAGAGTGGCGAAGAGTCAGACACGACTGAAGTGACTTAGCACTCATGCACAGGGACTCCAAAAAGAAATAGAACTCTGCTGATGCCTTGGTTTTGGCCCAGTCAGATCCAGTGCCTGACTTCTAACCTACAGAACGGTAAGCTACTAAATTTGTGTTGCTTTCACCACTGTGTTTGTGGTAATTTGCTACAGCAGCAGATAGAAAATACATCTCCTGACACCTCCCTGTCTCTGAGGGCCCAGCTCAAGCCTCCCTGTCTCTCTTACTTCCCAGCCCACTGGGACTTTTCTCTGAGTTCCTGCAGCACCAGTTTCGCTGAATTACACATTTAACACTCGATGACTCATTCATTCAACAGTACTTAAGCCCTGCTGTGGGACAAGCCCTGTGCTAGACCCTGGAGGTGATCTACCCAAAGGGTGTCTAGCTGCATGTATGAGGTGTTTGGACTTGATTCTAAGCAAGCAGCATGGTGTCAGTCAGTGAGAATGCAAAATATAGTAAACCAGAGCCCCTCCCTCACAGAGCTCAGCAAACCAGGGAAACCTCTGTAAACTATATTCCAAAAGGATGTGCAAAGAGCTGTATCAAGCACTGTCAGAACAGAGTAGGAGTACTGAACATAACCTTCAGGGAGTTAAGAAACGTTTTTTGGAAATTATGCTAGTATCTGAAGGAAAAGTAACAATTAGCTACAACAGAGTTTTCCACAAGTGGTTCAAAATGACTGTAGATAACACAAGAATGCTTAATAGTTACTTATAAAAGATATACTGTTTTTTGGCCATCATACTGTTACTCCTTATATAGTATTACTTAGATTGGTTCTACAGTTTCTTTGACTATTAGAACAATTTAAAGAAAAATATTAGGTAAATAGTAGTTCAGGATATATAGTACAGAGAGGATAGTATACAAAACAACTGATGTTTGAGGAAGATAAGTGATGGACAAGGTTATTCTAGTGGTTAAGTGCAAGGACTAGGAAGCTATGGGCTGGGGACAGGGGCTGATCATGGAGTAAGAGTCGATGAGGATGGAGCACACATTGCAAGATGGGGAGGTCAAAAGAGTTAGATGGTCTGGGGAGCCAGGTTAATAATAGTCCTGGACTTAATCAAGAAGGCAACAGGGAGGCTATTGCACTTTATCTGGTCTATACTGTTAAGCAGTTTGAAGCAGGGCTTTTTCTTTTTTTGCATTCTTTCACTGCTTAGAAAGATGCTACAGGCATAGATCAAAGGATTCTCCATAAAGTACGGGATTGGGTACCCATGCCCTTCTCCAGGGCATCTTCCCGATTCAGGGATCGAGCCCTACTCTCCTGCATTGCAGGCAGATTCTTTACCATCTGAGCCACCAGGGAAGCTTGAAGACCTTTTATTGATGAAAGTCTCTCAGTTGTGTCCAACTCTTTGTGATCCCATGGACTATACAGTCCATGGAATTCTCCAGGCCAGAATACTGGAGTGGGTAGCCTTTCCCTTCTCCAGGGGATCTTCCCAACCCAGGGATCAAACCCAGGTCTCCTGCATTGCAGGTGGGTTCTTTACAGTAAAGCCACAAGGGAAGCTTTTATTGATGGGCGAACTGCAATGGACACGGCCTCCTGCCAGGTGTGGCATCCTACAGTTTCTCAGACACGTCACATTCTTTCACATATTTGCGTCTTCACTCCACAGCTCCTTCTGGTCAAACCCCTCCATGATACTTGATATTAACCACTGAACTTCTGCACCAGCCTTCTGCTTGCACAGCCCAGCAGAAACCAGTACTTCTAGTGTGAAGCCCTTCCTGTCTTCCCAGACACTTGGCACTTCTTCCTCTGCACATATCTAATAAAGCATTTATCACACACTAGTCCGTGTGCTATGCCATCTCAAGCTCTTTGAGGGCAAGTTTAGTTACTTATTTATATTTATCTGTACCCAGCACAGTACCGGACTTCAGAGCAGGGAAAAAAACACCACCTGTCTGGCCAGAGAGTGAGCTTTGGCCAAATGTCTCAACCTAGAGGACTCAAACTCAGATACGCTTTGACTCTCAGAGTTGGCCCATAGAGTGCATGTTCACATGTGAATTGATTTCCAATTTTTAAAAAGTGGATACATTCACATAAAGCCTGGACTGTTGACTCCATTTGCCCCATTTCTGGGAACACTGGATCTTCACTCTCACATGGAGGCCATCAGCTGGAGTTAATTGGCCTGCTTTCCATTTTGCTCAGTTCACACGTCTATTCTCCCTAGCACAAAGACCTGGTGTTGATTACTTCATCATTCCTTTTCATATAGCTAAATTAAAAGTTCAGTTTTCTTACACGGGGCTGTTTCACCTGAATCCTGAAGGCAAAACCCTTTAGCCTTCAAGCCTCTTTTCTCATCTGCCAAATGGGAAAAATAAAATTTGCCTGTAATTTTCAATACACCCCTGTGGGTGAAAGCATACCTAGAATAGACAACGCTGCCTGGGACATGAGAAGTGTTTGAAAATCGGTTTGTTAATCTCCGGAGCTCGAGAATCATTTATAGAACTAAGGAGAGAATGAAAAAATGAATGGCCAATCTAACCAACCAATAACTGACCAGTGTTACTGCTTTGTAAAGAGAAGAGGTGAACAAAATTCTTGCCAAGGCGTTTTTATCCGTTGTGAAGGCCATACTTTGTGTCTGGGATATGGCAGGTGCTCAAAAAACGGGATAAACTGCAGTCGTTATGAATTCCAGGGAAGCTGGGAATGAAGGCGGGAAAGACTGGAGGTGACGTGGATGGTCGAAAGGCGATGCCTGTGGAGGGTTTGCGCTTTTCCCAGGCTCCTAGCAGGTGCTCAACGCGGAATGGCTCAGAGACGGGGCGGGGTGGGGGCGCGCCCAGGTGCACTCCCTCCTCCAGGCCGCCCTCCTTCTTGGGACCGTCCGGTCTCCTCCCCACCCTCCCGCCCCGCCCCCGCCCCCGCCCCGCCCTTACAGAACGTCCTCGCGGATGGAGGTTCCGTGGTTGAGGTTGTGGTACCGGACGGAGACGCAGTCCCTGAGAATGAAGGAGCACTTGTTCTCCTTTTTGTAGGCGCTGAAGCACTCCCTGAAGTCCTCGTAGGTCTGGAAGCAGCTCCCTAGCTCCATGGCCGCCCCCTCGGCCCGCCCGGGGGCTGCACTAGGATCAACACCGGGGATCAGAGGTCGCCTAGGTGGGTCTACAGGCTGGCGGGCGTCCAGGATGCCTTAAGAGCGGGCCTCTATCGGGTGCCTTGTTACGGAGCTCAGGAGAAGCCCTCGGCCTGAGAGGGTTACCTTGGATTAGGTGGGTTTGCTGTCTGACGAGAGGGGAAATGGCACCGAGCCCTTCTTACCCAGTCCCGAGGCTCCGCCCCCTCGCCGTCATACCCAATCACACACGGGTTCGCCGGACTGGCACTCATTTTCCCCAATTGCTAGAGAGCAGATGGGCTCGCCCATCCGAAGACTGACAGGAGCACCGACCAATCATAAAGAGGGTACAGGCTCTCCCTTTTTCTTAGGGCCAGAGGGAGACTTCCGGTTAGAGTCCGCTGGAGGCTGCGTGTACTGCTCAGGTGTCCGCTTGTGCCCCTCCAGCGCAGGGGCCCGGGCCGGCAGCTGGTGAACTACATGTCGTCCCCTCAGGACCCGGAAGACGAACAGGGCGGCGTCGAGCCACCTGGGGACCTCCGCAGCGTCCTGGTCACCAGCGTGCTCAACCTCGAGCCGCTAGACGAGGATCTCTTCAGGTAGCCGGCCGCATCTGGCCCGCGTCCCCGCAGTCGGGTCAGAGTCTCCTGATCTTGATTGCTGCAACCCCACTGCCCCTACTCGTCCCCTCTGGATGAGGGTGGGCTCTGTGCGCGATGCCTCTGCCGTAATTGGGAGGGAACTTGTGCCTGACGAAGCTGTCCCGGCTTCCTCCTCGGCGCGGGGCCCTGTGGAGCCTCATCCCCGGGAGGTCCTGGCAATCTGGGCAGATAAAGTGGTGATCCGAGGTATCCTTCTCAGCAGCCTCCCCAGGAAGGGTCAGGTCCCTGAGAGAGCCAGCCCAGAAAGGGCAGTGATTTGTCCGAGGGAACAAACTTATCCGCAGCTCCTTGCATAGTCACTATCTTTTCCTTTTACGTACTCCATCCCCACCACCACTAGGTGGGGTCTAGTAGCTCCTTATTCATTCTGAGGCCTGAGCCAGTTTCCTCCCCTATGTCACTTAAATTTCTTGACTGTAACTGGGGATGTAACAGTTCGAGCTTCCAAGGCTCCTCATGGCTTATTGGAAGCTGTTTTAGGCACTAACTTAATCCCCACTCCCACCCCACCCCCCACCCTCATTTAACCAACTACAAATAACTGCCTGGAGTTTTGCAGTGCCTTATATGAAAAATGCTGGGCCGAGCAGTGGGAAGCTTGAGACTTAATTCTTAATCTTTCACTGGGCTCATTCACTAGGCGAGACTTTTCACCTCTGGGGGCTGCGTTTCCTCATTTGTGCACTGAAGGGGTTAGACTTGAAGTCTGAGGGCCTCCAAGCTCTAAATTTAGTTCTTTTAAGAACTGGTCCATCAAAGTTGAGGGGTGTAAGTGGCAGACCTAATGCAGTCCACCCGCAGCTTGTGGGGTTCATCTTGGTCTATTCAAGGCATTATGTCTTACCCTCATATGGGCAATGGAAGACATATTGGACTTGGGATCAAAAGACCCAGATATTGCTCAGGATGGCAGTTTTTGAACTGTGTAACCTTGCTCAAATCAGTTTCCGTTTCTGATCCCTGTTCTCCTAGTGTAATATATGAGGATCGGTTCATTACCCTTAACTGAAGTCCACAGATAAGGCCTTGGAGTTGTAGATAGAGTGATGTTAGGATATTGGCCTGGGAAAAGGCTTTCACCAGATTCTCAAAGGATCACAAACCCCAATCAGGTTAGGGGATCCTACACTGGAGGCTCACTGAAGGGTGTAGGATTTGGCTCAGCCCCCCAGTCTTTCCTCTTGTCCCCCTCTCCCCACAGAGGAAGGCATTACTGGGTACCCTCAACCCAGCGGCTGTTTGGGGGTCAGATCGTGGGCCAGGCCCTGGTGGCTGCAGCCAAGTCTGTGAGTGAAGATGTCCATGTGCATTCCCTGCACTGCTACTTTGTACGGACAGGTAAACCAACTCCTCCCTACCCCGCCCTAGCCCAGGTGGCCCAGCAGAAGAATTCTGGCCTTGAGGGATGGGGGTGGTGACTTAGGAGAAAGAAGGAGAGAAGGGGAGGGGAGAGGGGTGGTGAGCTTAGTTATCACCCTCAGGGCAGCCTAGAGGAAGAAGGGCTGGGGCCAGGAAGAACCTCAGACCCAGTACCTGTTGAGATACTGGGTACTTGTTGGTGCTTAACTGTTCCCAGTGGGTCTTTCGCTCTTTATCCTTTACACACCTGGTGCTGGTTCCTCAGAGAAGTACTGGAATCTCTGCTGGGAGTCTGGAAAAGAGACCAGCCTGGGAATCAAGAGACCTCTGGTCTAGGTGGAGCTTTGCCACTGATCTTGAGTGAGATAACCACTCTTTCTAATCCCCTCCTTCTTCCCACCTGAAAAATGAAGGAGGGCCTGGGCCAAGCGAGATTGTTATAGCTGCTTACAACTCTAGGATCAAATCAAAGAAGACAGCATAATCTTTTAAAACCCATGCTCTTTTGAGAAACATAAAAATCTCACTCCTAAGCAGATGATCCAAATTTTAAAGAGTCTCTGCCTTCTGCATGGTCCCATCAACTGAGAAGAACTTATACAACTTTATGAAATGAGATCTGTATTAAAAAAGACAGTGGGTTTCCTTCTTCATTTTACAAATATAGAATTATCGTTCACTCGACAAGGACTGCAGCCTGCCAGGCTTCCCTGTCCTTGTTGTGCCCAGATTGTGATCTCCACAAATCACCAGGAGGCCATATACCCATGCAAGCGCAAGAGGGAGTTTATTGCAGACCTGGGTCTGAACCACGCGCACGCACACACACACTGGAGGCAGCGGAGTGAGGGCAGTGGCCCCGAGCAGCGTGGTACAAGGCTTTTAAAGGGAAAGGACAAAGGGAAAATGGCTACAGGTGGGGTGACGTATCTTGGTGCTCTGTGATTGGTCAGGACAGGAGGGGAGGTCAGGGGCTTTACCTAGCCCCTGATAGGTATATTTAACCGCAAGTAGTTCCCTGATTGGCATATCTTTTGCACACTATGATTGGTTATGTCTAGGGTGATGACATGGGGCGAGGGCTGGACTATGCTGTGGTTTTTCAGGAGCTTGGGTGTTGTTTTTATCACCAGATGGCGGCTCTTTCTATAATGGAGTTACCCAGGCTCCATATCCTTCACTGTCTCCCAGAGTTTGCTCAAATTCATGTCCATTGAGTCAGTGGTCTATCTAACCATCTCATCCTCTGTCGCCCACTTCTTTTGCTGTCAGTCTTTCCCAGCATATATACACATATAGAATAGTTTAATAGTAAATATACCTTTTCATACTATATTCCCCTGTCCGTCACTCCCCATCCTTTTATTTCCTGTCCTTTCCTGATAGTCATTGATATAAAGTATTTGAATGCTTATTTTGGGGTGAGCCCTGTTCTTAACCATTATACTAGTTGGAAGGAGACATGCCTTTGTGCCCTTGGTTCCCTCAATTTGCTTTCGAACTCCAAAAGTACTGGCCTTTTGATAGTGTAATCCTTCTCGCCCAGTGAGACAGTTTTGTTTTGTTTTTGTGGGAGCGGGGGCATTACCTGATCCCTTTGAACCGGTTTCATCATCTGGTTTCTGAAAAGAATTCTGAGTCTTGGTAGGTTAAGTATCTAATGCAGGGCCTGGCAAGTTGTGAGTTTTCTGTAAATAGTACTTACCATTATTTTTTGATGATGAATTTATGGGAATGATTAAAATTTGCATGTTACAGTGTACAACTATGTACGTTATCTTGTTTGCTCCTCTTCAGTAAACCTGAGGGGTGAGTGCTCCTGCCATTATTCTACGTATAAGGAGCCTTGGACCCAAAGAGGTTATGTAAGCAGCTTCCATAATGCTCAGAGAGGCAAGGCCAGGATTTGAACCTGAGGTTGGGTGACTCCAAGCTCTGTGCTTTGTTGTCCTGTGCTTTTCTCTTTCACTCTTGGGAAATAATTCCAAAACCATGGGAGAGCCCATCTCAGGTTCTGGGGGAAGCATCCACTTCCCTGGAAATTCTCCATCCAGGAGCAGCATGAAATGAATGGTGCCAACACCGCTATATCCTACTAATCACTAGTTATTTGTATCTCTATCTACTTCTTGAAAGAAGACAGCTTAAAATAATTGTCTGTTAAAAGTCAGAACTCCCCAACAGCCCAGTGGCTAAGACTCCATGGTTTCAATGCAGAGGGCCTAGGTTCGATCGCTGGTCAGAAAACTAAGACCCTGCAAGCCATGTGGTATGGCCAAAAATAAATTCTTTAATTTAAAAAATAAAATAAAAGTCAAGGCAGATTAGGAGTATGGGGTTAACAGATAGAAACTATTATACATAAAATAGATCTGCAACAAGGATTTACTGTGAGGCATAGAGAATTAAATTCAATATCTTTTAATAACCTGTAATGGAATATAATCTGCAAGAAAATAAAATGTGGGGAAAAAATAAAACATTTGGGGCAAAAGTTTTAAAAGTAATAAATAAAAGTAAAGGGCCAGGAGACTGGGATTTGTAGGGGAATGATTGTGTCAGAATACTAGGCTAAGGCATATCATCGCAGTTATATACAAAAGTTAGTTCCAAGCTTCCTGGCAGCAAGGCAGAAAGGGAAGCTCTTATTAGTTTCTGATGTGACCCACTACCAGGGTGTTGTTGTTTAGTCACTAAGTTATGTCCGATTCTTTGTGACCCCATGGACTGTAGCCAGCCAGGCTCCTCTGACCATGGGATTTCCTAGGCAAGCATACTGGAGTGGGTTGCCATTTCCTGCTCCAGGGTATCTTCCTGATCCGGGGATCAAACCTGAGTCTCCTGCACTGCAGATGGATTCTTTACTGCTAAGCCACTAGGGAAGCCCCCTCTACCAGGTACACCAAGATTTATAAACAGTGATGGTGCTCCAATGATTTTAGACTTTAGTTCCCTGACCAGGGATCAAACCCTTGTTCTCTGCATTGGAAGGACAGAGTCTTAACCACTGGCCTACCAGGGAAGTCCTCCAGTGATATTTTTAATTAAAAGATACTGTGAGGTTGGGGTCTGGTTCTTTTTCTTGAAGCCTAAGAGAGAATGTGAGTTTGGGTTTTTGTTGGTTTATTTTTTTAAAAATGTATTTCTCTAGATAGCTGACATCTGGCTTGGTACAGTCCATGGAATTCTCTAGGCCAGGATACTGGAGTGGGTAGCCTTTCCCTCCTCCAGGAGATCTTCCCAACCCAGGGATGGAACCCAGGTCTTCCACATTGCAGATAGATTCCTTTACCAGCTGAGCCACCAAGGAAGCCCTGGTATAGGTTTAGAGCTAGGAGATTCTATAGCAGGAGTCAAAAAACATTCTGTAAAGGCAGATCATAAATATTTTCGATTTTATGGGCAAAACAATAGTCAAAATACATAAACAAATGGGCTTGGCTGTATTCTCCAAAAATGTTATTTATGGCATCAATTTCCCCATCTATACAATGGGGATAAGACCCAGTTGGCATAGTTAATGTGAAACTGACATGAGAAGATACCTTAGTTTAACTGTAAAAAATTGAACGGAAACCTCCACTCAGGAGAGTTGGAAGACCAGAAGAGGGCGCTCTCGTGGCCTGCGACAATGGCGCCCAAGAGGAAAAAGGACTCCTTTCTGGCAAGGACACAGCCAATGAAAAACCACAGGCTCCTTGTTTACTAGGACCCTCCCAATTACACTGTACTGTAGCCCTCTTTTCCCCCCTCTATAAAAGCGGTCTCCTTCCCTTGCTAGACGGGGACTTGTACCTGGCCCGCCATGGTTGCAGACCTCTAATTGCAATTCTCTGCTGATCCTGAAGAAACATATCTTTAATGGAGAAATATCTGGCTGTTTCAGGTCAATGTAACAAATGCACTCAACTCCATAACTCTTTACCTCTCTTCCTTCAATATACTGCAGAGCCTACCTGCTCTGTTCCAATACAAATTTTAAAGAACAGGTCTCATTCATACTGAAAGGTAAATCACTAGTTAGAGAAAATACTGCATTTTAGATGCAGCCCAAGGACTGGATGAAAACCTTTTCTTGGTAGGGAAGGGAGGCCTCTTTCCCATCCCCTGAAATCAGACTGCTCATGTAGCTATCTCTAGTTTCTGGACTCTTGGGAAACCCTTCTCAAAGGCCTTTGGCCTTGTGTGCATGCGCTGTTGCTCAACTGTGTCTGACTCTTTGTGACCCCATGGACTCTGTCCATGGGATTCTCTAGGCAAGAATACTGGAGTGGGTCGCTACTTACTACTCCACCAAGGCCTTGAAGAGCCTCCATTCTGATAAAAATGCCCTTTAGCATTGCCAGCTAGCAGACCTGAACAAACCTGCTAGGCTTCAAGGTGTTACAGACATGTTTATGGCTGTTGAATTAGCCCCTGTGTCTGGCAGGGGCTTCCCACCTGGACAAGGTGGAGGAAACACCACTTCTCTAGACTTGCTTCTTTCATCTCAAAGTTGAAAATCATCCCCAAGGTGTTTTACCACCTGGATATCAGGGTTCTCCAAGGTCGTTTGACTCAGACCCAAGGACTTCAGGGACACCAGGAAGACTGTCTCCCTCTAAAAACCCTTCCCAGCCTGTACGTTGAGGGTTAATAGTCCTTACCCTGGGGGCCAGTGTTTCCCCTCCTGCACTGAGAGAGCAGATACCAAAGGAGAAGGACCAAGTGACTTCCATTTGCATTAAGAATGAAGGAACTGACTTGACAGCAGGCCTTTCCTGGGAGAATGAATATCAGGCAATGGCCAAACCGAATATAAAAAAAGTACTCTGAGCCACAACTGGTAGCAACTGGCACAGGAAGCCAGCCTACTATATACAAGTCAGGCTCGGAGGAAGTCAGACCACCATCTCCAGCAGCCAGTTTTGCGAGCCAAACCATAGTCCCTGCAAGGATCATCCCCCAGTGGCCAGGACTTAATGAATAACCGAGAACTTCCCTACTTTTTACCCCTGTTTCCAACTTAGGACTAACTAGGGAAAGCCAAACATGCGCCCTGCATCAGTTACATAGATTCTCCCACCTCTAGTTAGCCTACCTGTAGCTTCCCCTTGCCAGCAGTCTCCAAGCAGGGCACACCTGAGAGCTTTTTTTTTTTTTTCCACTATAAAGCTTTCTGACTCCTCTGACTGCCTTTGAGTCTCTGCCAAACAGAAGTAATTGTGGCTGACTCCCTTGATGTACTAAATTCTGAATAAATAAACTTCGCTTGTTCTAAAAAAAGAAAAAGGAAGTTAGAAAAGAAAAACAGAAAGAAAACAGGCAGAAGGGACTTCCCTGGTGGTGCAATGGATAATAATCCACCTGCCATTGCAGGGGACACGGGTTCAATTCCTGCTCTGGGAACATCCCACGTTCCGTGGAGCAGCTGAGCCCACGCGCTACAACCACTGAGCCTGAGTGCCACAGCTGATGAAGCCCAGGTGCCTAGAGCCTGCGCTCTGCAAGAAGAGCCACCGCAGTGAGAAGCCCCTGCTCGCAGCAGTTAGAGGAAGCCCTCACAAAGCAACGAAGACTCAGTGCAGCCAAAAATGAACAGATAAAATTACTTTAAAGAAAGAAAACAGGCAGCGGGCCAGATTTGCTGACCTCTGATCTAGAAGAATGGTACTGGGCTCATGACAAGATCCCAGTCACAGGTGGAAAAAGACAAAAGCTGAGAGTATTTTATTTAAACACAGAGAACTTACTGTGTGCTAGATATTATTCTGAACACTTTACAACTCTGAACTAATTTACCCTCATTGAAATCCTGAGAGGTGTGAACACTATGATGTTCCCATTTCACAGATGGGTTAACTGTTGAGAGAGGTTAAGTGATTTCCCCAAGGTCACACAGCAGCAGCTGGTGAGTGGCGGAGCCAGGCTTTGAATGCAGAGAATCTGTCAGTGTCCCTTCTGTCCTGTGCTGTTGATGGACAGGAGCTTTGCCTGCACCGAGAGCATCCTCATGACAGGGTCTAGGGTTCCTCCCTGTATCCCCAGTACTGGGACTCAGCAGGCTGCAGTCAGTAGCTACTGAGCAGACTAGAAATGGAGAACCATTAGGTGAGCAGGCCTACGGGGCTCACTTGGGCTCACTGTGTGCCTTGTGCCCACTGCAGGGGACCCGAAGGTGCCGGTGCTGTACCAGGTGGAGCGGACGCGGACAGGGGCAAGCTTCTCGGTGCGCTTCGTGAAGGCCGTGCAACATGGCAGGCCCATCTTCATCTGCCAGGCCTCCTTCCAGAAGGCCCAGCCCAGCCCCGTGCAGCACCAGTTCCCCATGCCTGCTGTGCCCCCGCCGGGGGAGCTGCTTAGCCACGAGGCCCTCCTTGACCGGTGTTTAAGGTGAGAGACCTGGAGGCCCCAGGACGTGTTCAAACTGCAGTTGCCGCCCGTTGGCAGGTCACGGGGTCCCTCAGTGGATCCCAACTAGCATTTTAAAAAGCTAGACTGGGGCTTGGGGGAGTGGAAGGGAGGGAATATAGGTATACTTACAGCTGATTTGAAACCGTTTGGTGTCATTTCAGGGGCTCTGAAGAGCTACGGTACCATAGTCCTTTATGGCTCAGCACAGAAAATAATTCAGCAAGAGGCAAAGTGATTGATAAGTGATTTTTAGAATAGGATGCTTGTGAGGCTTGTAAGTGGGCGGGAGAGAGATGCAGCGCCCTGAGAACTTACTGGGCTACAGTTTTATAATCGCAGGAAAAGTGGGGAGGAGGAGAAGAACGTCTTTATCTTTCTTATTATTATTATTATTTTTTAATTGTAACAAATTCAAGAAAGACTTTTTTCTTTACATTATTGTGTTGGTTTTGCCACATTGGAATGAATCTGCCATGGATGTACATGTGTTCCCCTTCCAGAATCCCCCTCCCACCTCCCTCCCGATTCCATCCCTGTGGGTCATCCCAGTGCACCAGCCCTGAGCACCCTGTATCATGCATCAAACCTGGGTTGGTGATTCATTTCACATATAATAATTTACATGTTTCCATGCCATTCTCCCATATCATCCTGCCCTCACCCTCTCCCATAGAGTGCAAAAGACTGTTCTATACATGTGCGTCTCTTTTGCTGTCTTGCATACAGGGTTATCGTTACCATCTTTCTAAATTCCATATATGTGTATTAGTATACTGTATTGTTTTTCCTTCTGGCTTACTTCACTCTGTATAATAGGCTCCAGTTTCATCCACCTCATTAGAACTGATTCAAATGTATTCTTTTTAATAGCTGAGTAATATTCCATTGTGTATATGTACCACAGCTTCCTTATCCATTCGTCTGCTGATGGACATCTAGGTTGCTTCCATGTCCTGGCTATTGTAAACGGTGTGGCGATGAACATTGGGGTACACGTGTCTCTTTCAATTCTAGTTTCCTCAGTGTGTATGCCCAGCAGTAGGATTGCTGGATCATATGGCAGTTCTATTTCCAGTTTTTTAAGGAATCTCCACACTGTTCTCCATAGTGGCTGTACTAGTTTGCATTCCCACCAACAGTGTAATAGGCTTCCCTTTTCTCCACATCCTCTCCAGCATTTATTGCTTGTAGACTTTTGGATGGCAGCCATTCTGACTGGTGTGAAATGGTACCTCATTGTGGTTTTGATTTGCATTTCTCTGATAATGAGTGATGTTGAGCATCTTTTCATGTGTTTGTTAGCCATTTGTATACTGGGAAAACTGGTGAACCACTTGTAAAAGAATGAAACTAGAACACTTTCTAACACCATACACAAAAATAAACTCAAAATGGATTAAAGATCTAAACGTAAGACCAGAAACTATAAAACTCCTAGAGGAAAACATAGGCAAAACACTCTCTGACATAAACCAAAGCAGGATCCTCTATGACCCACCTCCCAGAATATTGGAAATAAAAGCAAAAATAAACAAATGGGACCTAATTAAAATTAAAAAGCTTCTTCACAACAAAGGAAACTAAAAGCAAGGTGAAAAGGCAGCCTTCAGAATGTGAGAAAATCATAGCAAGTGAAGCAATGGACAATTAATCTCAAAAATATACAAGCAATTCCTGCAGCTCAATTCCAGAAAAATAAACAACTCAATCAAAAAGTGGGCCAAAGAATTAGACAGACACTTCTCCAAAGAAGACATACAAACGTCTTTGTCTTTCTTGAGTAGTCTCCGTGCTTCCAACATCAGCTCCTCCTCCAGGTTGAGCAGGGAAGTTTTCTTGTCCCTCCGTGGTCAAGCTAGGCCCACAAATGACTGCTTTTCATCTGTGCACAGAGTACGTCCCCGGGACATGAAGTTACTGAGCTCACTGGGCAGGTGTTGGTCTCATTGCTTTGGGGGCAGGTCTCAGGCTTCCGTTGCACGGCTTTGTTGCTAAGCAAACCTGCTTTCTTGAGTAATCATTGACTTACCAGGGTTTCCCATACTTTTTCTACTTAACAATCCGTTAGTGCTTAGTTGCGAGGGGCTCAGTCATGTCTGACTCTTTGCAACCTCATGGACTGTAGCCTGCCAGGCTCCTCTGTCCATGGGGATTCTCCAGGCAAGAATACTGGAGTGGGTTGCCATGCCCTCCTCCAGGGGATCTTCCCAACCCACGGATCGATCCCTAGTCTTCTGCATTGCAGACAGATTCTTTACCAGCTAAGCCATCAGGGAAGCCCATGAATACTGGAGTGGGTAGACTATCCCTTCTCCAGGGGATCTTCCTGACCCAGAAATTGAACCAGGGTCTTCTGCATTGCAGGTGGATTTGTTACCAGCTGAGCTACCAGGGAAGCCCACAGTCCCTTAGTGGGATTCACTATTTAATCACCTGTTTTGTCCCATAACTCTGTCCCTATCAGATACATGTTGTTGTACAGCAGAAACTAACATGACATTGTAAAGCAGTTATCTTCCAATTAAAAAAGAAAGTGCCTGGGGCTTCCCTGGTGGTTCAGTGGGTAAGACTTCTGCTGCCAGTGCAGGGAGCCTGGGTTCAATCCCCACTTGGGGGACTAGATCCCTCCCACATACCACAATGAAAAGATCCCGAGTACCGAAAAGATCAAAGAACTCCCCTACCACAACTAAGACACAGCACAGCTAAATAAAACTAAATAGATAAATATTAAGGGAAAAAAGAAAGCTAGACTGGTGTGGTGCTGGTGGGCTGCAGGGCACATGATCAGCTCATGTGCAGGTCTCTGATTGACTGATGGTCACGTAACAGTGCAGTGAGCCTTATCAGTCCCTAGGTTCCAGGAGGCCCAGGGCTATGTGGTCATGGTCATCAGTAGTTAACAGCTTCCATTTTGTGGGGAGTTTTCACAGCTGTAAAACAACTCAGGAAATGTGCAGCAAATGCTGGTTACCTGCGTACCTCAGAGAGGAGTGAAAGTCAAGGAAGTGGAGGAAGACCTGTCCCCGGAAGGCCCCACAGGGTCCAGCTCAATTACAGTTCCCACCTTTCTTTCAACACTCTTCAGTCTTGAGGAGAACACGTTTTGAACAAGAAAAGGAATAAAGGTTCAGATATGGAGGTTAATCATAAACTCAGAGGTGCCCACAGGTTCCTTCTCGGTTACAGATTCCTACCAGGGCTCCATTTCTCTCGGTGCCCACCTGCTGTGTAGCTTTGCCCAACTCTCTAGCCTCTCAGAACCCCGCTTCTTCATATGAAAAATAGGGGTCATTGTTTCTGCCCTGCCTGCTTCACAGCTGAGTGGTAAGGAGAGCTCCACTGCCTAATGCCTCGTGCAGGGGAGTCAGCCCAGTGTGAAGGAGCGGATGTGTGTCCGAACCTGGGAAAGGCCTGGGCTCAGATCTGGACTCTATCCTGCCTGCTCTCTGAGTCTGGCAAGTTGCTTTCCCACTCTGAGCTTGTGATCAGTTATAAAATCCATCGGAATCCCTACTTCATCAGGCTGCTGTGGGGATGACAGAGGTAAGTGATAACAAGGCGCTCAGTGAGCGCTCAGTAAATTGTCGTTATGCCACTCTTGACAGAGAGGAATAAACATGGAGCCTGGTGTGTGGTCAGGGCAAAATTTTTGAGAAGGAGGCCTGGGTTCGATCCCTGGGTCGGGAAGATCCTCTGGAGAAGGGAACGGCTACCCACTCCAGTATTCTGGCCTGGAGAATTCCGTGGACTGTACAGCCCATGGGGTTGCAAAGAGTTGGGCATGACTGAGCGACTTTCACTTTCTTTCTCCCTGGCGGCCCAGTAGTTAACTTTCATGACAGGGGGCTTGGGGTTCAGTCCCTGTTCGGGGAATTAAGATCCCACATGCCGCGGACAAAAATAAATAAAAAACTTTGAGAATGAAAGGAGGACATTGTTCTTAAAGGCCCCTGAATCTAGAACTGTGTCTCCCATAAGAAAACCACTACCCACAGGGTGCTGTATTGAGTTTATTAACATTAAACAGAGTTAATTCAGATCTGTTCCTCGGTCACACTGGCCGCATATCAAGCCCTCAGCAGCCCCATGTGGCTAGTGGCCACCACAGTGGACCAGAACGTCCCATCATCACAGAAGGTTCTATCGGAGGGAAATGGAAATACTGGGGAAGAGCGCTAGGGGCACAAGGGGTGGTAGTCCCTGCAGCGAAGGGGCTTCCCTGGAAATGGGCTCCTTGCCCCAGGAGAGTGTCCCCAGTGGCTCAGGTTAGGTAAGTCAGCCCAAGTAGGGCAGCCTGTTTCCCGAGGGTTAGAATAGAGAAACGGTTAAGAGTGGGAACCGAGGAGGAGCCTGACCGCCTGGGTCTAATTCCCGCCCCCATGCACCTCCTGAGCTGGCTTTCTGCACCCTCTGTGTGTTCCACGTCTCACAGGGCAGGGGTGATAGCATCTGAGTTCATGAGTGTGAACTGCCTGGAGCTGGGCGCATTGCAGGGTACCCCATGGCTCGATGATGTGTTGGCTTTACACACATTATCTTGTCTCCTCCGCAGTGTTAACCATGAGGTAGGTGACTGTCATCATCCACATTTTGCAGATGGGAAAAAACGCTGATGATGACTAACTTGCAGCAGGCCACAGGGCTCCTCAGTGGCAAAGAAGGGATGCAGATACTGTCCTATCCTGCCTGCTGGAGGGGAGGGGAGGTCTGGGGGTGTCAGGAGTTCCTTTGGAGGAACGAGCGGGGTCAGAAGAGGCAGCTCAGACAGGCTCCCCATCTTCCGGGGTCTCCCCACCCCTCTCCCCTTTACTTTCAGGAACCCGAAGCTCCAGAAGTACCAAGTGGGGCTGAACCGAATTGCTGCCGAGGAGGTGCCCATTGAGATTAAGCTGGTAAACCCACCCACTCCAGGCCAGCTTAAGAACATGGAGCCCAAACAGATGTTCTGGGTGCGAGCCCGGGGCTATATTGGTAAGCGGACCCCATGGCCTGAAAGGAAACTCTCCGGGCGTCTAGACCTGCACCTCCTCTGCCCTGGGTGGCCTTGGGCATGGTACTCCCACACTGTGGGCCCATTTCCTTATCTGAGTGACAGAGAAGTGAGCTCAGCCTTCTGCAAGGGGAGAGTGGGGAGGCGACTGGAATCCTCATGTGGGCCCTGCCTGGGGAAGGCAAGCCACCTGGCCGAGATTCTTCTCCAGGTCCCCTGCTAAGCATAACGTGCCTTTGTGCAAAGCTGGAAGAAGACACTTTCAAGGTCCAGGGTGGGAGACGGGGGAGGATTTCAGTCCTCACGCACCCCTGCCCTCCTCCAGTCTCTATTCCCTTGTCCTCCTTCACACACACACACCACACGCCCCCTTGGGCCCAGTGCCCTTGTGAAGAGTCTGCACATCTGTGCACGGCAGCCCCTTTCTCCCTACCTCCCTGCAGGTCCTGAGCTGTAAAGCCCAGGAGCCCAGGGCTGATGGGACTGGAACCTGTTGCAGGCGAGGGCGACATGAAGATGCACTGCTGCGTGGCGGCCTATATCTCGGACTATGCCTTCCTGGGCACAGCAATGCTGCCCCACCACTGGCGGTACAAGGTGGGCTTCATGGTCTCCTTGGACCACTCCATGTGGTTCCACGCCCCTTTCCGAGCTGACCACTGGATGCTCTATGAGTGTGAGAGTTCCTGGGCTGGTGAGTGTTGGGGTCACGGGGGACGAGGGCACTGACCTTGGCATCTTTGGTGGGGAGGGCAGGGAGCCCACTTTCTTGGGTGATGCTGCCCCACCCACTTTCTGTGAAACACAGCACAGATCACTTCCTCTCCTGCTTCCCGAGGCTGAGGCATCCTTGTCTTCAAAATGACAGGGTGCGGCCTGAAGACAGGACACCCGCTCAGCTCTTCAATTCTGTAACATGCTGGGGACATGATTCACTTTATCTGAGGCTCAGTGCTAGTCCCAGAATCACTTTAGATTCTCTGTGTGATGCTGGGCAAGTCCCATCTCTGCTCTGTGTCTGTTTCCTTATCTACACAAATAAGGTTGCACCAGAGCAGAGGGTTCCAAAGCTGGGGGCCTATTCTTCCACCTCTCGGGAGAGCTTTCTCAAAACATTCCCAGATTTGGTCCCCAAGATTCTGACTGCAGGGCTTGGATGAGAAAGTATTTTTATGAAGATTCCCTAAGTAATTCTGACAGCCTGGCTGGGGGTTGGGGCCCTCAGCAGTGTAGGGGCCCCACTGCTTGGACCCTTATATTGTAAAGCAAGAAACCCAGACTTGTTCATAGGTGCCTGGTCTCAGAGCCCTGGGTTCCTTTCCAAGGAAGTGCATTTCAAACGAAGAGAAGCCTTGTTTTGTGAAACAGGGACAAAACTTAAGGGACTCTTTATAGGGAAGAGGGACTCTTAAGAACCAACAGCATCATAGCACAGAAACAGCCTACCTTGATGGTAGGTCTCTTGGGTTCAGCTTTGACCTGATCCTTAAGGCCAAGTTCCTGAGCCTCTCTGGGCTTCAGTGTCATCATCTGGAACACAGGACAGGGCCTGCTTTACTTGGCCACCTTCTCATGCTGGCCTGTACTGCGTTTAAAAGGGACTAGCAGTTCCCTTCTTAAACCTCAGACTCCAGCCCTGAGTAGCAAGGGAGAATCTCCACGTGGGGAGGGGAGTGCCTAGGCTCCTCGTGGCTTCATATCCTCTCCTCTGGGCCCCTTTGTCCCTGTGACTGTGGAAGGTTTTTTTTTTTTAATATGAATGACCGGCCTGGAGGGCTGGGCTTATTAGAAAGGGAACTGATGAGTTTCCTTACACAAGTGGCCAGAGGTTGAGCAGATCCATCTAGCTGAACTACTGAACCAGACTGTTCTCAAAACTTCTCCCCTTGGGATTTTTTTTTTTTTTTGAGGAAGTCAGCAGATACATGAAAGTGTTTTTAAACCATCAAGTGGGGCTCCCTTTGGAGGAGTTACACCCTTGATCAACCATAACAGGCTCCTAAAGGGGACCTTGGAGATTGGAAGTGAGCACACCACCAAGCGTGGCTCTGGCCTGGGGCGGCCCAACCCGACTTGCACCTCTTGCAAGGACTGCATTTGGCTGGACAGCAGGAGACAGAGGCCACTGAGACTCTTCTCTTCATCCGCAGGTGGCTCCCGGGGCCTGGTTCACGGGCGGCTGTGGCGTCAGGACGGGGTCCTGGCTGTGTCCTGTGCCCAGGAGGGCGTGATCCGAGTTAAGCCCCGGGACTCAAAGAGCAAGCTGTAGCCAGAGGTGCCAGCTGGGCCTGGGGCTTCAAGGATCTCCCTTCTCCCCCTACTCCTGAGGCAGGATTACCATCCAGGGCTGGGCCTTCTGTCTGGGACATCCAATAAAGAGACTCAAACCACTGGAGCTGCTGCCCTTTAATCCCCCGGGCCAGGACCGAAGCCCTCCCTCCAGCCATCAGCTCCAGGGCCAGAGTCCTTGGCCCTTCAGCCAGGCCGGCCTGTGGGTCCAAGGAAGACAGACCATCAACCCTGACCTGGGTCATGGCCCCCAGGTATTCATAAGCTGGAGAGGCAGCATCAGACTTTCTCCCTGCACCATCCCAGCTTGTCCTGAGCTCAGCTCAACAGAAGAAGCACGTTTCCTTGGTTTGCTGCAAATTCTATGTGGACCTTCTAGGGGTTCCCAGCATCCCAGGGAGCCTCTCAGCAGCTGTTCGTGTCCTCATCCGCCCCCAACCCCCCCATCCTGGACCGATGCCTCTCCCACAATGGCCTTAAGTCTAGGTGACGCTAGTCCAGCACCTCCTTGATGAGTAACTCTTTAAGACTGGGGGGTGGCGTGGGGGTCAGGCCTGCCTCCTGCAGGGCCTGGAGCCGGGCCTCAGAGTGGCGTTTGTCCAGGCCCAGGCGCCAGGAGAGTCGCACGTGGGCCTCCAGAAAGGGAGCCAGCAAAGGGTGCGGGCTCTCGGCCCCCAGCAACTGCAAGGCCCTCTCACAGCAGGCCCGGGCCTCCCCGGGGTCCTCCAGCTCCTGGTGGCACACGGCCAGCCCCGCCAGGGTCAGCAGACGTCGGTCTGGGCCACAGGGGATGCCCAGCTGGGCCTGTAGCTGCCAGGCGTTGGCCCAGAGCGCCAGGGCCTCACGGTAGAGGCCAGTGCAGGTGAGGCTCTGCGCCCGCCGCAGCTCGGGCAGCACGAAGAAGTCCTGCAGGTCTGCGGCCTGCCGTAGCTCTGGCACAGCCTGGAGGTGGCCCAGAAACTGCTCGAAGGCCCGGCTGCGGCGGGCGATGGTCTCGGCAGTAAAGTTCCGGCGTAGGCGCTTGCGGGGAAAGGAGATGCCAGCCATGGGGCCCCGGAACTGCCGCTGCAGGTTTCGGCGCAACTGCTCGAAGTCCGAGTAGCGGCGGGAGATCTGGGCCGGCTGGCTATCCGGTGGCCCCGGGCTCATCACGGCGAGGGTGTAGAGCTGCAGGGAGGGCGGGGGTCAGGGAGGAGGCAGGGGGTCCCCGGGCCCCTTCCCTCCCTGACCCCCCCCCACTTCCAACTCTCTTCCCCTGCCCCTTCCCTTCACCCTGGAGATTGACCCTGGAGGGTGGGAGCTGCCCAGGCTGCAGCCGGGGAGCTCAGTCTCATCTTACCTGAGGCTCGTCTGAAATGACCCAGGCCCAAGGCAGCACAGGGAGGAAAAGACAGAGATGAGCTTCAGCACCTGGATGGCTGCACCCCTCACCCCTTCCAGGGAGTGTGTGCTAAGTCGCTTCAGTCGTGTCCGATTCTCCGCAACCCTATGGACTGTAGCCCACCAGGCTCCATTGTCCAGGGGATTCTCCAGGCAAGAATACTGGAGTGGGTTGCTATTCCCTTCTCCAAGGGATCTTCCCCACCCAGGGATCGAACCCAGGTCTCTTATGTCTCCTGCCTTGGCAGGCGGGTTCTTTACCACTAGTGCCACCTGGGGAGCCCCTCCCATTGGGAATGAGCTCTTCTGACAGCCCCTCTGGAAAACCAGCCGTGTATTGAAACCCAGGCCCATCTCCAGGCCAACCTTTAGGACCAGCTTGGAGCTCTCTTCCATTCTGGACACATGGCTGGGTTATTCCAATCCAGACCCTCAACACAGCTCTTCAGACAGCCCTAGTAGTGACCAGTGTGAAAAGCACACTGGACTGGGGCCCAAGTTCTACCCTTGGGTCAGATGCCCCCTCACTGGGGTCAGGCAGGGTTGTCCCCTGCTTGGGTCCATGTCCACTCTGGTGAATGGAGCGCTGGCCCAGCTCCCTGCTCACTCAGGAGAGGGACGTGCACAAACGTCGGTCCCCCGGATATTTAGGTGGCAAGTACTGGAGTGAATAACACTTGCATAGAGGCAGGAGGTGATACCCCTCTCATTCTCTGTGAATCTTTCTGACTACAAATTGAGAAGCTCTCAGTTGGTTCACAAAAGCCTTCTCCAACACTTCTCAGCTCCATTTTTAGGAAAGAGCCAGAAAGAGAATCTGTCAGCGCCGCCTTCAGGCAGCAGCATCCAGCCAGGCTTTAATGACACTTTCACTGCTTTTATTTTTATGGTTATCTTCTCTTTATGGTGAGTGAGTCAGGCTTCCCATACACAGTTGTGTTGTAAAGTTGTCTTTTAAAGTTATTTTAAAAAATAGGTTTATTTGAAGAAAAATGATAAACACCAAATGGTAAAAGTAGCATTTAGATAGGACAAAAATTGTGAGGGTGATGGAGGTTTGGGAAACGCTGAATAAGATGGCCACTAAGCTTCCCACCAGGTCTGAGAACCCAAATATGGCTTAATCTATAATAATGCTGAGCTAACAGGTCTAAAAAGGGGATTAGCAAGCGTTAGATGTTAAAAAGAATCGTTCACAACTGAGCATGCGCGCGCACACACACACACACACACACACACACACACACACACACATATATGTTGAAACTCTACTAATACCAAACCCAGATTTTACACACACACACACACACACATGTTGAAACTCTACTAATACCAAACCCAGATTTTACTCTCAAATCTGTTCTGTGACACTGCCAATACTGTAGCCACCCCTGCTCAGTCAGCTTTGCCTGCTCATTCAGGAGGATTCAGTCTACATTAGTATTCAGGATTAGAAAGTTTAACAATCAAGAAACTTGGTTTACTCTAGTTCAACTCTGCATTCCCAAAGCATTACGTATTGACTGTAAAGCTTTTGTTTTTTCTTTAAAGGGACAGTTAATAATATACCAGGGAACCAATTTTCTGCAGAACACATTTCAGGAAGTCCTCATCTATAGTGATCCCTTATGCTCATCTAGCTTTTAGTTTCATTTGTAGTTTTGGACAAAAATCCATTTTAGACCCATTGCCTAATCCTTCTGCTGTCTACGTGACAGGTAATAATGAGGATCATTAACTGAGCACTGCGATGCATCCATGCGCGGTGCTGAGTTCCTCACAGCCACTATTTCACCATCACAACCTCACTGCAAGGAAGGTGTCCGTACCTCTGTCAGTTCAGGAAGCAGGCTCCCAGAAAAGTCAAAGGGCTTGAAGACCTCTTCTATGTCACACAGCTGGTAAATGGCCCAGCTGGGACTCAAACCCAGTTCCAAAGCCTGTGTTCTTAACCTCCAGATGTTGAAGCAGGATTTGTTGCCTATAGTCAGTCTGACTCTTTGTGACCCCATGGACTGTAGCCTGAGAGGCTCCTGATTCCGTGGGATTCTCCCAGGCCTGGCCCAGGCCAGGCTTGGCTCTGTCTTGTCATTCTCTTCTCAGAGCTGCTCCCAACTCCACGTCTCTCAGCTGCTCCTTGCGCCCCCTTCCTGTGCATGACCCCCAGCCAGGACTTCTGCCACCCAAGACTCGATTATCAGAGTCAATCCCCGCTGAAACTGGAGCAGCTGCCCCGTGGGCGTGGCCCTTTTTTCACTGAGAGCCTCAGAGAGGGGTGGAGAAGTCCAGATGTGGGACAGGGCTCCAGGCCCCCTGCCTGCTGAGTCAGAAATGGAGGAGGGTGGGGAAGAGGAGGGAAGTGAGAGGCATGGAGCTGCTGCTGCCACAACCAGCCAGGTTAGGCTGGGTTTCAGGACCAGGCCAACCGCATCTTCCAAGTGTTTCTCCTTTATACAGTCAGGAAATGAGCCTGCACCCCACCAACCCCCCCCAATTGATCTTTACCCCAATCTACCAATTCCCTGGCGAAGGAAATGGCAACCCACTCCAGTATCCTCGCCTGGAAAATCCCATGGAGCCTGCAAAGAGTCGGACACAACTGAACACACACACCAATCCCCTAAATCCAGTCCTTTGGACAAGCTTATTCTGTACAGGTGTGGGTGCTGGAGAACTGACTCTTCTGGGTTGCAAAGAGGCCGCAACAGGCCCTAGATGCCTGACATTTTCAACCCAAAGTAAAATAGTAATAACAGAACTACCATTTTATCGAGCACTTCAAGATGCCAGGCACAATGCTAAGGGCTTTCTGTGCACTGTCTCATTTAACTCCTGCATTATCCCCATTGTTCAGGCGAGGAAACAGGTTAGTCAAGGTTTCACAACTCACCTGAAGTCAAACAACTGGTAATAATTGGGATCTGAATCAAGATCTGGATCTCAAACCCATTTTTCCAACCAACGCTAACTTGGTCTCAAGTCTGACTCAGATAATATTCTTCCCTGTGTATTTTGCATCTTGTGACAGTTTGCAAAAGTCTGGGGGGCAGAGGACATGCACAGTAGTTCTTAGTCTCAAAACCGGGATAGGATAGGTTCATTTACCTGATGATCTGCTCAAGTTACAGCCCTTTTCGGCCTCAGTTTCCCCATCTGTCAAATGGGGCAGCCATTTATAACTACACATCCAGATCACCCAGGATGCTGAAGTTTCCCCTACTTTCTCTAAGCCAGGGTCTTCTAAAACTCACAGCCCAGGGTCCTGGACCCTCACTCACCACGTACTTGGAGGGCGGGTCCTTAACCACGGTGGCATTGGTGACCTCAAAGAGCAGCCGCTGGGGTACCAGGGTGTTCCTGGACTTCTTCCAGAAATCTTGCAACTGCCGAGTCAGGAGCTGACTGCCCCGCTGCACATCAGGTGGGGGACTCCGCTCCGCTAGAGCACAGGATGGGCCTGGGGCCAGGTTTGACGTAAATTAGGTGCCCTGACCTCATTCATCCTCCTCCCAACGAATGACAAAGGCTTTATCCCTATCTGACATAAATGGAAAGGGAGGGCCAGAAAGGGCCCCAGAGCCAAACACCTGCCGGGCAGACAGTAGGCGTTAAAAAAACATCTCCACCCCCGAAACATCCCTAGCACAGTACTACCGTTTGTATCCCAGACTACATTTCACGCCCTAGACAACCCTGAGATGGGAGTGATTTGACACAAGAGAACTTGGCCCAGAGAGGTGTTGTGACTCTATCAAGGTCACACAGCCAAGAGGCAGCTGGACGCACTTAAAAGAACTGTCAGGAGTTTCGGCTGGATCAACTCGGGAACGCGGCCGGGGCGGAGGCCTAACCGAGCCCAGGGTTCCCGCCTCCATCCTCCCGCACTCGCCTGCGTCTTCTCCCGCCACCCGGTCGCCAGCGGACAGCGGGTCGGGGTCAACGTCGTCGTCGTCCTCGCCGTCCTCCTCGTCGTCGTCCTCGGCGCTGGTGAAGCTCAGGGTGCCGCTGAGACGGGACGACAGGCCCTCGGCATCGTCGTCCTCCAGTTCCGAGCTCTCCGGGAACTGCTCGGCCTCGGGGCCGGCCGCCGCCTCCCCGGGGCCGTCGCCGGCCAGGGCGTGCCGCAGCCGGTGCAGGAGCCGCGAGGCCATGGCACCCCGGGGGGAGCGCGCGACGCCGGGTCGCGGGCCCGGGCGGGAGGCGGACCCCGGCCCCGCGCCGGGCGGGGCCCGAGGCGGGGCGCCGTGGAGGTCCCGCCCCTGCCCGGTGGCGGCTCTGCCTCCTGCGCCCCGCGGCGCACTCCGGGGCGTCCCGCTCCCCAGTGCAGCTCCCGGAGGCTGGCCGAGGCCGACCGGGTTCCACCGACCCGGCCCAGTCCGCTCCGAGCGCCGCTCGGGCCCCTTCCTGCCGCTGGCCCGCCTCCCGCCCCGCCCGCTCCCGGAGCCGCCCGGGAATCCCGGGCCCTGCGCTCCAGGAGGGCTGTGGGAATCCTGGGTAGGCCAGGCCTCCTCCGGGATCGTCCCCAATCCGGAGGGGCCTACGCCCTCCTTGAATCCGCCCCCACCTCCCGGAGACCCAGGCTGGCCGCAGACTGTCCTCTCATTTCCACCCAGCACTCTTTAACTTTCCAAAGTCACCGCGCGGCAGTCCGAAACCCATCTCTCCTGGGAGGAAACCGAGGCCAAGACAAGCCGTGTGATCTGAGATGGAATCCAACCGCGAGTGGCCTAGGTTTTCTCATAGATAACTGAAGCACGCATTTTGCAGCTCTCCGAAAGGATCCTAGTCCAGGGCTTAGGTCAGAGCTAACAGAATCAGCAGTTACACAATGATTATTGTTTCTCCAGTGTTCACAGGCTCTTACAATCTCATTTGAGCCCGCCTCACACATAGCACATTGTGGGCATCCCTGTAGCTCAGTCAGTGAAGAGTCTGCCTGTAGCGCAGGAGATCCGGGTTCGATCCCTGAGTCAGGAAGATCCCCTGGAGAAGGAAATGGCAACCCACTCCAGTATTCTTGCCTGGAAAATCCCACGGACAGGGGAGCCTGGCGGGCTACAGTCCAAGAGTCTTTGTGACTAAACCAAACCACGCATAGCACATAGACAAAAGAGGAAACTGAGGCCCAGAGAGGCTGAGTTATTTGCCTGAAGTCACACGCCTTGCCAAAGGTTTCTGAGTGGGGCCTTGCAGCCCAGGTCTCCTGAGTTCCACATCCTGTTTTTTATCTCACGATGTCAGTTGCAATCTCAGCAATTCCTCTAATGAGCTGTGCTTTTATCTTTTATCCAGAAGGCAGCTGTAGGTCAAGAATTTATTGTCCCTTCCTGTCAGAAGGCCTAGCTATCAGTCCCTAGCCTGGCAGATATTGCTAGTTATTTCATATGATCAGATAAAATCTCTGATGGTAGCTCCTCCTTCTTTATTTTTTTTTTTTTAATTTAACTTTTGGCTGTGCTGGGGCTTCGTTGTTTTGCCTGGCCTTCTCTAGTTGTGGCAAGTAGGGGCTATTCCTCGTTTCATTGCGGTTCACAGGCTTCTCATTGCAGTGGCTCCAGGCACCTGGGCTTCAGCAGTTGCAACACTTGGGCTTGGAAGTTGCGGCTCGTGGGCTCTGGAGCAAGGGCTCAGTAGTAGTGGAGCATGGGCTTAGCTGCTCTGCAGCATGTGGGATCTTCCCAGACTAGGGATTGAACCCATGTCCCCTGCATTGGCAGGAAGATTGTTATCCTCCACACCACCAGGGAAGTCCACTCCTGTCCTTTTTAGATGGTGCAGGAGAGAGGGGTGGGGGAATGGCTTTGAATGGAACACACACTCCCTGACCTCCCTCTGTGCAGAAGAGGCTCTCATTTCCTGACGTTCCACGATATCCTCCACCCGGCTCTAGGCACTTGAAAAGGGGTCATATCTAACCCTCACAACCTCCTGGGGAACAGGAATGGACAAGAATGGTCCGTTTTCAAGACAAAGAAACCAAGGGACTTCACTCCTGGTCCAGTGGCTACGACTCTGCGATCCCAGTGCAGGGGCCCCAAGTTCAATCCCTGGTCAGGGAACTGGATCCCACATGCTGCAACTAAGAGTTCACAGGCCACAACTAAAGATCCTGCATGCCTCAATGAAGATAGAACATTCCACATGCCTCAACTAAGACCTGGCACAGCCAAAAAAGTAAATATTTAAAGAAAAAAACCTACATGTGCAAGGACTTGGAGGGCTATAAAGGGTGGTGTCTGGAGCTGCATTTTAGCTTGAACCAGAGCAGAACCACATGCAAGGTGGGGAATGAGAATGGAAGGGTCAGTAGGACCTTGCTTGGCTGCACTGAGTTTGGACCTTATCTATTTCCCTGAATAAATTAAAGAGCAAACTGATGAACAAAGGGTTGCTGGGAGTTCTATACTCTCTATACTCTGTTCCTAAAGGATCAAGTGGTTCCAATGTTTGTGTCTAAACAGGCACCCCCTGGAGAGCATCGCCCCTTGGCCCTGGGCCTGGTTGGTGGAGGCCTTATTTAGCCTGGCCTGGCTCCGCAGAGCTTTCCTTGGGAATATCTATGTAGGGCAAGAAGGCAGCCCAGCTGCCACTGTCCGTCTGCCTTCCTTGGTGTCCAGCCCCCTTTCCCTGGCCCCAAACCCTGTGTTTAATCATCGTCATGCTCTTTCTGTTACTTGATGAGAGTCCATGAATGTTGCCCATCCCAACACCCTGGTGGACCCCGTGGATTCTCAGGGTGGTCTCCCTTCGGATTTGACTTGATCCACCCACCCCTTCACTCCAGAAGCTCAGCTGAGCTCCTCCAGACTTCTTCCCCAAGCTCCAGCAAAGGGCCAGCTGTCCCTGCATTTACTTAGAGAAACCTCCCCTGGTCCCCCTCGCCCCCTAAAAAAGTGATTCCGCAAACCTCCTTTCCTGGACAAGGTAAGCTTGAGAGAAGAATCTGCTTTCAATGTTTCTTTCTCTTCCAAGTGCACACCCCGTTTCCTGGACCCCTCTATTCATTTTTCCTTCCAGACATGTCTCTGGAGCACCGTCTGCCCCAACTTCCCCTCAGTCAGGATGAATAAGAATCCCCGATGTGACTATAGAGCTTTATGATTTACAAAGCTCCCCAGTAAAAAGGGGAATAACCATAGCTGCTACCTCACAGAATGAGTATTGGGTGAGATCAGATGATTCAAATGCTCAGCACATGTGCAGCACGTCGCAGAGGTTCAGTAACTGTGGCTGTCAATTTCCTCTCCTCCTATCCCGTCCCCCTCTGGACTCTGATTCAAAGACAAAACACTCCACTTGCAAAGCACTGACTTTAAGTAGTTGGCACAAGCCCGGTGACTTAAACCTGGGCTCCCGTTTACCATGGTTTCTCTGGAGGGAGGTTATTACTGTCCCCATCTCACACACAAAGAAACTGAATCTGAGTGGCATTGCCACCTGCCCACGTGTACACAGCTTGTAGAGATAGGACTTGGATCTTGGGTTTTGGACGTTAAGGCTTGTGCTCTTCCACGCTACTATGCTGCCTCACTTTCCTCTATCCTGATCTTCCTCACCCACCTTGGAGCAAGTGTGCTTCTTGGGGGCGGGGTGCGGAGTGTGCGGGCTCACTAGGAGCCGCAGAGCAGGGCGGGTTCTCCTCACAAGAATCTAGGACGTCAAGGCCCGCCACCTGCTCGGAGGCTTAAATTTCTCTGCAAGGGCCCTTGGCTAAATTAGGTAATGGGCTAGGACTCTGGGAGGGGGTGGCTCGCTGACCCCAGGATCTGATTGGCCAGGGCATTGGTCCTGGGGAGCAGGGAGGTGGGAGGAGAGGGTGCTCCTACAAATTCAAGGGGCTAGAGTGGGCCAGGGCATCTTTGGGTGGTGGAGTACGGAGGAGGTGACCTGCAGCGGAGGAGTCCAGGTTGACAAGCAAAATGGTAAGGACCAGAAGGGACTTTCTCTCTGCCCTCGCTGGAGCTCTTCTGGGCATCTTTCAGATCCGGGTGCATGGTGGTGCAGTCACTTGGATATTTGAAGATAGAATCTGAAGACTCCTGGAACCCCGGTGTCTGGGAGGAAGGCTGGAAGAGGGCCTTGGACTTGTCTTGGAAGGGGAGGGCTAGTGAGGATGTTCCAGGGGTTCATCCTCCAGGCTTGCTGGTTCCCTGAGATCTTCTGAGGCTTATAGCCGTGTGGCTCAGAGGATTCTGAGTGGGCTTTTGCTTGTCTCCCTCATGGTGGAGAGGAGGTTATCCAGCAAGGCAGAGAGTCGGCGGGGGGAGGGGGCAATGGGCTGGAAGCCTTGCTAAAACCCCCCTCTAGAAGACAGGAGGCCTGCTCAGGAGCAGGACCCCAGAGCTCCAAGGGGCCAAAGATGACAAAGCAGGATTAGAGAGATGTCAGCCCCACTGAGAGGTGCTAGGATTTAAGGCTGTGCTTCTCCTCTGAGAGCCCTCCCCACTTCTCTTCAAGGAGTAACTAGACCCGGAGGGCAGCTGCTGTTGCCCATGCCTGACTAAAAATAGTCTGCCCTTCTGGCTCAGGACTGGGGAGGGGGGAGGGGGGAGACAGGACAGGCGGCTGCCAGCCAGCTAAAGGACTCCTAGGATGCTTCAGCCCTCCCTCCCAGCCAGCCTCAGTCCAGAGCCCTGGCTGGGTGGCTGGGCTTGGATGTGACCGGAACTCTGAGAGCCATCTGTCACCTCCACAAGGCCCACATCCCACTTTGCCCAGCACCTAGTGGTATTTACTCCAACGACTGAGTCGTTGGAAGGAAGCTTATACCTCTGTCTCCGCAAGTTCTCAGAGGGAGGGAATGTGTCTGATTTCTTAGTCAGTGCCCAGTAACTTTCCGTCACATTATTAATGTGACCGCAAACATTTGTTGAGCACCTATTAAAGTAACAGGCATGATGAGCAGGTAGGGGAAACTGGAAAACCATGCTGGAATCATGCTGGCACTTTACAGAGCCTTCTCACTCAGCTGATTTCAGCTGATCCCTGAAAAGCTGCGGAGAAGAGATGAGAGGATGAGGTACATTTAATGACTTGCGGAAGGTCACCGGGGGGTCCTGGCTTCATTTCTGATTGACAAGTCAGATGTAATCCCCAGTTCTTCAAAAGTGGGGCTGGGTGCTGTGGAGGCATGCCCAGAGTAGGGCAACTGGGAGCTGTTGCTCCACAGGACTTAGGGGGCACATACAGAAATGGGAGTGCAGGAAAACGAGGTGAAGGCAGGAATGTACTCCGGGCTGCCCCTTCGTCTCTTTGATGGCCCCTGTCTTCTGCAGACAACGGACCAGCAGGTTGAGGCCCGGTCCTACCTCAGCGAGGAGATGATCGCTGGTGAGTGGGGGTGGACGGGCTGGCTGCTGGGAGGCGGGTGCCGTCGAACCCAGGGTGTCTGGGCAGGCGGGGAGAGAGTGTGTGGATGTGAGGCTGACAGTCTCGCCAGGCTCACCTCGGCCTTCTGCCCTCCATGCTCTGGCAGAGTTCAAGGCTGCCTTTGACATGTTCGACGCGGACGGTGGCGGGGACATCAGCGTCAAGGAGCTGGGCACCGTGATGAGGATGCTAGGCCAGACACCCACCAAAGAGGAGCTGGACGCCATCATCGAGGAGGTGGATGAGGATGGTGAGAAGGCCCTCGCAGGGGTGGGAGGGTGGGAGACGGTGGCGGCGGGAGGAGGCTGGCGGCCAGGGCTCGGCCCGCTCACCATCAGTTCCCCTCAGGGAGCGGCACCATCGACTTCGAGGAGTTCTTGGTCATGATGGTGCGCCAGATGAAAGAGGACGCCAAGGGCAAGAGCGAGGAGGAGCTGGCTGAGTGTTTCCGCATCTTCGACAGGTGAGTCGGGGCCCTGGGAGCAGCCAAGGCGCGGAGCAGTCTGAATCTGGCCCGTAGGGCCCGAAAGTTCTCTGGGGGCACGGGGGTGCCCCAGGAGGCGGGGGTGCGTAGCGTGGGCTGCCCGCCTCTGCGGGCCCTGAGTGTCCCCCGCCCTGGCCCTACACGCCTGCAGGAACGCTGACGGCTACATCGACGCCGAGGAGCTGGCAGAGATTTTCCGGGCCTCCGGGGAGCACGTGACAGACGAGGAGCTCGAATCCCTGATGAAGGACGGGGACAAGAACAACGACGGGCGTATTGACTTCGACGGTGAGGGTCTGGGGCGTGCGGGGACGGGAGACCCCGGAGCTTGGGCGCCGAGGCGGTTGTCCTCCGCCTTGAGGGCGGGAGGGGAGGCGGGAGGGGAGGCCAGGGGCCTCCCTGCCTCTCTGCCTCCCCGCCTCCCGCGGGCGGGTTTTGTGCAATGCCTCGGCTCAGAGCTGGGCGCCGGGTCTAAGAGGCCGGAGCGGGGCCGGGCCTCGCCCGCCGCGGGGAGACTCGTGAGCGCCCTCCATCTCCTTTCCCGCAGAGTTCCTGAAGATGATGGAGGGCGTGCAGTAAGAAGTCGGCCTTTGCAGCCACCGACACCGGCGGCCCTCGGGCGTGGTTGGCGCCGCCCCCGGGCCGCTCCCGTTCTCCAGCCCCGTGAGGGTGGCACGGCCCTTTCTGGGAGGTGTCTGGAAGGAATAAAAGGAAACATTGCAAAGCGCGTGGCCTGAGTAGAGGGGAGGACCGGGACGGATCGAGTGTCGGGGCCGCCTGGTTGGGTCACCGTCCAGGGCGCCGCAAGGCTGGAGCCGCCCAAGCGTCCTCCGGTCCGAGCGCAGCGGGACCCAGGAACCCGAGGTGGTGTTCCGTGCCTTTGGAAGTTTCGCCACTGAGCGTGCATGACAGCTTAGCCGAGAGGCTTCAAGGGTCCCCTTTGCTTCTAGAATCAAATCCAGATTCCATCCCCTCCTTCTCACAGTTGCCCCTGCCCTCGAGAGGCTCCGGCCTCTCTCCCTAGCTCTAGAGGTGGGGTGCACTTTTAAGCCCTCGGGCCTTCGCACACGTTATTTTCTCTCCTTGGACTGCCCTTCTTCCTCTTATTAAAGCCTTGGCAAATCCTTCAACCCAGCTCAGATGCCATCTCCAACACACCAAGACCCAGCTCAGATACCATCACGTCCTGCCTTGATCCATGCGCTGACTGGGGGCACTCTGGCGCCCAGAGCTCTTTTGGAAACAACTCAATGATAGTGAGAGTCGGGTCGGAGCTAATTAGGTGCAGGGGTAGTTTGGCTATGATCAGGTTGAGTCTGAATCCTCACTGCTGGTGACAAACCACTCTCTGCTCCCTATCCTAATCTGTAAAATGGGGACAATGACAACACTCATCTTTGGGTTTCCCTGGTGGCTCAGCTGGTAAAGAATCCACCTGCAATGCGGGAGATCTGGGTTTGATCCCTGGTTGGGAAGATCCCTGGAGAAGGAAAAGGCTACCCACTCCAGTATTTTGGCCTGGAGAATTTTATGGACTGTACAGTCCATGGGGTCCCAAAGACAGGACTGAGTGACTTTCACTTTCACATGTTGGAAGGACTAGTTAATGTGTACCAAGTTCTTAGAACAGAGCCTGGCACAGTCAGCACACAGTAAATCCTTCTAATAATGTTGTTATCATCTTGAAACATTGAACTCTTATTCATCACTAGCCCTCTCTCTCCAACTCCATGTTTTCTTCTCCCCTTTCTGTCTCATTCATGTTTCCTGGGTGGTATTTCCAGCCAGAAGCAGTGCTGGAGTTTAGTAATCATCCCTATGAGTGCCTGCTGTGTGCTGCTCATTGTCTGATTTATCCACACAGCCCCAGGGACAGATGCTCTTATTTCCATTTTATAGTTGAGGAAACTAAGACCAAGTGGAATGACGTACCCAGACATATCAGTTCAGTTCAGTTCAGTTGCTCAGTCGTGTCTGACTCTTTGCGACCCCATGGACTGCAGCATGCTAGGCTTCCATGTCCATCATCAACTCCCGGAGCTTGCTCAGACTCATGTCCATCGAGTTGGTGATGCCATCCAATCATCTCACCCAGACATATAGATGATAACTTAGATCAGAGGTCCCCAATCCCAAGTACTGGGTATGGTACCAGTCCATGGCCTATTAGGAACTGGGCCACACAGCAGGAGGTGAGAGATGAGTTAGTGAGTGAGGATTGAAGCTTCACCTATATGCATAGCCGTTCGCCATTGCTCATATTGCCGCTTGAGCTTCATCTCCGGTAAGATCAGTGGCTGCATTAGATTCTCAAAGGAACACAAACCCTACTATGAACTGGGCATCTGAGGGATCTAGGTTGCACAAGAATCTAATGCCTGATGATCCGATTCTGCATTATGGTGAATTATATAACTATATATCTCAAGGTAATAATAAGAGAAATGTAGTGAGCTTGAATCGTCTTGAAACCATCCCCCCTACCACTCTGGTCTGTGGAAAATTGTCTGCCACGAAATTGGTCCCTGGTGCCCAAAAGGCTAGGGGACGCTGACCTAGGCAATGTGGCTGTGGAGTGGAAACAGGAGTAAGGCTACCTGTTGACAGTTCTTCCTGGGCATCCTGAGTGCTTCAAAATGGCTCTACCTTAAACTGATAAATCTCCCTCCTCCGTCTTGTCCTGTGATGCCTTTCTCAGGGATGAGACCCGAGTCAGAAATTCTGGAGCTTGTTTCCTACCTCTAATTTGCTTCCTGGGCCCTGCCACTTTGTCTCCTTACCACCCCATCCCTCCTCTCAAGCCCACTGGGCATCATAACTCAGGTCACCACCATTGCTTACCAGGCTATTGATAAAGGTAGCTAACTTCCCTCCAGCCATTCACTCCCTAGACAAATGGTGGCCAGAAGGATCTTTCCAAAACCAAATCTGATTGTGTCACTACCCTGCTCATGCCTTCCTTAACTGCCTATTACCTCCCGCACGGCCCAGTTTCCTTCTGCAGAGAGCGTTCTTTGACCCTCCTCATCTTCCTTAGGTGCCTCACTCACCTCTGAGTTTTCACAGCAACATGTGAGTCTAGCACTCGGTTTTTGTGTTTTAGCCACACCACATGGCTTATCTCAGTTCCCTGACTGGGGACTGAACCCAAGCCATGTCAGTGGGAGCCTGGAATCCTAACCACTAGACTGCCAGGGACCTCCCACCTCCAGATTTTATTTAGTGCTTTTTGTGTGTCAGGCACTATTCTGAGGCACTGTTCTATCCTATGAGGCTCAGTTCAGTTCAGTTCAGTTCATTCGCTCAGTCATGTCTGACTCTTTGTGATCCCATGAACTGTAGCACACCAGGCCTCCCTGTCTATCACCAACTCCTGGAGTCCACACAAACCCATGGCCATTGAGTCAATGATGCCATCCAGCCATCTCATCCTCTTCTCCCCCTTCTCCTGCTCTCAATCTTTCCCAGCATCAGGGTCTTTTCCAATGAGTCAGCTCTTGGCATCAGGTGGCCAAAGTATTGGAGTTTCAGCTTCAACGTCAGTCCTTCCAATGAACACCCAGGACTGATCTCCTTTAGGATGGACTGGTTGGATCTCCTTGCAGTCCAAGGGACTCTCAAGAGTCTTTCCAACACCACAGTTCAAAAGCATCAATTCTTTGGCACTCAGCTTTCTCTATAGTCCAACTCTCACATGCATACATGACTACTTGAAAAACCATAGCCTTGAGTAGACAGACCTTTGTTGACAAAGTAATGCCTCTGCTTTTTAATATGCCATCTAGGTTGGTCATAACTTTCCTTCCAAGGAGTAAGCGTCTTTTAATTTCATGGCTGCGATCACCATCTGCAGTGATTTTGGAGTCTAGAAAAATAAAGTCAGCCACTGTTTCCACTGTTTCCCCATCTATCTTCCATGAAGTAGCTAATATTTCCATTTTACAGAGAGGTTTGCTCTAAGTTCCCAAGTATGTACAAGTAATATGGGAGTGGATCAGGAATTCTAACACAGTTCTACTTTAACCACCACTTATTCCTGCTATTGACATGACTTTGCTTGTGTACGTGTTTAGTCACTCAGTCGTGTTTGACTCTTTGTGACCCCATGAACTGTAGCCTGCCAGGCTCCTCTGTCCATGTGATTTCCCAGGCAAGAATGCTGGAGTGGGTTGCCATTTCCTTCTCCAGGGGATCTTCCCAATCCAGGGATTGGTGGGCGGAGGCTTTACCACTGGGAAGCCCCACTGCTTTGTCTATCTGTTCCCTAAACTTCACGCTCCTTGAGGACAGCACTGTATCCTCTTCCCTGCCTTATCCCCAGTCCTCAACCTGGGGCCCTTACCTTGTAGGCACTCAACCGTTGTACTGAATGAATGAGAATGACAGTCATCACAGGAGCCTAGCAGGCTACAGTCCATGGGTTCACAAGAGTTGGACATGACTTAGCGACTTAGCAACCACCAAGACCACCTTCTCATACTTACTGTACTAGTGTCAGAAGCCGAAATCAAACTGACTTACACCAAAAAGAGATTTGTTGACTCAGGACACTGGGATGCCAAGGCGGGAAGTGGAGGCTAGAGTTTCAGTGTCATCTCTCAGCTATTTGTCTCCGTTTGGCATTCTTCCATCTGCAGCTGTCTCCACCAGCAGCCCAGACTGACCCCCTCCTAGTAGTATCCAAGAAAGCAATTTTACTTTCTTGGAGGGATTAATTCTGAATGACAATGTAGAGTTGGGTCTCTGTGACTGACACCTGAAGGCCATTGTGGCCATCTGGGGGTCAGGCACCATGGTCCGGGCGTCCTAAGACAGGCAAAGATGCATGCACCTTGGTCAGCACTTAAGACCCTATTTAGTGTCAGATTCTGAGCTCTGCTCTTCTCAGACAGCTCCCGGCCTGGTGACTTTTTTTTTTTTAATTTAATTTTATTTATTTCTGGATGCACTGGGTCTTTGTTATTGCGCATGGGCTTTCTCTAGTTGCAGGAAGAAGGGCTACTCTTGGTTGCAGTGTGTGGGGTTCTTATTGCAGTGGCTTTTCCTGTTGCAAGGCATGGCTTCTCGGGCGTGCGTGGGCTCAGGGGTTGTGGCTGGTGGACTCTAGGGTGTAGGCTCAGTAGTTGTGGCATACAAGCTCAGTTGCCTTTGCAGCATACGGGATCTTCCTGGACCAGGGGTGGAACCTGTGTCCCCTGCATTGGTAGGCAGATTCTGAACCACTGGACCACCAGGGAAACCTGGTCTGGTGATTTTCAATTTGAGAGCGTCAGAATCATTTGGACAGATTACTGGGGCCAAGAACTTGCATTTCTAGCAAGATCCAGGTGACAAGTGGAAGGACCACACCTCGAGAAGACTGTTCTGTACTTTTAACTACACAACAGCAATGATACCACCTGGGAGCTGATTGGAACTGCAGAGCCTCAGGCCCCACCCAGACCGACTGAATCAAAATTTGATTGAATAAAATCCTGGGCAGGTTTACATTCACAGCAGATTGAGCAACATGAGTCTAAGCTCCAAGGAGAGAGCCAACAGCACAATCTGAGATGAAGAAATTGATCAGAGGACATCTAACTTCCAACCACAGTTCTTTCCACATGTGACAGCTTGGTCGGGGCACAGGGATGTGGGCTAGCTGGATTAAGAGAAAAAGGTGGGTGAGAACCTTCTGGATGGGCTTCGTGTTGTCTCCTCTTTCTCCCCTACCCCAGGCCTGCAGAAGCAGCTGCAGACAGTTGACCAGACTGGTGTGCAGGGTAACGCTTGGGCCTTGTTGGAGTGCACCTGAGCTACTCACGGAGATCTTCCTGAAAGACCTGGGCAGGGCCCAGCACCTCAGCCTGCTGGGGCCCAGCTGGTCAACACAGGAGTTTCCTCCCAGGGGCCCAAAGACCCGTGATGGGTCAGCGGAAAGATGGCCCAAGGGGCTGGAGGTCTGGACCAGTGGTGCAGCAAACAGGAAATGCTGGGAGATGGAGCCATCAGTGGAGAACCTGGGACAGGGGCTGCCTTGTGACTGATTCAGAAAACTTCCCCTGGCTGACTCCCGAGACCCTAGGCTGACTGTAGGATCAGACCCAGGGCTGAATATTCTATTGCTCCTTCTTCAGGGTCAAAAAAATCTACTGTCATAAAGTGGGTGGCTGGTTCTCCTCCCAACCCCCTCCAACACACATAAGCACTGTATCCTGTTTCAGTCTTAAGATCTGGCTCAACTTCATCTGCAACACAACTGGGACAAAATCTATATTCCTGGCCCGTGTTACCACTCCGCAGGATCAGCATTTTGCTTTTCTTTAAATTAGTATTTATTTATTGTTGTGCTGTGTGGCTTCTGGGATCTCAGTTCCCAGGGGTTGTTGAACCCAGGCTGCAGCAGTGAAAGCACTGACTCCTCACTACTAGACCACCAGGGAACTCCCAGCAACACCCATTTTATAGATGAGGAAACGAGGCAGAACCATAAAATAACTCAGGTTGCAGGGGAATGAATCCTGTCACTCCCTTGCTCAGCCCTATAGCCTATCAGCTGTTTCTACTCCCTGGGCCATGAAGCAGAGAACCCAAATCCTAAACCTGATCTCTGCCGACCCTGGGCACTTCCAACCCTTGGGAATGACAAACAGCAACTTGTTATAAAAACCCCCAAATGTATTTATTTAATATATTCATCACAAGGGCTTAACCACACTTAATTTAAAAAACAAAAACAAAACAAAAATGACACCATAGATAAGACAGAGTCCTGTACAGAAATTGAGGCATGGACAGACCGCCTAAGGAAAAAAAGACAACACAAGGAGAGCTGGACATCCCAGGTCAGGGGTCTTGGCTGGAGACCTGCTTTGAGTAGGTTTCTTGCAGATACTTCTTAAAGGCTGGAAGAGAACAGGCAGGTCTTGATGAGTGATGCAGGCAGGGGGTAAGGTGGGCAAGAGAGCACGTGGGCAAGAATACACACATGGGAGGAGTTTGGGGAGCTCGGAGAGGTTTCCCCGTACAACAGTTTGACCCTCTGCTGGCCACCCAGCCAGGTCTCCTGGATGGGCTCTGCTTCTAGTGGGGAGCTCGGCTCCCAGGGACAGGGACCCTGAGAGAGCAAGTCATTTGCACAAAGCTTTGCCTTCTACTTAAAAATCTCCCCAAGGTCCATTAATGTAGAACAGGTTGGTTTTTCTGATTTTATAGCAAATGGGAGAATTAGAAACATCAAGGATAAAAGGTGGAAGTGAGTTACTGCCGCCCCCCCTCCCTGTCCCCTTAAGCCATCAGGACACATTCCCAAGTCACTGGAATCCTCCTGTTGTTTGAAGGCGCTTCTGAAGGTTGGGGAGGGATGGTCTGGTGCCCTCAGGATGAAGGACCCACCTGTGGGGTTTTTCCAGAGCTCGGCGGCATGTGTGTTCAAAGGGCTATCAATGTTGGGCTCTGTGGGTGGAGGAAAAGAAGGGTCAGGTATGGGTAGGACAGGGGGTCTGGGGGCAGTCCTGACAGGTCCCCAGGTTCTGGGGGAGGGGCCGGGCCGGGTGGTCACCTCCAAGCAGGCTCTGGATGGAGAGCAGGATGGTCCTGACGTCATACAGGGCAGACCACTTGTCTTTCAGGATGTCCAGGCAGATGTTGCCCTGGGTGTCCACGTTGGGATGGTAGCAGGGTGTGAGGAACTTCACCGTGGGTGCATTGTAAGGGTAGCCGCTGGGGAACTCCAGGGACAGTTTATACCTCAGGTCTTCATATACCTGGAGAAAGATATTCATGGGGTAACCCTCCTGCCCCGAGCCTCAGTTCCCAGCCCAAGTCCCACATAAGGGACTTGCCAGGACCCCTGAGTTCATCTGGGACTCGACAGAAGACAAAGCATGAAACTGGTATGGTGCTTTCTCTCATATCTGGTGGGGTCCTCAGTGATCCTTTGGTCTACGGCCCACCAGCCTAAGTGCTCGATTGTCTTTGCTGTCTGGTCCTTTGTAAGCATCTCAGATGAAGAGGGCGCCTTTAACTCAGCCTCTTACTGTACTCAGGGAGACCAGGGCCACAAACTCAGGGCACCACAGCAGACACAGGGGAGTGTCCTGCTGGGCAAAATACGTGAAGCAGACCTGGCACTTGGATTTCACCTCCCACCTCTCCCCAGACTCAGCTTAGTCACACTCACCTCCCCCAACCCTGCACTTACTGTGCCAGCGGCTCCATGGATGGTCCCCACCCATTTGAAAAGGTTGTCTGATTCGGGGAAGGCAGAAATTCCTTTATCGCCAGACATCTGGGGAGGAAACACAACACGTGCTGGGCTGGAAGTTCGCTCCTGGGGGGTCAGTCGGTGAACCCTTTCCTCTTAACCTCACATTCTGATTCAAAATAAAGCGACTGGGCCAAACCGATATGCTTTCCTGAGGGGAGTGCTGGGATTGTGGAGGCTCATTGCCAGGCTAAGAAAGGAGAGGTTGTGCAGGGAAGCAGAAGGCAGCTCTGTACCTTTAATGCTGGCTGTGGGAATTCAGTTCAACATATTATTTTTTTTTGGCTATTCTTTGGCTTGTGGGATATTCGTTCCCTGACCAGGCATGGAACCTGGCCCAGGGCAGTGAAAGCGCTGAGTCCTAATCACTGGACCACCAGGGTATTCCCTCGGCATGCTATTGAGTGCTGGTTATATATGAAACCCAGAAACTATTCACAGGCTGGGAAGAGGAACAATATGGTCATGGAAGGATGTGAGTTGAGTACCTAGGGTTATAGAAAACAGTCCAGGAAGAAAGCATTCCAAAGTATGACAGGATTAGAAATATTAAGAAGCATGGAGAGATGGGTGTGGATAAATCTTAGGGCTTCCATAGTGGCTCAGGGAATAAAGAATATGCCTGCAATTTGGGAAGATCCCCTGGAAAAGGGAATGGCTGCCCACTCCAGTATTCTTGCCTGGAGAATTCCCTCGACAGAGTAGACTACCAGGCTACAGTTCATGGAGTTGCAAAGAGTCAGACACCACTGAGCGAGCTACTAACACTTTCACTTTTTTCAAACCTTAGGGCAGGGAAGTAGGGCCAGGTAGGACAAGGAGAGGGCCTTGTCCAAGAGCTGTATTTTAGGTATAACTTCACTGTGTGTGTGGGGAATGGTACTGGGGAGTAGAGATTGCAGGAGAACAGGTGTGTAGGTGGGGTGGATTAACTTCTTTCCAGAAGAGAGAAAGGAAGCCACTTAGGAGGTGGGGCTCTGGGCACCAGTCACTCACCATGAGAGTCATCAGCTCCTGTTGTAGCCTGCAAAAAGAGTACTCAGAGTCACCTGGGAGTCTGGATGGGCCAGGGCTCCAGGTCTGTCCTCCCACCCCAGTCTCTCTGGGGCAGCTGTCACGGAGGCTTTCCTCTACCCTGAAGTCGGACTCACCTGGAGTCGGGGGGAACAGTCACCTTCATTTCCAAAGGATGGTCCTAGTGAGCCCTCACCCTCCCTAATTCGAGAATCTCGAAGGACGGATCTGGCTTACTCTTAATCCCGTCTACTTCTCTGGCGTCTCTCTCCAGATCTCAATTTCTCCCCTTCTTCCTCGTCCACCCCGCTCCCCCGCCGCCCTCCGGCCTAGTCACCGAGGGTAGCCGGAGTATCTTCATCTTGGCTCACTGACAGAGGATCCTGGCAGCGATCCTACCCCTTCCGTCCTCTTTCGGGAGTGTCTCATAAGAGCAGGAGAGCTTCTGGCGTGTCTCTCTAACTCCCGTATCTCGCCCGCTCCAGGAGGAGGTGGGGGTCCCGGAAGTCTTCCCTCTCGGCGGCAAATGCCCAGGGCGTGCCAGGCCCGGCGTGTGTTACCTCCACACCACTCACCTCTTGCCCACGGGGCCCCGGGCGGCACCCCCGCTGGGCTCGGCTCCTTTACGGGAGGCGGCGACGCTGGCGGCGGCTGGGTCGCGGTTCTGGGAAGCCATCCGGGCGGCGATGAAACGGAGATAAGCGGTACGCGGAACTCACAGTTGCAACTGCAGGGCTGCGGGCCCGCTCGCCCGCGTTTGAATTGTAACCCTCCGGCAGCGCTAACCAATCAGTGGCTCGCTTGGGTTTGATCCAGCCAATGGGGCACTCGAGAGTGCTATGTCACCGCGCAACCGCTAGACCCACCTACCAGCGTACTACTATTGGGCGACGGAATCGGGCTTCTCACTGGCGATTGGCAGAAGAGGCTGTCATTGATTAACGAACCTGTAATGGACTGGCCGCCTTTGGAAAACGCCGACCATTAAGGGGCCTAGAAGACGTCCACGTGGGATGAATCCGTTTGGTCAAAAGCTGGGCTACAGTCTGCAACACTCTGCACTCCCTTCCCGAGGGTCTCTAACCTTGTGATGTGTGTGTGTGTGTAGAGTCCTAATTTTTTGCGACCCCACGTACTGTAGCCTGCCAGGCTCCTCTGTCCATGGCAGAGGAACTTTGCAGGCAATACTGGAGTATGCTTCCATTTCCTACTCCTGGGGATTTTCCCAACTGAGAATCAAACCAGTGTCTCTTGCTGTCTTCTGCATTGGCAGGCGGATTCTTTACCACGATGCCACCTGAGAAGCCACACTCGTCCCTCAAACCGGAAACCCCAGCTCCTCCACCTGTTATTAATGTCCTAGGCACTTTGGTTGGGGCCTTAGGTGTCTGAGCACGCAGGCGAGGGAAAAAACTAGAAGCTGATGGTTAGAACGAGAGTCCTCATTGTAAAACAGCTTCACTGGCTCCCTCTCCAACAGTTTGCTGCGTTACCCTGGGCACAAAATTTATTGAGTTTTAATCTATAAAACGGGGATGATAAACGCCACCTTACACTTTTCTTCTGCTTTCTCATCAACCGCCCACGGTGCCAGCCATCACATTCTGCTATTCCATGCTTTAGCTGGGCGCGGAAACAGAAACAGAGGGGCAGGGGAGACTGGCAAAGTACACAGTGTCCCCAGCTTCGTCCCACAAAGCAGATATTCGCCGGCTGGGCTTCCTGGGGTGAGGGTGTTTGGTCCTTTTTTCCTACACCCACACTTCCTCTAAAGCCCTTGGTGTTGTCAGCCCCCACTGGCAGACCTCACAGCAGGCTCACCATCTGTGTTTATTACAAACTGTTTAATTGCTTCTTATCCCAATAACCTTACAAATATAGAACCACATGCCAGTCTGGGGGCGCTCTGCAGTGAGTCACTACAAACTAGCCCAGGCATAGCTTAATGCCGCTGAGATCCATCTAGGAGCAGTCCCAGCAGTGGCCTCAGCCATGTGGGTTATGAGGGCCTTGGAGGAGGGCTGCCAAGTGTAACCAGGGGACCTGGTTTCAGGTCTGTGGAGGCGCTTCAACAGCACGATGCTCATTCTCTGTCCGGAGTGTCTCCATGTACTTCCGCATCTTCTCAACCATCCAGGAGGGCAGGACAAAGGATTTCAGCTCCTCTAACTTCAGGTCCAGGCATCCTCTGGAACAGATATTGAGGAGGAGAGTTGGAGCAAGGGAGGATGTAGGTCCAGGCTCATCCCAGTGGGGAGGGGAGAGCAGAGACTACTGGTTTTACCTGTAGTCATCACTGGCAGCGAGGTCCCGGATGTCCTCCTCAATGAGGAGGTAGGCCTAGGGTAGGAGCAAAGGAGAGTCATCATTGCCTCTGGTTCATTTCAGTCCAACTCGATTAACACTTTATTAAATGTCTGCTTAAAGTAAGTGCTGGAAGGGAGGGGCCTGTAGTCACAGTTTATAATTTAGCAATGGAGAGAGTAGGGAGAGACTGTCTGTCTGGGGAACAGTTCCTTGAGAGACATTCTTTCACTTAAGTTGAAACTTTCTGGGTGGGAGAGTGGGCAATGGTGACTAATTTATATATAGCTGCCATCTCTTATAAAAAGGGACCCTGAGGTGTTTTAAAATCAAAGGGCCAATAAAAAGGAACACACTTGAGTCAGTGCTAATGAGGTGGATGAACCTAGAGCCGATTATACAGAGTGAAGTAAGTCAGAAAGAGATAAACAAACATTGTATATTAACCCATACATATGGAATCTAGAAAGATGGTACTGATGAACCTATGTGTTGTGCAGTAATGGAAATGCAGACATAGAGAACAGACTTATTGACATGGAGGGGGCAAGGTAAGAAAGAGATGGTGGGACAAATGGAGAGAGTAGCATGAAAACATATATACTAACATACGTAAAACAGATAGCCAGTGGGAATTTGCTCTATGACTTACGGAACTCAAACTGGGGCTCTGTGACAACCTAGTGGGATAGGATAGGGTAGGAGGTGGGAGGGAGGCTCAAGAGGAGGGGGCATATGTACCTATGGGTGATCCATGTTGATGTATGGCAGAAACCAACACAATATTATAATTATCCTTCAATCAAAAATAAATAAAAACAAAATGAAAGGGCCAGAGAGCCAGCAAAATACACATGGAAACAGGAAATCAGAAGGAAGCCATGTGTGAACCCTTAAACTAAGATATCTGGTTTTGAACTCTGAGGCAAAAGGGCAAACATGATAAACTGCACTGCTGTCCAGGAGCTGGGCTGTGTGGTCCGGGGCCTGCAGAATTGCTTTGGCACAATGCCACGATCCGCCTCAGGAGAGTCCTCTTGTGAACTTACCACGTGGGTGATGATGTTCATCACATCAGAGTCTACTATAGGAGACATTTCTTTCCAGTCTTAGGGTCAGAAATAACTGTGTCCCTTGAGTCATTTGACTGTCTTCATCTTAGGGCACAGGAACTGAATTTGTGAAAACCTATAGACATGCACTGGTCTCCCAGTCTGGTAACTTAAAATTCCCCTGCCTTTTTTTTTTTCTTAAAAAAAAAAAAAAAAAGAAAAATCCTTTTTTATAACTAGTCTTGCTCTTGCCTTAATTTTTGATCCTGCCTTTCCTTTTTTCCTCTCTATTTCTTATTTATGTGTTCACAGTAAGCTTCCTAAAAGAGTGCAGCATAAATATAGTAGAAAAGAAAAGGTAGCCAGGTAGGGGATGATGCAGTGGCTTGCAAGGCCACTGAATTCTAAGAGGAGCAGTCCCCGCAGTGGGACTAAGTGCATCTTCAGGTGAGAGACAGTGCATGTGATGGCCACATCCCTCCATGACAGTTTTAGAATACATACGACAATGATTTTCCCAAGGATGTTGCTTGATTTGAGCCGAGAACTCTTCAAGTAGAAGCGATTCTGGAAGGGGCTGCCAGGTGTGGCAAACAAGTTTCACTGCATGTGCTAATTTTTTCTGACAAGGGGTACTGCCTGGGGCAGTGTTGAGAAGAGATCCCATAGCTGCGTCTGGTGGCAGAGCTGTGATGGAGGGGTGAAATCTATCAACAGGCGGTGCACGATGGGAAAGAGCGTGACGGGTGTCTTGTTCTTGCCATCCTTACGTACAGCTGATAGGAACTATGTATGAGGGTGCCATGGGAGGGGAGGGGGCAGTGTGTGGGAGACCTGGGCACGGGAGAGGAAAGGCGGGGGTTACAGACGGGTCTTCAGCATGAAGGCACTAGCCCTCTCCACTCCTACGAGTCTCCTTTCTCACTTGTTGGGCGTGGGGCCTCTCAGGCTTGGAGTAAGCGTCACCAACAGCCCTGGCCCCTGGGCTGGGTGGGTCCCTGGCAGTGGCACGTGTGGACAGTGCTTACCATCTTTCCCCCTGTTGCCCGCATATGATGCTGCTCGGCCAGCCAGTGCTTGTCCTGGGGGTCAGCTGCATACTGTGAGGGATGAAGCCACAGGGGGAGACGTTAGCCTGGTGTGATGGGCTGTTTTCATTTGGTTCAGAACATACCCTTAGTCTTTGAGGCCTTCTTACCAACAAGACCTCTGGTGGCTGGAGAGGGCTCACTGACCTCTTTAGAGCAAACAGGGCTGAGCCCAGAAGGCCAGGGCAGGGGGCCCAATTCCCAGAGATTTAATAGACTTCTAATTCCTTTCCCTTTAAGAAAAATTTTTTTTTCTTTTTTTTTGGCCAAGACTCAAGGCTTGTGGGATATCAGTTTCCCAGCCAGGGATTGAACCTGGGGCATGCCAGTGAAAGAATGGAGTCCTAGCCACTAGCCCACCAAGGAACTCCCCCCTTTGCTTTCTTTTACTTTTTTATCTTTTATTATAACATCAAGGGGCTTCCCGGGTGGCTCAGTTGGTAAAGAATCCGCCTGCAATGCAGGAGACCCAGGTTCAGTCCTTGGGTGGGGAAGATCCCCTGGAGAAGGAAATGGCAACCTACTCCCATATTCTTGCCTGGGAAATCCCATGGACAGAGGAGCCTGGTGGGCTACAGTGGAGGGTCGCCAAGAGTTGGACGTGATGTAGCGACCACAGCACCACCATAACATCAAAGATTAGCCCTGCCAAGGTAAGGCCTCAAAAAGTTAGCTGAACACTCAGAAAACGGAAATCTTTAGTAAAAGATGAAACATTTATTTGATTTCAAGAGAAACCAGCGTATACTCCCTCTCCTTCCTTAAAACTAGCACCTCTGGCAACCAGTCAGACTGGTGACTATGTTTGAGAGCTGTACTCCTCTTTGAAGAAGTGATTGGAGCTGGCTTACAACATACGTGGCTATTAAGGTGACCACATTTTCTAAAACAAAAGTCAGGACACTTCATGCCCTCGAGGCAGAAGAGCATCATGGTTAAGAGCTCAGTGGTGGGGTTCAGAGCTCAGCCCACAGGGAGCGAGTGTGGCGGGGAGAATTGTAGGTGAGCATATGTGCAGGTGGCCAATTTGGCCTGGTGGGCTTTCAGCGGGTGGCAGGTTAAAAAAAACAGGAAAGAAAAGAAAAAAAACTTGGTTATAAATCTCGGTTTCTTCTAGTTATTAGGTGGTGTAAATTGAGGCAATGATTCCTTTGAGACTCAGTTTCTTCATTTGTAAAACAGAGAGCATTAACACTTATAGGACTGTAGTTAAAATTAAAGGAGTCAGCACATCCCTGGTAGTCCCGTGGATAAGAATCTGCCTGCCAGTGCAGAGGACATGGCTTCAGTCCTCATTGGTGAAGATCCAACACGCCGGGGAGAACTACACCTGTGGGCCACAACTACTGAGCCCACAGTCAGCAACTACTGACGACCAAGTGCCCAGAGCCTGTGCTCTGAAACAAGGGGAGCCACTGTGACGAGAAGCCTGCGCACCGCAACCAGAGAGCAGACCCTGCTTGCTGCAACGAGGGAAGGCCTGCACACAGACCCAGTGCAGCCAAAAATAAATAAGTAAAAGAAAAAAAAAGAAGGGCTTCCCTGGTGGCTCTGTGGAGACGAGTCCGCCTGTCAGTAAAAGGAATGCAGGTTCCACCCCGATCTGGGGGGACCTCACATGCCGAGGAGTGACTAAGCCCACGCACCACAACTACTGAGCTTGTGCTCTAAAGCCTGGGAGCCGCAACTACTGAGCCCAGGGGCTGCAACTACTGAAGCCCGCGTGTCCGAGAGCCTGAGCTCTGCAACAGAAGCCCATGGAATGAGAAGCGGGCGCATAGCAACTAGAGAGTAGACCTTGCTCTCTGAAAACAGAGGAAAGCCTGTGCAGCAACAAAGACCCAGCACAGTCAAAAATAAATAAGTAAACACATATTTAAAAAAAAAAAAAAGTAAAACAACAGGGACTTAATAACATGGACACATCTCTTAAGGTATTATTGCCTAGATTTATAGTGGTCAGCACACTTTTTCTGTAAATACTTTAGGCTTTGCTGGTCACATAATCTTTCTTTTTTCTTTTTTTTTAAAATTACCCTTCAAAAACGTCATCACTCTGCACTGGGCAAAAACAGGCTCCAGGCTGGACTTGGCTCCAGGCTACACAGCTTGCTCTACATTAGACTGTAAGCTCCGTGAGGGCAAGGAGTTGTACGCATCTGTTTTGTCCACTGCTGTACTTCTGCAGTCTGAGACTGCTCAGTCCTCAGTGGATATTTGAATGAATGAATGAATTTTGGGGTGAAAAAAAATCAGAGCAATATATACAGTATAAGACCAACAACATAAACAAAATATCATTAAAGGACAAGGACACACACACACAAACACACACACAAGCGGTTGAAAGACGCGACCAGCTGTTGGGGGTAGCCTCTAAGGGAGAAGGGTCAGAGTCAAGGGTGAAGGGGAGCTTTGCGCCTTGCTCCCTATTAGCTTCAGTGTATTGCTTGAATCTTTTTACAAGAATGGGTTTATATATTATTTCTATAATTTAAAAAAGTTAAAAACAAAAAGGAAATTTGCAAAATGCCTTTAGAAGGACAGAAGAATGGGCAAAAGGTGTAACAGGCAATTTACAGAAGAAACACAAAAACTCTAAAATGGATGAAAAGATGCTTACCACCACTAGTAAAGAATTAAAAGTAAAACAACAAAAATTTTTTCCCTCCACTTATTATTCTGAAAAGATTAAAGTAAGAGAGAGTATCTACTGGCCATGAGTTTATTACCAACGATGGGTCTAAGAACTGGGAAAGTATGCTGGTAATGCCGACCGTTTACTGAGCCCTTGCTGTGCTGGCATTGTCTGGGGCTTTACCGTGCTTTATCTCTCTCTCCTTTTTTAACAGAGAAAGTCAGTTTTTTTTTTTTTTTAAGTATAGCTGATTCATGATATATTAATTTCAGGTGTATAACATAACGATTCAATATTTTTATATATTATACTCTTTTTAAAATTATTACCACTGACTTCCCTGGTGGTCCAGTGGTTAAGAATCTGCCTTCCAATGCAGGGGACGTGGGTTTCATCCCTGATCAGGGAACTAAGATCCCACATGCCTCAGGGCAACTAAGACCCAATATAACCAAATAAGTATTAAAAAGAAAAGCTACTACAAAAAAAGGGAACATTTTACTGCATTCTCTCTTAATTCTACCAACCATAAAAGGCTGATCTGCATCCTTCTCACTTTACAGAGGACAAAACAGGCTCAGTTTTTTTTGGGGGGGAGTTCCACTTGCCCAAGGTCACACGCGAGTGAGTAAAGGAATCGGGACTGAGATGATACTCTTAACCATCGCACAAAAGGACTGGAAGTAGGTCCAAGAGCATATCCATTTGGCAATGATGCTAGCGAGGGTCTTGGATGAGGTGGCTCTTACAGAACAGTCAGGCAGAGAAAAGGGTCTGGGGCGGGGGGAAGGTCATCAAAGGGGAGGGCAGGATTGAAAACACTAAGGGAGGAAAATGAAGTAGCAGCACGCAGGCCAAAACACAGGACGGAAGTCCCAAAACACAAGACTGGTAAGATAGGAGTAGGTCTGCCCTTTGAAAAACTTGAACTTGCACCGAATGTAGCGGCCAGAGCCCATGATTCTGAGACCCCCAAGGAGCTGTCCTGACAAGGGGCACCGAGTCTTGCATACAGGTGCAAAAACCATTAACCTGAACACGTGCGTGTTACCTTTTCTCTAATATATTTGGATGCTTCTGTGACTGATACAATACACGCTCTTATTTAAGAGCGTTAATTCATGCCCTCCCCACTCCATTATTTTCTCAAACAGTGGAGACTAAAGCATAGCTCAGGCGAGGATTCCCCTCTTTTGGGAAATGTCAGAACTGATGCTCCGCTGCAATCTCTTTATTTCGCAGACAACTGAATACAGCAGTGGTTAAGAGCTCAGGCTTTGCAGAAGACAGAATCCTGACTCACCACTTACTAGCTGAGTAATTCTAGGCAAGTCACTTAGCCTTTCTCAATCTTTGATTTTAATCTGTAAAATAAGGATAAGAATACCTGTCCTTAAGGACAAGTCCAAGAGGTAATGTAAGGGTAGCACTTAAAGCCATGTTTGACACACAGTGAACAGACGAGGACAGTAGCTATGTTACGAGGCACAGAGGTGTTGAATCAATTAGAAAAGGTAAAGGGTAAGGGCAGAGGGGCCACCAGAACCCCGCCACCCTGACTCCCAGGTCAGGGTTTACTCCAGGTTCCTCTGGGCCATGGAGAGTGCCCAGGGGCGCCTATCCCACGGCCAGGGTCACGGCTGGGTTGGCCCGACTCCTGGCACTCACCTACCTTAAAGAGGTGTGGGTGCTTGATGTAGATTCTCCCTCGGGTGCCTCCCATCCCCAGGGCTCTGCAAGGCAACAGATGAGTGGTGAGGATCCCAGCAGGCGTGGTGCTCAGGGGGACCCCTCAGGGCTCCCTCCCTCAGCACCAACTCCTTACACACTTACTTGTTGGCTCGAGATCCCAACACGAAGGTGGTAGATTCATTCAGCCGAGCTGGGTCCCACTGTGCAAAAGACAGAGGCTGGTGAGGTGGATGTTTATCTGGTGGACAGGACAGAAACTCTCCCCCTGCCCTCTCCTACCATCATCCTTGGCCATTACTGAACAAACAGCTGATTTAAGAACCTGAATACTTTTAATATGCTGGGCTATATACTGTGGGGGTGGGGCTGGGGGTAGGGGGGTGAATCAGGACAGTCTGTTCTCCACAGGGTCACAGACACACGTGCGAATAATGACACCATTACAAGGTGGGCGGTGACAAGATGAGTGCAAGGCCTGATAGGAGTCAAGGGGAGGCTAACAGACGGGCTTCCCTGAAGGCTGATTCCCAAGGTGGTGCTGACAGAGAGCACGGCTGGACAGTGAGAGGGGAGGCAGCAGGGGCGGTGCAAACAGGCAGGTGACGGCTGGGGGGCTTGCTGGAGAAACCACAGCAGCTCTGGGCTGCTGAAAGAGGGAGCATTCGGAGAGTGGCAATGGACAGGGCTGGAGGGAAGCAGAGTGGGGCCAGGGGCGCTCGTTCACGATGTGGATGGCTTTTTATGTTTATCCTGGAGGTGATGGAGAGTCACTGAAGGCCTCTAGACAGGGAGAGCTGGATTTGTGCTCACGATAGCTTGCTCTTCTGTAACTCGGCTGACGGGCGTGAAGTGGCTTGACTACCGGAGGGGTGGGCAGTTTAGAGGTAGTTGTAACAGAGCAATTTGGAAAATGAGGGGGGAGTTCCCTGGCGGTCCAGTGGTTAGCACTCTGTGCAGGGGGGATGGGTTCAGTCCCTGGCTGGGGAACTTAAGATCCTGCATGCCAGTTTGGCCAACAAAAGGCAAGATGAGGACCACAGTAGTAGGATGAAGGAAGAAGAGGGAGTAGGAACCTCTTCAGGGAATGTATTTGGGAGGCAGAATCAGCCGGGACTGGATGTAGGGAGGGGAAGAGAAGGAAGAGGCAAAGATGGCTAAAGTAGAGAAGGTCGAAGTGGGTCTGGGAGAAAGATTCTGATTTCAACTCTGGATATGCTGAGTTTGAAATTCTGTGGAGATTCCAGGCAAAGAGCCCCAGCAGACAGTAGGATATACCGGTTTTAAACTGGAGGGAAAGGTGTGGTATAAACAAAGAGGTAAGGCAACTTCAGCAAGTACTAGTTCCCCAAGATCTACTAAGCGTGGATGCTTTAGATCATCGGAGAGAAACCTGAGGTGGAGAAGCGGGCAATGGAGAGAACTCTGGGGAAGGCCCACTTATACGGGTCACTGCAGAGGAAGGACTCGCTGGAGAGAGAGAAGGGGGGCTTCGCGAGGAAGAAAGGGCTCTAGGAGGCTGGGGGGTCACCCGCTCTAAGGGAGCAGGGGTGAAGGAGGCAGGCCTCGGCACTGGCGGAGGCAGCGGGCCAGTACAATAACGGGGGGACTGTCTCCACTGGACACGGCCTCAGTCCGGATGGTGGGACTCCCACCGGTCATGCACGACGGGACGGGGGGCTTGTGTGTATGATTGTAGTGGAAGAAAAGAGCCTGTTCTCACACTGGTCAGAACAGCCATCCTCAAAAAATCCATAAACAACAAATGCTGGAGAAGGTGTGGAGAGAAAGGAGCCTTCCTGAATTGTTGGTGGAAATGCAAACTGGTAAAGGCACTACGGAGAACAGTATGGAGGCCCCTTAAAAAGCTAAAAGCAGAGCTGCCATATGACCCTGCAGTCCTACTCCTGGGCATATATCCAGTGAAAAACATGGCCTCAAAGAGAAATGCACCTCAGTGTTCACTGCAGCACTGTTTACAGTGGCCAAGCCATGGAAACAACCTAAATGTCCATCAACAGAGGAATGGATGAAGAAGATGTAGCACATATATACAATGGAATATTAGTCAGCCATTAAAAAGAATGAAATAAGGCCATCTGCAGCAACATGGATGGACCTAGCATGTCACACAGAGAAGTAAGTCAGAGAGAAGGAGAAATATCATATGACATTGCTTATACTGGAATCTAAACAGAAATGCTACAAATGAACCTACTTACAAAACAGAAAGAGACTCCCAGACTTAGAAAAGTAACTCACGGTTGCCGGCGGAGGGGTGGGGGGTGGGATGGGAAGGGGAGGGACAGTTAAGGACTTTGGGAATGGCATGCACACTCTGCTATGTTTAAAATGGATAACAAACACACACCTAGTGTGTATCTGCTCATGTGGCAGCCTGGATGGGGGGGTTTGGGGGAGAATGGATACGCGCATGTGTGTGGCTGAGTTCCTTCACTGTTCACCTGAAACCATCACAACATTGTTAACTGGCACACCCCAAAACAGAATGCTTTCAGTGTTAAAGATATTAAAAATTTTTTTTTTTTTTTAAAAAAGCTTGCAAACAATTGTTCTGGAGGCAACAGAAGCTAACAGTTTTAAGAAGCCAGACTGGTGCCCCTGGACCTTGGGTTTGACACAAGCTCTGCCAGGTACTCAGCATGTGACTTTGAGCAACTCTGTAGTCCTTTAGTGTCTTCAAGTGTATCAAATGTGTAGGATAACAGATAAAATAACTTCTGCCATGAGGTAGGAAAGGGAGCTCAAGAACCATGGAAAGGTAACAGAACCTCTCTCCACAGGTTGTGATAAAGATTAAATGAGGCGATCCATACCAAAGATCTAGGGCCGTGCCTGTGACATACTAAGTACCAGATAAGTCTGGGTGACACCGAGGTTTTTGCAGGGACAGGGTGTGGCAAAGACCAAGCCCTCTCTTTGTTCTGACCTGATTTCAGTCCTTACTTGGGATCTTTCTGGAAGCCAGAGTTGGGAGGTAGGCGGGCGGGATAAGTGGCTCCGGCACACACACCCTTCGCCTGCCCCAGCCCCTCCCCCTCAAGGGGGAGCCCGGAGCTTGCACGGGGGCCTCTCTGGGACAGCGGTCACTGCCGTGTTCACAGCATCATACCTTAGGGCCTTCCCGGCGAACTGGTTCACAAGATTTTGGTTTCCATCTGCGTGGAGGGAAAGAGGAAAGGTGAATTCTCCCATAGGGCCTAGGACTGCAAGAAAGTTTGCTGCTGCTGTTGGGAGCTCCTCGTACACTCTCACTCCGGCCCAGGGGGACTGCTGCCTGGTGCCCGTTAGAGGGGGTGCGAAGGGAAAGAGAACGGGGCTAGAAGCCACTCCAGGACTCGATCTGACACCATCTAGCCGTGTGGGCAAGTCCAGGAACCTATCTGGGCTGCAGTTCCTCATCCGTCAGAAGAGGTAACAGTAGCAACTTCCAGTCTTGTGTAAGTGAGGAATGAACTTGCTTCAGGCAGGAGACAAGTCTAAGGTATGAGGATTACACTAATCCATCTCCTAAGCTGGTGGTTTCAAACTATCTCCATCTCTCTTACCCAGATCAGTGTGGCTCCTCCTCACCCTACCCCCAAACCTTGGCCATGCCACGCAGCCGGCAGGATCTCAGTTTCCTGACCAGGGACGCTTTATCTTTTTTACATATCGGTATTACGCTTCCAAGTAAAGCTGTTTGAAAAAGATTCTGTTCCTTCAACAGTCTTTGAAAATGACCATCCTGGAGGCAATGTGGTATAGTTTTGCCTTTTATTAGCTATCTGGCTTTGGGCAAGTAAATCTGTTTGTGAATCTGTTTCCTTATCTGCAAAATTAATTATACCTTCATCAGAGGGTAGTTGTAAGGATTAAAAGGAAAAGTGTATATTAGGTGTTTAGACCAATGATGGCACATTACAAGCATTTGTGTGTGTGTGCTAAGTCACTTCAGTTGTGTCTGACTCTGTGTAGCCTGTGCCAGGCTCCTCTGTCCATGGGATTCTCCAGGCAAGAATACTGGAGTGGGTTGCCACGTCCTCCTCCAGGGGATCTTCCCGACCCACTCATCAAACCCGCACCTCCTGTGTCTCCTGCATTGCAGGTGGATTCTTTACCGCTGAGCCACTGGGGAAGCCCCACAAGCATTCCGTACATACTAATAGAACAAAATTCTGGTGTTTAAAGAAAAACTTTGGTGTTTAATGAGCTGGGCTGAACTGTTCTGGGGTAAAAGCAGGATACGACACCCTCCTTGCTGCCTTCTTCCCTCAGCCCTCAGACTAGAGAACTCTCCTCCCTGGGTTCATGCACAGATGAGTCTGAGTCTGCTAGGTTGCCAGGCAGTGAACTCCAGCCTCCTCTCCTCCAGGCCCGCCCCCCGCCCGCTCCTCCCCATGGCTCTGCTGGCCTCTACTCACACCATGCCTGCAGTGGACCGGTCGTTTGACAGGACGTGTCCCGGAGGCCGTCCCTTCCTCTGCCACAGAGAACAGAACAGCCGTCAGAGGCCTGGCATTGTGGGAATCCCCACCCTCTGGCAGGACCAGGGTCTCCTGAAGGAGGTGGTTTCCCTGAGAGGCCAGATGATGCTTGGGAGTGAACGGGGAGGGTGATTGCACCTAGGACTCCTGCCTCTCACGCTAGAAAGGCCCAAAGGGGCGCTGAGGAAGCCCACCCTCTTCTCAAGCTGCAGGGCCTTTACCTGGCCAGAAAATGAAGAGATAGCTCACCTTTTTGGGAATGGGGCTTCCTCGGACGGCACAGTCCTCTTCTGCCTGCCGGCCACGCTGGGGGTGGGGAAGGGAAGGGAATCAGATGGAGGCTGCTGAGCTGCAGGTCCCTGGGGCTGCAGAAAACAAAAGCCCTGGACCATACCCTCTGGCACCCCCCTTGAGCCAGGACTCAGCAGCCTTCCTGGCACGATGCTATTCAGACCTGGTCCCACAAACGGGGGTGTCCATGCAGCCTCCTCGGGGCTACAGAGCTCACCAGCCTCCCAGTCTGATCTGTCCTCCCTGCAAAACACCAGCACACAGGGACTCTGACCTTTATCCCTGGAAGCTCATGCGTCAATCTGGGTATAACTTTTTCTCCATCTGAAAACAGTAGTTTAGCCTGAAGGGAAAAGACAAAAAAAGTGTTATCAGTTTCTCTTTTGGTGGGTAAGCCTATCTACCTCCATTTTTATAGACACAACTTCAAACTTGGTTATAATTCTTTCACGGTCAGTACAAAGGGACTCTGAGATAGTCATACAAATAAATACCTTTCTTGAAAAACCTGAATAATGAATGGTTATTACTGAAAAACTATAAAAATGTAAATAAGCAAAATTAAAAGAAAAAACCAAACTGAAACCTCAGTTCCCACAGAATATTATTAACATTTCAATGTTAATTTCCTCACTTTTTTTTTTATTGTAACAAATTCAAGGAAGACTTTTTTCTTTACATTATTGTGTTGGTTTTGCCATACATTGACATGAATCCGCCATGGGTATACATGTGTTTCCCTTCCAGAACCCCCCTCTCACCTTCCTCTTCCTCACTTTTTTCCATGTAAACATATGCTAAATATTTTCTTCTAAGTAAATACACTGATATTAAACACATTCCTCAGTAAGTTGCTGTTTTTGTTTACTAAATATTGAGTGCCTACTATGTAAGTGCTGGAGACACAGTGATTAATAGCACAAGCAAGAACTTTCTTCTTGTGAAGCTCATTCTGTAGGTGATCTGGATGGCAAGCAAATAAACAAACATATAGAAAAGGGGGTTTGAGACCATGATCAGACACAAACCGATTCGTCTTTAAAAACCTGGGGCTGGCTGCTGTGAGGACAGAGTGGAGGAAGGCAAACAGGGAAGTATCTCAGGGCTGAGCTATATGTTTAGGCTCATCAACAGCTACACTGGCTTCAAAGCCACAGGACTAGATAAAGTCACCTGGAAGGACAGGGAGCCAGACATGAGATGGGATTTGTGAACAAAACAAAACAAAGAGCGTTGCCCAGCTCTACGAGGGTTAAGTTGTAACCCACTGCAAGCAGACTGCACTGAGAGGAACGCAAGACAACGAAGAGGCACTCTGTGCTCCGGGTAAACAGGTCCTCAGACAGATGTGTATCTCAGGGGGAATCTCAACAACCTCAGATTCAAGGCCCTGGTCTTGCTTTTCTGAGGCTGTGCCTGAGCAGCTTGCCAGCCATCCTCACCGAAGACATTATTCTCTCAACTCGTGACAGTGAGGGAAGGAAAGCCTGGTGTGCTGCAGTCTGTGGGGTCACCAAGAGTCGGACACGACTTAGCGATTGAACAGCAACATGATAATTACCCCCAAAGGACCGAACTCCAGCCTGCCCTTGTGGAAGCATCATGAAGCAAATTCCATCTTGGACAGCTGATGGTTTCAGTCAAGCACAGAATCTGGGTGATGTTGACAATCCCTATTAATAACAGCAGCTGACACATGCAAACAGGTTCATGACTATCTTGAGCACATAGCCATTTCTAGACCTGACGTCATGCCTCCTGACCACACCTTGGGAGGCAAGGAGGCAGAAAGGGTGGTAGTTCTCCTGACACCAGTAGGGGCTGTGACTACGTGAAGGGTCAAGTCACCACGCATTTACAGAGACAAGCCAGATCTTGGCTCTTCTATCACCTGCTTGTTCTAAGCCACAATTTCTTCATCTGTAAACTAGGAATTGAAATCTGCCTTCTGTACAGGTTTCTTCTGAGACAGAAATGAACTCATGCAGGTGAAAGCGTCTACCACAGTACTTGGCATCTAGTAGCTATCGCCCTTCCCTCTGTCTGCAAAGCTCTAAGCCCTGTCTAAGTTAGTAGCTCGCTGGGTTTCCTTCCAAATACCACGGATGATGAGACCTTACGTCTCTGCCGAGCCCTGGGGGCTAACCCCTGTGCCTACATCTCTTCCCCTTTGATCTCACCTGCTCCAGGCAGCTCCGACAGGCCTCCTGGATCAGCTGCTCAGCATCCACTTCTTCTCCGACGTTGTCTCGTACGTTCAGTGCTGCCTTCTGGAAGAACTAGGAAGAAGTACAATAAAAGACAGGGCCAGAAGTCCTGCTGATTTGCATCAACGTGAAGGGAATGGTACATAAAATCTACCCTTATAAAGAAGACAAGGGGCTTCCCAGGTGGCTCAGTGGTAAAGAATCTGCCTGCCAATGCAGGAGACACACAAGACACAGGTTTCGGGAAGATCCCCTGGAGTGGGAAATGGCAACCCATTTGAGTATTCTTGCCTGGAAAATTCCATGGACAGAGGAGCCTGGTGTCCACGGAGTTGCAAAGAGTCAGACATAACTGAGCGACTAAGCACGCATGTATGCATAAAGAAGGGAAAGGCAATCATGACTATGCCGTGAGGTCAGCCAGACTTAGATTCAGGTCCCTGGCTCTATTTCCCCTCTTTATCCTCTCTTCAGGAGGAGAACCATCATGGAGGTGCTCCAAGGAGGGTCTTCACAGCAGTAACATGTAGACAGTACAAAATCAAAGGATAACCTAAATGTCCAAGTACAACTGAAGTAAATTATGGACTATCTATACCATGAAGAAATAGACAAGTATTAAAAACCACAGTAAGGAAGGTACAGGAGAATAGATTTTGGACACAAAAAGGTATTCATGATATATAGTCAAGTGAAGAAAGGAAGTTATTCAACAGTTTGGGATACCGTGAGCCTAAAATAGCAAAAAGCAAACATAGACAGAAGAACTGTGAGACTATACTATATTAAAGTGGTGATATCATGATTGTTTTCTCTCTCTTTTCTATTTTGTTTAACTATCAATCTTCTCAGTTTCTAAAATGTAAATGTTTTACTTTCACAGAAGAAAAGAAAAAAACCAAGGCTAGTGCCTGAGGATGAGCAAGTCAGGGAGTCCAGAAAAGACTCAGTGGGCAGAAAAGCCTACTTGAATCCTGACTTCACCCAATCTGAAAGAAACATCTGTAGGCTGGGAGGGGTACGACTTGGCCAGGCCCCCGGATATCAGCAGCCCCAGCTGGCTGGGGAAAGGAAAGGCAGACGGTTCCTCCACCAGGTACAAGGGAGAGCTTGAGCCTGAAAACACCAAGGGACAAGGTGATGTGAGGTCCAAACCGAGACATTGGGAATACATCAAAAAGAGAGTCCATGTCTCTAGAAGAAAGTATTGGTTCTCCTCGGTAAATAGAAAAATTCTGAAATCTAACACCCATGAACCTCCCGAGGGAGACAACCATGTGGAAGTACAACCACTCATATATATATATATGTCTTTGTTGTTTACACCAAACCAAGGAGAAGAGTGTGAAAGCATTGGATTAGAGAGCTCAGGAGTTCAGGAGGAAAATTCTGCAGGCAAAATTAAGTGAAATGATCAGACGAGTTTGACTTCAAAAGAACTAAAAACTGGAGATTAATACTGGTGTGCAATGTTGACTAACGACTAAGTGAAAGCTAACTGAAGTAATGTGGATACTTCACAACCAGGCTGTGAGGCAGGCAGTACAAAGGAATATGTAAGCTAAGTGTAAGCCACCTCTGGATATGAGAATAAAGAAGGGATTCTCAAGCATTATTGGTAGAAATGCAAAATGACACAAAATTTCTGGAGAGAAATTTTTTTTGGAAAACGTTTCCTCTTTTACCCACCAATTTCATCTTTACAACTTTATCCTTCAGAAATACTCTCGCAGGTGAACAAAGATATACATTCAAAGTGTTCAATGTAGAACTGTTTGTAATAGAGATAAATGTAAATAGTCCAAGTGTTCTAGGAACTAGCTAACTAAACTGCAGTATATCCGCACACTAGATTACTCTGCAACTATTACAAAACAATCAGTGTGAGCTATTACATACTGACCAAGAAACATGACCAAAATATATTGTTAAATGAAAAAACTGAATTGCAGAACTGTGTAAAATGATCCTGTATTTTTTAAACATGCATGCATACACACATACACAAATAAATACAGGAGACTACATGGTCATTATTAATAGTCTAGTATTCTATAAGGTGAGTTTTGGTTTTTAATTTTATACATTCAATGAATACTAATACCTACCACCTAGACTACAATTAACCTTTTGCTATATTTGCTATCACAAAGCCATCTACCCATCCCATGTATCCATCCATCACTCCATTTTCTAAGCTATATTATTAGAATATTTTTTAAAGGGGCTTGCATTTAGTAGTAACAAGAATAAATTGATAAAATTAAACATTTCTTGGATAGGATCGGCCATTTCTAGAAATTATTATTCTAAACATTTTTAAGAAAATGGGTAGCTGAGATCTGGGAACATCATTAAGCAAAGTGATCTGATTAGGCTGATCAAGAGCCTGGACTTAATCCGAAGCTGTGATGTAATCAAGTCATTTGTACCTTGTTCTAAAAACAAGTGTGGAAAGGAGGTATCTTGGCAGACAATGTGAAGTCACAAATTGTGTTAATTCAGCATCTGTCTAGGAGAGAAAGTTCGTGAATCATGGTATCCACTATTAGGACAAGAAATAAGTAAAGTGCTTTGGAGGTAGACAATCCTGGTCTAGCCTCTTCCTAGTGGCTTAACCCCTTTGTTTCTGCATATGTAAAGGTGCAGAGGTATAAGAATGCTCGGGGCATTGAGGGAAGTGCAGAAGTCAGGGGCAAGAATAACTAGGCATACAGCAAGGGGTGGCTGTGGTCTGATCTCAGGGGGCCACGTGAAGGAATTCGGATTTCACCCAGAAAAAATGGAAAGTTGTGGAGGGATTTTAAGGGATTTACATTTTAGAGATCACCAGATTTATGGAGGGTAGGCTGAAAGATGGAAAAAACAGAGGCAGCTAAGGATTACAGTGGGAGAAATAATGAAGGCCTGAACCAAGGCAGAGGCAAGGCAGAAAGGCAGGCTGGTCAAAGTGTGGGGTGGAATGCATAGGACCCCAGGACTGAATATGGAAGATGGAGGAGGGCAGAGCCCACTGGACTTTTTACTGGTTTTTAAGTGAATCAAGATCTCATTTAAACTTGTCCATAACTGAGCTCCCGATTCCTCTGCTTGTTTCCATCTTCTTCATACCAAGTCAGTGGTGATTCTACCTTTACAGTTGCCTCTGGCAAATAACTTGGGAGTTATTTAGTTCTCTTTTTAATTTACCCGGCACTTCTGAATTACTGGCAAATCCTGTTTGCTGCCTTGAAAACATACAGAATCTGACTCTTTTCTGGCACCCTTACTGCTAATACCAAGCCACTATCATCTCAAGTCTCGTAACTGCTCCTCCTGAAGTCTACTCTCTATATGACCGCCAGAGAGACTCTTTAAAAATGTTCGGATCACAAACTCTGCTCAAAACTCTCCAAGAGCCTCTATTTTACTTGTAACAAAACCCAAAGTTCTCTCAACTGGAAAAAAAAAAAAGCACAATCTAAGAATTGAGAGTTATGTTTTATTTGGTGGACAAAACTGAGGACTTAAGTCCGGGACACAGCATCTAAGATACCTTTGAGACACTGCTCCAAGAAGGCAAGGTGGGGAGCCAGGATATGGACACAGGAGTTTTTGCAACAAAGAGCAGGTAGTCGGAACATCAAAAGATTACTGTTAAATAAAGAAAACCAGGTATCTCCAGTTAAGGAATTTAGTGCTTTCCTATTATGGAAAGATGCAGGAGTCTGGGCTCACTGAAACCATTCTTTTGATGTGTGCCTCAGCTTCCTGGGGCCAGAATCCTGCGCTTTCGGTCCTGAGTCCCCTCGGGGTGCACTGTCGGGGGTGGTTGCAGCAGTTGACCGCTAGATGGCGAGCATCCTGTTTCTATCCTGAGTTCCCTCGGGGCTCCAGGCAGGGTGGCTGTAAAGAGATAGCTTGATGGCGGCAGCATCCTTTGTTTTCTGACGTGGCAGGTAATATTTTTCATCAGAGTCCTCACCCGGGCTTCAAAGTCCTGCCTGAGCTGAGTCTGTTACCTGTCGGCCACCTCTCCTTCTTCTTTCCTGGTTTGGTTGGCTCCCACACTGGCCACTCTGGTGCTTTGAGCGTGCCAAGCGGGCTCCTGGCTCAGGGCTTCTGCCCTTGTTCCCTCTGCCTGGATTGCCTTCTCTCCAGGCATATGCATGACTTATTCCTTCCTCACTCTTTTGGGCCTCTGCTCAAATGTCTTGTCTAGACACAATCTATGAAAGAGCACCCCTGTTCCCTGCAGGTCACCGTCTTCCCCTTCTCTCTGGTATTCCCTGACAAAGGACACATTTATTTAAAGAGGGCAAAGACGCTGCCCATTTTGTTCACAGTTAAATCCTTAAATGCCTAGAATAGTGCCTGCATTATGGTAAGGGCTTAGTAAATACTTCTCAAATGAAAGAATAAATACAAGAGGAGATTTAGGGAGAAAAACAAAAGAGTTTGGTTCTTAATATGTGGGACTGAGGCATCTGTGGGAAATTCAGGTAGAGCCGTGTAGAAGATTATTAATAGATATTGAAATTAATTTTAAACAGTTAAAAATGGTATCTATTAAACAAGTAATAAAAATACTTGCATTCCAAACACAGGCTGAGCACATTACACGTCATTTCATCTTCACAATGGCTTGGCAAAATTAATGGAGTTGACTCTATGGGGCCTTGGAGGACAGGGAGCAGACTCCTCTCCCACATTCTCTGCTTTAAAGCTAATAACAGCATCTGATGCACATTTCCTGAGTTGTCTAATAGATGTTAAAACCACCACCAAGTGGTAGAAATGAACTACTTGATGAATATGAGCAGAACCTAAGGGTTAATAATGTTAATCCCTGTGATACTATATGGCCGCCTCACCATCAATCAGAGAATGGTGCACAAGCTGATCACATACCCTGGGATGTCCCTCCCTCACTTTGTTTTTAAAAATGCTTTGCTGAAACTCATTAGGGAGTCTGGGTGTTTCAAGCACTGGTCTAGTCCCCAGAGGGCTCCCCTGGTGGCTCAGTGGTAAAGAACCCACCTGCCAATGCAGGAGAGGAGGGTTTGAAGATCCCCTGGAGAAGGAAATTGCAACCCACTCCAGTAGTCTTGCTTGGGAAATCCCATGGACAGAGGAGCCTGCTGGGCTACAGTCCATGGGATTGCAAAGAGGTGGACACGACTTAGCAACTAAATAACAATAATAGAAACAACTAGTCCCCAGCCTCCTTGCTTGGTGCCGCCCAGCAGTAAACGCTGCACTGCCCTTCACCGCTACCTGGTGCCGGCAGACTGGTTTCACTGCACGTGGGTGAGCAGACCCAAACTTGCTTGGGCTTCCCAGGTGGTGCTAGAGGTAAAGAACCCACTTGCCAATGCAGGAGACTTAAAGAGACGCAGGTTTGATCCCTGGGTTAGGAAGACCCCTTGGAGAAGGATGTGGCAACCCACTCCAGTATTCTTGCCTGCAGAATCCCATGGACAGAGGAGCCTGGCGGGCTACAGTCCATAGGGTCACAAAGAGTCGGACACGACTGAAGTGACGTAGCACATACATGGGTGAGCAGACCCAAACTGACTTTGGTAACAATAAGAGGTATTCAAATTACCCCCAAAGAGAAAAAACATTCTCGGAGTGGGGATGCCAAATTGGAAAACTGTAGGCATGTGTAGGTACTAGAAAGAGCCAGGGAGACTGAGATGCAGGGAAGGATCGCCCATGGGTCTTAATTCCTATTAATTTTGTTTTTTGTCTCTGCATCTTTCTCACCTTCATGTACTTGTTGAAGACCGTCTGGATCTCCTCGTTGATGCTGGGCTGCAGGACAGCTCGGAGGAGGTCCATGGAGATGGCAGGATCTGTGAAACTGCAGAGGGAGGGAGGGGAAGACGCCACAGTCAGGCGTCTTTCCTTTCCCAGTCTGCCCAGCCAATTACTGGCATAAGATCCTTTAACAACAATAACAGCTGGCTTTGGGATTTCCCTGGCAGTCCACTGGTTAAAACCCTATGCTTCCACTATAGGAAGCATGAGTTTGATCCCTAGTCAGGGAACTAAGATCCCGAATGCCATGTAGTGCGACAAGAAAAAAAAAACCACCGCCGAACAATCAGATGACTTGGACTGAAAACTAGCTATGTGTCCAATTCTGTGCAAACCACACAGACGTGGGACTTTATTTCATACTCATAACTCTATGAAATGGGCATTATTTTTAAAGTGATTTAGAAGAATAATACTTAATACAGTAAAAGTCTATACAATGTAACAGTTTCAGTGAACATCCATTTAATCACTACTCAGGTCAAGACTTCCCAGGTAGTGCTAGATGTAAAGAATGCGCCTGAGACGCAGAAGATGAGGGTTCGTTCCTTGGGTCAAAAGATCCCCTGGAGGAGGGCATGGCTACCCACTCCAGTATTCTTGGCTGGAGAATCCCATGGTGGGCTTCAGTCCATAGGGCTGTAAAGACCTGGACACCGCTGAAGTGAATTAGCATACATACACACATACAGGTCAACAAACATATACAACCAGCATCCCAAAGCCTCATCTTGTGCTCCCTCTCTTCCCTGAGATGGAGACCATCTGGCCTATGTTTCTCATAAGCATGCTATTCTTTGGCAGCTTCAAACACAAGAGCCATTAAATGGTAGGGACCTTGGGCGCTGTCTAATCAACACGCCTCCCCCCGCCCCCGTTTTGAGTTCAGAGGAGAAATGACTTGCTCAAGGTCACACGGAGAGTTACAGAATCTGAATCTCCCCTTTCTATTGGCTGATGAACTCTTTCTTAGCCCTGTGCAGTGGGGACCGCAAACGCTGCCTTCCATGCCAGTGCCTGGGAGAGACGGCCCATCCAGGGCTAGCCTTACCTTGTGGTCATCTGCGAGCGGCGGCCCCTCCGCTGAACCTGCCGGTGCTTGATCATTATGTTCCAAGGGTTCTGTGGGGACCAAAGGAGCAGATGTCACCCAGGTCCGTGACACTGGCGTGGAGGTGGAGCGTGGGTATTAAGTTACACCTCATACATCCCTGCTTGTCGGGTGCTTTCACGGTTCTCTGCCACCTTGGGGTAGGACGGTGCGGGGGAAGGCCCGGCCGGGGAAGAGGAACCGAGCGAAAGTTTCCTGCCTCCAAAGTCCCAGCCCTACTTTTCAGGAAAGGGTGGAGGAAGGGAACCAGTGTTTACCGAGGGTCTCCTCTGCCAGATGATGCGCTGGGCGCTTTACCTGCATTTATTATCCCTCCCCACAAATAACTTTAAGAGGCAGGGGCTAAGCATCTCCATCTTCCCGAAGATGAAATGGGCTCAGGGGCTTGACAGGGCCGGCCCACGTCACCTAGCTCGGAGGGCGGCACCAGAATTTGAAGTCAGGTCGTCGGACTGCGACGACGCCAACCCCCTCGGCAGATCGGCCGCCGCGTTCTCTCCCCCGCGGGCCAGGGTCCCGGGAGCCCGAGGCCCTGCCCGGCCCGAGCCCAGGCCCGGCCGGGGCCTCCCCGGGGGCGCCCTCACCGTGAGAACCAGCTGCCCCGCTGCGCCCGCGTCTCCCAGCTCGGGGCCACCCCGCTCTGCCCCGCCGGGTCCCCGCGGCTGCTCAACGTCGCCAGTGGCCCCCATGGCGCCCCGGGCCCCCACAGCTTCAGCCCGACTCTGCCACCGGCCGGAAAGTGGCCCCGTGACGTCATTGGAGCGCGCCGCCCGCAGGCTCCGGAAGCGCGACGCGGCCAGCGGCGGGGTTGCCAGGGAAACCGAACCGCTGGCTCCCGGTCGGTTGCAGCTGCTTAGAGGCGTTGCGTGTCGGCGGGCCCGGCTCCCTGTCGGGGGCGGCCTTCGGGTATAGGCTGGGGCTGTTCAGTCAAGGGTCGTTCTCTGGCCGGGTCAAGGCCCGTGGAGAAGTGCGGGGCGGGAGGAAGGGAGCAGGTTTCCACGGGCTGGAGCTGGGGAGCGGAGGGGAGCGTTTGGTACAGGGGCGTCTGCGGTTGTCTTTGGAAAACTGGATTTTAATATGCCCGGCACTCAGGTCCCAGAATTGGATGGGCCTCATGCGAGGACCCCGAAGCCCAACAAGAGAGGGAGAGGGTCTGGCCCATGGCATCCTAAACACTCACTCAGCGGCCCCTCCAGGCCTTTACCCCAGGGGTTGGCTCTTGGCGTCGGAAGGCATCTAATGAAGATCCTGGGCTTCTCTCCCCAGATGGTTGATTATGGGATGAGTTGAGGATGCAGGAGTTTCACAGCTGTGGAGTTCCCCAGATCCCCTTTTGCTCTGCATTAGAGGTAAGACATCCCTGAATAGAATTGGATGTGCTTATATGTAGTAGCTAAAGTTACTTTTATCAGGGTAGTAGAAGGTGCATGAGTTTTGCAGTTAGAAAGATCTGAACTCAAATTCATTATGATATGATGATAAAGAACACTGACTATGGAATTGGACTGCTTACCTTTGTTCTGGGCTTCCCAAGTGGCTCAATAGTTAAAGAATCCTGCCACACAGGAGATGCAGGAAATGTTGGTTTGATCCCTGGGTCGGGAAGATTCCCTGGAGAAGGGAATGGCAACCCACTCCTGATATTTTTGCCTGTGGAATCCCATGGACAGAGGAGCCTTGTGGGCTACAGTCCGTAGCATTGCAAAGACTCAGACACTGCAAAAAGTCAGACACAACTGAAGCGACTGAGCATGCACACATGCATCACTTATTAGCTGTGACCCACATTTCTTTCTGTGATTCAGTTTCCTCATCTGTAGAATGGAAATAATAGTACTTAACTCATAGGGTTGCAGTGAGAATTAAATGAGTTAACTTATGTATAGTACTTAGACCCTTGGCAGTAGTAAACCTTCAAACAATGTTATCTGTCATTACTGTTATTAAATTCCAGCAGCCACCACTTACTAGCTTAATGACCTTGGAAAGTTTTCCTTCTAAAAAAAGAATTAGTTTTCTTACTTTTGCAAGTTAATTGTGAGAAATAAAATATGTAAAGCACGTATTAGATCAACAAATGTTCGTTTATCAGCCTTAATATAATAAGGTGACTTTCTGGCAACAAACTCTTAGACCTTAGTGAGGTTTTTTACCTTGAACCTTGAATGTCCCCTGCCCTTTAACCTTATTAGACTAAGCAATGCCAGTGGACACTATTAGGTATCACGGTTGCTAAAGAAAAATAAAAAGAAATATAGGAAGAAGAGATAAAGGGAGTCTATATGACCTAGGTTATTACTTGAGTCAGCAACTGTTCTTTTGGGTTTTGTCAGCTAGCCTTCATGTAGTCCAGAAATGTCCTATATGGGTAAGAGGGACCAAGGTGTAGGTTTTTGGTGCATTTATGTTCTGAACAAATTCAAACACTGCTTTTCAATAGTTTTTGAATAGTTTGTATGCAGTCGGTTCTATTCTCTGCTTTCTAGGTTGCAGTGATGGACAGGAGCCACAGTGCATTTTATTAGCTTTGGTTCTTTTCTTTAGTGGTGTCTTTAGTCCTTTCCTCTCTCATTTCAGCTGTGACCATGTCCCTGAAAAACCCTCTAGGGCTCTCTTTGATCCAGTGGCCACCCCTCTGTTTTCCCAGCTGCCCCTCAATTCCTCATCATTGTCCCTTGTGCAGAGTTTGATCATTCTAATCACATGTGTCTTTTGGTAGCACCAGGAATGTTTCCACACACCAGCAACCAATCACTTTTCTTCTTGTCAGGAGAAGACATCCTTGGGAATTATTGCGAAAGGGAAGGATCTGGGGCTGGGCTTAGGCCAGTCCCCTAGCCTTGCCCTTCCCTCAGCTGATGTTCTGGGCAAGATGTACACGTCTGGCCGGATTGGAGTCTTCATCTCAGCTCTTAGCATCATCGTCATGTTGAGCTGCCTCTTCCTCCTGAAGACAATAGTGGCTCTTGGGTCCGTGGCATCCAGGGTGACTGTAGGAGAGCGTGGTGAGTTACCCTTTGGGACCCCTGACTAAGAGTAACTGAAAATGACTAGAGGAGAAATCACCCCTTGCCTGCCCCCAGAGTGGGGGTCCTCATTTGGGGAGATGATGGTCTCCTCTGTAGGACAAAACTGGATGGTTCGATTCTGGGAGCAGCCAGGATAGGTCTTCCTGGCTTTCTCTGTTCTCTGTGGACAAGGAGATGGCACTTCCAGTCTGGCTTACTAGAGGTTCTGGCTTTGCCCAACCTTTCTCTCTCTCTGCAGAATTGCTGGTCCGTGAGTGGTGCTGGGTGCATGTTAGTGGATGGTAGGGGTGTGGGAGGAGGGGAAAGCGGCTGCAGAAATATTTTAGATAAGAATTTGGGAGAGGCTAAAAGTCCCCATAGTGCATTTGGCTTCCATTCGCCATTTCTTGAGACCTTATCAGTTACCCCCAATCTCAGGTGATACCTTTTGCAGTGAAAGAAGGAAAATATCCTCCTGATAAGAGCCTGTGCCAAGAGCCATACCAGGGGGATGAATCCTATCTGGCTGGGCAGATGCGCCGCAGCGTGTGCTGTGGTCGGCTCTGCTGGGGAGGCATCCCTAAGGATGTCTCGAGGCAAAATCCATGTCTCCTTTCCGATCTTGCCTTTGGGCTACGTAGACCCAGCCAGCTTCCCGTCTTCCAAGGTTGGCTCTTGGAATCTAGCTCAAGAGCACCTCTTCTCTCCTTCCTTTTCTTCTTTTTTTTTTTTGGTGGGGGCAGTGTCTCTTCTCCCTTAATCACTAGAATCCCCAGTTCTTTGCTTTCTGTCAGGAAAGAACAGACCATTGATTATCTGCGCTTCTTTTACTTTGAACTCAGGGTTCTTGTGAAGGCTGACCTGCCAGCCAAACCTCCCTATGTAGCAGGCCCCTTCCCTGTACCCAGTGGGATTGTCTGTGCCTGGCTTTGGCAGCTCCCTTGGGCAGCGTGCCCATAAAAGAGAATAGAGGGTTGTACTCCTTGCCAGGACTCTTGAGGCCCTGTCTAGAACCAGGGCTGGGCGTCTGTCTCCTACGGGTCGCTCCCTGGTGGCTTGTTGGGCCTGGTACAGTCTTCCCCATGTTTGAAGGTGATGACTGAATTGTAGGGGCTAAGGGTGAGGCTTGCATCCCAACAGGGCACCTCTGTGAGCTGCTCTGGGCCCTGGCCAGCCCAGTTGAGGCTGCTTCTTTCCTGGGAGCTCAGCAGGTTAGAACAGTGATCTCTCTGCAGATCTCCCAGAGCCCACAGGCTGCGTGGGGTTCCTTGTCTGGTGGGAAGTAATATTGGCCATGGGTTATTAACTGCTTTTCTACAGTTCCAGTCCTGGAGCAGGGCTGGCCCACTCACCCAATGGGCCTCGTTGCTATACCCAGTGACCGGCACTGAGAGCTCTTCTTTCTGGGCTGTGAACAGCTTTTGCTTTCATTAAGCCCTCATTCACCAGAGGCTTCCTGTCCTGTCTGTTTGGTAAGGTAGGGGCACATCAGGATGCCTGACGCCTCAGGCTGGTCCCTGGGCCTGCTTTCCTGAGGCAGCTAGGGTATGAACATGGGTGAGAAGCCTGGCTCCTCTGTGGCCTCGTTTTATCATCCTCAAAATGGAGGTAACCATATTTATGTCTTACCAGGGCTTCCCTGATGGCTCAGCAGGTAAGAATCTGCCTGCAGTGCAGGAGACACAGGAGACCCGGGTTTGATCCCTGGGTCAGGGAGATCCCCTAGAGGAGGAAATGGCAACCTACTGCAATATTCTTGCCTGGAGAAACCTGTGGACAGAGGAGCCTGGTGGGCTATAGTCCAAAGAATCGCAAAAACTCAGAAATGACCGATTGGCTAAGCAGGTGCATGCAAGGATATTTATCTCACAGAGTGGTAAGGCAGTGTCCATTCTCACTGCTGTAACAGAGTACCACAGACTGGGTGACTTATAAACTACAGACATTTTTGTCTCACAATTCTGGAAACAGGGACATCCGAGGTCAAGGTGCCAGAAGATTAAGTGTCTGGTGTGGGCCTGCTTCCTGGTTTGGAGACTGCTCTCTTTGCTGTGACCTCCTGTGACAGAAAGCCAATAAGGGCCACTAGGACTTAGGAAAGCCCCAGTCTCTTGGCCTAATCACTTCCCAAACACCCTCACTTTTGGTATTTGGTTTCAACATAAGAATTTTCGGAGATTACAAGTATTCAGTCTATCTCATGTAGTTGAGAAGAAATGTATATAAGAAGCTTGTACAAAACCTGCCAAATAATGGCCAACAGCTTATAGAGTTATGCCCAGCACCTTGCTGTTCAGATTCCCTGCCCCCTCTCTGACGTCTAGCCTGTCTATTTCACTTGCTCGCTTATAAATGGATTCAATACTCATTGAGTCAGTCCATACTACCTGGCATTTGGGCATCCAGGGGGGAGCAGGGCAGTCACGGTCCTTGGTCTCGTGGAGCTCAGCCCCTGATGTGAGACATAGGAGATGGTCATAGGCAAACAATAATAAGCACCAGTCATGGTGAATGCTACGAATGGAAAGAAAAAGCCAGGGAAAGAGGAGGTATCATTTTAAGCTGGAGAACGGGGAAGAAGCAGCTGGCTGTTGGGTGGAATGCTAGGAAAAGGAAACTGCTGGGGCAAAGCCTGTGGGGTGAGGCCAGGCTTGTTCTTTTCAGGAGGTGAAAGGTCAGTGTGGTTGAAGTCAAGGGATGGGGCAGGAGGGTGGTTCCAGTTCAGGTCCAGGCTTTCGGGGAACCTCCAGGGCCTCTGTCTAAGGCTTTATTGTAAGTGCAGCGGGAGGCCTTTAAAGCAGGAGAGACGTGGTTGGGCTTTCATTTTAAAAAGACCTCTGCTGGAGTGTGAAGAATGGATGCGGAAAATGTAGAAGGTGGTAGGCCAGTTGAGAGGCCACTGTGGCAGGCAGGGCGAGGGGGTGGCCGTGGCTCAGACCAGGGTGGTGACAGTACAGACCTGGAAAAGTGGCAGACTCGGAATACCGTTTTTGGGAAAAAAACATTTTATGTACTATCTTTGGCTGTGCTGGGTCTTTGTTGCTGCGTGTGGGCTTTCTCTAGCTGCGGGAGGGGGGAGCCACCCTCCAACTGTGCTCGGGCTTCTCGTTGCGGAGCACAGGCTCAAGGCAAGCAGGTTTCAGTAGTAGCAGCGCAGGGGCTCGGCGGTTGTGGCTCACGGCTTAGCTGCCCCTGGCGTGTGAGATCGTCCCGGACCGGGGGTTGAACCTGTGTCCACTGTATTGGCAGGCAGATTCTTAACCAGTGGACCACCAGGGAAGTCCTTGAAATACTTCTGAAGATGGAGCTGACAGGCCTGCTTAGCAGATGTGGGTAGTAAGGAAGAGGAAGTATCAGGAAGAATGCTGAGTGTCTGGCTGGAGCCTTTGGGTGATGGTCGTACTCTTTACTGAGAAGGGGACGACTTTGGGAGGAGAAGGTTCTGGAGTGAAGATTCAGATAATGGCCTTAGTGTGGTCCCCTTTGGCTCCTTTAATGTTGTCCCAGAGGCTTCCCTGGTAGCTCAGATGGTAAAGAATCTGCCTGCAATGGGGGAGACCCAGGTTCAATGCCTGGGTTGGGAAGATCCCCGGGAAAAGAGGATGGCAACCCACTCCAGTATTCTTGCCTGGAGAATTCCATGGACAGAGGAGCCTGGTGGACTACAGTATGTGGGGTCGCCAAGAGTTGGACTCAGCGACTGAGTGAATCTCTGTCTGTCTGTCTTGGGTCCCTATGGCCCTCCTCCCACTGCATGGAAGTTGGCCCCTCCCGATCCCCCGTGAGCCTCTCTTTTGCTTATTGGGACATATGCATTGCGTCCTTTTGTATGGATCAAGGGCGTGGGCTCCATGTGTGTTTGGGCCCCCCTTTTCTGAAACCTCCATGCTGTTTGTACAACTGAGAGAGTTAACACAGCAGGTCCAAGGTTAACATTCCCAGAAAGGCCTGCTCACAAGATTGTCCTTGGCTGGCTTCTGGGAATTTGGATTTTTGAGAGAGTTCTTGCCACCCTAACTATTAAGAGTGGTACGGGCTAGGCGGAGAGTGCCGTGTAACCAGCCCCAGGGGAAATCTGGAGCCTCCAGTGGGTTCCCTGGAGAACACCAGTTCACATGTGTTGGCACACTTCTGTGCCAGAGGAATGAAGTTCATCCTGAGCGCCTCTCCTGGAGGGGACTCCTGGAATCTTGCAGCTGGTTTCCTCTGGGCTTCGTGTCACACTCCCCTTCCTGTTGATGGTTTTGCTTTTTGTGCTGTTGTAAGTCGTGGCCATGTGTACACCTGTATGCCGAGTCCCAGTGAATCACCGAAACTTGAACAGGTCTCGGGGGCTCCAGGCACACACTAGTTTATTTGTAAGTTTTCCTAACCCCTAAAGCTGTCTACTACTGGGTCTTTTGGCAGAACTGAGCTGAATCATAGTGCTTGTTGATTTGTTTTTAGGTGATCTTTGCAGAGTGTAGGGAATTGTAATGATGTGGTTTAAAGGGCACTGGTTCAGTTCAGTTCAGTCGCTCAGTCATGTCTGACTCTTTTCGACCCCATGAACTGCAGCACGCCAGGCCTCCCTGCAACTCCAACTCCTGGAGTCTACCCAAACCATGTCCATCGAGTCGGTGATGCCATCCAGCCATCTCATCCTTTGTCGTCCCCTTCTCCCCCTGCTCCCAATCCTTCCCAGCATCAGGGTCTTTTCCTATGAGTCAGCTTTTCAAATGAGGTGGTCAAAGTATTGGAGTTTCAGCTTCAACATCAGTCCTTCCAATGAACACCCACGACTGATCTCCTTTAGGATGGACTGGTTGGATCTCCTTGCAATCCAAGGGACTCTCAAGAGTCTTCTCTAACACCAGAGTTCAAAAGCATCAATACTTTGGCACTCAGCTTTTTTCACTGTTCAACTGTCACATGCATACATGACTACTTGAAAAACCATAGCCTTGAGTAGACAGACCTTTGTTGGCAAAGTAATGTCTCTGCTTTTCAATATGCTATCCAGGTTGGCCATAACTTTCCTTCCAAGGAGTAAGCATCTTTTGATTTCATGGCTGCAGTGACCATCTGCAGTGATTTTGGAGCCCCCAAAAATAAAGTCAGCCACTGACTTTTATTTCCACTGTTTCCCCATCTATTTCCCATGAAGTGATGGGACCAGATGCCATGATCTTAGTTTTCTTAATGTTGAGCCTTAAGCCAACTTTTTCACTCTCCTCTTTCACTTTCAGCAAGAGGCTTTTTAATTCCTCTTCACTTTCTGCCATAAGGGTGGTGTTGTCTGCATATCTGAGGTTATTGATATTTCTCCCAGCAGTGTTGATTCTGGACCTAGTACCAAAGCTGGGGGTTTGGGGGTCCAGTTCTGTGACCACTGACTTCAGGCTGGTCTCTCCCCCTTCTGTATGTCTGTCTCTTTACATGAGAAGAAAGGAGTAGGGTTGAAGACTCAGGGCCCTTCTTGGCATAAGAAGTTTTGACATGTCACTTAGCTGCCAGCAGCTGGCGTCTTTCCCTAGTGGAAGGTTGGACTGGGGCAGCAGTGGAGACTTGGTGTGACTGTTTCTGGGCTTCAGCTTTCTATTCTGCCTTTCTGGTGATAGCTTGGGATCTTGGGATCGGGCATATCTGGAGGCTAGATTGACCATCCTCGTTCTGGCTGTCATTCGTATTTCTCACCGTGATTGCTGCTAAGATAACTGGGGTGTCTAGAAACCAGGTGATAGGAGGAACTGAGCTCACCTAGCCTGGCAAAGCTGAGACAGTGAAAGGCAGAGGATGTCTACAGAGGTGACACAAGCTGTGATCTTACCAGGTGTCTGGGGATAGGTAAAGGGCCAAATGGAGAGAAACAGATTTCAGGTGAGTATAAAGAAAGACTTTGTTATCCTTAAGCCTGTCTAGCTTAAATGTAAGGATGGCTGGCTGTAGTCGGGCTTGGAGATAGTAGTTCAGTTCAGTTCAGTTCAGTCGCTCAGTTGTGTCCGACTCTTTGCGACCCCATGAACCGCAGCATGCCAGGTCTCCCTGTCCATCACCAACTCCTGGAGTTTACCTGAACTCAGTCCATTGAGTCCGTGATGCCATCCAACCATCTCATCCTCTGTCGTCCCGTTCTCCTCCTGCTGTCAATCTTTCCCAATATCAGGGTCTTTTCAAATGAGTCAGCTCTTTGCATCAAGTGGCCAAAATATTGGAGTTTCAGCTTCAACATCAGTCCTTCCCGTGAACACCCAGGACTGATCTCCTTTAGGAGGGACAGGTTGGATCTCCTTACAGTCCAAGGGACTCTCAAGAGTCTTCTCCAACACCACAGTTCAAAAGCATCAGTTCTTCAGCTTAAGGCTCCCTTAATTCCAGCCCTCCAAGCTGAGGATGGGGGATTGTTTGGCAGGGATTCAGGCATCAGATATGGTGCTGGACTGCTGCGCACTGGTCTGAGGGGATATATTCTGAGCCTTAGGGCTTCAGCCTATCCTCCAAGTGTCCCTTTGTTGCTTCTGATAGTTGATAAAACCCCAGGGAACTCAAAGAAGTCTGGCCTGGGAGACAGTAGAGCTTTGGTGTCTTATGCCCAGTCCTGGGGATGAAAGCAGTGGTAGCCGGCTGCTCCTGGCTCAGAGTCCTGAGTGTGTGGTCAGTTGCTAAGTCGTGTCTGACTCTTTGCGACCCCATGGACTGTAGCCTCCCAGGTTCCTCTGTCTGTGGGATTCTCCAGGCAAGAATACTGGAGTGGGTTGCCATTTCCTCCTCCGGATTGAACCTGCGTCTCCTGTGTCTCCTGCATTGACAGGCGGGTTCTTTGCCACTGAGCCACCTGGGGAGCTACTTCAGAGTCAGGCCCAGCAAAATGGTGAAATCTGGGACATTTGAGACTCTAGGCCTCCACTCTCTAGGGTACAAGGTATAATTTGGTTAGAAGCTTATGTTGCTGGGTTTTTTTCTCTGTCAGGGAGATTGTTTTTATGCTCAGTCTTCTCAGCCTTGGGGATAAAAGGCTCTTTTCCTTGTTAGAGGGATTTTAGTGTTTGTCAAACAGGTGGGGAGGTGTGGGGAGAGACATGTAGTAATGAACAGTGATCATATTTTCTGAATAAAAAAATCAATACACATAGTTGTAATGTGGACTGACAATGGCATGAAATAGGGGCTATTTAGAAAATCTAAGGATGCCAGCTTATTATACCTAGGGTTGTTTAGTTGCACGAGGTTTCCCAGGTGGCTCAGTGGCAAAGAATCCGCCTGCCAATGCAGGAGACGCAGGAGACTGGAGTTCGATCTCTGGGTGAGGAAGATCCGCTGGAGGAGGAAATGGCAACCCGCTCCAGCATTCTTGCCTGGAAAATCTCATGGACAGAGAAGCCTGGAGGGCTGCAGTCCATGGGGTCGCAAAGAGTCGGACACGACTTAGCGACTGAGCAGGCCCACATGGTTAGCCTCATACACTGGAGCCCAGTATGTGCTTTTTCCATTGTGTCAGACTTCCCGGAGCCGGCTGTGTCCGATCGTATGTATGTGTTCTTTCTCAGAGGCATGGGGCCAGGCCTGTCTTGGTTGTCTATAAAGCCTTGAACGGCCTGTATTTCCCCTCCATTTAAAAAACTTGAACACCGAGAGGAGTGAGTCATGGTGAGTGGGTGTGGTTTGGATGTGACTTCTTGGGTGTGCCTGCCCTGTGGACCTGGCCCGTTGCCCCCTGTCTAAGGGGTGGTGTAGTAGAAAGAGTGCTTCACTACAGACCAAGAGGCCGAGTTTCGTCCTGCTTTGGCGCTGACTCACTCTGCGGTTCTGGGCCAACCCCTTCTCTTCTCTGAGTTTCATTGTCTATCTAGGGGCTGGAAAGGGCGTGTCAAGAATGTGTCCCCTGGAGGAGGGCAGGGCAACCCACTCCAGTAGTCTTGCCTAGAGAACCCCACGGACAGAGGAGCCTGGCGGGCTACAGTCCACGGGGTCGCACAGAGTCAGACGCGACTGCAGCCGCTGAGCATGCTCGCGTGCACGCGCTGCTTGCATCATACCTGCTGGTATCTTGTCGGTCAGAGCAAGTCCCCCAGTCAAGCCCAGAGGCAGTAGGAAGGGGGCTGCCCACGGGCCCGAGGTCAGCAGCCTCCGGTGCCGATGTCAGCCGGGGTCAGCAAGGGCGGAGGGCGACTATGGGGGTGGCAGCTAGTGTGTTTGTCACCATGCCTTAGACCTCAGCCGTGCTGTTCAGACTGGATCTGGATATCAGCTTCGTGTTTTGTGGCCAGCATTAAAAAAAAGAAGAAATAGAATAAGAAGTATCAGCATTGAATACACATGAATGCACATAAATATAGACACTTTAAGCATAAATATATGTGAAATACACACAGGACACAATGGAAACTGTCATTTTCCATTACGTTTTGTTTGTACATTTTGTACTGGAGTCCTGATAAAAGTAACTGGCAACACCGGGCTGGGGTACCTCTGAGCCCCAGTGTTCTGATTCTGTGGCAGGGTTTGGCGGTGAATGTCCGGCCGACCCCCTTCCGTGTGAAGAGCTGTGTGATGGGGACACATCCTGTCCCCAGGGACGTAAGTGCTGCAGCACCGGCTGTGGCCATGCCTGCTTCGGAGACATTAAGGGAGGTAAGGGGAAGAAATCCTTGGGTGCTCCTGGGCTCCCAGAGCTGGTTGGTGGGGGGGAGCCATCTGTGGTCTTCTTCTCTTTCTGTTTGTGGGAGGAACTCAGAATCCTTATCCTTCCGGTCCTCATATCCTGCCCCCCTCCAAGCCAAGGCAACCCTCCTCCTAGGATCAAGGGGCACATGTTGGCACTGAAAGAACTAGAGGAAGGCCATGGCCGGGGGTGGGGAGTAGGAAGCCCAAGCACCAGGGGAGAGGGTGGTAGTGTGGGAGCCTTGCTTCTGCACCCCACCCAGGCCCACCCCAAACCCACGGTGATATCAAGTCCTGAAGTGAAAAAAGAAAAAAATGAGTGTTTGTTTTTAGTCGTATTTGACTCTGCGACCCCATGGGCTGTAGCCCGTCAGGCTCCTCCATCCATGAAATTCTCCAAGTAAGAGTACTGGAGTGGGTAGCCATTCCCTTCTCCAGGGGAGTTTTCCCAACCCAGGGATCGAACCCAGGTCTCCCGAGTTGCAGGCAGATTCTTTACCATCTGAGCCACCAGCAAGGTACCTCTAGGGAAATCCTTGTGAGACACCATTTGGGAATCATTAATTTGGGGCTCAGATCCTCTAGCTCCTAGTGTCCCAGCCAGATGTTTGATTAAGATCTAGTCAGAATGAGGGATGGATTCATCTGAGCCTCTACATCTTAGTCCCAGATGGGATCCCACCTGGAGTCACTGGAACCAACCGTCCTGTCTCTGTACCTTTGCCTGTTCATCCCCCAGGGTGGGCCGGTGACTGTCCAAAAGTCTTAGTGGGCCTGTGCATTGTCAACTGCATGGTAGATGAGAACTGCCAAGCTGGGGAAAAGTGCTGCAAGTCAGGCTGCGGCCGCTTCTGTGTCCCACCCAGTCCCATCACCCCAGCGGGCCCCGAACCCCACCTGGACCGTTAGGTCTGACTCTGAATTAGGTGAGTACAGTTCCTCATTATCAATAACAACGGTCTTCACTGCAGTGTACAAAACACCGACTTAGATGCTGGGTGGGAACTCCAGAAGGGCAAGGCAGTTTTTGCCCTGGAGAGTTTAGTTAGATTCTGTTTCACAGGTCAAGACCCTTGTATAGGCCATATGGGCATACAGGTGATCAGAGTAAGTGTGGTTCCTTGGGGAGGTCCTTCTAGAAGTAGGATTTGATGTGGGCCCTGAAGGCTAGGCTAGAGGGGACCCAGCCAGGAGAACACAGAGAAGAAGCTGGATGGGTGGCCTGGTGACCAAAGACACCGAGGGTGGATTGAATGTGACCCATCTGGGAAACTGGACTGGGGCTGGTGAGAGAGGGGCTAATGGACGAGATCACAACAGGAAATGTAAGGTTGGTCACTGCATGGCAAGAGTCTTCAATGCCGGTTTAGCCTGGATTGTCTGAAAAGCAGGTAGCCATTTAAGGCCTGTGAGAGAAGTCTTTGCCTAACTTCTCCAGTGTGGAAGGGGAAACAGACCCACTGGGGAGCCAGAGCCAAGAGGGAGCAATTAGGACCTGCTGTTTCTTCTTCTTGCAGAGGCCCTGGTGCCCTCGCCAGTCTGATGTGTCCTGAGCATCGAGGCGGCTTGTCCTGGCAGCCGGGAGAGGCTGTCGTCCTGGGGCTCGTGCCGCCCCCGGGCGCTGCCACTGCCCTCGCCTCTGTTCCTGTCCCTCCTGCTGCCTTGACTGGGGAACTCAGCCCTGGGCTTGGGCGGTGGGTGTGTGCTGCTGCTTTTCCCCAATAAAGGCTGGTGCTGACCCTCTTGTCTGCGCTGTTTGAGGGCTAAGATGAGGAAAGAGAGCAAAGGGGTCTGAGCATGTCTGTGGGATTCTGGGAGTGACTTCTTTAGGAGGAATAAGCCATCTATTCTGAGAACACCAAAAAATGGATGCTGGTTGGGTGCAGCCAAGGGGGAGATGATCAGTTCAGTTCAGTTTCTCAGTCGTGTCCAACTCTTTGTGACCCCATGAACTGCAGCATGCCAGGCCTCCCTGTCCATCACCAACTCCCAGAGTCCACCCAAACCCATGTCCATTGAGTCAGTGATGACATTCAACCATCTCATCCTCTGTTGTCCCCTTCTCCTCCTGCCCTCAATCTTTCCCAGCATCAGGATCTTTTCAAATGAGTCAGCTCTTCGCATCAGGTAGCCAAAGTATTGAAGTTTCAGCTTCAGCATCAGTCCTTCCAATGAACACCCAGGACTAATGTCCTTTAGGATGGACTGGTTGGATCTCCTTGCAGTCCAAGGGACTGTCAAGAGTCTTCTCCAACACCACAGTTCAAAAGCATCAATTCTTTGGCACTCAGTTTTCTTTATAGTCTAACTCTCACTTCCATACATGACCACTGGAAAAACCATACCCTTGATTAGATGGACCTTTGGGTGGATGCCAAACCCAGGGTGACTTGGCGTAGAAGTGTCTCAGCTCCAGGAGGGGGACAGTCAGGCCCCTTTTTGGACTTGCCGACTTCTTTGGTTGGAGAATGAGTCACTTTTTTGAGTTGCTTGGATGATCCCACCGTGGTCCACCTTCCTTGGGGGCCAGCCCTTGGCTTTAAGACAGGTGTTTTGTCCCCTCCAGGAAACTTTGCTGTAGGGTGGGATGTCTTTAGGCTCTTTGGACAAAGATAATTAAAAAAATTATATTTCTATGGATCAGATTCTATGTCTTGGAGATCTTTTATGCATTCTTCTAATAGAGCTCCATAAAAATAACTGGGGTTCCCTTTTCAGACAGTAAAGAATCTACCGGGGACCCAGGTTCGATCCCTGGGTCAGGAAGATCCCAGGAGAAAGGAATGGCCCCCCATTCTAGTATTCTTGCCTGGAGAATTCCATGGGCAGAAGAGCCTGGCTGGCTACAGTCCAGAGTTGGATACGACTGAGCGACTCACACACACACATCAGAATAACTAACCAATTATCACTTGTTGGACATTCTTTAGGTTCTTCAGACCAAGAACCTAAATTATTTTAAAAAATTCTATTTTTTATGGATCAGATTCTATATCTTGGAGATCTTTTATGCCATCACATACATTCTTTTAACTGAGCTCCATAAAAATAACTAACCAGTTATCTCTTGTTGGATGTTAATATCTTTGCACAGAGAATTCCCTGGTGGTTCAGTGGTTAGGGCTCCATGCTTCCACTTAAGGGGGCATGGGTTAGATCCCTGGTTGGGAAGCAAAGATCCTGCATGCAGCTTAGTGCGGTAAAAAAAAAAAAAAAAAAGAGGATCTTAAAATACTGTAGGATGGTTTTCTGCCAGGTGGGGAGCAGGTCTGGAGAGGGAGGTGTGAGCTCCAGGTGCAGCTTAGGCTGAGCACTGGGAGAGGAGTCCTTCAGACCTCCCGTCCTTTTTGTCTGGGCCAGCCCATCCTGTCTGCCTGGAATGGTGAGGGTGGGGAAGGGGAAGCAGACGCAGGCAGGAGGGGAAGAGAGGAGGGGGAAAGGGCTGAAGGGCTGAATTTGAACTGGGATTGTGTTGGGGCTCAACCATTGGCGGTCAATAGCTGAAGCCAGATTTCACATCTTGCCGCCTACCTGCCTGCCCCTGCCCCCAAGACCTTTCTAGGCAGCTTTTCCTATTGTTGGAAGAAATAAAAACTAAAACTGGTCCATTTTCAAAGATAACTAGCCTAGAGTGACAGCCTGCTAATGTGTAATAGCCCTTAGGATGCTTGTGGGAAAATCCAGGCAAAGGGGAGTAATAAATCCAGGTGACTTCCTTGGGAAGATCGTTAACCCCGTAGCACTCAGCCAAGGATGAACTGGGGGAGGGACTTGGCATGCAGAGAGAATAGAAGCCCCATTACGATGACCCTGGGTGTGCCTGTCCCGCAGACGCCTGATCTTGCGCTTCTCGCCGTCCCTCGTGTCTCAAAGTCCATTCCTTGGGTTTGGGCGGGTGGGCTTTATTTCCCACATCGTAAAACCAAAGAAGCCATCAAAACCTTTCCTTTCTGAGGGTTGAAGGTCTCCGTGGACCCTGGTCCCACTCCCTAACCTTGTACCCTGAAATTAAGCTTCTGACCAGATAGAAAAGCCACACAACCTCCCACTCCCTAACCCTCAAGCTTCCACCTGGTCCACCTTGAGAGCTTGCTAGGTGAAATCTGAAACCAACCCCTCATGGAGGGAGAGAAAAGAAAGAGCTGACCACTTGGATTGGTAGGTGGGAGCTCTAACATGTAAGGCAACTTACATGTTTGTCTGGGGCGGCCCCAAGGCCAGCAGGTCTCTGCACCCGCCTTCAGAAACTTAAAAGGTTTATCAGGAGGTCTTAGCTGGGTTCAGCTGCATATACAGTGCAGATGCAGCTACTCGCATCCCTCTCTTAAGGCTGCATCCTTAGAACTCCTGCTGTGGAAACAGTGGGCACCTGGTCCATTCCAAAGACAGAGGAGGGCTAGAGGAGCCTCCGATTGCCTGGGTTCAACTCTCGCGTCAATCAGCAGTCACATGTTTCGATGACCTCCCCTAACAACTCCTCGTGCTGAGCAGGATTTCCTGAGGCTCCGACACTTGCCAGTCCTCATGTGTGGGTCAAGCAAGACCTGTTCTTTGACCAGACCCAGTGCGTCTTGTGAGTCTCCCTTCTCCACCCGTTTCCTGACCATCAGGTGTTAGAAATCCATGGTCGCACAGGTAACCTGAGAGCACCGTGGACCTCTGCATCCTCTCCTTGTCACCCTTCTGGAGTTCACTGCTCTCCCGTGAGGCACAACGTCTTTGGTGAGGGGGGTACATGGGATGAGAGGGGCAGGAGGCTGAGCCCATGACCCTGGGCAAGGGGCCCTTCTGCCAAGGGGATCAGTGCAGAGGACAGCCTCACCTAGATTCACCAGCATCAGCGAAGAATGCAGAAGCCCGCCCACCCCCCCACCATAGGAGTTAACAGGAAACACTTTGAGTGCTGACTTCATCCCATTCAGGTACTGACCTAAGAACTTTCCATGGACCATCTCATTAAATCCTCACAGTGGCCTGAGAAGTCCTGTGGTTTTCAGATGAGGAAAGAGTCAGAAAGTTTATTTTTTAATTTTTTAAAAAATTTGTTTTATTGATTCACAGTTGATTTACAGTGTCTTAATCTCTATTGTACAACAAAGTGACTCGAGTGTATATATGTATACTTTCTGTTTCAAACTCTTTTTCATTATGTTTTATCACAGGATATTGAATATAGTTCCCTGTGCTCTACAGTAGGACCTTGCTCTTTATCCATTCTCTACATAATAGTTTGCATCTGCTAACCCCAGACTCCCAGTCCATCCCTCCTCCATCCTTTTCCCCCTTGGCAACCACGTTTGTTCTCTGTCTGTGAGTCTGTTTGTGTATCATAGATGTGCTCATTTGTGTCATTTTTTTAGATTCCAAATATGTGATATCATCTAGCATTTGTTTTTCTCTTCCTGGAGGGTCAGAAAGTTTAGATAACTTGCCCAGAGGTCCCAGAGTAAGTCGGAGGGCTAGTTCAAACCTTGGTCTGTTTGACCTCAAAATTCTTCTAATTTTGATATTCGGATTTCTCTCATTATAAACTAGAGGAAGGCTAGTGGCTTGGGATCCACCGTGATAGTCTGGGAAGTAAGAAAAAGAGGGACAGGCAGGGGTAACTCTGCATCATACTCTCCCTTTCATGCTTCCTCATTTGTACTCTGTCATTACATTCTCATGCACTGACAGCAGACTATCAGGTAACAGCTCTTGAATTGTTTTCTTCCAACAACTAAAGAGCCTCTTGATGAAGGAGAAAGAGGAGAGTGAAAAAGTTGGCTTGAAACTCAGCATTAAAAAACTAAGATCATGGTATCTTGTCCCATGGCAAATAGAAGGGGAAAAAGTGGAAGCAGTGACAATTTTATTTTCGGGGTTTTTAATAAAATTTTATATTCTTGGGCTCCAAAATCACTCTGGGTGATGACTGCAGCCACAAAATTGAAAGACGCTTGGTTCTTGGAAGGAAAACTATGACAAACCTAGACATCGTATTAAGAAGCAGAGACATGATTTTGCTGACAAAGTTCCGTCTAATCAAAGCTATGGTTTTCCAGTGGTCATGTACAGTTGTAAGAGTTGGGCCATCAAGAAAGCTGAGCACTGAAGAACTGATGCTTTCAAATTATGGTGCTAGAGATGACTCTTGAAAGTTCCTTGGACTGCAGGGAGATCAAACCAGTCAATCGTAAAAGAAATCCATCCCGAATATTCATTGGAAGCGCTGTTGCTGAAACTGAAGCTCCAATACTTTGGTCACCTGATGTGATCAGTCTGACTCATTGGAAAAGACCCTGATGCCGGGAAGGATTGAGGGCAAAAGGAGAACGGGGATGGCAGAGGGTGAGATGCTTGGAAAGCATTACTGACTCAATGGACATGAATTCGAGTAAACTCTGGAAGACAGTGGAGGACAGAGGAGCTTGATGTGCTGCAGTCCATGGGGTCTCAAAGAATGAGACAAGACTTAGCGGCTCAACAACAACAACAAACAACCTGGACCCTAGCTCCAGTCTGGACCAGTACATCAGCCCATCCAGGACAGGGAAATGAAGCGGAGTTTGAGAGGGTGATTATCAAGACTGGAGATGAAGAAGGTGTTCAGTGAGGGGGCAAGACCTATTTGGAGTGGTGGTGAAGTTCAGATGCTCCTCCCCTGGGGCCCCAGGATTAGCTCCTCTTTGCGGTCTTGAAGTTTTGAGTGGTAAGAATTCTTTGCTGGTGCTTTTATGCTTAAAGCCACGAGAGGGCAGCAGAGATCTGTCACAGACCACTTCTGAAGCCTTGTTCACGCTCCCAGTAGTGTTGGACTCTTCGGGACTCCATGGACTGCAACACCTTAGGCCTCCCTGTCCTTCGCCATCTCCCAGAGTTTACCCAGGTTCATGTTCATTGTGTCGGTGATGCCATCCAGCCAGCTCATCCTCTTCTCCTTCTGCCCTCAATCCTTCCCAGCATCAGGGACTTTTCCAGTGAGTTGTCTGTTCACATCAGATGACCAAAATATTGGAGCTTCAGCTTCAGTATCAGCTTCTGAAGCCAATTTAAGACTAAAGTGAACTTAGTCCTACTTTTTTCAATTGACTTTGAGAAAAGTTACATAGATGGATCTATATTCCAGATCCTTACTGGATTACATATAATAAAGTTAAGACTTAACCTTATGAATTACCTTTTCATATGATAGGGAATGCTTCTGCACTTAGAGTAACATTTACCTTGGGGACATTATCCGTTATGTTGTATTGATGTTTCAGTCTTTCTTTCTTTTTTTTTTTTGGAAAGACCATTTTCACAGTCTTTAGTTTGTTACAGCACTGTTCCTGTTTTGTGTTTTGTTTTTTGGCTGTGAGGCATGTGGGATCTCAGCTCTCTGACCAGGGGTAAAACCTGCATCCTCCGCATTGGAAGAGGGAGTCTTAACCACTAGACCGCCAGGGACGTTTCCCTGGACTTTTTTCTGATGCTAAATACTACATTGCTGGTTGGTTGAATTGATATTGTACTATGGATTGAGAGGAAATGTGGATACAGAGGACCCAAGTATAGGAAAGGCCAGCTATAAGTTATACTTGAATTTTCAGCTGTGTGGAGGGTTGGTCCCCGGACACTGGCCTGATTCGAGGGTTGTCAGTACTCAGGAGAGCTTTCTAATGTTCAGATTTCCAAATCTCATCCCAGATATTTTATTCAGCAGGTCAAAGCTAGGACAGAACCGAAGAAACTGCTTCTTTATTTGTTAGCTGTTGCTGTTGTTGTTTGTGACCCTGTGGACTGTAGCCCACTAGGCTTCTCTGTCCTTGGGATTTTCCAGTCAAGAATACTGGAGTGGGTTGCCATTTCCTATTCTAGAAGATCTTCTCGACTCAGGGATCCAACCTACATCTCCTGTGTTGGCAGGTGGGTTCTTTACCACTGAACCACTAGGGAAGCCTGTATTTATTAGTAGCTATTTAAAAAAAGCTCCACAGGGGATTCTAATAGGTGATCTAGTTTGGGAATCTCTGAATTAGAATTTTGTGAAAATGAAACCAAGCAGGACCATGTCGGGCTTCAGGCACGGAAGCGTTTCTTGGGAGTAGGCTCCTGCCTCTAAGACCTTCCTTGAGTTCCAAAGGGCAGACAGGGTGCTCAGGGCTGGTGCACCAGGATGACCCAGAGGGATGGAATTGGGAGGTGGGAGGGGGGTTCTGGAAGGGGAACACCTGTATACCCATGGTGGATTCATGTGAATGTATGGCAAAACCAACACGATAATGTAAAGAAAAAATGAATGAATTAATTAAAAAAAGTAAAGAGCTTCTTGATGAAAGTGAAAAAGGAGAGTGAAAAAGTTGGCTCAAAGCTCAATATTCAGAAAACAAAGATCATGGCAACTGGTCCCATCACTTCATGGCAAATGGATGGGGAAACAGTGGGAACAGTGGCAGACTTCATTTTTTGGGGCTCCAAAATCACTGCAAATGGTGACTGCAGCCGTGAAATTAAAAGACACTTGCTCCTTGGAAGAAAAGTTATGACCAACCTAGACAGCATATTAAAAAGCAGAGACATCACTTTGCTGATAAAGGTCCATCTGATCAAAGCTATGGTTTTTTCAGTAGTCATGTATGGATGTGAGAGTTGAACTATGGGCCAAAGAACTAAACAGACATTTCTCTAAAGAAGACATACAGATGGCTAACAAACACGTGAAAAGATGCTCAGTATCACTCATTATCAGAGAAATGCAAATCAAAACCACAATGAGGTACCATCTGACACCAGTCAGAATGGCTGCTATCAAAAAGTCTATAAACAATAAATGCTGGAGAGGGTGCGGAGAAAAAGGAACCCTCTTACACAGTTGGTGGGAATTCAAACTAGTACAGCCACTATGGAAAACAGTGTGGAAATTCCTTAAAAAATTGGAAATAGAACTGCCATACAACCCAGAAATCCCACTGGTGGGCATACACACTGAGGAAACCAGAACTGAAAGAGAAACATGTACCTCAATGTTCATCGCAGCACTGTTTATAATAGCTAGGACATGGAAGCCACCTAGATATCCATCGGCAGATGAATGGATAAGAAAGCTATGGTACATATACACAGTGGAATATTACTCAGCCATTAAAAAGAATGCATTTGAATCAGGTCTAATGAGGTGAATGAAACTGGAGCCTATTATACAGAGTGAAGTAAGTCAGAAAGAAAAACACCAATACAGTATATTAACGTATATATATGGAATTTAGAAAGATGGTAATGATGACCCTATATGCGAGACAGGAAAAGAGACACAGATATAAAGAACAGACTTTTGGACTCTATGGGTGAAGGCAAGGGTGGGATGATTTGAGAAAATATCATTGAAACATGTTTATTATCATATATGAAGTAGATCGCCAGCCCAGGTTCGATGCATGAGACAGGGTGCTCAGGACTGGTGCACTGGGATGACCCAGAGGGATGGGGTGGGGAGGGAGGTGGGCGCGAGGTTCAGGATGGGGAACACATATACACCCATGGCTGATTCGTGTCAATGTATGGCAAAAACCACCACAATACCATAAACTAATTAGCCTCCAATTAAAATAAAAAAATATTGTTAAAAAAGAAAACTGAGCACTGAAGAATTGATGCTTTTGAACTGTGGTGTTGCAGAAGACTCTCGAGAGTCCTTTGAACTGCAAGGAGATCAAACTAGTCCATCCTAAAGGAAATCAGTTCTGAATATTCACTGGAAGGACTGACGCTGAAGCTGAAGCTCCAATATTTTGGCCACTTGATGTGAAGAGCCCACTCATTGGAAAAGACGCTGATGCTGGGAAAGATTGAAGGCAGGAGGAGAAAGGGAGGACATGGGAAGAGATGGTTGGATGGCATGGCTGACTTGATGGACGTGAGTTTGAGCAAGCTCCGGGAGTTGGCGATGGACAGGGAAACCTGGTGTGCTGGAGCCCATGAGGTTGCGAAGAGTCAGACAGGACTGAGCAACTGAACTGAACTGAATTGAATCAAGGAAGGAGGGGATGCAGAAACAAGGGAGAAGCAATCAAGGGACAATAGTGTAGCCTTGGGGCTGTCTCCTGGTTCTGTCTCAAGGGACACATGTTATCTCTGAGAGCTCTTTAGTTCTTCCTGAAGAACTAAAATCTTCAGGAAATGGAAGATGAACTATTTAATGAAGCATTCTTCATTCCTAAGAGAAGGTCATAGTTTGATAACTTTGAGAACTATGGAAACCAGGAAACCACCTGAGGCTGGATTAAAAGAAGGCAGAACCTCTGTAAAACCTGATCCTTATCAACATCCTGACCCTTGAACCATTGCTATAAAACTCCACTGACAAAATAATAAAACTATTCCTTTTTTTCCCTTCCTTTTCTTTTCTTGGCAGTGCCACATGGCTTGCAGGATCTTAGTTCTCCAACCAGGGATCAAACACGGACTCTCGGCAGTGAGACCGAAGAGTCCTAACCACTGGACCGCCCCGGAATTCCCTGAAGCTATTCATTTCTACTTCCCCCGAAACTCTTACCTTGAGATGCCATTTGGCACAGGGCTGAGTTGTCAGCATCAAAATCCCCTCTCAGCTACAAGGGTCTGTGAGCCTAATTCAGTGACCTTAAATGTTCATCCGGCCTTTACCATCCTCTTGTTTTTCTTTTCTTTTTTTTCTGTTTTGGCCACCCTGTGCAGAATGTGGGATCTTAGTTTCCCATCAGGGACTGAACTCGTGCCCCTGTTGTAGTGAAAAGGAAAAAAGGGGAATGAGTTTTTCTGTTTCCCTTTCCTGAGAACAAAGAATTTAAAGAGAACAGTGAGCAGGCCTGAACATCCCTCTCTTTTTTTTTTTTTTTCCTTTAACTGCTCTTAACTCTGCATGTCTGTAACTACATTTGCTTTTCTGTCCCCTGACTTTCCAGGAGTCACACTTATTCTCCTTTGACTCTATGCTAAATACATCCCCTATTTGGTGCTCACCCTTACAACACTCTTCCCCTTGTGTTAACGTATCAGAAAGGAGGCTGCAGAGCCCCTAGACTGCCAGACTCAATGGCTGGGCTACGGATGCGAGTTGATGACTGTCTTTGAAATGATGCAAGAGGAAGAAATCAGGATCCTATCACCTTTGCTCTTCATCAGCAGCTCCTGACTTCAAGCCTGTGACTTATATAAGCCCCTAGGTTCCTCCTGGAGGTGGGCGGCGGGGCACAGTCCTCGAGGTGTGAGCCTCCTCTGTGCCCCGCTCCTCGGGCTGAGAATAAAGGCCATCATCTATTTCCTCCACACTCCGTCTCCGTAGTTTTCATTTGGCTTTGGTGGGCAGGGAAGGCCAAGACTTGGGCCGGCAACATGCCCCGCACTGAGAGTTCAGAGTCTTCGCCATTGGACGGGCAGGGAAGGCCCTCTCCTGTTGTTCTTCCTCAGGTTGCCCATACCTTCTGAGCTGTTTATATGCTTGGGCTCACCCAGTCTTTTCTGTTTTTACTTTTCTCCTTCCCCTCTTCCCCTTCTTCCATCTCCTCTTCCTTTCCTGGTTTGTTATCTTTTTATTTTCTTTCAACTTTCAACTTTTTATTTTGTTTTGGGATATAGCCTATTAACAGCGCTGTGATAGTTTCAGGTGAACAGTGAAAGAACTCAGCCATACCCAATACATGTACCCACTCTCCCCTAGCCCTCCCCTTTCCAGGCCGTCACATAACGCTGCACAGAGTTCCGTGCACAGTAGGTCCTTGTTGGTCATTCACTTTGAATGTATCAGTCCCAATGTAGGCCGTCCCAAACTCTGTCTCTTCCCACTGGCAACCTTACGTTCATTTTCTGAGTCTCTTTCTGTTTTGTAAGTTCATTTGTATCATTTCTTTTTAGAGTCCACATGTAGGGGCTGTCATACGGTATTTCTCCTTCTCTTTCTGACTTATTTCACTTGTATGACACTCTCTAGGTCCATCGATGTTGCTGCAAATGGCATTATTTCATTCTTTTTAATGGCTGAGTGACACTCCTTTGTATATATGTACCACATCTCCAGTTTATTATCTTTTGAAAAACCTGTACAATCACTGTCGAGTTACCCAAACATATGGAAAAGTTCAAAGAAGAATCTCTCCTGGCCCATAGATAATCTTTGCTGGTGTTGATACGGGTAGCAATCAGCCAAAGTGCCTGTGATTCTTTTGTTATTCAACAGTGTGTCACAGATACACATGTTTTTTTATTGCTATTCTGCTTTTTAAATAATAATTTTTTTTTATTTAGCAAGGCTTTTGTTTCATTTCCAACGGCTTCAAAGTCTTTTACTTTCAATTTTATTTCAACAAAGCCAGCAGGTGTTTTAGATAACAAAACCTCTATCTTTTTTCAATACTTCTTGAGCTTTCAGGTAGATTGCTATTGATTTTTCTTGATACTGAGTGTTCTTGGTTTCAGTGTTAAGGTTCTTTTGCTCCATCATGATCCATTTGATATGGAGTTTATGTGTTTTCATTTTTAGTGTTCTTCCAGTTTAAATTTTTACTTTCCTTTTTAAATTAAAAAAGAATTAGTCATCTGTTACTTTTTTCTTCAAAAAAAGAAAAAGGTGTGGCTGCATGCCATGGTATGTGGTAGCCTAGATCCCAAATCAAGGATCAAATCCACATCCCCTGCATTGAAAGGCAGAGTACCAACCACTGGACTGCTGGGGAAGTCACTCTTTAAAACAATTAAAAAAAAAAGGTCCTTTAAAAAAAGTCAATTCTGCTTCATTCACTGTACTAAAGCCTTTGACTGTGTGGATCAAACAAACTGGAAAATTCTCAAAAAGATGGGAATACCAGACCACCTTATCTGCCTCCTGAGAAACCTGTACCGGGGGCAAGAAGCAACAGTTAGCACCAGACATGGTTAGAACCAGACAACTGACTAATTCAGAACTGGAAAAGGAATATGACAAGGCTGTATATTGTCACCCTGCTTATTCACCTTAAATGTAGATTACATCATGTGAAATGCCAGACTGGATGAATCACAAGCTAGAATCAAGATTGCCAGGGGAATTACCAACAACCTCAGATATGAAGATGATACCATTCTGCTGGCAGAAAATGAAGAGGAACTAGGGAGCCTTTTGATGAGAGTGAAAGAGGATAGTAAAAAAGCTATCTTGAAACTCAACATTCAAAAAACTAAGATCATGGCATCTGATCCCATCACTTTATGGCAAATAGAAGGGTAAAAAGTAGAAACAGTGCTAGATTTTATTTTCTTGGGCTCCAAAATCACTGCAGGCTAAAGATTAAAAGATGCTTGCTCCTTTGAAGAGGAGCTATAACAAACCTAGACAGCATATTAAAAAACAGAGACATCACTTTGCCGACAGAAGTCCATCTAACCAAAGCTATCATTTTTCCTGTAGTTGTGTACTGATGTGAGAGTTGGACCATAAAAAAGTTTGAGCGCTGAAGAATTGATGCTTTCAAACTGTGGTGCTGGAGAAGATTCTTGAAAGTCTCTGGACTGCAAGGAGATCAAACCGGTCAATCCTAAAGGAAATCATCCCTGAATATTCATTGGAAGAACTGATGCTGAAGCTGAAGCTCCAATTCTTTGGCCACTTGATGTGAAAAGCTGACTCACTGGAAAAGAGCTTGATACTGGAAAAGACTGAGGCAAGAGGAGAAGGCCGTGGCAGAGGATGAGATGTTTGGATTGCATCACTGAATCAATGGACATGAATTTGAGGAAACTCCCAGAAATAGTGAAGGACAGAGGAGCCTGGTGTGCTGCAGTCCGTGGAGTCACAAAGGGTCGGACATGACTTAGCAACCGAACAACAAACAACAATTTGTGAAATGAGAATGCACATCAACAAGGAGTCTTTTTTTCCCTCAGGATCTTTGTTTCTCAACGAGGGATTGAACCCACTCCTCCTCCAGTGGAAGCACAAAGTCCTAGCCACTGGACTGCCAGGGAATTCCTCCAAGCAGGTCTTGTTACCCTTCTCAGGTGGGTCCAAGGGCTACGTTTATACCAAGCCCCCAGGGAGTGCTGAAGCTGCTGTGGTTTTTTTTTTTTTTATATTATCCTTTTTATGTTACATTCTCCCCCTCCCACCCCCACCATATTTAATTAAAAAAAAATTCGTAAAAGTCCTTTGGAATACCAGAATATAGTTTTGAAAGACTTCCAAGGAAATGACATGAGTCTTGTTTTCTAACATTGTGTTTCATAGTAGTCAGAGGCAGACAACTCTTGAGGATCCACAGATGGGCACCAGGTAGGTTATACCCATGATGTGAAGCCTAGAACAATCTGATCTGGACTCAGAAGGGGAAAGATACTGCACTCTTACTCAACACTTACACAGCAGTAGTTCCTGGGTTGGGGGCTAAGGTGACATCCCTAACCTATGCTCTCTGCCAGTTGCAGAGATATCTCCAAGGCTGTTTCCACAGCCCAGAGGCAGCCGTTGCCATTGATGGAATTAAGCTGGAATGTTCAGCACATTCACATGTGGCTTTGCTCTAAGCTATGGCTCCCCTTACTGTTTATAGTCCTTAGCATACTGGCCTACTCTAGGGGCCATATCTCTAGGGGCTCCCCCGAGTGGCTCGGCTGGTAAAGAATCTGCCTGCCAATGCAGGAGACACAGGACATGCTGGTTCCTTTCTTGGGTCAGAAAGATCCCCTGGAAAAGGGCATGACAACACACTCCAGTATTTTTGCCTGGGAAATCCCAGGAACAGAGGAGCCTGGTAGGCTGCATTCCATGGGGTGGCAAAGAGATGGACATGACTGAGTATGTGTGTGCATACACTCATATCTCTGAACCCATTTGTGAAGCTGGTTTTGTTGAGACTATGGATAAGGCAGTTAGGGCAAAGGGGAGTGATACAATATACTCTGACTGTAGAGGTTCAGTTCAGTCGCTCAGTTGAGTCTGACTCTTTGCGACCCCATGAACCTCAGCATGCCAGGCCTCCCTGTCTATCACCAGCTCCCAGAGTTTACCCAAACTCATGTCCATTGAGTCGGTGATGCCATCTAGCCATCTCATCCTCTGTCGTCCCCTTCTCCTCCTGCCTCCAATCTTTCCCAGCATCAGGATCTTTTCAAATGTGTCAGCTTTTTGCATCAGGTGGCCAAAATATTGGAGTTTCAGCTTCAACATCAGTCCTTCCAATGAACACCCAGGACTGATCTCCTTTAGGATGGACTGGTTGGATCTCCTTGCAGTCCAAGGGACTCTCAAGAGTCTTCTCCAACACCACAATTTGAAAGCATCAGTTCTTCAGTGCTCAGCTTTCTTTATAGTCCAATTCTCACATGCATACATGACTACTGGAAAAACCATAGCCTTGACTAGATGGACCTTTGTTGACAAAGTAATGTCTCTGCTTTTTACTATGCTGTCTAGGTTGGTCATAACTTTCCTTCCAAGGAGTAAGCATCTTTTAATTTCATGGCTGCAATCACCATCTGCAGTGATTTTGGAGCCCAGAAAAATAAAGTCAGCCACTGTTTCCACTGTTTCCCCATCTACTTGCCATGAAGTGATGGGACCAGATGCCATGATCTTAGTTTTCTGAATGTTGAGCTGGTTTAAGATTTGAAGTTCCCAGCTGCAAAGTCACAATTTCTGTATTTCTGGCACTTGGGAGCACCGGACACATTTCTCTAGCATACGAGCATTGTTGGGAGTTGGATATTTGTTGATTGGGGCAGAGGAAATAATTTTATGATGATTGTTTTTGTGCCACTTACATGGAAATACACTGGAGTCATTGACAAAATATGGAAGCAAACTCAGTTTTGGAAGGGCACACCAAGGAGATGGCAACAATGATTGCTTTAATACAGACTGACTGATTATATGGGTAGGTTGGTACCTCAGAGAGATCATTTGTAGTTGATGTTGGAGAAATATAGGGTGGGAGAGGTGAATGAATTTAGATCAGGGCTTGACATATAGAAGTTTTTCACTTAAAATTTTATATATCTAATCAGTGTGAAGGGCAAATCTAGGCAAAGAAATTAGTAAGAAATCTGAAAACCTAGCAATATAGCATAATTTGTTTACTCAAAATAATTTGGGAATAATTCTTCATAAGGAGTATTTCTTTTTCCTTGTTTCTGCCTTCTGTTGTATTAAGTTGATTCTTAGTTGTCTGTGAGTTCTTTTGTTCTGTCTCTGTTAAAGAAATAAACAAAATTAGTGATTCATACAGATATTGGAAGAATCCATGAATCTTTCGAATATTAGCAGAACTTCATAGCTATTCTTAACACCCCTGTCTCTCCTGATCTATGTATCTAGTCATAAGATATCAATGAGCAAATAAAGTGCTAGACCCCAAGGATAGGCAAATTAATGAAGCGATGGCTCTGCTCTTGAGTGCAAGTCTAGTGTTGAGACATTCACTATAGACACTGAACCGCCTACTCGTCTGACACTCCCATGAACTTCTCGTTCACCTGTGCAAATGTAAGGAGTTGGACAGAATCTCCAAGATCTGAGGCCATCATGGTGGTAGGGACACACTGGGGATGGAAGTCAGAGGGTCCGGATCTATGTCCTTCTTTCAAGTAGTCAGCCTCCTTGGGCCTCAATTTTCATAGTTTCTTTTTTGGTTTTTGGCCATACCAAGTGGCATGCAGAATCTTAATTCCCCCAGTGGGGATGGAAACCAGGCCCCCTACAGTGGAGGCATGGATTCTCAACCACTGGACCATCAGGAAAGTCCCTCAATTTTCATAATTTCAAAAGAGTTTCATCAGGACGAAATGACTTGAGATGTTGGAAATTCGTGTCTGTGACTGACCGTTTTCAACCCAAGTAAAATATCTTGTCACCCTTGCTTCATTTCTCCTGACCCCTAACTTGATTTTTCTGGAAAAACCGTGGTTCACTAATATTTGGTGTCATTGGAAGTGGAGGAGTAGAGTCTGAGAGATTTACCTTTCAGGAAGACAATAATTTTCACAGATATATTTTTGTTTAAAGTTGTTTCTGTTGCCTCCGCAGCCAGTGAAGATGAAGGGCTCACAGTAAAAGGTTAAAGTGTTGTAGTAGAATCTGGTCAAAGTTAATTTACAGGTGCCTGCCATAGGAGGGTAGTTGCAGTATTCTGTGCGGGAGAGTCCTAGAGTCAGGTTTTCTTTTCCAAGGCCAAGTTGGCATCCTCCTCCCCATAGACTCAGCCTACTGATGCCCATCAAGCCCATGTGAATCTGCCTGACCCTGTAACACCGGGAGAGTCCGTTGAGCCAGAATTTCACTATGTATTGATAACAGGGCAATGATTCTAGTCTGCAGCCTGGGTCTGTGACTCAGATCCACAGCTGGAGAAGGACAGTAAGGGAGTTCTACTACTTTAGAGAGGAAAGCAGGAGAGCCCTGAGGCTCCCTGCATTTACCCCAGTACTCCTCCTGGATTTTAAATCTATTCCATTTCCTGACTCTCCACGTCACCAGAGGTCAACATCTTATCTGTTCCCCCAGGAACACGGGTCAGAGCGCTGAGTATCCCCTCCATAGAGAACAGACACACAAGCTAGAAAGGCCTTTGGCTCTCGACATCTCCTCCTGAAGGATAGGCTTAAAGTGCTGCAACTGGCAGAAAGTCTTCCTCTCCTTCACCCGAGTCTGTGTCCTCTCCCATCCTGTGCCCACCTGCCCTCCCCCCTGCCCCCAGCCCTTGGGCCTAGCCATTCAGACTTACCTGGTCTCACTGAGACCATGGAGATCGGTGGTTAGAGCAGGGGAAATGATGACCATGTTGGAGACAAGGGAGGAGTTAATGTCAGTCTTGTTGAGGTTCAACCACAGCCCTTACCCACAATAGGGAATTTGCTCTGTTCATGATGAGTATTTCATACATGTCCATTAGAATGCGAATCGAAGGCTTCTCTGCCGATACAGTTAATCTGCCTGCCAAAGCAGGGGATATGAGTTCGATCCCTGGTCTGAGAAGATCCCACATGCCATGGAGCCACTAAGCCTGTGTGCCACGACCAGCGAACCCATTGTGCTGCAACTACTGAAGCCCACGCGCCCAGAGCCGGAGCCCCACGGCGAGAGAAGCCACTGCAGTGAGAAGCCTGCGCGCTGCGACCACTGGGTAGCCCCTGCTTGCCACAGCTAGAGAAAAGCTCACACGCAGCAATGAAGACTTAGCACAGCCAAAAAATTAAAAAAAAAAAAGTGAGCTGAGCAAATTAATTTAAATAAGTAGAATGTGAGTGCCCTAAGTCTGTGAACGATGACTTCTACTTGACTGTATCTGTGGAATGTAACACAGTGGTCCTGGACATAGATGTTAAATAGAATTGAATTCACCTAACACACACACATTCGTGCACACATATGTTCACACCAATAAGAGAATTTCCTGGACACTCCTGACATCAGTCTAATGTTCATAATCCCCACTCTTCTTACACTGAAATCTCTTGGGAAAAACTTAACTCAATGTACTTTCTGTCTACCGCCTTCTTCCATCCTTAGGCAGAACTTAATGGAACCCCCAACCTTCGATACTCTAAGAACCACGCTGTTTGAGATGCAGGGAGGACTTGACCCCTGCTTGTGGGCAGCAGTGTCCCCCTGGATGCTGCCTAGACCCACTTTTCACAGTGCCCTCTTTGGTTACCCCTTCTATCTTGCCTTACTTCCAAGATATCCGGCTTCACACAAGGTTCTTTTGAGAGCTGGAGGAAACAGGAAACCAGAACGCGTATGGAGGGGCATGGAAAAGATGAGGCCCAGAAAAAAGTGAGTCCATTCAGACTTCATGGTGCTGCTGATAGCAGATAGGAGGGTCCTGGATGGGGCTGGTATTATATACTGGGGGTGGAGCTCCTCCTCTTAAGGGGAATTGATCCATCTCTCTGATTCCATCTCCCTAGGGCCCATGCCAGGGCAGGGTTTTGGTGAAACCAGAATCAACCTTGTGTGTAGGACAGTATATTCTTGGCTACCCAGCCATGTAGCTTGCAAGGTCCTGTTTTGTCAAAGCCCTGTGGTGAATCCCAGCTGAACCGTTCCTCATCCACGTCTAGGGGTCATGACTATTTCAGGATGTCAGCATCACATTGACATCTCCATAATGAACAGCTGTAAATGAATTGTTATCAGTACTTTAATATATAAACGTAAACATTGGAAATCTTCCCTGGTGGCTCAGATGATAAAGAATCTGCCCACAATGCCGGAGACCTGGGTTTGATCCCTGGGTACAAAGATCCCCTGGAGGAAGAAATGGCAACCCACTCCAGTTTTCTTGCTTGGAGAATTCTGTAGACAGAGGAGCTTGGCAGGCTGCAGTCCATGGGGTCACAAGGAATCAGACACAACTGAGTGACTAACACACACAAACATTGGAGAAATCAGTTAATGTAGCCCTGAACTTAAACTGGAACCAAAATAGCAAAATAAATATAAAATAAAGTACACAGAATATGTTGATGAGGGTAGTGATGGAAAAGAACAAATTAAAAAAGGAATCACTAAAATTGCCAAATAAAATGAAAAGTTTCTACTCTAAAACACCATTAAGATGACAAAACTTTGGCAAGCATGGTTAAGAAAAACAGAACAAATAAATGTCTTCAATAAAAAGAATGTGAAAAGGATGGAACTCATGGAGGAGACTGAAAGAGAGGAGGAGATGAACATGGAGGAGATGAAAATTCACTAGGAAAAGTTTGTATGTGTTTTTATGGTTTGTTGTTGCTTAGTCGCTAAGCTGTGTCTGACTCTTTGTGACCCCATGGTCTGTAGCCTGCCAGGCTACCTTGTCCTTGGGATTTCCCACGCAAGAATGCTGGAGTGGGTTGCTATTTCCTTCTCCAGGGAATTTTCCCAATCCAGAGATCAAACCCCTGTCTCCTGCATTTGCAGGGGCATTCTTTATCACTGAGCCACCAGGGAAGCCTCATTTTTATGGTTATAAGTATAAAAATCTCCATAAAATGGAAATATCAAACAGCCTGAGGTCATTAATAAACATACATGCAATTTAAATAAATGCTGACTTAACTGGTGAGATGATTATACTGGTAAGTTTGATAAAACATCTGTTAATCACTATCTATGTCTTTTAATCCTTACTAGAGGGGCTTCCCTGGTGGCTCAGTGGTAAAGAATCCACCTGCCAATGCAGCAGATACAGGTCTGATCGATCCCTGGTCTGGGAGGATCCCACGTGCTGCAGGACATCTAAGCCTGTGCACCACAACTACTGAGCTTGTGCTCTAGAGAATGGGAACCACAGCTACTGAGTCACGTGCCACAACTCCTGAAGCCCATACACTCTGGAGCCTCCAAAATGAGAGAAGTCACTGCAGCGAGAAACTCACGCACTTGCTGAAATTAGAAAAAAGCCTGCTGAGCAAGGAAGATCCAGTACAGCCCCAAAATAAAATAAATACATAAATAAAATCAAAAAAAATTTAATAGAAAAATATTTACAATTTACAGAAAAAAAATGAAAAGATTTCTACCCTAATCAATTTCTTTATTGAACAGAAGAAAGTAAGAAAGTCACTTCTCTTGGTCCCTGCATCTAGTCTCCAACTTTTCCCCATATGCTTAGAAACTTATTACTTGGTTTTAGCATTCTTTGCTCCTCCAAATGCCAGAATCATCCTTCTGAGGGTAAATTATATTTTCAGCCTTCTACTACTTGTGCTTCCCAAGGTGAGAACAAATTATTCAGTATACTTTGTATAGGAAATGGAATGCCACTTAATTGTGTTTTATTAAGAGAGCTTCTATCTTATTTAAAAAATAAACAAAGACATAATTGAAATCATACTTTGCAGATGCACCTGGAACTTACTTTTATCCTTAACATTATATTGATGAGCTTTTGAAATAACCACATGGATTACACAATAATTTACATAATTTAAGCATCATAATTTACATAATTATGTATATATGTATTTATATATTACACTTACAATAATATTTACCAAGTAATTACATCATTAAAATATCATAATTTACTTAAATTTTTGGTATTAATGGCCAATGAAATAGTTTTTTAATTTTATTGAAATACAGTTGATTTATAAAGTTGTGTTAATTTCTGTTGTACAACAGAGTAACTCAGTTTCTAAAATATATATAAATATAAAAGAATATATATATTTCTTCCAGAAGCATCTCTGTACCCTTCAACATTTTCAAGGTTCATCCATGTTGTAGCATGTATCAGTACTTCATTGCTTTCTATGCCAAATAATATTCTAATATATAAATACAGCACATTTATTTACCCGTTCATCAACTGATGAATATATGGGTTACTTCCATTTTTTACTGTTATGAATAATCTTTTCTTTTCTGACTTGGCCACACAGTTTGTGGGATCTTAGTTCCCCAAATGGGAATCAAACCCTTGCCCGCAGGCAGTGGAAGCATGGAGTCCTAACCACTGAATTGAATTGCCAGGAAATTCCCTGAATAATACTTATTTGAACAATTTATATATAAGTTTTTGTGTAGAAATTTCTTTTGAATGTACATTCCAGAGTGGAATTGCTGGACTGTAAAGGAAATCAACCCTGAATATTCATTGGAAGGACTGATGCTGAAGCTGAAACTCCAATACTTTGGCCACCTGATGCAAACAACCAACTCATTGGAAAAGACCCTGATGCTGGGAAAGACTGAAGGCAGGAGGAGAAGGAGACGACAGAGGATGAGATGGTTGGATGGCATCACAGACTCAATGGACATGGGTTTGAGTAAACTCCGGGAGATGGTGAAAGACAGGGAAGGCTGGTATGCTGCAGTTCATGGGGCTGCAAAGAGGCAGACATGACTTAGTGACTGAATGACAACAATAGCATAGTAACTATGTATTTAAGTTTTTAGGAAAATATCAAACTGCTCTCCAGAGCAGTTTCTCCACTTGCCAATCCCACCAGCAACATATGCAGGTTCCAATTTCTCCATTCTTTTCAACACTTATTATTGTCTAACTTTAAAAATTTTTTTATAGCCATCCTAGTGGATGTGAAGTGGTATATCATTGTGATTTTTTGAAAAAATAATTTTATTATTTATTTATGGCTGTTCTGGGTCTTTGTTGCTACTTGGGCTTTTTCTTCTTTCTAGTTGTGGCAAGTGGAGATTTCTCTTTGTTGTGGTGCGCAGGCTTCTCACTGCGGTGGCTTCTTTTATTGCAGAGTCCTGCTCTAGAGCACGAGGGCTTCAGTAGCTGTGGCACGTGGGTTTAGTTGCTCCTCGGCAGGTAAGGGCTTCCTGGACCAGGAATTCAACCCTTGTCTCCTGCATTGGAAGGCAGATTCTTTACCACTGGGCCACCAGGGAAGCCCTCATTGTGATTTTGATTTGCATTTATGTAATGATCAAGGGCGTTGGGCATCTTTTCATATGTTTATTGTCTGTATATCTTTGCAGAAATGTTTACTGAAACCCGTTGCCAATTTTAAGATACAGTTCAGTTCAGTCGCTCAGTCGTGTCCGACTCTTTGCGAACCCGTGGACTGCAGCACGCCAGGCCTCCCTGTCCATCACCAACTCCCGGAGTTGACTCGTGTCCATTGAGCCAATGATGCCATCCAACCTTCTCATCCTCTGTTGTCCCCTTCGCCTTTCACCCTCAATCTTTCCCAGCATCAGTGTCTTTTCACATGAGCCAGTTCTTTGCATCAGGTGGCCAAAGTATCGGAGATTCAGCCTCAATATCAGTCCTTCCAGTGAACATTCATTCAGGTCTGATTTCCTTTAGGAAGGACTGGTTGGATCTCCTTGCAGTCCAAGGGACTCTCAAGAGTCTTCTCCAACACCACAGTTCAAAAGCATCAATTCTTCAGCACTCAACTCTCTTTATAGTCCAACTCTCACATCCATACATGACCACTGGAAAAACCATAGCCTTGACTAGACAGACTTTTGTTGGCAAAGTAATGTCTCTGCTTTTTAATATGCCATCTAGGTTGGTCATAACTTTCCTTCCAAGGAGTAAGCATCTTTTACTTACTTATTTATTTTTAAATCTTTTACTTACT